>OZ053302.1:13636170-14836170 GCA_964056655.1 Arabis hirsuta
GGGAAAGGTTTTATTTTATACGATTTTGTTTCAGTTTATGTACACAGTTCTCTAACTGGAATTTTAGGTCATTAAATTTTTGTACCGAAATGCAAACTTGTATTTTACAATTCTATTGTTTATGTGTGTTTTTTTTGTGTGAATATCATAGTCGTTCGGAATTGAGTTATTAAAAAAAAAAATCGGTTTTACGGTCAAACCGGATACAAATAAATGAAAATGGAGATATTGTAAAAATAAAACTTTTAGTCTATCATTTTCAAAATACCCCAGCGAGTTATTCATTTTCAAAACATCACTAGTTAAAGATTTTTTAAATCATAATATCTTAACTTTAACAAAGGTTTTAACCCTTAACAAGTTCTAAACCCCAAAAAGTCAAAGGACTAAACTTTAAAATTCTAAACCTTATTTTCCGGATAGACATCCTCTTCTGGCAAAAAAGCCTTATTCACCATCTTATAGGTGGAAGAGTTCATTATCGGCCAAAGATCTTTTAAACAATGGTAGTCGAATTGGACTAGGGTAAGGAAATAAGGTAGCAGTTTGGCAGGATCCATGGATTCCTGATTATTATCCTAGACCGGCACGAGTAGAGGAAGCTTTTTTGCATCCAAATTTGAAGGTAAATCATCTATATAATCACGGCCACGAAAGACTGGCATATCCCAAATTCTTCAGAAATTTATGGAATCAAGGGACATTGAATTGATACGAGGACTTGAGATCAGTCCTTATTTGATGGAGGATAGGTATATTTGGCATTTTACAAAATCGGGAAAGTATATGGTCAAGTCAGGTTTTTGGCTGTCAAAAGAACTCGAAAGGGATCTAGATAGTAATTTGGCAAGAGAACCAAACATTACAGTTTTAAAAGCTTATGTGTGGGATAGTAGAGTACCCATCCAAGATCAAGGCACTTCCTCTGGCAAGCCTTATCATACTCCATGTGCTGTGCTAGCCAGGATTAATCAACGAGGCGTTAATTGCACTACGGTATGTGGGAGATGTGGAATATATGAGGAAACGACTAATCATGCTCTATATGAGGAAACCAAACCGGCTACCCGATCTCGATTTCAAAACTTGCCGAACAGATAGTTACTAATAACCAAACACTAACCGAAATAATCAAAAACCGGATCGGTTGGTTCGGTTATATCGGTTCGGATAAAAATCCCAGGACTACTCTCTAGGAAGAGAGACTATCCCCTTCTCATCGATCTATGCAAACATGGATTACCTTTTTTGGAGGATGGAGACAGAAATACCCTTAATGGTGAATGTAAAATGTTTCCATGGCTCATGTGGTATATTTGGAAATCACGTAATAAAAAAATGCTTTCAAGGGGGTTGAAACTGAGCCGATAGACATATTTAAGTTGGCGGAGAGTGAATTCTTGGCATGGACAGATGCACAAATTTGTGTACCCGAGGTGGAGATCACGGCTAGGGAGGACCCCCCAAGTAGTGGCTCATTCAACGAGTCATTTTCGGTTTCAAGTGGATGGTCCTGGAAGGATAGAGATGTAACCTCAAGGTTGGGTTGGGTATGTTTCCAATGTGACCTTCCTATTCTATTAGGGGCAAAGGGATTAAGACAAAGGAGATCGCCGTTACATTCAAAAATGGAAGGCTTGATTTGGGCGATGTCATGCCTGATGGAGCGTGGAATAGAATGCCATACTTTTGAGACTGATTGCTATGACTTTGTGGATATTGTACGGAATCTAGCAGAGTGGCCTATATTCTCGATTTTGTCAGACAAGCTCCGGAGTATCCAAGATCGTATGCCAAATTTTTCGTTATCTTTTCTTTCCCATTCTAATAATTTAAAGGCGGACTGTTTAGCCCGTTCTGCACGCACTAGAGCTTTTGATTTTTCGTATGTGAGTAACTTGCCGTCGAATCGGATTACCAATTATAATGGTGTTTTTGATTAGTATATAGTTTGGTTGACAAAAAAAATATTCTAAACCTTAATCCAAAAATAAATAATATTTTGATTAAATGATATAATTTTAGTAACCATTTTAATTTTTTTTTTGAAAAGTGTCATTTCAGAAATGGTATTTTTAAAAAATTGCTATGACAAATGAATATGTTTAGTTTATGGAAATGACTAGAAGAACAAAATAATTTTAAATTTGTTCAATCGTTTTTATTCTGTATATATATATATATATATATATATTTTTTTTTTTTTTGTCAACATTATTATATATATATCTACGAGTTTGAATTTTGATGATGATAAAAATCATCACAAACACTAGTTTACATGTTTTTTTTTTCACAATTTTAATTGTGAATATTTTGTTTATTGAAAAAAAAAATCATAATTGATATGAATTTTAATTGTGATTTTAATTGTCAAAAATTCTCAAAAATCATTAATCCCTATCTTATTTTTTTAGAAATTTTGAGAAATACCACTTTTGAAGTATCACTTTTCAAAAATGCCACATTTTCAAAATCTTTGCAAAAATACTATTTTTAGAAATTATTTACTCATTATAACATTTATGTTTGGGTTATGTTGTATTAAGATCTAATTAATATTCAATAATGTATCATAATCTTACATTTACAAAAAATTTCAAACCAAAATTCTCTTGATAGATTTTTCTTTGATCACTATAATTCTAACAAACTAAAATTTCTAAATCTAACATTAACCTCTAAAAAAAAACTATGTCTCCACTAAATCATAACTTTCATTCAAACTAAAGAAAATTAAAAAATAATATGAGTATTATACTCATGTTTTTGCGTTACTAATTGTATTCGAATTATTAATTTTATATTTTGTTATAATAATATGGTTTTGATGTTTTAATAACTATATAATGTCTTTGTATCGTTAATTTATTGTTTAACCCCTACCACATCTGCTAGTTGATCGGTAGTCATAAATAATTAAATATTTTGCAAACGAACCTAATTTCAACCGTTGGTTATAAATGATTTAATAATGTTTGAAACTGTAACCGTTTATTTCCGTAAATTTTCGTACTCCCAAGTATGGATTAGAGATTGGTTTCGGAAATGTGTGGGCTTTTTGCTATCATTGGGCTTGGATTGGTTTTAATATTTTAAGTCAAGATTTTAGGTTTAGATGATGGCGTAGTACAATTTTCTTACATAAACAATTGCCCAACTTTCAAACATCTACGAGTGATTTAAGGGGAATGACTTATGTAAAATTATATGTCTTTTTGGCTAAAAGTAAAATTATATGTTGGACATGATTGTCAAAATTGTTATAAAAACGAGTAGAAATATTTATTATTTCGATAAATATAAATAAAGGCGAAAAATTTATATCCGGTGGGAATAGTATACTGAGAAAATAAGAGAGAGCAAACGAGATTATGTTTTTCTTGTTATTCGTATGAATGTTATGAATTTACAATCGATCGAATCTCTTTATATAGACAATGAAAAGTAAGTTACTGTGCATGCATAGTGACAGTGGGCTCCACACAAATAATAAACTGCACGCATCTTTTGACTCTGAATCATTCTTCTCGAAGCCACTTTTATTGACTATTATAACACTCCCCCTTGGAGACCAATTGTCACGATGTTTCTTGCGTCGTGTCATCTGTTGCCTCGTTAAAAACCTTTCTAGGAAAACCCATTGGGAAAAACCATAGAAGGATAAAAAGAGTGCAACTACGCAAGCTCCCCCTCGAGGGATCATGAGTCATCTTGTAAATCTCGTTGATGACGCATTCCAATGTTATGGACATGTTTCCTGAACGTAGTGGTAGGGAGCGACTTTGTGAAGAGATCAGCAGCATTGTCGCATGATCGAATATACTTGACTTCAATGTCTTTAGCCTTCTCAAGTTCCTGAGTGTATGAAAAAAACTTTGGAGGGATATGTTTGGTTCTATCACTTTTGATATATCCTTCCTTTGTTTGAGCGACACATGCAGCATTATCTTCATATAAAACGGTTGGCTCCGTATTTTCGTGGATCCCACTGCTTGATTTGATGTGTTGGCTTATTGATCTCAACCATACACATTCTCTACTTGCCTCATGGAGTGCAATGATTTCAGCATGGTTTGAAGAAGTTGCCACAAGCGTCTGTTTCTGAGAACGCCAAGATATAGCAGTGCCTCCGATCGTGAAAATGTATCCAGTTTGTGATCGGGCTTTATGTGGATATGATAAATATCCTGCATCTGCAAAACCAACCATTTTGCCATTTGAATTTTTAGGATAAAACAATCCTAAATCAATCGTCCCTTGAAGATATCGGAAAATATGTTTAATCCCATTCCAATGTCTTCGGGTAGGGGACGAGCTAAATCTTGCCAAAAGATTAACAGCAAATGATATATCAGGTCGAGTACAATTTGCAAGATACATGAGTGCTCCGATTGCACTTAGATACGGTACTTCAGGACCAAGTATCTCCTCATTTTCCTCATGTGGTAGAAATGGATCATTTTCGACATTTAGTGATCTAACGACCATAGGGGTACTCAATGGATTTGCCTTATCCATGTTGAATCGTTTTAGCACTCTTTTGGTATATGTAGATTGGTGTACAAATATACCCTTTTGAGAATGCTCAATTTGTAGGCCAAGACAATACTTCGTCTGCCCGAGATCTTTCATCTCAAATTCTCCTTTTAAATAATTTGAGGCCTTTTGTATTTCCCCTTGAGTTCCTATTATGTTTAGATCATCAACATACACCGCGATAATCACAAATCCGGATGTTGTTTTCTTGATGAAAACACATGGGCATAAAGGATCATTTACATATCCTTCTTTTGTTAGATACTCACTGAGACGGTTGTACCACATGCGTCCAGATTGCTTTAACCCATATAATGATCTTTGCAATTTTATTGCACATAACTCTTTAGGTTTGGAACTTAATGCTTCTGGCATTTTAAACCCATCTGGAATTCTCATATAGATATCAGTATCTAATGATCCATATAAATATACTGTAACAACATCCATGAGACGCATCTCTAGATTTTCGTTAGCCGCTAGACTCATTAAGAATCTAAACGTGATTGCATCCATAACGGGGGAATATGTTTCCTCATAATCGATCCCAGGTCTTTGAGAAAATCCTTGAGCAACAAGGCGAGCTTTATATCTCATAATTTCATTTTTCTCATTTCGTTTTCGAATGAAGACCCATTTGTATCCAACCGGTCTCACATCTTTGGGTGTGAGTGTAATAGGTCCGAATACATTTCGTTTATTAAGCGAATCAAATTCAGCTTGTATAGCATCTTTCCATTTCATCCAATCTTGTCTGTTTTGACATTCATATACAGACATTGGTTCTGGATCATCGTTTTCCTCATTTATTTCCTTTGCCACAAGGTATGAGAAAACGTCATCGACTACATTCATTTCAGTACGATTCCATATCTTTCCATTATGAATGTAGTTTATAGAGATCTCATGATTTCCTTCATGAAGCTCTGTATTGTCGTTAGACTCATGATTCGTTTCATCCAAAATACTTTCAGTAATTTTGGGATCATTATGCTTCTCAGCTTCCCTTCGTTTTCTAGGATTTTTATCCTTAGACCCAACGGGTCTACCACGCTTCAAGCGGGTTCTAGACTCATGTGTATTATCTGCTCTTTCATGTTCATTTGGTATCTCAATTCGAGTAGGAGCATTTGCAGCCGGTATATGTGATTTCGTTACCGTTTTAGTATCTGCAAATACATCAGGTAGCTGGTTTGCGATACTTTGCAAATGCATAATTCGTCGAACTTCTAGTTCTGACTGTCTTATAGGAGGATCAAGGTGTAGCAAAGATGGCACACGCCATTCTATATCCTTTCCTACTTTGTTATTTTCTCCCCCTAGAACCGGGAATACTTTTTCATCAAAATGACAATCGGCAAATCGTGCCGTAAAGACATCACCAGTCTGTGGTTCTAGGTATCGTATGATTGATGGGGAATCACAACCAACATATATTCCCATTCTTCTTTGTGGTCCCATCTTTGTACGTTGTGGTGGTGCTATAGGCACATATACCGCACAACCAAAGATTCTTAGATGGGATATATTTGGTTCTCGACCAAAAGCTAATTGTAATGGAGAATATTTATGATATGCACTTGGTCTTATCCGAATAAGTGCTTCTGCATGCAAAATGGCATGTCCCCATACAGATGTTGGGAGTTTTGATTTCATGATCAATGGTCTTGCAATTAATTGCAGACGTTTAATTAATGATTCAGCCAAGCCATTTTGTGTATGAACATGTGCTACCGGATGTTCAACTTCTATTCCCGTTACCATACAATAATCATTGAAGGCTTGGGATGTGAATTCACCAGCGTTGTCTAGTCTAACTTTCTTAATATGATAATCAGAGAATTGAGCCCTCAGTTTGATTATCTGAGTTAGAAATCTCGCAAATGCCATATTTCGAGATGATAATAGACAAACGTGTGACCATCTGCTAGATGCATCAATTAACACCATAAAATAGTGGAATGGTCCACATGATGGGTGTATTGGTCCACAAATATCGCCTTGAATTCTTTCAAGGAACTTTGGTGATTCTTTATCAATTTTGGCTGGCGATGGCCTTATGATCAATTTTCCAAGAGAACACGCAACACATGTCATTTTATTTCCCTGATATATCTCTTGGATTTTCAGTGAATGACCATGTGAGTTCTCCATAATATTACGCATCATTGTGGTGCCCGGGTGACCGAGGCGATCATGCCATAATTTGAAATCTTCTGGATTTCTTTTAACCACTAGATGTGATTCGATTGCATTTATATGAGTATAATGCAGTCCTGAAGGAAGTTTTGGAAATTTTTCCAATATAAGCCTTTTTCCGGATTTATCGGAAGTTACATACATATACTTTTTTCCATTCTCAGTTACAGACTGAGTATCATATCCTTGAAGGTATATGTCTTTGAAACTCAACAAATTCCTTTTAGAATTTGGAGAATATAAGGCATTTTTTATGGAAAACTTGGTTCCATTAGGCAACATAAAGTTTGCACTGCCACTTCCTTTAATCAAGTCTGTAGGACCTGATATTGTATTGACAATAATGTTTGTCGGTTTTAAATTAGAGAAATATCTCTTGTCCTTCAGAATAGTGTGTGTTGTTCCACTATCTGGTATACAAATTTCTCGAACCATTTCCTTGGTTATCGATTCATCCATTTCCGCTGAAATTGACAAAAATTAGATGATAGAAAGTAAATGTTATTTATTAGAACATACTTAATAATTTCGCATTACAAAAAAAAAAAAAAAACACATTATTCGTTGAAAACAGGAATACATAATGGCATAACCGGAGATCTTTCAGCAGTCTCATTATTACAAGCATTTTAGTTATCCGCTATAGCGGTCTCATTAAAGTCATTTGCAAAGTCGGGAGAATCAAGGTACGATGTACCCTCAAAGTGTTCCGTGAGGTTCACTTCTTTCCCTTTGCCTTTGGTAGACTGTTTGTATAGCTTGCAAAGATGTTCCGGGGTACGACACACATTGGACCAATGTCCTTTGCTTCCGCATCTGTAACAGATGCTATCACGCTTCTGTGCGGTGGTCTCTTGAATATCTATTCCTTTGGGGGTTTGTTGAGAACGAACCCATTGGAAAGAATTTCTCCCACGTGAACTGAAATTTCTTCCGCGTCCGCGATTAAATCTGCGGGCACGACCCCGATTAAATCGGTCACGACCCCGATAGGTTTGATTTTTCTTCTCTTCCGGATTATGAAAATCCGTTGCATTCACCTCAGGGAATGCTCTGGCTCCCGTAGGACGAGAGTTGTGATTCTTTATGAGAAGATCATTATTTTTCTCTGCGATGATGAGTGTAACAATTAACTCAGAGAACCTTGTGTATCCGCAATTTCTATACATTGCTGGTAGGACACTATGTTCTTTGTGGAATGTGAGGTATGTCTTTTCGAGCATTTCTGCTTCGGTGACAGGTTTACCACAAAAATTTAATTGTGATACAATCCTCAACATAGCAGAGTTATATTCCTCCACTTTCTTAAAATCCTGAAATCTCAGGTTTTTCCACTCTTCCATCGCATGAGGGAGATTTATCTCCTTCTGATTATCAAACCTCTCTTTCAAAGCTTTCCAGAGCTCTGTTGGGTCTCTAATGTGCGCATAGTCATGCGTCACATTTTCATCCAAATGTTTCCGTAGAAATATTATTGCCTTTGCCTTAGCTTGGGCGGATGAATCATTTCCCTCAATGATGGTATCGGATAAATTTTCCGATTCCATATAGAGTTCTGCATCGGTTGTCCATGCTATATAATTAGCTCCAGTAATTTTGAGAGCAGGAAACTTAAGCTTCTCAACGGTGGCCATTTGATTTCTAAAAACAAAATCAAAGTATTTTATTAGAATTACAATATGATTTTTAGAAACCTCTTACATGAATAATAATAACAATTACAGTAAACACTAAAGCATAAAAAAGTAAAGCGATATTTATGATATATTCTTCGCGGGTAAATTCCCCGACGAAGAGACCATAAATAGACATAAGAATTACACCGATAATAAAAATTAAAAACAATCGAAACATTTTTCGTACAAAATCGGAATCAAAATCGGAATCAAAATATTTTGTAGGAGTGTTTGAAAGGAGATGAAATGATTGAATGATTTTGAAAGAGTGAAAAATGGGTGTATTTATAGATTGAAAAATACTGTTCATGACCGTTGGAGAGTGAAGAAATTTTGAAAAATTTTGTGAAAAATTTCTTTGTGACCGTTGGGGGTCAAATCTTTAAGGAAAAATTAATCTGAAAATATTTGATAATCAATCAGATAAATTTACCAGTTCAAATATTAATTTTAGAAAAGATTGTTAAATATTATATATACTGCACATAAAATAAACAGAGAATTAATAATAAGGTTATGGTGACAAAGTCATCCATGGGATAATATTAAATAAATAATTAAAACAACAGCTAAAATTTCAGGCGGTTAAACCGAGCATAAATAATTAAAACAGTAAATAAATAAATTATGGTGTGTGAAACAACCACATAAATAAATAAATAATCAGGCGGTTCAACCGTCCATAAATAATTAAAAACTGTAAATAAATAAATTATGGTGCATAAGCAGCCATAGAAATAAATAAAATAGCAGGCGGTTTAACCGACCATAAATAAAGCAGTAAATAAATTATGGTGCGTGAAACAACCACATAAATAAATAAATTATTATAGAGACAATAGTCTCACACTATAGGGTATAATAAGTATACATATGAAAGTTGAAATTTTAGAGTGATCGTGCTGATAACGTGTTATAAAAAGAGTAGAAATATTTATTATTTCGATAAATATAAATAAAGGCGAAAAATTTATACCCGGTGGGAATAGTATACTGAGAAAATAAGAGAGAGCAAAAGAGATTATGTTTTTCTTGTTATTCGTATGAATGTTATGAATTTACAATCGATCGAATCTCTTTATATAGACAATGAAAAGTAAGTTACTGTGCATGCATAGTAACAGTGGGCTCCACACAAATAATAAACTGCACGCATCTTTTGACTCTGAATCATTCTTCTCGAAGCCACTTTTATTGACTATTATAACAAAAATTATTTTTTTAGGAATTATTGAGTTTTAGTTGGAAAATAGCTACCTGAGGAACTTTTTTATCGAACTGAGTATTTTAATCATTTAAAAAATTTAAACAAATGTGTGTGTTATTCAATCAGTAATTTTAAGATCTTTGTCGAAGAGGAGTTATTTAAGCTATGATTTTGGATCCTAAACAAAATATGTTGTTTGACCAAAAAGAAACAAAAATATGTTATTCAATTAATGATTCAGAAATACAAATTATAGATTTTTGAAAAGAAACTCATCTTTACTTTGTTAGTCAAAAATATAAAGAGCTTAATCTTAGATATATCCTCGTTATTTTAAAATCTGTATTGAAATCATATAAATTCATATTGATTAAATAATATATTAAGATTCTATCAAAAACACAAACATTAAGAAATAATAAAACATTCATCCATTTCTTATTATAGATGTTTTGCTTAAAAACACAAACATTAAGAAATAACTTTTTCTATCAAAAAGTAAAATTTAATATATAAATTAAAACAATTTAGCTAATTATAAAAAATACTGCAAAAAATTATTGATCACACAGTTATCAATAAAATTAAAAAAATACCTAGAAATATGAAAACATTTTACAATGTGAAACAAAAAAAACTTCCAAAACATCATATAATAAGAAACAGAAGGAATATATTTTAACACCAAATCGATATGGATTTCAATTTACAAACCTTGAACCCTTCGAAATATATCGTTTACTTTATTATCAAATGTGGTATAAGCGATACAAAACACTTGTAAACAATTCATAATGGTTGGCTAAACATGTAGTCTAGTCTAATGTTTTACCAAAAAAAAAAAAAAAACATGTAGTCTAATGTTTATGACAGTACAATCGTTGTGTCACTATCCAGATTTAACAATTTTTTTTCTTTCTAATAATGATTCCCTTACAAAAGATACTATGCAGAGACAAAACTAAACGTATACAGTTTCATTTAATGAACCCATTCGGCCCAATTAAAATCACAATGCCTTCTTCTTCTTTTTCTCGACTAGTCATTAATAAATCTTACATCTTCATGTTTTTATACTTCTTCGGTTCCTCCGAACAAAACAAATCCCATTCGGGATCTTCCAAACACAAAGGAAACAAAATTTGGCAATTAATGAAACTGATGTAATGAACTGAAACTGAATACATTTGTTTTAGTTATAAATAATGTCAATAATAAAACACTGCAGGGAGATGAACAAGAAGCACCAGTGGTCTAGTGGTAGAATAGTACCCTGCCACGGTACAGACCCGGGTTCGATTCCCGGCTGGTGCATATATTATTTTTACATACAATTTGTTTTCTTTTTAATCGAAGTTTAACTGTAGTTTTTAAGGTCAACAACAATGTTATCATTCGCTATCAAGTTTATGTACTTGAAATGCTTAATAGAAGATCTGAACTCAATTAAGATTAATCACAGTCAAGTCAATGATTACCAACAAAATGAACCACCTCCATCTCTTCCTCCTTTTCCTCTCCGCCACTTCTGCCGTCACCGCAAGACAACCAGAGAAACCTCAAGCATTAATCCAAACGGTGATCAAAGACCCAATCAAAAATCTCTACTACACAACAATCGACATAGGAACCAACATCACCGTCTCCCCCAATCAATTTCGATTCCTCTAAATGCAAACTTCTCAACCTCACAAATCCTTACAATGTACCCAAACCAGGTCACATCTTCTTATAAGTTATAACCCGATCCAACTTTAGAAAACAGAGGATTTGTTTAAAAAAATCCAAACTTTTTTTCTACAGATTGGTGGGTCTGCTCCGGCGTCGAAGAAGATGGTCGAAGCAGAGACGGTGGTGTCTCCATTCGAGGTATGTTATAGATTGAAGAAGAGCTTTCGAGTAGAAGATGTTCCGGTGATTGATCTGACGGTGGGGAGTGGTGGTCGGAGATGGTGATTGGAGGGTATCAAATGGAGGATAATTTGGTGGAGATTGATCTTCGATTATCGAAACTTAGTTTCACTTCTTCTCTTCTTCGATATAAAACTTCTTGTTCTCATTTTAGACCACTCGATCGATTATCATTTCCCGATTTTGCTAGTCCAATTATTTGATTTTCTTCCTCAACAAATGTAATGAGTTCATTGTTAAATTGTTGTGGTTTTACTTACCCTCTTGAATCTGCATGAGAAGAAAACTAAGGGTCACGTTGATGGACTTTGCAAATCTAATACAAGCCCAAATTACAAGTTGATCATGGACGATTTTTTTTTTTTTTGCTAAATAAAAAAAACTTTAAAATCATGGACGATTTTTTTTTTAATGAAATTATTTATGATAACATTGTGTGATATTTAAGCCTAGTCTGCTAGTCACTTATATAAACACATGCTTTTATGGTACTTTGCTCTTTGGTTGAAAACTTTATCAAATCATAGTGTACAATGTTATTTTTTTTCTTTTCGTTATTATGATCTACTAGATTGTCAATATGTACGTAAAGATGCTAAAAAAATATGGGGTTGATTACATTCAGAGACACTTTTTGTATTTTTTATTTTAAGAGAGATACTTTGGTTTTCTAGACACATTTTCTTTGTTTTTGATATAAAATATGACAAAAATACCTTTCCAAGCACGCGCGTGGATAACTTTTCTGTGGACAAATCAAAAACAATAATGCGTATGAACATAAATTGGTGGATTAAAACAATTGACATATAATTAAAAAGTAATCGTGGACATGCTATTGTGGACATAATAATAGTTTATGAGATTGTTATAAATAACTTATCCACAAATATTATAATTATTCATTTTAACTACGTACCTATAATAACATGTACACAATCCCCTATCCACAAGATTAGGTAATAAAAATTGCAAAAATTTACAAAATTAACAAATAATTACAATTATGTATTTTAATTACATAGTCATTTATGATATCATGTCCATAATAATTTATCTATGGATTAATAGTTGGGACTTGGGAAACACGTAGTCGTCATAATAACATTTTTATACATGTTCATAATAGACAGATCAAGAATAACAAGCAAATTCAAAATTTGGTCATAATTTCATGGACATGTTATTGATTTTGATTTATAAACCATTATTTAATAATATAATTTTTTGTATGCGAAATGTTGACCACAACAATATATGCGATCAATTTGTTTGTTTGTTTGGGGAATCTTGAAAGTTTTGTCGCTCAGAGAAGACGACCCATTTGTTTTTTTTTCACCATTAACTGGAAAATTGAATAAGATTCTTGAAAAAAAAAATTCTCGGAACAAAAAATCCTAATCAGTCTTTGAAGCAGAATTACTTATATCTCTGAAATCTGGAGAGAGATAGACATGGAGAAGAGCCGAAAGCCATGTGTAGAAAAAAAAATGTAAAGAAAAGAGATAAATTATATTAAGTATACTTTAAAATAAAAATTAATAATAAATTAGAAAGTAGTTTGTTTTTTATGTTAAAGGTAAATGAGTAAAACCCAGTAAAAAAAATGTGTTTACAATGTAAAGTGTCTTGAAGTGTAAACTATTGATAATAAAGTGTGTTGGAGCGTAATTGTTTCAAAAATATGTAGGAACTAGGAACCCATACGAGACTTTCTGTCGACACACTAGTAATAAAAATACAGAAAAGCATGTGTTTATGTATGCAATGATATATGGAGCACATGCTTGTAATCTTTCCTCGATCTCCTAGAAGCACTAAGATGATATATTTCCAAATTCATATATTTATATTGTCGTGACTCGGGTAACTTGTGGAATAGTTAAACAATTTCGCACTTACACATGCATGGTTTAAAATTTAATGACCCATTGACACTTTCTTAGTCAAAATACTAATCAATTATCTACTCTCTTTTTTTTGAAACATTCAATATCGTACTTTATACTCTTGGTTTTCTTATTTTATATTATTTTATTGGCAATTTGGTACTACTATAATAAGCGTAGTCATACGACTCATACCGAGGACATTGTTTGGTAACTTGGTTTACGATGACCGATCCTATTAGGAATTAAGAAAACGAAAAAAAATCCGAAGAATCTGTCTTGGTTAGAAGAAATATGTATGAATACAAGAAGAGAAATATTTTTATATAACTAATCCCCGTTAGCCCAATTGGTAAAGGAACGTCTATGTGGGCTTCCGCCACCTAGATTCGAGTCGGATTGGCCACCGGGGCATTCACATGGTCTCTCAGGACCTCAGAATTAGTCGGTAAAAATGGGATGTATGTTGACCCTCAGTGTCGGTGTTTCCAGTCCTTTGCAGAGGATGAAGCGGAGACCCCACTGGTCGGAGTCAGCGGTCCCTCGGGATCCAGATCACCTGAATTATCAAAAAAAAAAAAACTTTTATATGAAGAAAGATTTTGCGTATTCGAGAAAGCAAACTTAGAGCATTTCCAACCTCACTCCATATTTTACTTCAAACTCCATTTTGGAGTAAAATCCTCTCCAACCCCATTCCATTTTTAACTCCAAAATGAAATAACTCCATTTTTTCCTCCAAATATGGAGTAATCTCATTTTCCATTCCATTTTGGAGTTGATTTTTTTTATTTATAAAATAGTCCTTCAAATTTTAAATAAATTAATTTTAAGAGGTAAATAATTATTTTGGTGATGATTTTCTATTTGTTTGATATTATTTTTAATTAAATTTTTACGAATTTGTCAAAATCACAAGAATTTGCAACAAAATAGTTATATTATATTATAATATGTGAAATTGTGATTATGTGTAAGTTTTTTTTGTTAAAAATGTGTATGTACGTCTAAGTTAATTTATGTTATTACGAATTTAACTTTTTAAAAAGATATATTTTAAAGTTATTATATATGTATGTATGTGTGAATTAATAATAATAAAACATAATATTACGACTTTAATTTATAAAATAAAAAATATTGTGATCAATTTGTAAATTGTATAAATAAAATGTATTATTAGTAATTAATAATAAATAGAAAAACAAAATATAATTAAAATATTGTTTTTGGAGTGAGAAATGGAGTAATACATTGGAATAAAATCCAATTTTATTTTAAAGTTACTCAATTTTGGAGTGAAAAATAGAATGATACATTGGAGATGCTCTTAGGTTTACGCTATATGTCCACAAGTTAACGGCTTAACGTCTTCTATTTTGATTCTTTTGTTTTTTTTTTCAACTATCTTCTGAGTCATTAATTTATATTTTTGGGTATTTTGAAATATTGTCCTACGCTGCCCTCTTACCTATCCTTAAATCTTGCATCGTTCTAGCATATTGGGATCGAGCTATCTTTGACAAAAATGTGCTTGACGACTTTTAACCCGGAATCACATCGTACTGCCAAAGGATATATAACAGAGATGACCTGACAGCTTGCTTCAGTAAATTTGCAGATTAACATCGAATCATCAACAAAGAGGAGATGGTTTACCGTTGTACTATTTTTTTTTTTTTAAAAAGGGCATTCTATTTAAATTGCAAGGAAAAGAAATTACAAGGCAATGACTTAATAGCCATAGAGTTCAAGAGAGTAGTTTGAGAGACATGCTTATGCATACAAATGCTTTGATGTTTACGACATCAAAAACGTAAAACTAGAAGAAGAGCTAGGGAAACAATAGCTCACTTGAGATCCTTAGAATTATGGACCACGACCGCGACCACCATGACCGCGGTTTTTATGTCCAACAACAATCCATTGCATTTCTTGGACCTTTTGAGTTGGCTTTATGTGCCTACCTCCACGAGTCCTCTGAGTTATATCATAACTAGATTCAAAACCTGAAAAAACTCCACTTTCAAGAGCAGTAAAAGGATTACCACCTTCGGAGTTCCATTTGCCATATAAGTTGGTGTTGTTGTTCTGTATAGGTTCCTAAGATATGGGTTCATCTTTGCAGCCCATGGAAAACGCAAACTTCCATCTTCCTTACCAGCCGGAGGATAGAGTTCTTCAACAAATTGATTGGATACAAACACAACTTTGCTTTTATTGGTCTTCCGGTTGTCTCTACTTCTGACTTCACCATGTCTTGCTACAAGAGATGGTGAAGGAGTACCAATTCATCATGAACATGTTAATATAAGCCAAAAAAAATCCCTAAGCAGAAGATAAAGAGATATGACGACAATGAATCTTCTTGTCATAATAATTCATCTCCACCATTCCCAACTAACATAATTCATCAGTTAACTTAAATTGGGTTCTTTAAAAACAAAAAATCACAATTCTTAGTATATAAAAGAAAACAAATTAGACCTACCTTTAAAACCGGGACTTTAACAAAAAAAAACCTTTAAAATAATTAAAATAGTTTTACTATTTATTTCAAAAATTGTATTTATCTTTGTAATTTTGAAATATTGTATGAAATTTGAGTAAAAAAACATCAAATATTAAGTATACAACCACTGTAATAATATCGTTTTTAAGACAATCATTGCCCGGTTATTTCTCAAAGTTACTAAAAAAGTTGTCCAAGGGGAACGCCGACAAAAAGAAAAGACAAAGGATCAAACGATGTTAAATTAGGGAGTTTGGTGGACGATGATAGACTTTTAAACTTTTTAGATTTTACTGTTATTGGTTTGTGTTTTTTTTAAATATATTTTTGGTAAATTAGTGTTATTGGTTAATAACTTTTAAATTTTATCCAAAATATATTGTTCTTTGAAAATTAAATTGTTCTTTGTTCAAATTTATAAAACCCTTTTTTTTTGTAACTTATGAATGAATGAATACTAAAAAGAGTTTACATAGTCATCATGAATTACAAGACAAATGAATATAGGTACAGATGAGAAATATTGAAAAGAGAGATTTTGAGTAAATAAGTGCTTTGCAAGATGATCTGCAGGTTTATTAAACTCTCTCTTCGTTTATTGCAACTTGATTTCTGTAAATTTTGTTCTTCCATAGACGATTTTTTTGAATCCAATTCAGAGCTCCAAAATTGAGAGAAGAACCATCAATGAGACCTGCGATACTTTTATTATCTTCTTAAACAATTTTCCAAAAATCTTTGCACCAAGCATTTTGCGTTGCAAAAATCAGAACTTGTAATTCACATTCCAGAAGATTTCTTTGTCATGTTTCTAACAGCTTGTCCTGCACCCTTGTAAACCCCATTAGCATCTCTGAAAATCCAGCCTGTTTGAGAGAGAATATTTTCACTTATGAAAGACCCATCATAGTTGCATATAATCCATCCGTCTTGAGGTTTCTCCCATCTAGTAACAACATGAGATTGTGAACCAGAGGGATGAGAAGTGCTAAATGATAACTCTGAAATATATGATGAAGCATTCAACCACTCTTTTGTATCATTTCTCGCAAGGGATAAGTTATTACTCCAAGAGATAGCCCTTTGTTGAAACACTAACTAATTTCTACTCTTCCATAACCGCCAAAGGATCCAAAGAGATAATTGTTGGGAAGATCGTGTACAAGGCGCCGATTGAAGTTGAAGAATCGCACGAATCTTACCCTCCAAAGGTTCATTGGGATAATTCAATATAGGATTAGGTACACCAGATTCTTTCCATGTCGCTCTCGCATATTGGCAGCCAAAAAATAAGTGATCAGTAGTTTCTTCTTCTTGTCAACAACGTCTACAAAGGGAATGTTGACTGATATGTCGATACTTCAATTGCTTCCCGTCGCAAGTGTATTAGAAAGTAATCTCCACATAAAATGTTTAATTTTTGGAGCAGTTTTGAGTTTCCAAATTGCTCGTTTGAGAAAAACATTTTCGTTGGGAGGGACATGACCTTGTATCGAAGGTAAATGAGTGGCTAACGAACAGCCTGATTTGACGGTGTAAATACCATCCCTATTGTAGTGCCATCCAAGAAAATATTGGGACGCACTAGGTCAGATACGAAGGGCCAAAATTTTTGAAACATCTTCTTCATGAACCAGGTCGTGAATTAGATCAATATTCCCGCCTGATTTTGATTCATTTAACCAGTCACTAACCTTATATTGAGCCGCCGTTGTCCTTCTGGCTCTTGGAGGTCGAGGAAATTGATCAGGAATCCGTGGATCAACCAAAGCATGGTATTGGGATAAATATTTGTTTACAAATCTATCAAACAAAAAAATTTAGAATAGTAGGGGTATCCATTTAAGATCAATTCTATGTACGTAAATCTAACTTCCACTAAGCCTTCCTTAGTTCTTTTCAAACTTCGGATCTCGTGTTGGAATACAAGATCTGGTGTAACTTCTTGTAAAGTTCAATCTATTTATACTAGATCTCTTTTAGTTATTTTTGTGGTCTTCAGGTTAATAATATAGCGAACTAAAATTTAAACTGCACGAGGAAAATTGGTTGGTCTTTCACAGTTTTTGATCTTACAAAACAGAGTAAATGGTGGATGCGGTAAGATCTCGTTTACTTTAATTTATTTAAAAGAAAAATGATATGCTTTCATACCATCTATGATCGATCATGTGCAGCATTACATACCAAAGAATCTATCAACTGAGCAAGAAGTGTTGTGAAGCAACAAAGAAGAAGAGAAAGAAAATTTGGAAGCTTTAAGATCGAACTCCACCAAGTTATCTTCCAACTGAAAACCTCCGATCAGTATCAGGTTCTTTGGATTCAAACCTCCATCGACGAACCCTAAACAAACCACATCTTTATTCACTTTGACAAGCGAATTCGACCCGTGGATCCTCCACTTTGCCCCTCCCCTCAGCACCAACTCGATCACGGGAAATCCACGTCTTCCATTGGAGCGGAAGCAGGAACCAAAAGGCTTCACCGCGGGAGCTTTAACCATCTTGGCTTTTCCGGCGAAGGTTGCGACCAAAGCCTTGTAAATGGAAGTGTGCAATACGGTATAAGGAGCCAAAGTGCAGATCTTTGTGGTTCCACGGAGAATAGGAATAGTCTTTCCACCTATTTGGATGGACTTCACATCGATTAAGTACTCCCCGGACTTGTCATTACCGATTAGAGGCGTGGAGGCAAAGCTCTTAGAGACATCTTTAAGGTAAGGCAGATAGTAAAAAGGGCCACCACCAATCCAAAGGTTACCAGAATAAGACTTCATTCCTTTCGTGGAAGGCAAACAAAGAGAAATCTTTAGAGGAAATTTGTACATGGAGGCGAGCTGGGAAGGGATCGAGAAGTCGGTGTTAGCGAGACCTATGGCTCCATTGAAAGCCGAAGGGATAGGTCTTAAGGCAGTAGTATCGTCGGTGCAAGTCAAAGTCAACGTCGAGATCTTTTCGCTGTCCATATGGTATACTCCATTAGGGGTGTATAGAAAGGCGACGGTGTCTCGGAGGAGGTTGACATTGACGGGTTTGTCCGAGAACGAAGTTGAGACGTATTTCCGACACGTGGGCTTCTTGGTGGTGTTGTTCGGACAGGAGAAGTTGGGGTTTGCGTAATTGCATCTTGTGGAACCGCATTTGATGGAGTGGTAGGAGGTGGACTTGGCGGCCGTGGCACAGGGTCGCAATAACGGTGCAGCTCCGTTGAGGTCAATGAGGAGGTTGAGTGAGGGGACGTAGTCGCTATTTGTTCCCGTGGACAAAGGGATGTAGTAGCTATTGGTGGCGTCGTCTTTACGAATAGGGTGTAGAAATGCCTGAACTTTTGGTTCGACGAAAGAGTGTGATGTAGTTGAGAGGTAGAGAAAGATAAGTGAGATGAATAAGAAGATCACACGAGGAGTCATTTTTGTCTTTATTTGGACTTTGTTACTTGTGTTTGTGATGTGAACTACTAGGACTAACCATCATGTGTGTATTTATAGAATGAGATGGGATCCCCTTCGCTTTTTTTTGTTGTTGTTGTTGATAAACCGTGAGAATACCAAACATTTATGTTCATTTTTTTTTTAATATCTCGTGTTACTAATAGTTTTAAAAATTCTAGTAAGTTGTCATTTGATGTGTGATATTTTTCATATGTAAGAATACAGCCCAGAAGCATCTTAAAGCATGTACATTGAGAAGTTCTTAATGAAATTCTCAAAAACTAATAAAATATTAATGTTAATATAATATAATTTTAAATCTAAAAAAGTATTAATAAAATATTTGTGAGTCTCTAAAAATTTTTAGATGGAGTTCTCAAATTTTTAGAAACTTACACATATTTTATCATTATTTTTTTAAATTTTAAACATATTTTATTAGTATTAATATTTTATAATTGTTTGAGAACTTTATTAAGAACTCCTCAATGTACATATTCTTACTGCGTGGTCTTATTAAACATCTAAATAATTAATTAAAACAGATCTCAAATAATTAAAATATACTGATACAAGCTTTCTCACCGAAGATTTACGTTTTCCGGAACATATCAAACGGTTAACAAAGCAAGCACCCAGTATTTTATCAAACTAGCCAGATGATGGGGACGCCGGACGTTTCAATCCTCGAGATGCTTTTTTGTTTTTGTTTTCATCTGTTAATATTAATATTAATATTATTAAATAGAAACCAAAGTTGTGTTACATGGGTAAAAGCCACAATCCTCGAGATGTTTATTTGTGAGAGATATTTCATTTGGATATAATATATTTTATACACTCCCTTTCTTTATCAAATCTCTTGTGGGGTGTATAATTAGATTTTGAGATGAATTCTTTTTTATATAATAGTAAGATATATTTTGATTAAGAAAAGGGAGAAAATTATAATAAGGTTTTTAAAATTTATGATTTATCCTCTATATAGGTGTAAATGGTACCATAGGAATCTTGCGAAATTTTTGGTGATTTTTGCGGAATTTTACAGAATAACATTAAATTTAAATGGTAATAGCAGAATTTTGTGGAATCTAGCGGAATATTTTAAAATAAAAAATTAACTAAACTTATGAAAATATTGATAATTTTTTTTTAACGAAATTAAATATTTATGTTTACAAATTTATATTAAATTTTACAAATAATAATTTATATTTCCATCAAATTGTTCGTTTTATATTTTTTAGCAAATTTTATAAACATTTTTTTTTATTAACAACTAATATTAGTAAATAAATTTTAATTTTTATTCATTTATAATCTTAGTAATTTATTAAAAAAATATATTGACATTTGTTTATTTGAGTAACGAAATAACTGAAATTTAGTCAAATCGATTACTGATACAATTATTAATGAAATGTAGATTTATAAGATTTTAGTTAATTATAAATTTATTGTACATTTATAATTTATTAGTTTGTTATAAATTTAGTGTACATTTATAATTTATTAATTTATTGTATATTTATCATAGATTTATAATCCTTTACAAAAAAAAAAGGATATATTCACAAAAGTTTACAACAATAATTATTAGCATTATTTATAACATAAATGACATTAACTATTAAAACAAAATATTACGAGGTTGAGAATATGTACTTTATGATTCCACATGCACAGTACTCTATAATTCCACAATTTTACCATTCTTACCAATTCCATTCCACAAAGACAAATGGTGTACTTTCCATAAAATTCTTCAAGATTCCATAAAATTTCACAAAATTAATGTTACCATTTAGATTTTTTTATCATTTTGCTTAGATATCAATCTATCAAATTTTCTCAAATTTTTTTTTTAATTCTGCTATACTTATTACCAAACACATTTCATTCCAAATAGTTGATTCTAATTTACTCTAATCCAAACAAGAGGAACCATGTTTGTCTTTATTTAAACTTTGTTACTTGTGTTTGTGATGTGAAATACTAGGACTTGCCATTATGTGTGTATTTTATAGAATAATATGGAATATTTTTTTTTTAATAATCGTGGAAGTACCAAACATCTGGATCATAATTTTTTACCTTTGGTTCATAACTTCTTACGACCATCTCTTCGTTTCTTTCTGTACTTTATACTGTGAATGGTAAACATGTGAGAATAATTGGGAGTAAAATGATGGGAAGTAATTGAGAGTAACATGGAGTAAATATTTTTTTGTTATCAAGTGTTTTGCTTTTTTTTGCTGGCTGAAAATTTCCCTCAACATAGTAGTGGGAAAGTTTACACTACTTATAAGGGATCCACATAAGTTTTCTTTTACTTTTTATTCTACCATTTTACTCTCATATGTTTACCGTTCAAAGTCTTAGTTTTTTTGTCATTTGGTAAGCATCTTACCGTGTGTCTCATTAAACATCTAAATAATTAATTAAAACTGATCTGAACTAACTAAAATATATTTCTTACCAAAAATTTGATGGGGACTAGGTTTAGGCATGGAATGGATATTTTGAAAAATTCAAGTATATGTGATCCGTTCTGTTTAGAATAGATATTTGATTTTTTGATCCGATTCGATTCCCTAACTTTTGGATATCAGATTGGATCCGTGAAAATTTGAATATATGATTTTTTAAAATAGCCGTAGATATCCGATCCAATCCATTATCATTTTAACATAATTTAATTATTATTTATTTATATGTTATTTAAACATAATAAAAACTAAATATTTAGTGAGAAATGAGTGGGTTCTAGTACTTTCGGTTGTATATCTATAGTAAAAAAAAGCTAATCATACACATTTGTTACTTTATAAAAATGATATATATATATATACGGATCGGATCGGATATCGGTCTTTTCTTAAATAGTATTTGAGATATGCTTTGTTTTTAACAGATACTATATTTTAGTATTTGTTTTATTTCGAAATATTATAGATATTCGAATTTTTTGGTTTGGATTAAAGTGAATAGCGAATCAAATATCATTTATCGGATATTTTGCCGAACCCTAATGTGGACGCTTCAAATCCTCGAGATGCTTATTTGTGAGAGATATTTTATTTGGATTAAATATTTTATACTCCTTTTTAATAAATTCTCTAGTGGGGTGTATAATTAGATTTTTGTAATTGCCCATAGATTTTAAGATGAATTTTTTTTTATATATTTTGATCAAGAAAAATGAGAAAAATTAGTAAAAAATACCCAATATTAAACATTTTTTTTTGCTCATACTTTTATAGTTCGCCCTAGAGATATCCTCTCTGACTCACTTCCCAAGGTAGTCGCCCAAGGGTGATATGAATATCTCCGGGGATTTTCTGGTGACGGTTGCTGCCCTCTCCTCTTGATTTCAGGCGTGCTCCTTCAAACCTCTCTCACCGACATGCTTGTGTTATCAGGATCCGATGTTTGCTCCCCGTCTTCCTCCTCTGCCACGACGACAAACCAGACAACTCGGCTCATCTTTATCGCTTACCATCAATGGAAGACCCCCATGATGCTCTTTAACAACCTCCAGCCTCCAGATCCTCCAGATCTACCGGATTCGCCGGGCTCATCCTTTCCATCTTTACCATCGTCATTCTTTGCTCCGATGGCTCCCCTCACCACATCCTTAGGCTCCCGGCAGCCGCATCATTCACCTCTGCTCACCACCTTCCTCCATCCTGGAGACGGGCTTAAACCCGACTTGGCGAGTCTCCAGTATATCATAGCTTTTCATCCATCCCTCAATTCAGCTATCGGATTAGACTGTCTCCTCCTGAGCCCGCCGTAGCGCCGCCGCTGTGTCGTTATGCATTCGTTGAGAAGGTTTATTGGACCGTGCAACGTATGTCAAGTGGGCCTCGTAGCCCCAACTCTTTCCCCACTTCAAATCCATCTCCCATAACCAAATCCTTGGAGGATTTCCTCAGTTTGTATACTGTGAGAGCTACGATCAATGTGGTTGGAGATGTTGGGCTTAACAATTTCTTCCCTATGGGAGAGACCGTTGCAAACTTCCTTCTCTTTGAGATGTGAATTATTCCCGAGTTCCATGCCGTGAAAAATTATGAATGTCTTTGCCGAATTGATTTCTTGTTTAGGAGTCTCGAAACCCGAAGAAACAAACGGAAGCGAGGCTTCAGCTTCAACATCACTACAAGTGACTAATTCCAGCCGTTGCGCCTTTGCCGGTAAGATCTTTTTGATGCATTCGGATCTAGTTCCGAATTCGTGTCAATTGATCAATCTCTATCTCCTTTAATATTTATTGCTTTTAAATTATATTATCGAAATTTAAATTTAATAGTAGAAATGAAAAGAATGTTTCACATATAAAAAAATGAGAAACTTATAAAAAGGTTTTCTAATTTTATAATTTTATTCCATATAGCTATTTTCTCTGACCATAAGTTAAAGTCAACGCAATAACTTTTTCAAATTTACTGAAATACGTTTCTGAGTAAAGTTTTTTTCCCGACAATTAAAGTATATTTGGAGTTATTTTCTAATTTTTCATATTGCATCAAAAATTTAATTACATTTACAAAAATACCACTTTTTATGTCTACTTTTGGTGTCTATTTGCAAAAATGCCAATAGTTATGATTTTTTAGAACCTAAATCTTAAAATTCTAAATCCTAAAAAATCTTTTGACCCCTAAAACCTGTTAAACCCTCAAAACTAAACCCTAATACAACATAGTTAACCCAAACATGAAAGGACAATTACAAAAATGCCACTTTTTATGTGCACATTAGCAAGAATGCCACTTAGGGATGTCCATTTACGAAAATACCACTAATTATAGATTTATAAAACTTATATCTTAAAATTCTAAACCCTAAAAAATGTTTTGACACCTAAAACCCCCTAAACACTCAAAATTAAACCCTAATAGAACATAATTAACCCAAACATAAATAATATAAAGAAAAAATAATTTTGAAAAAGTGGCATTTTTGTAAAGATTTCAAAAGTGTAGCATTTTTGTAAAGTAGCCCTTAAAAAATGGCAGCATTTTTGTAAAGTAGCCCTTAAAAAATGGCATTTTTTGAAATTTCTCAAACATTATAAATGATATAATGAATAAATAATTTTGAAAAGTGGTATTTTTGCAAAGATTGTAAAAAGATGGCATTTTTAAAAATTTCTCAAAAATTTATTTGCGTTGTTTTCTTGATTTTCATTTCAAAATTATGAAAATTTCTAGTTTCTTACGAGATAATATATTTTTTTTTTACATGTACCTGCTTCCAATATATCATGGGAAAATTGCAAAAATGCCATTTTTTATGTGCACATTTACAAAAATGCCATTTAGGGGTGTTCATTTGCAAAAATGCCACTAATTATTGATTTTTAAACTTTATATCTTAAAATTCTAAACACTAAAAAATGTTTTGACCCTTAAACCCCCCTAAACACTTATAATTAAATTCTAATACAACATAATTAACCCAAATATAAATAATATAAAAAAAATAATTTGAAAAAGTGGCATTTTTATAAAGATTTCAAAAATGTGGCATTTTTCTAAAGTGACATTTGAAAAGTGGCATTTTTTGAAATTTCTCATATATCATATTATCATTTTCATGTTCATCATCAACATTCTGTGCAATATGCATAATTTTTTTAAACTCTGAACTTTCAAACAAGTATCGCTTATCGCTTTCTCTAGATTAAACGAGTAGGTTATCGAAAAGTTTATAAATGCCGTTTACACAAGTGGATTTCTTTTAAATTATTTGATATGAAATTCCCCAAACAAATTTTGCAGTGATTATTATCTTTTTCTTTAAATGAAATATAAAAGACTAGATTTTTTAAAAAAATATTAAAATTAATAATTACTACTAATTTTTAACTCTATATATCCATAAATATTATATTTTCGACATTACTAATTTATTCAATTATTTTTGATAGATTTGGAAGTTTTGAATCTTTGACCAATAGTCTCTTTTAGTGTAAGAGGTCAAGCGTTGATAAGAACATGTTTAAGGCGTAATTTACATTTCCCAAGTGAAGTTGAACCTTCAGTATTTACTTTTAAAACCATTAAGCCACTACCCGATTTTATATATATAACCAAATCAATATCTCCATCCAAAATTGTCGGGCAACTTGTGGAATATTAAACAGAAAAAATAAAAATGGCATTTTAAAAATGATCTCTTTACAATGTGGAACTTAACAAAATTCACGTGTTCTTTATGATTTGCAGACAATGATATCTCTATCTCGATTTTGATATATATAAAATAATACTTTTTAGAAGAAAAGTAGTTTTTTAATATTCGTTTTTTTAACTAAAACAACGTACATTTTGAAATGGATGGAGTATATGCAAGTGACTAGATTCTTCAATGATACAATTCTTATTTGCTAAAAAGTTTCATTTAAAAAAAATATGAATTTTTTTTTGTTTTTAAAAGATAAGAAAATACACCAATTTTGAGTTTAATCTGAACATTTTTAAATGCTTTTAAAATTTGAAGTGATTTTCCAGAAAAAGCTGCAATCTTCTATGCTCAACTTAGACAACAAAATGACCATTGTAATGTACATGGATGCCTAAGAGGTTACTGAAAAGGAATGTAGTCGTGGTGGTTAGAAGCTCCTCGTTCTCCTTGTAATGTACATGGATACCTAAGTGACAATGTTCCGTCATTTATTTTTCATCATAATATTTGTGACGAATATGTTCTCATTTTGTGACAATTTTTTCCGTCTCAATATGACATCTACGTATCGGAATTTGTTTTTCGTCACAATACGCTTATGTTTTTTGTATTGTATATGAGTGATGAGCCTAGTGGATATGGAAATTGTTTAATATCACTGACAAAATAATATCACGCAAAAATATCAGCCTTAAGAATATTTTTTATCATTTGTAATCGTACTTAAAGTTAAATAGAAGATGCACATATCAGAGTAAGAAATATCATCAGATGACATACATTACAAGAAAAAATTATTATTGTAACAATAAATTTTGCCACAATATAGAAAAATTCGTAACAATAAAATTATTATGACAAATTTGTTTTACTTCGGTTACAATAATTTCGTAGCAAATTTTATTTGTAACAAAAACGTTACAACATTTGTGACAAAATTATTTAGAAGTCATCAGTTCGAGCCTGATTATCCCACAAATGGCGACAAAAATATTAGTGACAAAATTGTCAAAATTCAGACTAAAAATATTGTCCTAAAATTATTATAATTTGTGACTTTCCTAACGTCCCGATTCAGTCACTAATTTTATGGAAATATAGTTTCAAACCATCACAAGAAATGGCGAAAAAATCGTTGTTAATCCATCATAAATACTAACTAAATTATAGTCTTAAACAGTCTTATATAGTTACGGTTATAGAATTTTTTTTTATTTCAATTAAATTATAATATACAGTGTAATCGTTAATTGGATGGTAATTATATTGGTTTGTTAATGTTCATAATTGTCATCGTATATGAAATCAAAATTTATATATTTATATTTAAATTACAATTCATTATAATACAAATTGTTGGATAAAAAATTACAAAAACGAATATTTGATTAGAAAAAGTGAACTATGCATGCGACATCTGTTACTGCATGAATGTGGTGGTTAATATTGCTTGGAACTTGCTAATCGCTTCTATGTACATCATTTTCTCCGTTAATCTTCTTCTTCTTTAATCCGATTTCTTGTGTTGATTTCCTTTTGTAGAAATTATTATCGCCATCAATCGACAAACCTATTTATTCATCTGCCATAATTGTAGATGATCAAAACTAGGATTTATACAAATCATGGTTAGATCAGTATTGACTTACATTATGAGAAGTGATCGCATGAGACAAAACGAATGACCCACGATGCAAGTTAATTCGCCAGATGTTTATGCACAAGAAGAACAAAACCTTGAGTGATTTAAGTGCATAGCCTAGATCTAAAGCAAGAGAAAATGAGAGAAACCAGAGAACCCATTTTCTTAAGAAAAAAAAACTGTTTCACAGATTAAGTTACCGAAAAATAAAGCATCGTGGGTATCTTTATAATAATTTAATGACTTGGTAACTGCTTGAAAAACAAAATCTATTTCTAAATATATTTAAAACAAAAATACATCAACGTGTATGAGAAACTAATTAAAAAAATTATTATTGTTGATTTAATTCAAAAATTTTGTTTCTTTTTTAAGAATATGAATATAATCTGTTAACAAATGCTAAGTTTTAGAGATTTAGACTAGAAAGCACAGGGACGTTATTTTAGGCAACGTCCCCGTACCGGAGATGTTTTGGGGACGGAGACACTCCGAAAACGGCTTGGGGACGTCTCGGGAGCGTTTTGTGTTATCTGTGGACCGTAACCAATTTTAGGGACGTTTCGGAAACTTTTTAAAACTAAAAATGAGTGTTCCCAATATATTTAACTCGATTTTTTCAAAAGAAAAATATAAATGAAAAGGAAAAGTCTGATAAACTCACTTTTTTTGGTTTATTATACAAAAAAATCTAACATTTTTTCAGTTAAGATATTAAACTTCCTTGTTATGTTTTGATTTATATGATACTTATTTTCTATATGGATATTTGTGCATACTATATTGCCGTACCCGCTTCCTTATATTTTTGACATTTGCCGTTTTCCGTCCCGGTGGAACTTAGGATTTAGATATGGTTGAATTATTTCTTTTGAAAAATAGTAAAAGAAATAAATTGCAAAAATACCACTTTTTATGTGCACATTTGCAAAAATGCAACTTAGAGGTGTCCATTTGCAAAAATGCCACTAATTATAGATTTTTAAATCCTATATCTCAAAATTCTAAACACTAAAAAATGTTTTGACCCCTAAACCCTCCTAAACCCTCATAACCAGTGTTTCCACACCCGGACCGGACCGGCCGGTCGACCCGATTCACCCGTGACCCGGCTCGGGTTTGGTGTTAATATTCGGAAAATATAAAACCAAAAAAACCCGGAAAAAATCGCTATTGACCCGTGAACCGGTTTACCGGGTCACGGTTAAAAAAAATCTCATAAATAAAGTATAACTAGAAGACGTAAAAATTATAATGTATACAAACAAAATTTTATCTTGGCCAAAATTATTAAGTCCATTAATGTGTAATTCAATTTATTCTAAATTTAGAATTAAAATATGATTTTTTTAACAATCTGGTTAAGAAATTTATAATTTTCAATTTTGTTTCAAAGTGAACAATTCACCTCCTCGTGACCTTTAATGTTTGGGGCAATTACAAAAATGCCACTTTTTGTGTGCACATTTGCAAGAATGCCACTTAGAGGTGTCCACTTACAAAAATACCACTAATTATAGATTTATAAAGTCTATATCTTAAAATTTTAATCCCTAAAAAATGTTTTAACACCTAAAACCCCCTAAACACTCAAAACTAAACCCTAATAGAACATAATTAACCCAAACATAAATAATATAAAGAAAAAATAATTTTGAAAAATTGGCATTTTTGTAAATATTTCAAAAGTGTGACATTTTTGTAAAGTGGCACTTGAAAAGTGGCATTTTTTGAAATTTCTCTTAATGTTTGGAAGTTTTGAACATGAAAACAAATGACAATGAGAATCACTTTATAACTTCGAATATCTCTCTGTCTTCGACATTACATATTATAAACATATTTATATATATATATATAATTAATTTAAAGACCCACGGTCCACCCGGACCGACCCGGGTCGAACCGGTGACCCGGCAACCCGGAACATATTCCGATTCGTTATCCGGATCGGGTATAAAAATATTCCTCATAACTAAACCTTAATAGAACATAGTTAACCCAAACATAAATCATATAAAGAAAAAATAATCTTGAAAAAGTGGCATTTTTGTAAAGATTTCAAAAATGTGGCATTTTTGTAAAGTGACACTTGAAAAGTGGCATTTTTTGAAATTTTTCTTAATAGAATTGTGTTTGGTTAATTTTCTTTTAAAGATTTTTTTTATAATTAATACTATCTATTGTGTGCGAGAAAATTTAAAACTTTAAGGGAAAGATTTTGTGTTTTAATCAATAAAAATGGATCTGTTATATTTTTGTCTTTCAAAATATCAATTTTATTAGATCTTTTATTACTGTGAATTATAAATTTTAATCAATTTATTTAATTTGCTTGACAGTCAATTTTTTAATTTATTTTATTTTGATGCTCGTATATTTGTACTAATGTCTATTGTACGAAAACATTTATTGGAGCAAGCAACGGTTTAGATAATCTTATAAACGATAACTATAATCTTACTTAAAGAGATTTACGTCACCCTTTACAATCGATGCTAAGCCACATATTTAGCGTCAACTATTCTATCAATTTTAATTAATTGGCTATTTTATTATAATTCATAAACGTGTGTGATTAGTATCATATAGTGACGATTTCTAATTGCAGTATCGTCACAAGCCGATACTTGCAACTTTGTCATGAATTAGTTAAATATAGTGACTCACATATGGTGACAATATCGTCATAGTTGTAACGATTGTTGTAATTGTTACAATTTAGTCATTAAATGGCACAAATACTGGCTACGATTTTGTCCGTCACATTATTGTGACGAAACAAATACGAATTTGAGACATAAATATTTGGTTACAATACAGTATCTAAAACGTCACATATTTGTGACGAAAAGTTTTAGTATTAAATTTTCGTCACAATAACTCTTTTTTTGGTAGTGATATCATGGTTTTTACCGGTTTTCAACCATGATATTCGTTGTTTTATCGAGTCTTTTTAGTGTTTCTATAGTTCTTTTGAGTCTTTGTAGGTTATTGTACGAGTTAGGAGGATTTGGAGCTCTATGAAGCTTTATGGAGTAAAACCAATGAAAGAGGAATGAAGATCTCGTGAAAGAAAACGGAGAAAATCAAATTCAGACTTGCGCCGATCGACGCAGATGGTTGCGTCGATACATCTGCGTCGATCGACGCACTAGGCGATCCAAGATTTCCTTTTGCAAAAGGAGTCCATAAGTTCCAGAAGTTTTTCTATTCAGTCCAACCCATGTTTTAACTTATAAATAGGGATTTTCAGCCATTGTTTAGGCTAGATCTTATTTTTTTATTGAGACAAAGAGATTTAGAGCTTTTGGGGAGACAAGTTTACTTCAGATCTTTGAGAATTCTTCGAACCCTTTTGTTTCTCTTTCTCGATCTTTTTAATGCAATTTTATTCAGTGATTATGATTTCATCATCTATGTCTGAGTAGTTTGCTTGTTAGGTTTTGGAGATTCTAAGGTTGATGAGAAATTGCTAGGATTGAATACTGTTGGGATTTATCTACTTGTTCTTCATCTATGATTGCTTTAACTATGATTTTAGGATTGATCAACTCAAAATTAGAAACCCTATGTTGAATTAATAGATGTGAAAGTATTGTTAACAACCTGAACCTAATCTTAGATGAGCAAAATAACTATCTGCAAAGAAATTTGGCTTAGTGATTTTGTGAACAATCGAACTTGAACTTTAATGCTTGACTTTATTTATTGAATTTGCAAAAAACTTTGGAATTCAGGGATTTAGTCATAGATAATCCCTGCAACGAAAGTTGATTGGTTTTACACTTGTGTTTCGAGTACTAGAACTGTGCTTAATAAAATACTGTCAGTCTTTCATTCTTCAATTTCGATTCATACCTGAGAATTATCCATGGCCAAACCTTTTCTCCAACTGATTTTAATAACACCAATCACAATCTGCTTGTTTGCTTTGCTATTTAATTTACATTATATATTGTTTCTTAACTTAATTCGAATTCAAAGTCTTTTGTGTGATATGCGATTTCCTGTAGATTCGATTCCTAAATACTACTGCGATCTCTTTATTTGAGAGAGTAGCTCAGAGTAAATTTGAACATGTCATCAGAGTAATCGTACTTAAAGTTAATTAGAAGATGCACATATCAGAGCAAGCTAAACTGTGTTTAAACTATTGTGACGTTGGGAATGGCAACGGAACACCGGAACTTGTGAATGACAACCGACAAGTGTGTGTGGAACATAAAAATTTCCGGACGTTTACTGCGGTTCACGTTTCAACGACTAATTTAGTAATCGTATATGTCGACGTAACAAATATATTAACAGCTCAAAATCACGTGGTTCTGGCATACGATGATACCTGAACCACGTGCCATAATATTTTTCTCGATTTCTTCTAAGTTGTAAATATTCAGCATCGCTCTTACTATGAAAATGAAAGACTATTGACTTTTGAGTGAATTTGGCAATTAACAATATATGGAACCAAAAATAAAATATTACAATAATTTAAATAAATAAAAAGAGCAAAAATATTCGAGCAATAGATATGTGATTTTGGTTTAAAAAGTTTCATTACATATAGAATACATAAATTGATGGTAGTCCCTATAAACCAAACTCCAAAAATAAAAAAAAAAGGTCTTCCTTATTTTTGAACAATTAGTCTAATTTTATAATTTTTTGTAGAATAACATGTTTTTTTGTTTGCTAAACAAAATAGAAATAATAATATAGAACATGTTATACTCGTGTATATATATAATAAATTAGCATTTCATTATATATTCACATAAAGAGGTGGCCAAATTGGGTTTTGGATTGGATTTGAGTTATTTAGATTAAGAATTATTGTACCAAATTCAATCCAACTAAAATTTGGATTGGATCTCTTAGGTTTTGGATTGGGTTTGGGTTATTTGGATTACAAATTATTGTACCAAATTCAATCCAATTAAAATTTAGATTGGATTTCTTACGTTTTGAATTGGGTTTAAATTGTTTGGAACACAAATAATTTTAACAAAATAATCTTAATTAGTTTTATTTGGGTTATTTGAAGAAGTTTGAAAGTATTCTTCAAATTTCTATTGATGATTTATTTTATACTAAGAGTTTAGTTAACTTATCATTAGGGTTAATAGTAAAATTAGGTAAATTTACGTATACTGAAAATGTTAATAGTATATTACTATTATTGATATAAGTAATTTTACATATACTTACAAGATTAATCGTAAACTGTTAATTTTGATTTAGGCAACTTTACATTTATATTGAGCTATATACTAATACAATATATGTAAGAAAAAATTTGAGGTTTATTTGGGTTTTTAGTTATCTAAAGACCAATCCAAGTAACCCATATCCAAATTAATATTTATTATTCGATCCAAATGGATTTTTACATGAATCCAAATCCATACTAATCCAGGTTGTTTGGATTGGATTGGATTGGATTAACCGAATTGGCCACCCCGACACATATTTATTTCTCAAATAATTTTTGTTCATTTTTTTTAAAATCGGGACATATGCAATAACAAACAAATTATGTTCATTTTTAATAGGACCACGAGTTCAAATTAATCTATATATAATATCAAACCCAAACAAATGAATATTTTTTTATTGTGTCTTCTCAGAAAATCGTCTTGTATTTATAGGTTTATTATGGGGTTGACTTTTTTGATAAAACCGCATTATGATTATTTTCAAACGTTGCGTCTTTTCGAAAAACCCCGCTTTATGGTTATTTGCAAGAGTTACATCTTTTCGATAAAACCACTTTGTCAAGATTTGCATCATTATAACCGTTTTGTCAAGAGTTGCGTCTTTTAATTATACTTGTTTCGCCAAGAGTTGCGTCTATCCTAAATAACTGCTTTATGGTTATTTTATAAATTTGCGTCTTTTGGAATAAACTGTTTGGCTTATAATAGCAAATCCAAAAAATGATTATTATTATTGTGTCCGTCTTGTATTTATATGTTTATTCTAGGGTGAATTTTTTCGATAAAATCGCATAATGGTTATTTTCAAGGGTTGCGTCTTTTCGACAAAAACCGCTTTATGATTATTTGCAAGAGTTGCATCTTTTCAATAAAAACCGCTTTTTCAAGAGTTGCGTCTTTTTATTATAATTATTTTGTCAAGAGTTGCGTCTTTTAGTTATAACTGTTTCGGCAAGAGTTGCATTTATTCTAAATAATAGCTTTATGGTTATTTTATAAAGTTGCGTCTTTTGGAATAAATTGTTTGGATTATATACATATATATATGTTTTAACTTTATTTTTCTCTAAAGATTTTGTTAATCATGGCTACTAATTATTTAATTCACTTAAAGCATAACAAAAATTAAAAGACCTCATTCCATTATCTTGAATTTATTCAAAGCTATTGATTTTTTACTATTGTAGAAGTTTCAAAAATTCTTAATTTATGTAAAGAATTTTGGATCATACTTTATATAAAATTTTAAATATAAGATACTAATGAAATTTCCAACTCTATTTGTAGTCATTAAACCACGGAATGAAAAACATAAACATACAAGGAACTAATAAACATATAGTCACTTAAAACCGACATAAATATTAGTTTGAAGGTATTTGTAATTATTTTAAGAAAGAAACAAAAAATGGATCTAAAATCAGAAGAAATTTGGTTGAATTTTTAGGTTGTATCTTTTCATAAATAACCATTTTATGGTGGTAATAACCGTTTTATGGTTATTTCCAACATGTTGCGTCTTATTGATAAACCACTTTTTGAAATGTTATGTTTTTACGTTATAACTGCTTTGTAGTTATTTCTAAGGGTGGCGTCTTTTTTAGATAACCGTCTTACGGTTGTATCTTATGTTTTTGTTCTTTCAAAAAACAGTCTATTGTTATTTTCAGAAGTTGCATCTTTTCACTATAACCGTCTTTTTAAGAGTTGCGTGATTTCGATATAAGCGTTTTATGATTATTTTCAAGAGTTGCGGATTTCAAGAAAATCCGCTTAAATAATTTTGAATTTCTTTAGAGACAATGAAGATTTATGGTAAGTAGATCTCTAAATAACATTTGACTTATCATAATCTAATGGCATATTGAATTCAACCATTTTATAACTATAGTTTATTAAATAGAAATCTGAAGTGTATAAAAACTATACATTGGATAGTAAACTGACATATGAAATTTAATTCCAAAATTTTTTTTTAAAAAGTTAAGATATCAATCAATGTTATTTCATGTTATTCCAATTAGTTAGGCATGTTATTAATAATAGAAATTCTAGAAAATATATCATAGCATTACATCTTTTCGGACAAAACTGTTTTGTGGTTATTAGAACATCTTAAAATTTTTTTTTTCTTTCGAAAAAACTGTTTTATGATTATTAATACATCCTAGAGTTGTGTCTTATAAAAAACGTTTTATAGCTATTCAAGAATCTAAGGATTGCGTCTTTTCGAATTAAGAATAGTAATCTTAGAAAATACATTCTAGATCTGCTTCTTTACAACAATCGTTTTATGGTTATTAAAACATAATAGGATTGCGTTCTTTCGAAAAACCCGTTTGACGGTTATTAATACATCCAACAGTTGCGTCTTATAAAAAGTTGTATTATGGTTATTAAAACATCTAAGGGTTTAAATTGTTTCACTGTCTAAGCCTTGAAATGAAATTTAAATTGTTTTATTCTTTATTACATAGTCTTCATTAGTCTGATTTGGGTTACCTCAACTTCAGACTTGATAATAATCATGCTTTAAAATCCATTAGAGATAATTATGGGTTTATGTTTGCATGCATGTGTGTCGAAAGTAATTATATATTTGGTTGTGTTGACAATAATTTTTTTGAAAAAAATATAGTCTGAACTTCTTTATCTCTGCAATTTCGCGGAGGGTTCGAGTCATAGATTCTTTTAAAAAATTATAAAAAACAAAAAAAGAGATGAGAAGGGAGATGAAAAGCCCAAGCAAAAATTTGAGAGAAAATGAAGATAAAAATGAATCTTGTAAACTTGCTTTCTTATTTCATTTAAACTCAATAACTATATCACAATTCTTTTATATGTACATTCACGGAGTGATGTACTCAACTGTACTTCACGATGTATGTCTTTAGAGGATATAATCTATTCTTTAGGTACTGATATATACGATATTTTACCCCATTTTCTCATTATTTTTAATATATATTTAATAAAAAAATGAATGATTTTTTGGACTTAACATGCTATTTTTAACATTTTCGTGGGTTTTGACCGAAAATGAGTGAAATCAAGCCTTTTCAAGGAAGGACAAATCCTGACCGTCAGATGTATCGCCTCAAATAAAGGAGTTCCCACCGTAAGATCAGTCTCATATTTTACCATGAGATAGAGGAGGATCTCAGTTTCAAAATGAATATTCGATCGCCCCGATCCAAAGGTTAGATCTTGAGATATATTCAATATAAGGAAATCTATGTTAGTAAGGATCAAGTTAAAGACGGTCCAGAATATTCAACCACGATACCGATTGTCATAGGCAATCGACCGATCGCAAACTCACTATTTTTGACGGACAGGCGCATTAACACGGTGATCAGCCGATCACAGGAGGTGATACATTTATAATAGAGAAGTAATTATTCTTCTTAATATGAGTGAAAAAACACAGAAAATTCATCTTTGTGGAACAGAGGGAGTATTATATTATACATATGGTTAGAAAAATTTGTTTTGGCTACAAGAATTATTGCGACGCAGAAGCGAAGATGAGAAAGAGAACTTGGAAGCTTCAAGATCCAACTCCTCAAGATGATCTTCCATCTGAAATCCTCTAATCACCATCTGAAATCCTCTGATCACCATCTTCGTCGTTTCCATATTCACACCTCTGTCCAAAAACCCTAAACAACCCACATCTCTCTTCACCTTACCAACGAATTCCACCCATTGATCCTCTACTTAGCTCCACCGTTAACCACTAAATCAATCACTGGAACCGTCGTCGAAACTCCCAACCCTTTGTCGCTGAAACATGCCTCGAAAGGCTTCAACTTTGCTTCTCTCAACTACTTAGCTTCTCTCACTAATTCTCTAACCAAAGCCTTGTAAATGGAAGTCTGCAAGATGGTGTAAGGAGCCAATGTATAGATCATAGTGTTTCCACGTCTTTTCTTGTCTAAAGAAATGACCTTTCCGACGATTTCTATGGACTTCACGCCGATGAAGTACGCACCGGACGATCCGTCAACTATCAAAAGCGTTACGGCTAAGTTCTTGGATACATCGTTAGTGTAAGGAGAGCCTCCTCCAATGTAAAGACTTCCTAAAATGGCCGGTTTAGAGGGCAAAAAGAGAGCGAATTTTTTCTAGGTTTTGTATATAGACGCGAGCTGGAAAGGGAGCGAGATCGAGGACTTTCCAAGACCGAGGGTTCCGTTAACAACTTTTGGCATGATTTTTAATGCAAGTCAAAGTCAACTTTTAGTGTCGTTCGTGCAAGTCAAAGTCAACGAAGAGTGTCAAAGTCAAAGTCAAATTTTAGCGTCGTTCGTGCACAGATACCCGTTACCCGTCTTTTACCCGTTACCCAGCTCATACTCGTCTCGAAAAATAGGATATTCGTAACGTTCGAGTCTGGTAAATGTTACTATAATTTTGATACCCGCGGGTAAGGATCGGGTAAAGAGTATCATTTTTTGTTCACTATCCGTCTCATTACCCGTCTTCGTACTCGATTTTCTACTCGACCCGTAAATACTCGCCTTTTATATCACTAATATTTAATAAACTTAGTTATAAAATAAATTGTATAATATATAATATAGTATAAATACTCACAACGTCAATTTTTATGTTTTTGAATTGTCATCGATAATTTTGGAGATGATAGATTATAAGTTTTAAGTTTTAAAATTTGTAATATTATATTTTATGAACTATATGTTGTCTATTAAGAAATTTTTTTTTATTTTTCCTAATAACTCTTTCATTTTTTTTGTTATATAAGTTGCTAAATTTTAATTATAGATAAATTATATTACAATTGGGCGGGTAAGAATAAAGGGCCATGTATCCGGCGGGTCAATGAATTTTTGTCGGGTACTCCTTATATAGAGTACCCGCTTTTTGCGGGTCGGATAAAAGTATTGTTTGTTAAATACTCAGTAAAGTCGGGTTGGATAACGGATAGTCCAAATTTTCAGGGTACTTATCTTATGCCCAGCCCAAGTTGATATAACGAAAAGTGATGATCTAGTTGTAGTGTTCAAGCACTTGGTAGCTTTCCTTGAAAAAGCTTGTTTGCTTGGACCTTTGGTAGATTTCCTTAGAGATTTATGTACTTCATTTTATTTTTGGGCCTTTGGTGAAGACAAAATTTATTTGAAATGAAAGAAAACTACAATCTTTATTAGCTATCGCTCTTGGATTTATTAGATAGGGCCTGACTCGTGTAGCCTCCCTGGTTACGGTTGCGGGTGTAGGAGTTTACGGGAGCGGACAGTTGCGATTTAAAGTGTTATTAAGCGATTCATATGATTGGCGTAGCGGTTAAAAAATTGTTACGTTTGCGATATTTATGACTGATTGACTAGCAGATGCGGTAATGGTTAAATATTAAATTAAAAATATAAAACATATTATATAGTAATGAAAAACATCAAAAATCATATTATTACAATAAAATATATAAAAAAATTAATTCAATATAATTAGTAATAGAATACCATGAGTATATTTCTTACATTATTTGTTAGTTCATATAAAAGTTATGATTTAAATGGAGAAATTTATTTTGGAGAGGTTAATGTTTACATTTTGAACATTTTGGTTTATTAAATTTATTAATCAGTGATCAAAAAAAAATTATTGAAAGAATTACGGTTTGAAGATTTTATAAATATAAAATTATGATAAGTTATTGAATATTAATTAGAAAATTTCAAATTGTTGATATAATTCGTAATTATAGTATAAAAAAATTAATTTTTAATTTTTTGATATTATTTTTATTTTTAAATAAATTTTCTCTTCTTTGTTTTTTCAATTTCTTTTTTTAATTACCCAACCGCAAACGTCTGCAACAGCAAACGCTCGAGGAAAGCAGTTTTTGATTTTGAGAGGTTTAAAGTGACACAAAGTGGTATAAAGCGTTTCCCATAATTGTTGTCAAACGCCAACATCCGCTACCACTTGCAAACGCAACGTTTGCAGATGGTAACGGATGAACCAATAAAGCTCTTAAACGGAGACTTCCAATGATAAAAGTCTGTTGAACGAAGCTGTTAGTGAAAAAAAAAAAGATAAATATGGTTAGTGCAAAATAAACGGTGTGAGATATTGATTAAATAGGGACACTCACAAATATGATATGGATGTAATAATTGTCAAATTTGGACTAGTTTTTCTAATAGTTTGGATTACCAAAATATTTTTATATCAAATAAAACTCTACCAAACCATAGAATCCCTAGAAATAACTTTCACAATTATTTTTCAGATTTTTATAAACTTAAAAAAAATACAATTTTTTTAACCGTACTTAATTACCTCAAACCACACTTAATTTTTGTGTTATGACCGCATGAGACGGGTTATTATTTTTGGCATGATATACTGACATTGATCATGTCACTACAAGAAAACAAACGATTTTTCAACGGTTTTGGTCGGTCGGTTCTATCTCGTCGGAAATAAAAATTCCGTCAGAAATACTGACGGATTTCCGACGGAAAAGTGATTACCGGAATCCGTCAGAAATCCGTCGTAAATCCGGCAATATTTCATTTTCCGACGGATTTCTGACGGCTACACATACCGACGGATTTCCGACGGTTACACATACCGACGGATTTCCGACGGCTACACATACCGACGGATTTCCGACGGCTACAGATACCGACGAATTTCCGACGGCTATATATACCGACGGATTTCCGACGGATATATTATTTATTTAAAAAAAGATTTTAATTTAATTAAATTTAATTAAATTAAATTAAAATAAAATAAATAAAATTAAAATTAAATATAAATAAAAATTAAATTAAAATAAAAATAAAAAAACAACATTTAAAATTAAGTTTCAATATTTTTACATTTGTTTTTGAAAATTAAAATATTACATAACGTAAAGTCTATCGGTTACGGAAGATCTCGTTCATCATTTCTTCCATTTCCCGCATGCGTGCCATCTGTTCTTCCATTGCCCGCATGCGTTCCATCTGTTCTTCCATTGCTTGCATCCGTGCTTGCTGTTCCTCGTAGCGTGCTGCATCTTCTGCGCGTTGTGCCTCCAACCCGGTCACCCGCTCGAGAAGCTCGGCGTTCTGTGCCCTCAACGTACTATATGCGTGGAAGCGGTAAGGCCAAACACACGACCTCTGTGCTTAGGCGCAACCTACGAAAAAAAATCAATCAATAAATGTTGTAACTTGTTTATATTTAAATTTATTTAAAATTTAATTAAAATTGACAGTGTTACTAACCTGATAGGTAAACTCGTTGATCATCTCGAGTGGAACTTCCGTGGCCGGGGGAGTTCCTTTGACGATCGGTTGGGATTGGAGGTACTCCTCACCGAGCCTCTCCACGCTCTCCACGATTTCACGAGCAATGAGATCTTGAATTTCACCCGTCTTTCTGTTGGTGTGCGCATCTTTGACCAATTCAAGATGTGACGGACGCACACCGGTCCTCTCAATCTGTTGGCATAGATAATGAAAGAAATATGAGAAGTGTCATAAATAAAATTTTAGTAAATTTGAAGACGTGACGCTTTGCTCGTTGCACCAAGGTTATGGGTCGCCGGTCCCTTCCCCTTCCGGTCGCTGTTCCGGTTAGACGAGTTTTTTCCGGAGCTTGCTTTTGTGTCCTCCCGTTCCCAATGGGCAAGTAGTCCAGCCCATAATGTGGGGTTATCTTGCAATCTCCGCGGCACTTTTCCTTCTTTGTACCACAAGTCCTTCCATTCGTTTATCTTCAACGAATATTTCCGGGAGGCTTTTTTGTAGAACTCCCGTCGGACCCGGGAAGTCAATTGTGGGTCCCAAGTAAATTCTTGCTAAAAAAAAAACGTACCCATATTAGTATTGACAATTTTAATGGAAATAAAAATCTATATTCTTAATAGGGAAAAAAAAACATACCGCAAATTGCCGAAACCAAGTCTCCTGATCTGCCACCGGCATCGAACTAAATGTGGGATACGGGCAAGTTATCAACGAATTAGTCATTGCGTTGATCGAACTCGTAATCCCGTTTCCCGAAAATTGAAACCTAAACAATATTTAGTTAAATATTTTATTAAGTTAATATAATCAAATACATTTTTAAATAAAACTTACCAGGTCGTGTTAGGTGGCAAGTCAGGATCTAGGCGAGTCAACCTATCCCGTCCGGGTTGCGAAACAAACTCCTCAATGCTCATGGCCGTGGGAGCTGAGGGCTGTGTACCCATTGGAGGACACGGGTGTTGGGGATCCGGAAAGCTAGTCTCTGGGATATGCGACTGACTCCCTCCCCTACTGGAAGTACCGGATCCAGTAGAGTGATGAAATCGCCCGTAGTCCCTACGATTGCCAAAATGTTTACATACCGTTGAAATTTACTTACATATATAAATATAAATTCTGATATTAAATATAAATACATGTAAATTTAAATCATAAATTTTAAATATAAATTTACAGATATTTTAATTTACATTACGGATTTAGGGATTTTCAGTTTTTGAGAATTTGCCGATATCGAATTTTTGAGATTTCCGAATTATGGAATTTACGGGAATTGGGGACTTAGCGATTTTAGGATATTGATATTTTGAGAAGTATGGATTTTGGAATTTAGGGATTAATTTATGGAATTTCGGGATTTCATAAATTAAGGTTTTAGGGAGTTAGGGATTGTGGGAAATTGAGGTTTCTCTAAATAGGTATTTAGGGATATTTGGATTATGGATTTCAGATATGAACATTTAGGAATTTACAGATTTAGAAAATTTTTGGAATTTCAGATTTGGTAATTTAAAATTTTAGATATTTACGATTTTTCCAGAATTTGAGATTTTGTAATTTAAACAAATTAAAAAATTAGTAAAATTTCAACAATTTAGAATTTTACAAATTTTTTTAAATTATAAATATTTATAATTTCCTAAAAATAACAAATACATATTAAAATGTAAATAAATTTTATAAACCCGAAAATTCTCTAAATCACAAAATTTACAAAATTCAAAACTTTTCAAACATCCTAAACCCGTACATTTCTACATTTCTATTATCCTAAATCATTTAATCCCTTAATTTTAAACATCCTAAATCTAACAAATTCTACAAATACATCTCATAATTCATAATTTACAAAAAAAAACTTCTAAAAACTTACATTAGATTGATGATTTGTTTATAGAGATTGAGATTGTGGAAGAATTTGGTGTTTCCGGCGTGTTTCCGGCTTGAATCGTTCGTTTTTCGGCGAGTTTTTATGATTTTTTTCCGACATTTCGTTCTGTCTCAGCGAAGAAGAAGAGTCTGGTTTTATTACAGATTTCCGACGGATGTCCGACGGAATTTCCCGCTATTTTCGTTGAGATCGAGGCTCTCTAGGCGGCAGAAATTAGGGTTTCCGTCGGAAATCCGTCGGTATTTCCGACGGATTTTATATTTTCATTTGTAAAAACGCGTAAATTTAATAACGATTTTTTGTAAATAAAAAAAATCAAAATCCGTCGGACATCCGACGGATTTTTGATGGATTTTGATTTTTTTAATCATTATCGGTAAACTTAATTAAGTTTTTTTATAATTAATTTTTTTGTAAACAGATTTTCTTATATTATAAAAAATATTAATTCCGTCGGAAATCCGTCAAAAATACCGACGGATTTCCGACGGATTGTAATTTTTTATTAAATTAATTTTTTTTTTATACAGATTTTTTTATATTATAAAAAATATTAAATCCGTCGGAAATCCGTCAAAAATACCGACAGATTTCCGACGGATTGTAATTTTTTATTAAATTAATTTTTTTATACAGATTTTTTTATATTATAAAAAATATTAAATCCGTCGGAAATCCGTCAAAAATACCGACGGATTGTAATTTTTTATTAAATTAATTTTTTTTATACAGATTTTTTTATATTATAAAAAATATTAAATCCGTCGAAAATCCGTCAAAAATACCGACGGATTTCCGACGGAATTTAATTTTTTATTAAATTAATTTTTTTTTATACGGATTTTTTTATATTATAAAAATATTACATCCGTCGGAAATCCGTCAAAAATACCGAGGGATTTCCGACGGATTTTAATTTTTTTATTTATAATATAAACAAATCTGTTTTAAAAATAAAAATTACAATCCGTCGGAAAACTATGAAAAATCTATCGCTTAAAAGTCCGCGTGGTGACCCGATTGCAGAGTTAAAAAAATGTCCAAACATTTATTCATAAATTATTTTAAATTTATCCGGGAATTGAATAAAAGATTTACACAACGAAATTTTATAACAGATAAAAAACAAAAGCCGAAAGGAAATTTATTTATTTTAAAGTTTGAAAAACATGTCTCTGTATCCACTCCAAACTTACTTTTTGTTAGAACCTGAAACTTTTTTTTCCCTTTTTTTTCTTTGGCGGAGAATCTACATATCCGTTGCAAAATTCCCTTTCGATTGCATCAACATCTATATTTAAGTTGGGGCTTTCTGGTCTTTGGACAAATTCATAATCATTGTACTGATCCTTTTTATTCTTCGGTGTACCTTCTAAATATCCGCCGCAAACATCTCTTTTGATTGCATCAACATCTATATTTAAGTTCGGACTTTCTGGTCTTTGGGCAAATTCATAATCATAGTATTGATCCTTACATTCATTTGAAGTACTTCCACCGTAAGTATCTGACGTTTCAATCAAGCGAGATGGTTGTACGTCTTCGAGAACACTCTTCTTGTCTGGATATTTGTCGCACTGAGATTGCGTTTCCCACGAGACGTTTGGAATGCGTTGGATGGTTGGCAAGCACTGGCTGTCCGGCACTATTGTTGATGAAGAATCTCCGATTGAGATTGGTGAGAACGTATCAAATTCCCACGAGTAAGTGGGTATCTCTTCAGTGTGTGTGTCGCATTGGGTTTCGGTTTCCCACGAGTATTTTGGAAGTAGAAAGTGGTTTGCCACGATTTTTGAGTCTTCATTAGGAGAGTTAGAAGACATTATTTGTGTTGTTGACAGGAATGAACGTATGAGGAACCTTATATAGAACGGAAAACCGTCGGAAATCCGTCGAAAATCCGTCAGAAACCTCCGACATAATACCCCGCCAGTCCCATCGGCCGCAGATAACGCAATGCTAACCACTCAAACTTTGCCGACATCGGAATTCCGACGGAACTAATTCCGTCGTTATGTCGTCCGAAAATTAGGACAGCTTTTATCCCGCGGAAATCCGGCGGCAAATTTAATAAATGATTATGGCGGATATTACCATAAAGTACATTATATTAGAGGGAACGCATAGGTGTTATAGTACAACATTGGTAAACAAACGTTTATTCATAAATTATTAATCTGAATCTTCTGATGAACCTTCACTAGGGATGGAGTCTGAATCGTCGTCAAATTCTTCACGTAGTTCATCTTCATCCGAATGCACTAGATCATCGCCGATATGTGTGACATCAGTGACAAGGTCAATGTTATCCTTCTCCTCAACATGTGACATTTGGTTGGTTGGCGATACTTGTAGAGCATCATGTTCCGGAACTCCATATATTTTTTCTCCGGATTAATTGGAGTTACTGTCATCCAAGGATCTGTCCTCCGCCCAACTCGAGGATATGGAATGTAGCAAACCTATTCATTAACGGTGGATGTTGTTAATATACAAGAATAACAAAACCTAACGTATAAATATAACGGAAAACCTATCAATATATTGATACCTGGTCTGCTTGAGATGCAAGGATAAATGGATCGTAATGATGTAATTTCCGGCTTGAATTTATCGAAATAACACCAAGAGGGTCAATTCGAACCCCACTACCATTGGATGGATCATACCAATCGCACATAAACACAATGCACCTCAAGTCCAACATTCCTGGATAGTGGATTTCCAAGATTTCTTTTAAATGGCCATAGTACATGGTATCACCTGATTGCGCCGAAATACCATTGTCCGAAGTTGGCCTTTGACGTCCTTCGTCACGAATTCTGAACGAATATCCCCTAGTGCAAAATCTCGGATATGAAGTCGCGGTGCTGCGTAAACCATGAGAAAACTCCACTAACCATGTCGGGAGGGTTTGACCACTTGCTAAACCTTCGGAAACCTAAAAACAATATAAGTAAACAATCAATAACATATGAACGTGAAAACCTTATAAAATAAGAGTGAGGAGTTATATTTAACGTACAAAAAATTTCAACCACTCCGGGAATTCTTCATCTTTTAAGACAGCAAGTTCGGAATCTGTCTTATCAGCATGGTAAGTTTGTGCTAGGGACATGTACATCCTGTAACATAACAATTGTTATTAGATAAAGACAAATAATTGCACAAATTTAGTATTAGAAATGGTGTACATTTCATACTCTCCAAGTTCGTCACAATTTCTGAGGATATATGTATGCAAATGTCTGACCTCTTGTGGTGATAGTATGCGTTTCTTCCCTTTTCCACTTACGCGGCCCACTTGGGCAAACAACTCAGGTACAACCACGGGATACACTGCTTTCTCCCCTCTATCATCATGTCGCGCCGGCCGTCTACCTTTAGTCCGAACATCCGAAGGAAAGTAATATTCGGCAAAGTGTGATACTTCTTCGTTTAGACTTTGTGCAACAATAGATCCCTCAACTTTGCTCAAATCTTTAACCTTTTTCTTCAGGTGGAACATGTAACGCTCGAACGGGTACATCCATCGGTATTGAACAGGGCCTCCTAATGCTGCTTCTCGTGGGAGGTGAATAGGAAGATGTTCCATAACATAAAAAAAAGACGGTGGAAATATCTTCTCAAGATTACAAAGGAGCACCGGGATGTTGGCCTCTAAAGACCGGATCCCGTCCGCTGTTAGTGTCCGTGAACATAAATCACGAAAGAAAGCCCCAACTCCTACAAACGGAAAGTAAACAAGTTAGTACATATATAGTAACAATATATTAGTAATAAACTAAAGAAAATTATGAAATATACCTCCAATTGCTTGATGGATGTCTTGTGGAAGAAGATTAGAAAATGCAAATGGAAGAAGACGCTGCATGATAATAATGACTCTTCATTCCAATAAACTTCTCTTCCGTCGAATCCACGCAATTACGCAGATTAGATGCGTAGCCGTCAGGAAATTTAACAAAATTTTTAATCCATTCAAAGAAAACTTCCTTCTTACCCGCGTCTAACCGGTACGCAGGCATCGGTAATCTACCATTAGGCAAAACATGAAGATATGCCCTTGAACAAATCAATGGCAAGTCTAATCTAGATTTCCAGTTATCTTTTGTCTTTCCTGGTACATTTAAAATGGTGTTCATGATGTTGTCAAAGAAATTCTTTTCAACATGCATGACATCTAGATTATGCCGCAGTAGATGATCTTTCCAATAAGGCAAATCCCAGAAAATACTTTTCTTATGTCAATTGTGATATTCCCCACAGCCGTCGACGGGGTGATGGCCATTACCCCCACATTCAGGAGTTCGCTCTGCACCAAAATCTCGTAACTGTTCCAATATGCTGCGACCATCTATCTCCGGAGGTGGACCATTAAACACTGGAAAATTCTTTCTGAAATGTCTTCTAGACCGACGATATGGATGATTTGCCGGCAAAAAACACCTTTGGCAATCAAACCATGAAGTCTTCCTTCCGTTCTGCAATTGGAATGCTGAAGTATTGTCTTGGCAATAAGGACATGCCAATCTTCCATGCGTTGTCCATCCAGATAACATACCGCACGCATGTTGAAATTCTGCTGGATTGAAACATCAAATGCCTCAACACCATGCTCCCACAACATCTGCAACTCATAGATCAATGGTTGGAGGAATATATCGAGTGATCGTCTTGGATGATCTGGCCCAAGAACTAGAACTGAGAGAAACAGGAACTCTCGCCGCATGCACATAGAAGGAGGCAAATTGTAAGGTGTTACGATGACCGGCCACAATGAATATTTTCTTCCATGCTTTCCAAATGGGTTGAAACCATCAGTGGATAAGCCGAGGTATACATTTCGGCGTTCGTATGCGAAATCTGGATATAGCGATTGAAAGTGTTTCCACGCTTCTGCGTCAGAAGGATGCGTAATATCTCCATCTTGATTATGCTCTGCATGCCATCTCATAGCCTTAGCAGTGCGTTCTGATTGATACAGCCTCTTCAACCTCTCTGTTAATGGTAAATACCACATCCGTTTGAAAGGAATCTTCACTCTGCCACTTGTGTCTTGGAACCGTGGTTTACGGCAAAATTTACATTTGTTTCTGTTCTCATCTTCTCTCCAGTATAGCATGCAGTTGTCGATACACACATCTATTATCTGGTAGGGCAAACCAAGACCGGCAACAAGTTTCTGGACCTCGTAGTATGATGCTGGAGAAAGATTATCCTCTGGCAAAACATCTTTCACAAACTCGGCGAATGCATCAACACATTCTTCGGACAAATTGTAATCGGTCTTCATGTTCATCATCCTACTAGCAGAAGATAACGGTGAATGCCCTTCCCTACAACCGCTGTACAGTGGTTGCTTTGATGCGTCTAACATATCAAAAAACCTTCGAGCTTCTAAATTAGGTTCTTCAACCCTATCACCCTCATAACCACCCGACTGCAAAATCTCTCTAAACGCGTCGTTAACCATCGCAACCGTATTTACCCCAACATCTACTTCCATTGTACGTTATTCTACGCTATCCGGAAAATAAGGTGCATTACTACTAGTACTACCATATTCGTAATTGCTTTCTCCATGTAAAAACCAAACCTTATATCCCGGCCTAAATCCATATCTATATAAGTGATTCCAAACAGTATGAACCGCAACACTAATTCTGTTACAGCAATTAGAACATGGACATTTGATATCCTGACCTTTTTTTGCTGCATCTTGGTTTCTGGGTAAATTCATGAACTCGCATATACCTGCAGCATAAGCGGATGTTAATAAGTTCGAGCCCATATCCATCATTGGCTCGTCCATCCAAGACCGAAAATATGAACTCATCGCTAACAAATTTTTTTGATTTGTAAAATTGTGTTATGAATGAACGAAGAAATGAAGGAACTTATATAAAACGGAATTCCGTCGGAAATCCGTCACAAAACTCCGACATAACACCCCACCAATCCCATCGGCCACCGCTAACGAAATGGTAACCACTCAAATTTTCCGACATCGGAAAAATCGGATTTCCGTCGGGAGTCCGTCGGAAAGTCGTCAGAATATTACGACAGATTATTTCCGTCGGAAATCCGTCGTTTTGTACCGACGGACTACCGACGGTAGATAAAACCGTCGGTATTCCGTCAGAATTTTGCGACGGATTTCCGACGGATTAATGTTAGTCGCAATTCCGTCGGTAAGCCGTCGGAAAATTCCAACGGAAATCTTGGCCGTCGGAATTTCCGTCGGAATAGTGGCTGTTTTCTTGTAGTGTGTGCAGGACATTTAATTTCTTTTAATATACTATTTAGATGTTGTGAATGGAGACAATTTATCGTCCATTCGTCCTGCCTCCAAAACTGCCCATCCTGCATACAACAGTCAGGCCTTGAGAGATAGATGATGGGTTACGACAATTAAATCTCGAGTGGCAGCTTATAGGCATGACTTATAGTGATCTGAATTTAATCTAATGGTTTTTATTAACAGGTTTTTGTTGTATTTATTAAAATAAGACAATTCTCGTATTCGAGTTGAATTTCTACCTTCCACAAAATGGTGTTTGTAGTTGGAGAAAAAAAAACAATATAGTTTGATACTTATTTTTGGATAACCAAGAAGCTTTGTGCTTCACTATCTCATATGGGAAAGCAGAACACGTAAAAAATAGCTCCTATCCGTTGCAAGTACTTAAATTCGCGATCATGAAAGTTTTTCCCTTTGGATGATAGTTATTGCGTCAGTTGAACTATAGTTTGAGATTTTAGTTTTAATTAGAACATATATATATATATATATATATATATATATATATATAGCCCTAGGTTTGTTGTGTTAAAGTAGGTGAGTTTGCAACTTGTTGAATACAATTTGGGCCGCAAGCTCTCTTCAATGAATCTATTATAATTTTATTTCTCGAGTTTGGAAATGATATATGGTTGCTACTTGCTAGAGTGGAAGTGATGATCTGTTTTAACGTATTCAAGTCTTTTTTTTTCACGTGACAACTTGAGATTTTCATTCAAAACACAACGGAACCAAAAAGTATAATAACTGAAAAGTAAAAAAAAAAAAGATGTCATATTGTCATGAGTGCGATTGATTCTATTTTTGGGAAGACCAAGTGGAACAGGTAGTGTTATGGAGTAAGAGCGAGTCACTAAATGCGAGCATTGTCCTGCTAAAATCGAACTCGAGCATATAATCTTGAAGCTGATGTGTCCCAATCATCATCAACTCCTTCGGTTTCTTTCCACCATCGACGAACGCCAAACACACCACCGTCTCAGTAACTTTAACCACCGTGTTTGCACCGTGAAATCTCCACTTCACCTCCCCTGCCCTCCCTGGCAGCCCAATCTCTATCACCGGCACATTTTTCTTTGCGGCGTGTGCGTCAAAGCAGTCTTTAAATGGCGCCATTGCTGTGACCTTAGTTATTCCCATTGCCTATATAATTCAATCCACAAGTAGAAAACGAGAAATGATTCATTAGTTTTCGGAAACATTAAAGATAAATAAATCTAGGCTTTATATTATAAAGGAATACATAAACTTTTTCAAAAAAAAATGGTTTTCATATGCATTCGGCTTTAATCAAAACATAAAGATTTTGTACATGTAAAAAAATTGTATAGAAGTATCACCTTCATAATTGAACCACATGATCTAAACAAAAAGTTTTTTTCATGAATTCCAATATTAAAATATAAAATTATTAAAACACACACTCTCTCTTCCTTTTACTCAACTTTATACCTTCTCTTTCATCTTTTTACTCAACTTTTATTAATTTTATATTTAAACACTCCTAAAACCCCTCTCCAAAAGTTTCTTCCCATACAACTTATACATACCCTCTCTCCAAAAAATATCCACTATCTCCTCTCTTTACTCAAATTTTATTAATTTTATATTTCAATACACCCCATAAAAACACTCTCTTTCATCCTTTTACTCAAATTTTAATAATTTTATATTTTAAAAACTCCTATATTTACTCTTATTACCTACCTATAATCATGCCCTATTATCTTACAGAAAATCTCACGTTTATTGTATAAACTAAACCACATAAATTTTGAGCAAAATAAGAAACTAAAATTAAATTTGTAATTATTGTGGTTTTCATCTTCTGCATTAATCGAGTCCAAATATCAAAATATATGAGAATGTGTTTATAGAGGAAAAGAAAGATTCTGTTTTTGAATACCTTTGCCTTGAGTGTAAACGACTGAGCCAAAGAATTGTAGATATCTGTGTGGAGTACGGTGTACGGAACCACCGTGCTCAGCTTGGCTTCGCCGCTGAGCAACATAGATAACAAAGGAGTTCCGTCAACGTAAATGGATTGGACGGTAATTAGATAATCTCCTGAGCCGACGTCTCTAAGCGGCGTGAAAGTCATCGGAATCCGATTATTGCTACCAGTAAACGGCGGGATAAGATAGTGAACTCCGGCTATGTAGAAATGACCGGTGCCGGAAGAAGAAGAAGGCAAGCAGAGAGAGAATTTAGGGATGACGTTAAACGCTGACGTCACTTGTTTCGTGAAGGACGAATCTCCGGGAGAAAGACCAAGAACTCCGGCGACCGGAGGAGCTAAACCATGGAGGGTTTTATCGCCGGCGCAGGAGAATGTGAAGTGGTGGAGTGAGACTTGAGAGAGGAGTTTACCACCGTCGGTGGTTGAGATGGAAGCTCTGCCTTGGACGACACGGCCGGTTACGTCGGAGTTTGAACCGAGAGGGTTTGGTTGTCGGTAAAGACATGTTTTGCCGTCGCAGCCATTGCCGGAGATTGATTTGCAGGTGGAGCTCTGGCAAGTGACGAGACGGAGAGATGATAAAGATTTGATTTTGCGGCAGTTTAGCCACGTGAGGTTGGTTCCGAGATCGACGAGGAGGTTTACGGGAGATTTAGCGGCGGATCCGATGTCGAAAGTGGTGTAGAATTGTTTGGTGGGTTCGTGTTTGGTGATGGGAAGAAGGTATTGGGAATTGGATTTCAGAGTTAATGTGGCGATAATGGAGAGGAAGACGATGAGGCCACGCATCTTTTGTGCTTTCTTGGCTTTTTTATTTTCTTGTAAATGGAAATGAATTGTTGTTTTTTTGTTTGTGCTGAAGATGGAGATTGGAGACTATAGATGCGTGGACACATTTTGTATTTATAGATGTAGGACCGATGTCTTGTATTTATAGATGTAGGACACATTTTTTATCTAAGAAAACTATCAGACTATCTACCATGGCCAGTTGAAAAAAAAGATTCAGCCGTTAAATGACTGCAGTGGCAAATTGAGAAAAGGTTGAATAATAGGTGGATTAAATTTGGTTGAATTATTTTAACCGATTAAAATAAGATAAATAGAATAAAAGCTGTATATGTGACGTTGTTTGATTGGGGAGAGCAAATTGTGGGTTCGAGAGGAGAGAAAGGATCGTGACAGATTTTGGTTTTTTTGAAAATAAATAATATTATATATTTTCATCCAAAATAATTCAGATCAATTATTACATTGTAAATAATTTTTTTATTAAATTTTTTTACACCAAAATTCATCATTTTTCATATTCTATAAATAGAGACTTGTTTCATTTGATTTATACACAAAAAAAAAAATCCATCTTTTCTACTATAATAGCCTCTCATAAACTCTTGTTTACATTTTTACTTTCTTTTTTTAGTGAAATGGATCACAATAATAACCCTTTTAACACCCAAAATTCTGCTAATTACCCATTTAACTACCCAAATCCCAACAACTATCAATTTCAAAATCAATCATCCAACCAACCACAAAATATACCAAATTATGGTTTTCTACAAAATTTCTTCATGCCGTCGGCTGTTCCAAATTATCGTCCATATTATGGATCGATGATGCCATATTCATCTCAAGCACCCCCTTATTCTTCCACTCCAACAGAAACTGAATTTGTTCTGAATGCTGGAGCAACTGAATTTTCTGAATTTTCTACACAAATGGCTCTGGGTGGGATGAGCGGTGTTAATGAAGCTACACCAAATGCAGATGATTCAACTCCAGATCGCCGGAAAAGCCCTAAGTGGACCACTGAGGAAAATTTGAAGCTACTAAGTGGGTGGATTAAATTTGGAACAGCTAGTGTTGTTGGAAAAAATCATAAAAGTGAATCATATTGGAGTAAAATTGCTGAGTATTGTAATGAACATTGCTCATTTGATCCTCCGCGTGATGCAATTTCGTGCAAAAATCATTTCAGCTACGTGAACAGGATATTGAGCAAATGGGTTGGCGCTTACGATAGCGCTAAGCGTATGCAACAAAGTGGGTGGTCGGAAAATGACGTATTGGCGAAAGCGCATGCACTATTTTCAAGTGGTAAGAATGGAAGTTTCAATTTAATGCAAGAATGGATCGCTGTTCGTGATCAACCTCGCTATGGTAGTCATGTATGAGGAAATACTGGCTCTGGAAGCAGTAGATCTAAGAGAGCCCACGAGAGTGATGCCAGTGAATCTAACTCTGTAGGATCTACGGCTCGTCCAATGGGAAGAGATGAAACTAAAAAAAAGAGTAAAAAGAAAGGTAAGGCTGCAGCCTTGAATGTGGTCGACGAAGAGTGGAGTGAATACGTACAATTCAGGAAGCAAGAGATAGAACGATTAGAAAAATTAGAAAAGAGGCAAGATGAGGCAAACTAATTGATGAAAGAAAAGACTAATGCCAAGAAAGAAAAGACTAATGCCAAGAAGATGAAGTTGTGGATGAAGCTAAATGAAAAAGAGCATCTCGATGACCATAGCAAAGAGCTGTTCGAGAGGTTAACCCACGATCTATTTGGAAATTAATTATTATCAAGTGTATGTTTGTATTTTGTCAGTTTCTTCTTTAATAATATTTGATTGTCGTTTTTTGCTTTAATAATATTTCTTTGTCGATTTCTTCTTTAATAATGTTTTGTTGTCGTTTTTTGCTTTAATAATCTTTTTTTGTCGATTTCATCTTTAATAATGTTTGGTTGTCGTTTTCCGTTTGTATTTTGTCAGTTTCTCCTTTAATAATATTTGGTTGTCGTTTCTGCTTTAATAATGTTTCTTTGTTCATTTCTGCTTTAATAATGTTTTTTGTTCATTTCTGCTTTAATAATATTTGGTTGTCATTTTTCGTTTGTATTTTGTCAGTTTCTTCTTTTAAAATGTGTGTCTGTCGCTTTAAACTTTATGTATTTTGTCAGTTTCTCCTTATCTTTTATTTAACTATTATACATCATTTTTTTAAATCCATCGGTATCAACTACTCAATAGGAATCCAATCCTTATCTATTAATCCGATTTCAACCACTCAATTTTCTATAAATGGGAACTCACTCTTCCATTGATGTACCAATACCAAAAATCTCATCTTAAAAAAAATATCAATGGATCCATCTGAATTTCCTTTTGATATTGAAGCTTACAAAAGGCAGTCTGAACTAGAAGCAAAGTTTATTTTCAACCGGTTTCGGGAGCGTCGAAATAAAATAGAGCAAGACTCAGCACCCCGTAACAAGAGAAAATACTTCAAAAGAGATCATGTAGCAGCAAACCAAAGATTGGTTGAAGACTACTTTTCCGATCAACCTACTTATGACAATGCAATGTTTCGTCGACGATTTCGGATGCGAAAACATCTTTTCCTTCGGATCGTTGGGAACCTATCAAGCAATGACAACTACTTCACTCAAAGATTTGATGCAGCCAATAAAGAAGGTATATCTCCACTAGCAAAATGTTCCACGGCTATGCGAATGTTAGCATATGGTGTATCAGCCGACGCGGTCGACGAATACATCAAAATAGGTGGTACTACGGCATTGGAGTGCTTGCGTAGGTTCTGCAAAGGGATAATACAATTGTATAAGCAAGTGTATCTCAGAGCCCCAACTCAAGATGACCTACAAAGAATACTACATGTTAGTGATATGCGGGGGTTCCCAGGAATGATTGGGAGTATTGATTGCATGCACTGGGAATGGAAAAATTGTCCTACGGCGTGGGAAGGTCAATTTACTCGGAGAGATAAAGGAACCACTACTGTTATTCTTGAAGCAGTTGCATCCTATGATCTATGGACCTGGCATGCCTTTTTCGGGTGTCCGGGAACATTGAACGATATAAACGTTCTAGATCGTTCACCAGTGTTCGACGATGTTGAACAGGGAAATACTCCAAGAGTGAACTTTTTCGTGAACCAACGTCTGTGTAATATGGCGTACTATCTAGCTGATGGTATCTATCCTTCTTATCCGACTTTTGTCAAGTCAATTAGACTTCCTCAAAATGAACCAGACAAGTTATTTGCACAACATCAAAAAGGATGTCGAAAGGACATCGAGCGTGCATTTGGAGTGTTGCAGGCTCGATTTAAAATCATTCGCGAACCAGCTCGTATGTGGGACATAGCGGATTTGGCTATCATCATGAGGTCATGTATCATATTGCATAATATGATTGTTGAAGATGAACGAGATACATATGCTCAACACTGGACCGATTATGATCAGTCTGAGGCAAGTGGGTCTAGTACACCGTCACCATTCTCTACCGAAGTGCTACCTGCATTTGCAAATCATGTGCGTGCTAGATCTGAGTTGCGTGATTCAAATATACATCACGAATTGCAAGCAGATCTAGTCAAACACATATGGGTAAAATTCAATTATTAAAGAGATTTTTAAGTTTTTGTGTGTGTGTGATTTAAAATTTTTATTGTTTGTGAGTTGAATCTATTGTACTAATCAAGTTATGTGTGTTTTATTAGTAGTGTTTTGTGTTTATCAATGTATTGTATTGAATTTCAAGTTTTTCGTAATTTTATTTGTTTCAATAATGATTATTTCTTATTTTTATTATTTACAAATAAAAATTTAAAATAAAATAAAAGAACAAATATAACTTTTAATTTAGTTAATTAATTATTTTTTATTTATTTTATTTAATTCGAATAGATAATTATTATAAATATGTAATCACAAAACTATACAAAAATAAGAATATGAAAAAAATTAGTGGGGTATGGTGTTGAATTTTTTTAAATCAAACCATTGTAGAAGAAAAAAGATGAATGGGTGTTGAATTATTATGTGGAAGAGTGAGAAGATGATGTGGAATGCTAAAAGATGAAAAAAAGGGTTAAAAAAAAACCAATGTAGATAGCCTAAGCTAAAATAATGAGTTTATAAAAATAAAAATAAAGTGGTTTGTTTAATGTTTGAATATATTTGATATATCCACGTAAAACACATTTTTGATCTAATAAGAAAATGAAAAGCTAAAATAATTAGTTTTTAGTATACAATAACAATAGTATTCTTAATGTTTGAGATTCGCGTTGGGATTTTTTAGTCTAAAGTTAAATTACGCGTATTCTTACCAAAAAAAATGTCTGCTTAATTATATAACACATGATATTGATAACGGCTAGTTTATGTAACATTTAGCAAAGAAAATTGAGCTGGTGCTCAAGTATTATAACGCACGTGGGGTCTACGTCATAATTTTTTTTTTTAAGTTTTGTGTTGAATTCTTTTTCCTTATCTTAGAATAACTATCATATTTTATACTTCAAATTTCAGATCAATGCGTTTCAAATTGCCAGAAAATTCACTCATCTAAATAGCTTTGAACTTTTTTTGGGTTAACCTTATCAAAAGTTGAAATTTTTATGATTGATACAAACATATTCCGCTTTATCTTTTGGGCGAGACCTAAACTCCAACGGATTCAATGGAAGAATGATGAACTGATGGTTGATGTGAAGATGAACAGTCACGAACGTGAAGATGAACGGATGATGAAACGATGAACAACACGATGAAAATGATAAGTGTTTTATGGATCGAAGTGTACTTCTAAGAGATATGAAAGATCTCGTAGACTACAAAGTGTAAATCTAACTTAGATAAACACACTAAGAAAGACAAAAGATGAGAAAGAATTCTCGTGATCAAACAAGTTTTTGAGAGAAAAATGATAGAAAGTTTGATAATTTATTCATAAGAAGAAGATGTTTTATATGTGGGAGAAAGCTTAAAACAACCTTCAAGCTTCCCCATTATTACATGCGGAATAATAAAGATGTTTGACTAGAAGTTTGAATGTCACGACAGAAGAAAAATTAAAGATAGAGTTTGACTCGTTGCGGCAAGGCGGGAAACGAGCCAACGGTAGCGTTGCCGATGATGAGGCTTGCGATGAAGTGTGTGAACTTCGCCTCATTAAAAACCTAGCTGGAAAACCCATTGGGACAAAACCAAGCGAAGGAAAAAAGAGTGCGCATCACACACCTCTCATCACCGACCCTTAATCCACTTGAATCACGACCAATGTAGTCGGACAAGTGCTCAGCTCAAAGTCGCTCTGAATGTGGTGAAGTAGAGAGTTGACGGATTGATTAGGTTGCTTCGTCCTCGACCTTGTCATCGGTCCAACTGGAATATTCAAAGACTTAGCCTCGAAAATATCCTCTGCGGCTACTAAATGCTCCTCGGCTACGAGCTTGCCCTTAGCCTTTTGCTCTGAATCTTTGTGTCCCGAACCTCCATACTTAGAGCTGGCCATGATCTGCTCGATCCTCGTATGAAGCCATCCCAATACTTAGATAGGCTCGATCCTCACGATCTGCAGCGATGCGTCGATCGACACAATTGCTTTGCCAGAGTCTGTTGGAGAGGTTGCAGTGGATGATATTCGAGTAGTTCAGGACTTCCAGGATGCTTTTTAGCCGTTGCAGAGATTACCGCCGTCTCGGTCTGATCCTTTCACGATTGAGTTGGAGCATGGGATGACTCCGATATCTAAGGCACCTTACCATATGGCTTCATACATGGTCCATTTGGATTGTCATCGAGGACGAGTCGTGTTTGAGCGAGAGGTAGGGAGGTTGGTTTATCAGGGTGTGAGGCCGACTTCCGGGAGTCTCGTGATTTCAGCGATTCAGGCTAAGCAGCAGATTGAGAAGGGATGCGAGGCGTATTTGGAGACGATTGTGATGCCAGAGTCTATTGGAGAGGTGGCCGTGGATGATATTCGGGTCATTCAGGTTTTTGAGGATGTATTTTTGTCATTGTAGGGATTACCGCCCTCTCGGTCTGATCTTTTCACGATTGAGTTGGAGCCTGGGACGAACTGATATCTAAGGCGCCTTACCGTATGGCTCCAGCAGAGATGGCAGAGTTGAAGAAGCAGCTGGATGATCTGTTGGGTAAGGGTTTCATTCAGCCGAGTAGTTCACCATGGGGAGCGCCGGTGTTATTTGTGAAGAAGAAGGATAAGAGTTTTCGGTTGTGTATCGACTACCAGGGACTTAACCGAGTCACTGTAAAGAACAGGTATCCTCTGCCGCGGATTGATGAGTTGTTGGATCAGTTACGAGGGGCTTCTTGGTTCTCCAAGGTAGATTTGGCTTTGGGTTACCATCAGATTCCTCACGATGAGGCTGACGTTAGGAAGACGGCTTTCAGGACGAGGTATGGGCATTATAAATTCGTAGTGATGCCTTTCGGGTTGACGAATGCGCAAGCAGCGTTCATGAGATTAATGAACGGGGTGTTCCAAGAGTACTTGGATGAGTTTGTGATCATCTTTATCGATGATATCTTGGTTTATTCGAGGAGTGCTGAGAAGCATGAGGTTCATCTGAGGCTGGTATTGGAGAAGTTGCGGGAGTAGAAGTTGTAGGCTAAGCTGAACAAGTGCAGTTTCTGGCAGCGGGAGATGGGTTTTCTTGGCCATGTGGTATAGGCAGAGGGAGTTTTTGTGGATCCGGCTAAGATTGAGGCTATCAGAGGGTGGCATAGATCGAGGAATGCCATGGAGATCAGGAGTTTTCTTAGTTTAGCGGGTTATTATCGGAGATTCGTCAAGGGTCTTGTGAGTTGGCGCATGCGATGATGAAGTTGACGGGGAAAGATGTCCCTTTTGTGTGGTTTTCAGCTTGCGAGGAGAGTTTCGGGAAACTGAAGGAGATGCTGACTAGTACACCCGTGTTGGCGCTGCCGGATCCGGGTGAGCCTTACGTGGTGTATACGGATACATCTGGAGTTAGTCTGGATTGTGTCCTGATGCAGCAGGGGAAGGTAATTGCATATGCTTCGAGGCAGTTGAGGAAGCATGAGTGCAACTACCCTACTCACGATTTGGAGTTGGCTGCAGTGATTTTTGCTTTAAAGATTTGGCGATCTTATCTTTATGGCGGAAATGTGCATGTGTTCACAGACCATAAGAGTCTGAAGTATTTCTTCACTCAGTCGGAGCTGAACCAGAGACAGAGGCGCTGGATGGAGTTGGTGGCAGATTATGATCTGGAGATTGGGTACCATCCGCGTAAGGCTAGTCTGGTTGCAGATGCGTTGAGTCGGAGGAGGGTTGCTTCGGCTCAGGAGCGTGATATGGAGGAGTTGGTGAGCGAGATTAACACCTTGAGATTGTGTGTTATCTCACAGGAACCGTTGGGGTTAGAGGCAGCTAACCAGGCTGATTTGTTGAGCAGAATCCGGATAGCTCAGGAGAAGGATCAGGGTTTGATTGATGCTTCTCGGGTTACGGGTTCAGAGTATCTGGTCTCGGCGAATGGGACGATACTTGTGAACGGGCGGGTTTGTGTAACCGAAGATGAGGATTTGAGGCATGAGATACTAAGAGAAGCTCATTCGAGCATTTTATCGATTCATCAAGGGGCGACTAAGATGTATCGGGATATGAAACGGTATTATCACTGGGTCGGGATAAAGAAAGATGTGGCTAACTGGGTTCCAGCGTGCAACGTGTATCAACTAGTGAAGGCTGAGCATCAGGTTCCGAGTGGTTTGTTGCAGAGTTTGCCTATTCCGGAGTGGAAATGGGGCAGATTACTATAGACTTTATGACAGGGTTGCTGGTGTCGCGGACCTGTGATGCTATTTGGGTGATTGTGGATCGTCTGACTAAGTCAGCACATTTTCTTGCCATTAAGAAGACCGATGGAACGGCAGTGTTGGCTAAGAAATATGTGCGTGAGATTGTAAGGCTGGACGATGTACCAGCGAGTATTGTGTCAGACCGGGATCCGAGATTTGCTTCTAAGTTTTGGGGAGCATTTCAAACTGAGATGGGCACTAAGGTGCATATGAGTACATCATATCATCCCTAGACGGATGGGCAGTCTGAGAGGACGATTCAGACTCTTGAAGATTTACTGAGGATGTGTGTGCTGAATTACGGTAGTCATTGGGCAGATCACTTGAACCTAGTTGAGTTTGCCTATAACAATAGTTACCAGACGAGTATTGGGATGGCTTCATACAAGGCTTCATACAAGGCCGTGTCGTATACTATTATGCTGGACTCAAGTGGGGGGAGAGGAGCATGTTTGGTGCAGATTTTGTTCAGGCAACGACGGAGAAGATCCGTGTCTTGAGGTTGAACATGAAGGAGGCTCAGGATCGGTAGAAGAGTTATGCTGATAAGAGGAGGAAGGAGTTGGAGTTTGAGCTGGGAGATCTGGTGTATCTCAAGGCAGCGATGTTGAGGGGTCCTAACAGATCCATAGAGAATAAGCTAAGTCCGAGGTTTATGGGTCCGTTCAAGGTTGTGGAACGGGTTGAACCAGTAGCTTATTGGTTGGAGTTACCTCCGAGTATGAAGGTTTTTCATAAAGTCTTCCATGTTTCGATGCTGCGGAAGTGTCTGCATGAGTATGAGGAGGTGTTGGCTAGGATCCCGGAGGATCTTCAGCCCAACATGACGTTGGAGACGAGACCTGTGAGGATTCTCGAGAGGAGAGTCAAGGTCCTGCGCCGGAAGAGGATACCGTTGGTGAGAGTCGTGTGGGACTGCGACGGTGTCGAGGAGGAGACTTGAGAATCGAAAGCGAAGATGAAGGAAAAGTTCTCGAAGTGGTTCGAGAAGCAAGCGGTTGCTTGAGTTGTCTTTCTTTTCTGGTTTTCAGTTTGTGATAGCATGTGACTATATTTGATGTAGTTTTCGTTTAATGTGTAACGATTATACATTTTGATGATCTAATAAGATGGAAATTTCTTATTAAATATGTTTATAAGATCTGAGTTCTTATATTTTATGACTGGTGGGTCATGTCTGTATGTGAGTTCTAAAAATGGAAGTCTTATGTGAGTTAGAGCTTGTCCATGTTTTAGGTGTATCTAGGAATAGAGGCTCTATGAGAGTTAGGACTTGTCTGTTCTCTAGATGGTGCTGGGAAATAGAGGTTTTATGTGAGTTAGGATCTGTCTATTTCCTAGGGAAAGTCTGAAAAAGAGGTTTTATGTGAGTTAGAACTGTCTTTTTCAGGGACTCTGTGGAAACACCCATGGTGGTTGGGTTGTTTCGGATGACCTAGTGATTGGTCATGGATGTGATGACATTCCAGGTGAGGGAATGTCATGAGGACCACGAGAAGTGATTCTGGTCGACAGGTACTTATGAGGCACGTTACAGAAGGTGCACCAGGGAACAAGTGAGGTTTCCTGGGTATACTTGAGGGGACATGTGAGGTTCTCTCCAGGGAACAAGTGAGGTTTCCTGCATATATCTCGAGGGGACAGGTAAGGTTCTCTCCAGGGGACAAGTGAGGTCTCCTGCATGCCGATAGCTTGACGGACTGTGTGTCCCGAGAGTGAGAGGGGCATGGAGTATACCGATAGCCTGATGGACGGTGGTCCTGAAGCTGGGAGGGGTATGTTATACACGATGATCTCCAGGGTGATGACCCTGGGAGTGTTAGGGGTGTATATGCATATAGGTATAAGCATAGCGTCTGTGATGTGATTATGAGTATGAGACTGGATGAGCTTCGGGGATCGGGAAGGATCTCAGGTGGTGCTGGCCGGATAGGGTCAGCAGTGTTGATGTGATTGGTGTCTAGTCTAGGGTTTTACTTGCGTTCGGGAACCTCGGTTCAGATGATCTGCTAACTTATGTAGCGTCTTGGTCGTTCATGTTCTTGTTTGATTGTTGCACGAGCAATTGGTTCAACTCTGGGTCTACAGTTGGTCGGGCATGTTCTTATTTGATTGTTGTGCGATCAATCGGGCAGGCCTGGTCTGGACCAGAAAACATTGTATTCTGGTGTGTTTTTGGGTGAAGCTGGTCGGGTTTTGGACGGGAGTGTTAGCCTTAGCAGGGACGGTGTTGTGTGATTCGAGGTCGAATCCGTGTTAGTGGGGGAGAATTGCAACGACCGTGAACCAAAATGTGTATTTTTGGTTAGTGCGTCGATCGACACAGTGTGTTTATCGATCGACACTGTTTGTCGATCGACACACGTGGTTGGACTTGCGAGGAGTCGGATTCTGGGTGTTGCGTCGATCGACACAAGTGATTTGCGTCGATTGACAAAAGTTGAAATCGAACCGAAAAGTTTGGTTCTTGATCGCTTGGTTTGGCGTCCGATTTAGGGAACCCTAGGGCATGATATAAAAACGCATGGAGACGTTTTTGCAGCCGATTTTGGAGAGGAAAATGAGAGGATTTCGTAGGTTGTGAGAGAGAAGAAGAGATTGTTGTTTTGAAAACAGTTCTGTCCGATTTTAGAAGGGAAGACGAACGGCTGGAAAGATCAGATCCGATTGGAGCGAAACTTCTAGAGTAAGTTCTCCACTCTCGTATCTAGCTTGGGCAAAATCGGTTTGTCATTTGGATTAGTATTCCGAGAGTTATCGTCGTCTTACTAAGAGATGTTTCTGCAGTTTTGGGTCTGCGATCAGTCCATTTCGAGGGAGGATTCTCGTCGAACCAGAAGGAATTAGGAGACGATCCGCCTATCTGTGGAAAGCTCTCTCTGTCTAGTTTTCAGAACATGTTTTCGATCTTGTTTCTGATCTAATCTTCGTTCTCTGTGTTCTTTAGATGTCAACGTGTCGTTCATGTTTTCTTAGACTGGAATTTCCTGTTTCCAATTTCGAACAACAAACTTGCGGGCTGTTTTTCCGTCGTTCTGTAAGGACTCAGAAGACGATCTAGGTATCATTAGAAAGCCCCGAGTCTTAGCTTTCCAGAACCACCGAGTTCGGTTTAATCTGAAATTTGAAGGCGTGTTATAACCGTTTTTCCTAAGGTGAGTGCGTGACCATGGTTTATCTGGGTAAATGGAATTGATGGAATATGATTATTTGCTGTTGTTTAGATTGGATTCTATGTGTTTTGTTGATGGATTCGTGCAGGAGATCGGTGAATCGCTTTGGATTCGAGCCATGAGAGGATACGCTCGATCCTCACGATCTGCAGCGATGCGTCGATCGACACAATTGCTTTGCGTCGATCGATATAATTGTTTTGCGTTGATCGACACAAGTGCGTCGTTTCGATCGACACCAGGGTGGTGTGTCGATCGACGCAGTTGCAGTGCATCGATCGACATCGATCGACACATAGTGGTCGTGTCGATCGACGCAAGTCTTCTGGACTGATTCATGTTGGTTGTTCGTGCATGTATTGTTGTTTGCTCATCCTGGTATTGTATATTTTGCTTATGCATGTGTGTATAACCAAGTAGATGGGATGATCGTCTCAGTGAGTATTTGTGATAATACTCACGCATCTCGTTTTGCCATGTGATGCAGTTAAAGAGAAAATGTGATCGTGGAATTGTGGCCGGGAAGAGAGGATGATCTAGCGGCTCGATTGTTTGCTAGCTATTGTATTAGAATGGCTAGGTTGTTGGATTGTCGTTAGATTGGAATGGTTGAATGTAGAATTGATTGGATATTGTTGCACTTGTCTGAACTATTGATCTTGGTTATTGGATATTGAAATGATTGGTTTATTGTTTTAACTGCTTTTGTTCTGCTGCCTTAATGTGATTGAATTGATTGGATTGTTGAGAGTTATCATTTATGGAAATGCTAATTCGAATCCAATGTAAAAAAAAAAAAACAGGTTGGGTTGTTTCATTCTTGTTCACCTTTGATTCGGATGTTCCTTCCTTGGAACACGACATCGTACGTACCAAATACAAGATCTAACAAGTCAAAAGTTCTTTGGAAATTGAAACGAATCAAACACAAGAAATTGAACAGTTTTAAATCCGTTTTGACATGATTAGATGAACAGTCGCGAAAAATTATCAAATCAAATCCAAATATTCCAGACACACTTTTCTAATACTAGACTCAATATAGGTTCAGATTCAAGTGATATCACAATTTTACGATGAGCCAATTATTTATGAAAATGTTTGCAAAATCACAGAAAAATGAAGAACATACGATAAGAACCAGAAATGATGAATACGAAATTTTAAGCAAAGAGCAACACAACCTTTACACGAAGTGGCTCTGATACCACATGATAGACTCCTGGTGAGGATCTATACTCCAAAGAACACACTTCATGAGGTTGAGACATGAAGAGATGATGATCGATTAGAATAAGGCGAAATGATGCGATAATTGACTTGTTGAGGTTCGTTTTGAAGCAGCGGATGAATTCGATAGGACTCAACAAGATAAATATCCTGGGATCTACGGATTCAATGGAAGAATGATGAACGGATGATTGATGTGAAGATGAACAGTCACGAACGTGAAGATGAACGGATGATGAAACAATTAACGACACGATGAAAATGATAAGTGTTTTATGGATCGAAGTGTACTTCTAAGAGATTTGAAAGATCTCGTAGACTACAAAGCTTAAATCTAACTTAGATAAACACACTAAGAAAGACAAAAGATGAGAAAGAATTCTCGTGATCAAACAAGCTTTTGAGAAAAAATGATAGAAAGTTTGATGATTTATTCATAAGAAGAAAATGGTTTATATATGGGAGAAAGCTTAAAATAACCTTCAAACTTTCCCATTATTACACGCGGAATAATAAAGACGTTTGACTAGAAGTTTGAAAGTCACAAAAGAAGAAAGATTAAAGATAGAGTTTGACTCGTTGCGGCAAGGCGGGAAACGCGCCAACGGTAGCGTTGCCGATGATAAGGCTTGCGATGAAGTGTGTGAACCCCGCCTCATTAAAAACCTTGCTGGAAAACCCATTGGGACAAAACCAAGCGAAGAGAAAAAGAGTGCGCATCACACACCTCTCATCACCGACCCTTAAGCCACTTGAATCACGACCAATGTAGTCGGACAAGTGCTCAGCTCAAAGTCGCTCTGAATGTGGTGAAGTAGAGAGTTGACGGATTGATTAGGTTGCTTCTACCTCGACCTTGTCATCGGTCCAACTGGAATATTCAAAGACTTAGCCTCGAAAAGATCCTTCGCGGCTACTAGATGCTCTTCGGCTACGAGCTTGTCCTTAGCCTTTTGCTCTGAAATTTTGTATCTGGAACCTCCATGCTTAAAGCTGGCCATGATCTCATCAGTTACATTAAACACAACTATGATTGCTATTATAGAACATATGCGTCGGTCTACTCGTGCGGCTTGGATCGTAAGAGATTTAACAGATTTTTTCATTGAAAGGGGAAAGAGAATTTGTGGAAATTATTCTACGGTCATTAAGACAGAACTCAAGCATTACTAATGGCAATCCAACATGTTTGGATCTATGGATTTCAAAATGTTATTTTTGAAGGAGACAATAAAACAGTACAATCTTTATATCATATAAAGTGAAAAATGTCAGAGTTCATAATTAGGTACTTGGTATCAATTTTTGGATTTCAAATTTTGAATTAACCCACTTGTGAAAGATCCCAAAACTATGCAATAAGGCGGCTGATTGACTAGCAAAAGAGCCCATAAATCCTATAAGAGTACCTCCACCGCAAAGATAGTCTCGTAAGTATCTTAAAAATATAATACTAATATTTATAATATAATTAAATCATATAATTTAGGAAATATGCAATATTTAAACATATCACAAATGGACAAATAGAAAGAGGGTCTCTCATCAACTTTTGAAAGTCTCTTAAACGAGAAGCATCTCTCATTCATTTCTCGTTGTGTACTCGAGCACCAATGCACGTTGTGTACGTTGTGATCAAGAGGGTGAAACAAGAAACCACATGTTCTTTGTTTGTAGCTATACGTCAAAGGTATGAAGAACATGTGGCACCAATGGACTGGCACGTCGTATGCTTGGTCGACATTTTACAATGGACTGGCACCAACTATCCCTACTTCTAACAGATCAAACCATCGACAACCTTACTCTTACTCTGTTTTTATTTCGATACCTCTTTCAATCGAGGATACACTACCCGTGGAGGGAACGGAACAGTCGTCGTCATGGGGAGAGTCCGAACACTTCATGCACCATCATCGAGTGGGTTGATAGAAACATGCACAACCGTCTTTGCTCCATTCGTGCAGGGGGAAATCAAAACAAGAGTGTCCTTAAAAAAAAATTTCTAAAGTTGTTCCGAACAATGTTGCAGTCCATGTAAAATACATCTTTTTTTTGTTTGAATATAATTTAACATTCACTTCAAAAAAAACAAGTCTCTCATTCTCTATCTTCCTTTATTTTTTTTTTTCATTTTTGTAATTGTTAGACACTCTTATAAACCCCTGCGATGAAGGTGCTTAACTTTGTTTTTTTCAGTGTCTGTGTCCTAATTATCTTCTTCAAATCTTCTATGAGGATCACAATCAATTTTTTTTCTATCAATGAAAGATGTTAGAAAAAAAAAAAGAGAGTTTTTTTCCCATGTATCCCGACGATATGGCCATATGAATTTCACATGAGGCCCATCCTTATATATATGAGCCCAGTCCAAAACTTTTCCACATTCTCCCAGTGCTTTGTAAAAACTCAAAACTTAATTGCCACGTGGAAGTTACCTTAAAAATTCTAAAAGTACCAAACCAAAGTTAACCAAGTAACCAACTACTCCAATCGGGGGATAAACCTAACACGGATATTCCAAAATGTTTTTAAGAAATTCCTCTTCGCACGTGCCAAAAAACTTAATAAATGGATAAACATTGACCAAAGAGAAAAAGAAAAAGTCCCCACAATCCACGAAACGACACGCAGTCTACTCAGCACTTACCTTAAAACGAACCAATCCTTATCGTTTCACATTTCACTAAACCAGCGTCGCCTCACCGCATCTCAAACCACTTCACAAATTCCTTTTAAACCGTCCAGATCCATTTTCCTCCCTCAATCCAATCATCACACTTCCAATGGCTTCTTCTTCTTCTCTGATTTTCTTCCTCTTCTTCTTCCTCTCCTCTCTATTCATCTCCACTTCTCAGATCTCTGATTCCATTAACGGAGGAGGAGTCGTTTTCCCCGTCATTCGAGACTTACCAACCGGTCAATACGTCGCACAGATTCGCCTCGGGGACTCGTCGGAGCCCGTTAAGCTCGTCGTGGATCTCTCCGGTCCTCTTCTATGGTTCGATTGTTCCTCTAGACGACATGTTTCCTCGTCTCGGCGCTTCATCTCGGGAAGCTCCACCGGCTGCCTTAAAGCGAGAGTTGGAAATGAAATAATATCGCGTGGAGACCATAACTCCGATTGCGATTTGCTTGTGACAAACGGCGTCAATGGGATTGCGGCGAGAGGAGAGCTCGCTACTGACTTTTTGTCAATTGGATCTGTTTCTTCTCCGGGAACACTTGATCTGCTCTTCGCTTGTGCTCCTCCGTCGCTGTTACGTGGGCTCGCTAGTGTAGCCCAAGGAGTAATGGGCTTAGGAAGGGCCCAGATCTCTCTCCCTTCACAACTCGCCGCCGAAACCAACGAACGACGTCGTTTAACTATTTACCTTTCTCCGAAGAACGGCGTCGTGTCGACTAGTTCAGTGGAGGAGGTTTACGGAGTGGCCGCGTCTAGATCGCTGGTCTACACGCCTCTAACCACCGGATCAAGTGGCAATTACGTAATTAACGTGAAATCAGTAAGAGTCAACGGAGAAAAGCTCGCCTTGGACGGTGGTTCGTTGGCGGCGGAATTAAGCACGGTGGTTCCTTATACGATGATGGAGAGCTCGATCTACGCGGTGTTTGCGGAAGCGTATGCAAAAGCTGCGACTAAAGCTACACTGGTGGCTCCCTTAGCACCGTTCGGTCTCTGCTTCACGAGTATGGGTGAGGAAGATTTTCCGGCGGTGGATCTGGCGTTGCAGAGCGAGATGGTGCGGTGGAGGATTCAGGGGAGGAATTTAATGGTGGATGTTGGTGGTGGAGTTCGATGCTTGGGGGTTTTAGACGGTGGGTCGAATCGGATCAGCCCGATTATAATGGGTGGGTTACAATTAGAAGGCTTTGTATTAGATTTTGATTTGGGTAACTCAATGATGGGGTTTGGGCAAAGAACATTATCTGATTCTGATGCTGATTCCTTTAAACTGGAAGCTTTGTAGTAAACCCAATCTAATTTAACACGTAGATAATGTATCTCAGTTTTGCTCTCTCTGTGTGATGAATGATTTTCTGATTGTTACCAAGACAGAAAGATTTACAAAGCATGATCGTTGCATGAAGTAAATATATTTTTGACGTAAGAAGCAAGAACCAATCGAAAAGAAAAAGCAAACAAACATTCATTCATTACCTCAGTTTTCTACCGATACATAGGACTTCCTAACTGTAATTAGCATGCGAACAATATCAAAACATACCAAATTCAAACAGAGAGTGGACAAAAAGGTAATGAATTTTCAATTTTGGAGATGGGAAGCTGAAATAAGAATTAAGAAGGATTAAACAAGATGCAAAGGCAAAGGAGCCAGCATGGAAGATGAACCATACCTATGTATAGATATGTCGCACTCTTCCACGCCCACAATGACTCTAGCCATGTCCAAAACTCTCCTCCAAGACTTAATCCAACAAGCCCTTTCCCAGTCAAACCCCTAGAGATTGCGAAAAACATGACTGGGAATCCAGTGGTCACCAACACCATGCTGCACAACGCACGTAACATGCTCTTCATGCGTCTGGATCTCAAATCGGGTTTTATAGGACGAACCATTAGACACATTGGCACTAGTAGCAACGCTCCAATCTCTGCAGTGGCGAAATTGATTATAGACATGAGGCATAGACCGATGAAGGCAGCTGAGATAGTCACTGATTTCAAGACAGCCCAGTTGGTTCCATGGAGCCGAGAGGAGAAGGGAGAGCAACCCGGGATTGTGACAAAGGTTATAAGGAGAAGCGAAGCAGTAGTAACCCACATGATGGAGCGGTTTGTTGGAGAATGTTGGCCCGGTACTTGACAGATGAAATAGGGAAGCAGCGTGACAATGAAACCCAACAAGTGCAAAGCAAAGACCTGTTTGGCTGCACCTAGCCATTTCCATGACTTGAGGTTTTCAGCAGGGTTACGAGTGGATTTGGTAAGAACGTTACAACCATCAATGTATAAAGAGGCTGCAACCATCGGAAGAGGGGCTACAAGAAGAGCAAATGCGATCATGTAGACTCCTACAGAGATAAATTTGCTTGAGGAAGTTAATAGGTAGAGGAAAAACGATTGGTGGAACTTCTCAAGGAGGTTATTAACTGATCTTATAGTTCCTTCAAGCAACCTGCATTTAAAGAACAAGCACATAGTTATCATCAAACACTCATAGCAGAGTTTAGGAGTATAGCAAAGATTACAATTCTTAAATTCTACTATAGCATCAATTATTTTCTGAAGTTCTTTAGCATTACAAAATATACACATACTAGCAGAGGTAGGTATACGGTATAAAATGGGAGAGAATGAATATATATAAATGAAAACTCACTGGGCGCCTCGTAGAAAGAAATCGTGTTGCCTTGCCTTACTGTCAGGTGGAAATCTAGGTGAAACTTTCAACGTAATTGCATCAACTTGATAATCACGGAAAGCTCCATGCGGGCCAGTTGGGATACCAAGGGCCTGATGAAAATGAATAAAGAAATAATGTAACATTTTCTGTCAACCTTCAAGACTTTTCCTTGTTACAATGTATCAGTGTGACCGCAACCACAAGAACTTAATCAAGGAAAGATAAATTATACACTTTTACCTGAGAATAGAGTGAACTTGCAAGGGTAGCACTGGCTTCAAGATAGTCTGCGACTGGGATACCGAAATTCCAGTTGGGATTTAAAGTATGAGCCACTTTTCCAACAGCTTCAAATATTTCTCCGACAATCTTTAGCCAACTAGAGGAAAGTAAAGATACAACCTTCTCCACCTTAACATAAAAACCCTGCCTGTGTACCGCTAAGTAATTTACAACATTGATGAGGTCGAGATTTGGCATCTGCCCATTAGATGCCTCTGCGTAGATGCTTAGTGTGTCCTCGAACCTTTCACTTCTACCATCAACCTTCAAAACCAAAGCAGCAGCCATTGTTCCAGCCCGTCTGAAGCTGCCAGATGTATTAATCTCGTCACACTTCAGCAAATCCGAGACCTTAAATGAAGGTGTGTGGTATTCACTTAACCACGCAGCAACGGGTCTATAATCTCCATAACGAGAATCAGCAACAAGCCATATTATGTCTTTGGAAAGCCAGGTAACTCTAGCGAGCAAGGAAAATAGAGAACTGGCAATGCCTAAAGACAAAGCCTCATAGTCTCCACCATTTATAAAATCATAGGGAGTAACCAGGACAATAGACTCTTTTCCATCACCACGAGGAGCTCTTATAATTCCTGCAACATTGACCCCATAAGAAGCACAACTAACATTCCCCATCAGTGTATCTGAATCAGGACCGGAGAAGAAGTGCAGGGGGTGAAATTGATTCCCTTCAGGATGGAACTTTTGATAATAAATTTCTGCACCCATTTCTGACATGTGTTGTCCAATGAGCCTCTGCACTTCACTAGAAAAACAAAGTCATACAAATGGAGAATAATTAACTTACTTGGGCAAGGGGAGAAAGAGGAAAATGTCAACTGCTACATCTGGAAAAGGATGCAATTGCAGAAAAAACAAAAAAAAAAGTGGACTATATGCACATTTGGGAATTCATGACTTGAAGAAGGAAGTAAATAGAAGAACAAGTTACTTTCTCTGTTGCCTTTTCTGATCTTAGGAGAAGGCTCTATATTATGCAAAACTAAGGGAAGAATTATAATGGAGAAAAGACATACACACCCTGGCCTTCATGATTCTTTATGTCCTTCACCAGTTTGCTTCCACCAGAAACATCCCGATTAGAGAGCATTGACCGTGCAGAGCCTGACGAATAGAGTAAGGAAAAAAAGAGAGAGTAAAACACCAAGTAACAAAGCACTCGAAGTTGGTAAGCCATAAACTCACATGATTTAACAGTTTTGAACCCTCGTACTAATTTGGTTAACACTCCCAGTAGATACGAGTGTAAAGAATCAAGCATAAGATCATTTGTATGACATTCATTTTCTATTAACTATCATCAACTCTCATAAGAAACCCAAAGCATGAGATTATGAGATACCCAAACCCTAGAAACAGTAACCATATATTGTTTTGTAAATCGACAACGAGACTTGAATACAATGTGGAGCTTTATTGCGTTTTAGGAGGAGGTATGCAAAAACCTGGCATTAGAGCATTCTCGGAGATGTAAGTGTTCTTCGCCAGTAGCGGTAAAAGCAGTAGCGCCAAAACTCCAGCGGCAGAGAAAACCACACTAGAACACGATCACACCATCAACGAACCAGCAGAGAAAAGAGTCAAAACGAAGAAACTAAAGGAAATACAAGAGAAATGATGGTCAAGAACATCACCTGAACACGGGACTGTGAGAGATGAGAAAAATTCCCAGCTGAACAATTGGTCTCGATTTGATTTTAGGAGATCCATCATCGGTCTTCACTTCTTCCTTTTCGTCCCGTTTCTCCGTCGTCGTCATGATCCACAGATCTCCGATCAATTTCCGGTATGATCGGGAGAGTTGAGTCGACCTCGAACTGTGATCTCGGAGAGCTTTAGCGGCTGCCTGAAACCGAAGGTTGGGGATGACCGATTATCGCGTAGCTATTGTAGCCGGCGGGTCGGGTCGGGTCGGCCCGATTATGATGGGTGGGCTCAAGTTTGAAGCCTTGTGTATTGGATTTTGATTTGGCATTTGGGTGATTCACTAACGGGCTTGTAACAGATAAAGGTCCTTCTAACTCTGTTTTGATTAGATAACTAGTTTTTGAGCTATGCTGATTAAATAGATTAACTAATTTATATTAATACATATAGTTATTTTAATATTTAAACGTGTATGACAAAATATATAATTTCTAATATCTATAAACGTAAAAAATAATATGTATTATGCATGAAGTTGAATACTTTTGATCAAACCGTGAGTTTTAATATATTTATGTGTAAAATTGATTAAAACATATACAAATATAATTTATTTCAATATCTTTTACGCGTAAAATTGATCATCAGTATTCGTGTAAATTATATAGTATACAATAAATCAAATAAATTTTAGATTTATATGAGTTTGTCGGACATTACGAACGTAACAAAATATATGTTTTTCAATAATAAAATGTATACATATTTGTAAATGTGATTAATATGTAAAATAGACTACATCATAATAAAATATATGTATAGTATACTAATTTAAATACATATATACACAATAGATAATAATTTTTAAAATATAGTTATCAAATTTTGTAAATATATCAGAAAAGAAATTAAAAATAGATGATATGGTAAATCATAAATATTACATTTAGTTGAGGTTAAAATTGTAAAACATATATTAATGGGCTTTGTTATTAAACTGACATATTCTTTAAAATCTTTATTGAGTGGAGATTTTTTCACTTAGTATCTCCTCAATTAATATATATAGGATATAACTTTTACATGATTTATCCAAAAATTTCACAAATAAGATGACATAAGTGGAACAATTTACTTACCAACAATTTTTTGTGATTTAATAAGTACCAACCTTTCGATCATATTGCTTGATCATTGTGACACTGATTTTGTTTTCCTATAACCACGGTATAATATTGTATGAAAAATCAATATGGACGACATCACAATGAACGGAAACAATTCAATACTAACTGTATTTTTTTTGTTCCCAGTTCATTGTAGACATGCGTTATTGTGTAGATAATGACTTATATAGAAAATAATCGATGAAAAAACAAGATCAATAAATTATATATTCAAGAGACGCCCTAGCCGCTCTCTCAAGCTCAAATATCGAAGCAACCATAAGATCTCCTTTTTCCGGCGCCGGATTGTGGTCCGATATCTTTGCTCTTTTTTTTCTCTTCGTGTCGTTTTATTAGGTCGTGTTTGGCTTTTTGGCCCAGAGTTTCAAAATCCAACTCTCCTCATGGGTTTTCTCCGCCGCCCACCGCCATCTCGAAAGCAAGCAGATTCACCATGGATCTTGCTCCATCACCGTCTGTACTCCCTTCTCGGTTGTTTTAACCGAAGACCTACCTCCCCAGCCGTGCACCCCCTCGGGCTTCTATCGATCTTCAGCAAAAAATCCATCGGAAGCTCGAACAACCACCGACCTCGTCTACACTCACAACCTTACAAGCTCGTCGATTTTGGAGCGTCAGCTTGGTTTTGTCGAATAGAGGCAAGGAGAGACCTGTCACCTTCAGATCCACTGCTCTCCTCCCTCTGGCTATCAACCGGCGAGCCCCCTTGCAAATCCTTTGTTTCCGCTGGGAAAAATCCGATCAAGCGGCTCCGATTCTCCACTTCTCCATCCTCCGGCCAAGTGAAAAAAGATTAGATGGACCGAGTTTGGGCTTCAGACAGGATGGGTCGTGATTGGGCTTCATTATTGATAGGCCGAGAGAGTGTTATTGGCTGGCTAAGGCCCAACAAAGGTAGAGAATCTGTTTTGGGCCCTAGGGCCTTCTCCCTGCCTCATCGGAGCTGGTTTTCCGGCGGTCCAATGTGGTTTTCCGGCGATCCTGATCTAAGAGTTTTAAAACTCTCATCTACTTATGAGCAAATTGGCTTCTCCTTGTGGAGAAGCACAAAGTTTTATGGGTTCTCAAACCTTGTAATTTTTTCCCAAAGAGATCTCATCGATACTCTTTTCCATTCGCGAAGAGAATCATCCACCTTTTCTTTTCTCATGGAGAGTAAGATCTTTTTCGGAACCAAAACCGAGTGTTTTCGTATTCGACTTGTATTCTTGTGCAGTTTTCTCTATGGGACTAGAAGATGCTACCGACTTCGTCTTGATGAATTTTGAAGGAATGGATAACTTTTAAAGTCGCGAGTCAAAGCGACTAAAATTATGTCTTCCGGCTTAGCCGTGAATTCTATACCAACGCATCAAGATTGTTTCTTTGATTCGCAGTCATATAACTATGTTATCTTTTATGCTTTAGTGTCTAATACTTTCATAATACCGTGTAATTTCAAATTTGATGAATGAAAAAAGATGTTGCACAAAAAATAATAATAATAATAATCGATGATAGTTTTTAGATTAGGGTTGGCCGTAAATAGGTATTGAAAATAAAATAATCAGAATAGATTTTTCTATAATTCGAAATATGCGGTCACATTAATGATGATTTCGTTTATGGTAATTAATGATGATTTCGCTTGTCACATTAATTTTCTTTTTTCACATTTTGTTTGATGGTAGTTGGGCTATTCTAATTATTTGCATAATAGTTCATATCATTAAAAATGTTTTTTAATAAATTTCATTAAGAGTTCTTTAAAATCTTCTTTTGATGACACCTAGGATTTTTCACTTAGTGTTTCTTCTATTAATATATACAGGACAAATATATATTTAGACTAGGTATTTTTTTTAATGTATTTAGCCATATTTTTAATTTTTAATTTGATATTGTACTTTCATGGCCAATTGATATTCATGGACAACTTATCTCAATCAACTGTTATCTCAAATCTTATAAATAATAAAACTTTTTGGTTGGACATTGAAAAATAAACGAGTATTGTTAGAAACTTTTTGGTTGAACACTGATGATATAGGAGAGCCACATACACACTACTCATTCCACTAGACATTCACATTTTCACGACTTAAATCCGAGACTAGAACAAAATTTGGAAGACTATAACAATGAAAACCTAAAGTGAAGAACAGTCGTAGTAAATAAAAAAAAAATCCAAACCACTCCGAAACTTCTTCGTTGATAGTCAATCCAATATCATTAAGAGAAAGATGTTGATATACATCGCCGAGAGAAGAATTATTTGGAAAGACAAAGGACAAAGAAACTAATCTGCTAGTGGCAAAGTTATAAGTTATAACTATACATAAAAGCATTAAAAGAATGAATTATTTTTAACAAACTCCAAGCTAGGGAAAACAAAAGTGAGTAACTTTTTGTCAAACGAACACATATGTTCTATCTAAAGGTTTATATTCATTAAACAACTTTCTATGGTGGCTAACATGGTGAGTAGCACCAAAATCAACAATCCAAGCCCTAAGAGACACATCAGGTTCCTTAGAGATAGATGAAACAAGCATGCTAGAAGATGTTTTATTAGAGAGATGAAAAAATGTACCATAAAGGCCATTTGTTATATGTGAGATAACGGGGGCAGAAGTTGAAGTAGAAGCACATGAAGGATCAACCATAGGTGTAACAGAAGAGGCATGTAGCTTGGTACTAAGGAAATAGATCATAGATTGAAGTTGATATGTGGTCATAGATTCACAAGACTCTGCTGGAGAAGGAGTAGCAGACTGCACAGGTGTAGGCATAACAGCCATATTAGCAACACCAAAAGACTGAGACTGAGGCTGAAAAGGCTTCTTTCCTCTTCCATAACCTAGAGGATATCCATGCTTCTTGTAACAGCGATCAATAATATGACCCAGGCTAGAACAATAGGTGCATTTAGTCTTGTAAAAACTTCCCTGAGACAGCAAAATCTGGTTGGACTCAGAAGGAGAATCATGTTGAACTTGCAGAGCAACAGTGTTATGGCTCAACCGAGAAACTGAACCAATATTCCTCTGACTCTCATCTTGATCCAGCATATTATACATATCAGTCAGAGAAGGACGAGGCTTCATATTCAGGATTTGACCCCTAATATTGGCAAAATTGTCATTGAGCCCCATAAGAAACTGAATAACCAGTGTTTTGATACCGGATCGGACCGGCCGGTCCGACCAGTTTAACCGAAACCCGATAAAACATCCGGGTTGGGTTTTACGTAAAACTCGGCTTGTAATTGAACCGGAAAAATCCGTTCAAACCCGCTGACCCGGACGAAAAGTCATAAACCGAACCGGCCGGTTTTGTGTGTTTTAAAAAAAATTGTGCAGAAATTAAATCCAAAGATGTCGATCACAAAGATTTGATTTTGCAGAAGTTTAAGTTAAGGAAGTTAATCACATTGATTGCATTGAAAATATCTTTTTACCATATGTGATCTCGTTTTAATTATTATTTTACTTTCTTTTGTTTTCTATTTTTTTTGTTTACATTGTCACCATTAACTATTCAAAATTACATTACATTTTTTTACAAAGATCGAAATAAAATTTGAAAATAAAATAATTAATTCAGACAAATATTCACTTTTGACAAAAGTTAACAAAAAAGAATTATTTTAATTCATATAATTATAATATATAACATATAAAATTATAAATATGTATTGTACCATTATATATTATAATATTCATTATATATATATATATATATATACATATTGACCCACGGTTGAACCGGGTCGACCCGGTGACCTGGAAGGTAATCCGGTTTGCTTTCCGGGTCGGGTTTAAAAACATTGTGTATAACTCTACTAGTTTATGCTTCCTCAAGTAACTCCTTAACCTGATCACAATCACACCGTCTTGCAGCATGAGCTTTAGCATTGGATAACTGTTCCCAAAGAGTCTTCTTCTGTGTATAGTAGGTGGACAAATCAAGAGCACCTTGCTTGAGATTAGCAATGGACTGCTCAAGCTGATACTTCCTGGCAAATTACTCACCCTAAACCGAGAAAAAAAATCACTCCACATCTCAGCTGCATCTTCATAGTAGAGAATGCTGTCATAGATTTCTTTACTCACCACATTCAACAACCAAAGCTTTGACCAAGCTATTACATCGGCTCTAAATCCGAAACATAGGATCGCTCTCCAATGGCCTAGGTAACGATCCATAAACAAAACCTAGTTTGTTCTTAGCTTCCAAACTAACATGCAACGCTATGTGCCAGTTATTTTCATCTAAAATCTGAGTAACAATACTCAACCCTGGATGATCGGCAGAATGCAAGAAAAATGGACTATGAACATTGTCAAAAGACTCCATTCCAGAAAAAGTAGATCCAGAGATACCTTGAGTCACAACAATCGGCGATTTTGCATGAACGACATCAGAAGCAATTGGCGCCGACGATCCGGCTCTTCCTTTCACCGCTGAAGCCTCAAATTCACCGTCGTCACGATTACGAATTCGTCATCCAAGTTTCGCCATAGAAATGCTCCGATCCAGCTAGATTTGACAAAGAAATGAAGAATCGATGCGATCTGATAACAGAAAAGAGCAATCGATCTCGTTCAAAAACGCAGATCTAGGTTCGAGACAGCAATCAATCGGTGAAAACACAAGGAATCGAAGAAACAATGAAGAAATCAGAGGAAAAGCGAGTAGAATTGCACTGATACCATATGAGAAATGAAGATTATGAAGATCATGAAGAAAGAAACTGAGAAAAATGTATAACAAACTTTTCTGTATTTTAATTCTCTCAAAGCGTATCTGTACAAAATGTATAGGATATATATACATAAATACTAAACCAGCTAAACCGGCTAACCAAGTAACTCTACCAAAAATTGATTTAGCTAAAGGAAACTAAACCAAATTGTAACCAATCTAGTAGAAAGTGATCTCTTTGTAGAAGATTGATTTGGGGTGGCATCATCAGCTTGCGACCATTTGGTTGAATTAGATAATGTGCAACCGACCTATACGTTTAGCGATGTGAAAACAATCCAAAGACAACTTTGAGAGTTGTCGGATTTCGGATTTGAGTTTGAGAGAGAGATTGAAAACGCCCAATTTTTTAGGAAACGAACATGAGAATCAACGGTCGTGATCCAACTATATGTCCGGAAAAAAATATTGGCACTAATCGGGGATTTTCATATATGAGGGGTCTCGGAACTGTCTCGTCTATGAGATAGGTAAGAGTTTATGACAATAAATCGAAGAGGGATTGAAGAGACTTTAGCCAATTGAGGAGGAGAGAACTAGTTAAGAAGATCAAGTCATTACAACAGAAGGTGAAAAGATTCTTTGCGTTTTCTCCGTAAATAGTAAGTGATGACACGTGTTTTTTCTTTGCGTGCTGATTTGGCATTTCGTGGAGAAAGCCATTAGTATTTCATATGGTAGATTATTAATTTATCATCAAAAACGTTTTCGGAGTTTTGCTACATAGAAGAAAAATATATCAATTAGAAAAAGAATTTTGTACCAAAAAAAAAAAAAGATTAGAGACAGAAAATAAAATCTAAGAATAAAAGAATTTTTTTTATCTCATATCCACAATGTAATCAATATTGCAAAGAGGAAGAAACAATGGATCCAATGTCGGACCCCGTAAAAATAATAGTGGGTCACCTTATCCGTGTAATATCACTAAATACGATTTAGTACAATTAAATTCTAGAAAATTATGTGTGACAAAAAAAAAATTCTAGAAAATTATGTAGCATAATTGGTAGTTTACTGGGAATTGACACACCATAAACCTTGGATCGAGTTTCATATCTCTTTAGTACAAAATTGTTTTTAAAAATATATTGATGCAGGTAGAATGGATCACCGTTTCTTCAAATGTGAATTTGAACAAGCAATATGGAGAGGAGCAAGGCTGCCAAATCTTATCTTGATCGACCACAATGGGAGCTTTTAAACAAAGTTTCGAGCTATTTTGGACTCCAACTTTAACAAAGATCTCCATTTTTTTCAAGAACAATTGCCAGTTTGGATCTTTCGGAGGATATGAAAAAGTTTTAATGAACTACTCGGTAAAAAAAGCAATTAATGACATAATGATTTGCATTGACAATATATATATATATAATAGCAAAGTTTTCTCTCCATCTAAGGTGTCCACGTAGGCAAAACATTTTTTTACAATTAATTTTAATTTTCATTTTCATTTAATTCATGTTTATGTATATTTATTGTTACTTATAGCTACTAAAATTTCTAATTAAATAAAAAACGAAAATAAGTCAATAAATAACTAAAAGTAGTACATATAATTATTTTTTAGGTTAAACATATAAAATTATTTGAGTATCTTATTGTTGTAAATCTAAAATTACAACAATAAATATATTTTCTTATGAGCTTATGATAACGATAAAATTTTATATATTCAATTTCAAAAATTGAAAATATGTATAATGAATATACATATAAGAAAAAATGAATAAAAATATAAACGACATCAAAGAAAAAAATTAATAAATAATATGAGTGTCAAATGATTGTTAAGAGACTGTTGATCTAAAGAGAAAGTATATATATTATTAAAGATGAGATAGTAAGATGAAAATTTGGAATATACGATTTTGTTCATAATGTCATAATTGAATATTATGGAAGTATGAAAGAAAAATTTAAAGTTTTATATATTTAAAATATATAAGAGGTATAAATTGGTGTAAGAAACAAAATCGCACATCGCGGAAGTTATATTCTTCTAAAAATAAGTAAATGAATGATTAAAAGTAGCATAAACTTGTAAATGGTTAAATCAAATTTTTGTCTTTAAGTTTAATAAAATTGTATAACTCATGTTTCACGGCGAACCATATTTTAGGATTATTTGAGTACTTTATTTTCTAAATAAAAATTACAATAATGAATATATTTTATTTATATTGTAGTTCATTAGAAATTAATCAACATATTAAGAGTTTATATATAAGAGCGATGAATAAAAATGTAAATGAAACAGGAAAAAAATAAAAAAAAAGAATTATTATTTATTGAATCATCATAATTGTGTTTCAACCGATTTGTCAGGAGGTTGAAGGTTTAAAAAAAAAAGAGGATATATGATTTCACTAAAAAAAAATTTGAGAAATTAACTTTCCCTAATAGATGAGAAAAATATTTTATTCAAAAAGATGATATTGAACAATTTTACTAAAGATGAGAAAATACAGTGAAATTTTGAAATATAAGATTTTATTCAAAATGTTTTATTTGAGTTTTTTTGGAAGTATAAAAGAAAAATATTGAAAACGTTGTAATACCACAATTTAAAATAAATATAAAAAGATAAATTTTGAGAAATGACACTTTTCAAAAATGCCATTTTTTCAAAATTATTTATTTTCATGTATGTTTTATAAAATTGTTTAGAATTATCTAAGAAATACATTAAAATGTTATAGTTTTGAAAACTAAAAAGTTAGACATGGATTCCAGGAGATTTTTAATCAAACAATAATTTTTAGATTAACGAGATTATAAATAGTTAGTATGATGAACTAAAACATTTTTTTTTTAAAATGATAAAAAAAACACATTATTGTAAAAGAATTTACAAAATAAATTAAAACAAAAATAAAAATTACGAATGCCAAATTTTCTTTATATTTTATCATTTCCCTATATTATTAGCAAATGAAAGGAAGAAGAACATGAGTAAAGAAAATAGTGGGATACGGTCGGTGTTGATCACATCAAAGAGGAAAAAATACAAAGTGCCAAAAACAATATGATAAGATCCACAACGAAAACAATTTGTTTTGTGGGTGCATTGCTGATTGACAATAGACGATAAGTGATTGAGATGGGTCACCATTTTGTATATTTATCAACAATGGTCCAATCATAATTCGCTAATTTAGATCTGCAATTTTTTCCTTTGGTCGAAAAGCCTTTAGATCTGCACATCCACCACATTGCTTTTAAATTTCTACGAGTTATTATATTCAATCAATTTAGTGTTACTAACAAAAATCGTTCTTATGAAATACTGACTTTTCTTATATATTGATATTTTTCTTACCAACTGCATAGAAAATTATTTCGGAGGATTTTGTTCTTTTGAAATAATCACTAAGCCCATCCACATTGGAGACATTTTACCAATGTCTCACAATATAAAAATATTAAAAACACACTCTCTCTTCCTTTTACTCAACTTTATACATTTTTACTCATCTTTTTACTTAACTTTATACATTCTCTTTCATCCTTTTACTCAATTTTTATTAATTTTATATTTAAACACACTCCAATTCTCTCTCTCTTATGTCTTCCCCAAGACACAATCTCTCCAAAAATACCGACTATCTCTTTTCTTTACTCAAATTTTATTAATTTTATATTTCAATACACCACACTATTTCAACAAAAAACACTCTCTTTCTTCCTTTTACTCAAATTTTAATAATTTTATATTGTGAGACACCCACAACATATCTTCAATGTGGATGCTCTTTAAGAGATTTATTATTGCACAGTCAACAAACATGATAAAGTTTCAGAAAACACGATGGGATACTTTCCAACGATACTTTGACGCTCAAATCAAAATAGAGGACAACAGAGAGAGAACCAGAGGAAAGCTACAGTGGATCGAAGGAGATCAAAAAAAGAATAGTTGGAAAACAAAAACAATGTGGTGACTCTCAGCGGAACAAGGATAGTCCAAAGAGTGTCTAGAGATTTGGAGGTAAAATGTGTGTGAGGGAGTGGGAGAGAGAGAGAGAGAGAGAGAAACTTCGGTCAAAGAATGACTACACTGAAGAAGTGGAACAGAAGAGATATGAGAGATTGACCCTAAACAACCGAAAAAAGCTTCAAGGTTCCAGAGAATGAGCCTTGAGCTCGAGAGAAAAATACTTTTTATGTGTTTTTAGCTAAAAATATATGATCCACATTGTGGAGTAAATAAGGAAGTTTTTATAGAGTTTTACCTGCACAGGTGCACATCTTAAAGCCAGTTCGGATCTTGGTTCCCGGATTTGGATCAGTACGATGCACTTGAGTGCTTTTATCTCACTTTATTTGTCTTCGTATGCCACTTGTCTGACAATACGACTCTGCTATGCTGCATCTAGCTGTTCGTACTACTAGTGGCATTTGACGCGCTGATTCAGACGTCGGGGATGCTCCCTCGGAATCAGCTTTGTTAAGCTTTAGTCGTTGTCCACAGAAACAGGTTGTCCACAGAATGGACAACCTGTTTTTTTCCCTTACACGCATAAAGTGAAAATGGTTTTACCTTTTGACTGAGAATTCAAATATTGAGAGAGAGGAAAAAACTATTTTATACGCGATAATGATATATTTTTTACCTTGTCCGAACTCTTGATAAGAAAACTCGGGTCACGTGTTTCATTTTCAGGCATGGGTACCCCCATACCCCATGATGGATTTTTTGCTTATCTGCCCCAGGTCATTTTTCTCCGAATAGCGACATCCACTATCAAGAATCATGGGCCCAGGGTTACTCTCCAGTGGATTCGGACCATTGTAAGATCATATCCAAATCCCATTTTGAGGTCATTGCTTGAGCGATAAGTTTTATTTGAAATATTAAAGACCTCACTATGTTACGTGATTAAGGGTGATTCGTCTAAATAGAAAAAAAAATTATTCTTAACAAAAGTATTTAAAAAATTTTATTCTTAACAAAAAAATTTCTTATATAGTAATTAATTGATTGTATATCTTGTACAAAAGTTCATAAATAAAAATTTTTATTTTATATTTTTTTAAACTAAAACCAAAATCTAAAAAAAAAAAGGCTAAGTGACTATTTCCAGATTGTACTGGCTCATGAGATTAATCTGAATTGATGGTATATGGGAATGAAACACCGGTACATATTAGGATGTGTGGTGAGAAGTTGGAGTAAATGAGAGGAAAGATAAATAAAAGAAAAATCTAAGAAAAAAAAAAAAAAATTTGTATGGATGAATTATTCTCTATTTTTTACATTTTCCATCTCGTACCTTTCCCATCTATTTTTATTGAATGGACAAATGCAAAAGTAAATTGAAATAAACTTATTTTTCTGCTTTAATTATGCTAAACATTTTACACCTTTAATTTATTAATTTTAAAGTCATAAAAACTAAGTGAGATGTCATGACTCATGAGAGATGATAATGTTAATTTGGTTTATCTATCATAGATTTACACTTTTAGTCGTTTTTATTATTAAGACACTAAAATCAAAATTTTATTATTATTATTATTATTATCTATAAATATAGTATAATCATCATATGAAAATGTAATCATAAAAATATGTAATCTAGCAGATTGTACTAGTGTCGGAAAAGAGTCCATCCACATTTAAACTTGCATTACGCTTGTTAGTGATAAAAACAATACACATATTAGCACTTGACACAATTAACCATATTGTAACACCTATGTCAAAACAAAACAAACAATATACCTATTGCAACACCTAAAGTCGAATACGAGTTTCCGTAATAGAGTTTAACATGGACACATCATTTTCAACAAACATTCCAGAGGTTTCTTACATAAATAAATCTTATATAATATACTAGTACGGTTTCTCAAAATTCAAGCCATGAGAAGTTGTCATGTATCTTTTAATTTTTTCTATTTGTCTTTTTAATTTATTTATTAAAAAAAATAAAAATTAAGTGCTTTTAATAACTTTAACAATTAATTATAACAATTTAATAGCTAATTCTTATGTAAATTAATTCTAACAAGTTACAACTAAGTGTTTTGTATACATTTATATAATTTTTAAGTAAATTATAATATAAATTTTTATAAAAATTTATGTGTAGAAAACAAATATTTATTTATTTTTCTCTTTTATGTAGGTAACTTTGATTTTCAAATAAATAAATCACGAAAAAAAACATGAACAAAAAAAATGGTGTGAGAAAATTAGAGAGTGATTTTATAATTTTTAGGACTGGTAAATCCAACAAGTCTGATTGGAGGAATTAGAGTTTACAAGTTGCTTTCATAGTTTTTAAAACCAATTTATCGATCACCCTCTAATACAATTGAAACAATTTGTGTTGGACAAAGTAATTTTTCTAACCAAGACTCTCAAGAAAACAACTTTATTCCAACACAAATTGTAAATAAAAAAAAAAAGAATTATTTTACCAATAAATTGATATGAAAGATAAAAATCACATCAAAGTGATAAATAGCGTGAGAAAAAAAAAGAGAAATTTCAAAAAATGTCACTTTTCAAGTGCCACTTTACAAAAATACCACACTTTTGAAATCTTTACAAAAATGCCACTTTTTCAAAATTATTTTTTCTTTATATCGTTTATGTTTGGGTTAATTATGTTCTATTAGGGTTTAATTATGAGGGTTTAGAGAGTTTTAGGGGTCAAAATTTTTTTTAGGGTTTAGAATTTTAAGATATAAACTTTATAAATCTATAATTAGTGGCATTTTGCAAATGGACATCCCTAAATGGCATTCTTGCAAATGTGCACACAAAAAATGGCATTTTTGTAATTATCTCAAAAAAAAATCAAACATCAATTATTTCCTCCTTATTCAATGTTCTAATAATAAAAAAATGTATTCTAACACCTCTGTTGAGATGAAGCTGTCTCGGTAGAAACAAAACATATTACAACTTGTCTGATCTATAGGTTTTTAAATGCGTATTTGATGAAAAAAAGACGACCATTCATTTTTTTAGGAAACTGTAGTGAATATTGATTTAGACATAAAAATTAAGGATTTGTACCAAAGAAAATGTCTTCCATATGCTATATTTTTTATTAATAAACGGTCTCTTATATATATGTATTTATATATATATATAAAATGGTGTCTATGTCTAACTATTTGGTACAAATGTTTAATCTTCTAACTTAAATAATTATTTACTATAAACACTAAGTTTAAAACATTAAATACACAATTAATAACTAAAAATTATTAATTTAATTTTTATCATATTAATTTTTAAACTCCACGCAACGCGTAGACAATTTCTAGTATATTATAAAATAATGTTCTCACATACTGTATATAGCTTAATAACAATTACTGTATCCTGTTGGATAATGATATGTGGCAAATATAATATTGTATTCGTCATATTCAATATGAAAAAGTTTTCATGCTTTGAAAAGGGGTGGACAAAAAATTCCGAAACCAAGAATCGAATCAAACACAAGTCGAAATTACCCAAACCAAATCGAATCCGATTTTTAAAATATTCAAATAGTTTCTAAATTTCTAAAATCAAAAAACCAAACCCTAAACCAAACCGAACCGAGCCAAACCGAACGGTATCCGAAGTACCCGAAACATAAATTAACTTAAAAATATTTAGATATAAGATCGGATATGTTCATATAGTTTATTTTTGGTTAATTTGGATATTTTAGTTATATTTAGATAAAAATAACTAATTTAATTATGTATAAGTTTTGCAATTTTTTGTTATTTTTTGAATAATTTGAGTTAAAAATAATTAAATCGAACTAAATAAAAAAATCTGGTAATTATGAATATTTCGGATAATTTTTAAGTATTTCGAGTAATTTTGAATATTTCGGGTAACCGAAACCGACTAAAACTGAACCAAAACCGAACCGAAATTTTAAAATACCCGAATGGATATTATGTTTTTAAAACTAAAACCATGATACCCTAATTAACTGATCTAAAACCCGAATGGTTATCCCTAATTTAAAATTATATATTTGTAATTTTGTAAAGATAAATTAAGCAAACAATATCAAAGTCGTTTTCAGCTTTCGTAGTTCCCACTCCCAGGCCCATGGTTGCCATTGCTCAAGTCCTTTCTATTTTCTATAATTGTTTTTTCTTTTGAGTAGATAAGAAAACAATCCTACTGGTGGCTTTTTCAAATGATAATATCCTTTTACTAACATCAATAAAACAGAATGATAATGTCAGTCATTGTTTCTCCTCACTTGCTTTATATTGTCAAATATTCTTTATGATTTTTGTGGATATGATGTTAAGATTTTAGTTTAAATCTTATAGACAAGTCAAAAATATACTATATATACATATAAACATGATAAGTGTTATAAAAAGAATGGTATAATTTATCATTTCGATAAATATTAATAAGAACAAAATATTATACCCGGTAAAGAATGAGATATTGATGAAAATAAGATTGAGAGAGAATGAATGATTTGCTATTTCTTCTTGTTGAAGTTATAAATTGTGTGTTCTTACAAATGAAGGAAATGCATCATTTATATAGAAGATGAAAAACATAAGTTAGTGTTTGGGAGTAGGTAAATGGGCTCCATATAGTGGAATGCATATAGTGAAATGCATTATTATAACACTCCCCCTTGGAGACCAGTTTTACTATGTTTCTTGACTCGTGTCTTTTGTTGCCTCGTTAAAAACCTTTCTAGGAAAAACCCATTGGGAAAAACCTTAGAAGGGCAAAAAGAGTGCAACTAGCATGCTCCCCCTCGAGTGATAAAGTTTATAGATTTCGCTGATGGCGCATTCCAATGTCATATATATGCTTCTTGAACACCGAGGTAGGTAGTGATTTCGTGAAGAGATCTGCAGCATTGTCGCATGATCGGACATATCTTACTTCAATGTCTTTATTCTTCTCAAGCTCTTGGGTGTATGAGAAGAACTTTGGAGGGATATGTTTGGTTCTATCACTTTTAATATATCCTTCCTTTGTTTGGGCGACGCATGCGGCATTATCTTCATATAATATTGTCGGCTCCATATTTACAAGTAATCCACTGCATGATCGAATGTGTTGATATATTGACCTTAGCCATACACATTCTCTACTTGCTTCATGGAGTGCGATAAGCTCAGCATGATTTGAGGAAGTAGCTACAAGCGTTTGCTTCTGGGAACGCCAGGATATAGCGGTGCCTCCGACCGTGAAAACGTATCCTGTTTGTGATCTCGCTTTGTGCGGATCTGACAAATATCCTGCATCTGCAAAACCAACCATTTGGCTATTTGGATTTTTAGGGTAAAACAATCCTAAATCAATCGTCCCTTGAAGATATCGGAAAATATGTTTAATCCCATTCCAATGTCTTCGTGTAGGGGACGAGCTAAATCTTGCCAAAAGATTAACAGCAAATGATATATCAGGCCGAGTACAATTCGCAAGATACATGAGGGCTCCGATTGCACTTAGGTACGGTACTTCAGGACCAAGTATCTCTTCATTTTCTTCATGTGGTCGAAATGGATCATTTTCGACATTTAGTGATCTAACGACCATGGGGGTACTCAATGGATTTGCCTCATCCATATTAAATCGTTTTAGCACTCTTTTGGTATATGTAGATTGATGTACAAATATACCCTTTTGAGAATGCTCAATTTGTAAACCAAGGCAGTACTTTGTCTGTCCGAGATCTTTCATTTCAAATTCCCCTTTTAAATATTCTGAGGCTTTCTGTATTTCTTCCTGAGTTCCAATTATATTTAGATCATCAACATAGACCGCAATAATCACAAATCCTGATGTTGTTTTCTTGATGAAAACACATGGGCATATTGGATTGTTCACGTATCCTTCTTTTGTTAAATGCTCACTGAGACGATTATACCACATACGTCCAGATTGCTTTAGTCCATATAATGATCTTTGCAATTTGATTGCACATAATTCTTTGGGTTTGGAACTTAATGCTTCTGGCATTTTAAACCCATCAGGGATTCTCATATAGATATCCGTATCTAATGATCCATACAGATAAGCAGTAACAACATCCATGAGACGCATCTCTAGATTTTCGCAAGCGGCTAGACTCATCAGGAATCTAAACGTTATTGCATCCATGACAGGAGAATAGGTTTCCTCATAATCTATCCCAGGTCTTTGAAAAAAACCTTGAGCCACAAGACGAGCTTTATATCTCGTAATCTCATTATCCTCATTTCGTTTCCGAACGAAAACCCATTTATGTCCAACCGGTCTTACATCTACAGGTGTAAGTACAATCGGCCCGAATACACTTCGTTTATTTAACGAATCAAGTTCGGTTTGAATGGCTTCTTTCCATTTTCTCCAGTCATCCCTCTTTTTACATTCATATACGGACTGAGGTTCTGGATCTTCGTTTTCTTCATTTATCTCTTTTGACACAAGATATGAGAAAACGTCATCCATAATAACCATCTCATTTCGATTCCAAACTTTTCCATTATGAATATAGTTGATAGAGGTCTCATGGTTTTCTTTAGGTTCATGATGTTCCACATCTTCATTCGTTTCTTGATGTGATTCTTCCAAAGTATTTTCAGCTACTCTGGGAACATCAACCTTTTCAATTTCCCTTTTCTTCCTAGGGTTTTTATCTTTAGAACCAACAGGTCTTCCACGCTTCAGGCGTGTCCTAGACTCTCGTGTATCATCTGCTCTTCCAGAGTCTGTAGGAATCTCAATTCGAGCAGGAACATTTGCAGCTGGAATGTGTGACTTAGTTACTGTCTTAGTATCTGCAAAAGCATCTGGTAACTGATTCGCTATACTCTGCAAATGCATAATTCGTCGAACTTCCAGTTCAGACTGTTTCATAGGAGGATCGAGATGTAATAAAGATGGCACACTCCACCTTATATCTTTTCCTACTTGTTTGTTTCCTCCCCCTAGAACTGGGAATTCTTTTTCATCAAAATGGCAGTCGGCAAACCGTGCCGTAAAGACATCACCAGTTTGAGGTTCTAAGTATCTTATAATAGATGGTGAATCATAGCCAACATATATCCCTAACCTTCTTTGTGGTCCCATCTTTGTACGTTGTGGGGGTGCTACAGGCACATACACCGCACAACCAAAAACCCTTAGATGAGAAATATTTGGTTCATGACCAAATACTAGTTGTAATGGGGAATACTTATGATATGCACTTGGTCTTACTCGGATAAGTGCTGCAGCATGTAAAATTGCATGCCCCCATACACTAGGTGGGAGTTTTGATCTCATGATCAACGGTCTTGCAATTAATTGCAGACGTTTAATTAATGATTCAGCCAAACCATTTTGTGTATGAACATGGGCTACAAGATGTTCAACTTCTATTCCCGTTACCATACAATAATCATTGAAGGCTTGGGATGTGAATTCACCAGCGTTGTCTAGTCTAACTCCTTTAATTGGATAATCAGAAAATTGAGCCTTTAGTTTGATTATCTGAGTTAGAAATCTCGCAAATGCCATATTTCGAGATGATAATAGACAAACATGTGACCATCTGCTGGATGCATCAATTAACACCATAAAATAGTGGAATGGTCCACATGATGGATGTATTGGTCCACATATATCGCCTTGAATCCGTTCAAGAAATTTTGGTGATTCTTTATCAACCTTTGTTGGAGATGGCCTTATGATCAATTTTCCAAGAGAACATGCAACACATGTCTTTCCATTCCCCTGATATACCTCCTGGGTTTTCAGTGGGTGACCATGTGAATTCTCTATGATCTTTCGCATCATTGAAATGCCTGGATGACCAAGGCGATCATGCCATAATGTGAAATCTTCTGGATTTCTTTTAACCACTAGATGTGATTCGATTGCATTTATATGAGTATAATGCAGTCCTGAAAGAAGTTTTGGAAATTTTTCCAATATAAGCCTTTTTCCAGATTTATCGGAAGTTACATACATATACTTTTTTCCATTTTCAGTCGCAGACTGAGTATCATATCCTTGAAGGTATATGTCTTTGAAACTCAACAAATTCCTTTTAGAATTCGGAGAAAATAAGGCATTTCTTATGGAAAACTTTGTTCCATTTGGCAACATAAAGTTGGCTTTACCAGTTCCTTCAATCAAATCTGCAGGACCTGATATTGTATTCACAACGATTTTCGTTGGTTTTAAATCAGTGAAATATTTTCTATGTCTCAGAATAGTGTGCGTTGTTCCACTATCTGGTATACATATTTCTCTAATATTTCCTTTAAATATCATTCCGTTTGTTTTGCTTTCCATTTCCTGTGATCAAGATAGACACCAATAAAAGAAGAATAAATTTTATTCATTAAAAGAAAAATACACAATGATTATATATTAAATTGTTGTTAAAAAAAACAACATTATTTTTTTCAAACAACGGAAAAGCATAATATTATACATGGCATAAACAGAGACTATACAGTAGTCTCATTACAAGCATCTTGATTATCCGCAAGGTCTGTCATTTCGGCATCATCATCAAAGTCCGAAGCGTTAAGGTATGTATCACCTTCAGGGTGTTCCATAAGATTAACTTCCTTTCCTTTGCCTTTAACTGACTCTTGGTACAATTTGCAAAGGTGCAAAGGAGTACGACACACTTTGGACCAATGGCCTTTACATCCGCATCTGTAACAAACACCTTCACGCTTCTGGGTGAAATTGTCTTTCTTTTCTTTCCCTTTGAGATTTTGTTCAGACCGGACCCATTTAAATGACCGTCCTTTTGGATTATAATTTCTCCCACGGCCACGATTAAATCGACCACCACGACCCCGGTTGGTTTGATTTCCTCTCCCCGGATACCTCACATCCGTTTGTCCACGATTTTTTCCATCCATTGCGTTCACTTCAGGGACAGCAATTGTTCCTACAGGTCGAGCGTTATGATTTTTGATGAGAAGCTCATTATTCTTCTCAGCCAACATTAGAGCCACAATCAACTCAGAAAACCTCTTGTATTTACAGTTCCTGTATTGTTCAGCAAGAACAAAATGTTCCTTATGGAATGTTAGGTAAGTTTTCTCGAGCATTTCCTCTTCGCTCACATTCTTACCACAATATTCCAATCGGGACACAATTCTTAACATGGCGGAATTATAATTATCCACCTTGTCAAAATCAAGGAACCTTAAATTTGCCCACTCATCAAGAGCATGTGGGAGAGTTATTGCCCTTTGGTTGTCAAACCTTTCTTTAAGAGCTTTCCACAGCTCTACAGGGTCTTTTGTATTCGCATAATCATGCGTTAGATTTTCATCTAGATGTTTTCTCAGAAAAATTACCGCCCTTGCCTTTGCAGGGGCAGTCGATTCTTTTTCTTCTTTAATAGTATCTAATAGAGACTGAGAATCCAGATAAAGTTCAGCATCAGTGGACCATGCTATGTAATTTTCACCAGTGACTCTGAGAGCTGGGATCTTAAGCTTTTCGATGTTTGCCATTTGTTTCTAAAAAAATAAAATCGAAAATATTATTATTAGAAATATAACATGATTTTAGAAACCATATACATTAATTAAAATCGCAATTACAAAGAACATTAAAGCATAAACAAGTAAACCGATATTCATGATAAACTCTTCGCGAGTAAATTCTCCGGCGAAGAGACCATAAATCACGGTAAGAAATACACCGATAATAAAAATCAAAAACAAACGAAACATTTTTCTTACAAAATGAGAACTAAAAATATTTTTTGTGAAATTGTTTGGAAGAAGATGAAATGTTTGAGTGATTTTGAAAGAGTGAAATATGAGTGTATTTATAGATGAAAAATACTATTCATAGCCGTTATATAGCCGTTTTAAAGTGAAAAAATTTTAAAAATTATTTTGAAATATTTTCTTTGTGACCGTTAAAATCGGATGAGAAAGAAAAATTATTCTGAAAATATTTGATAATCAATCAGATAAATTTACCAGTTCAAATATTAATTTTAGAAAAAAACTGGTTGAATATTATATATACTAGACATAAAATTAACATAGAAGTAATAACAAGGTTATGGTGAAAAAGTCATCCAAGAGAGAATACTAAATAAATAATTAAAGCAATAGATAAATTTTCAGGGTGGTTGAACCGATCATAAATAATTAAAACAGTAAATAAATAAATTATGGTGTGTAAAACAACCATAAGAATAAATAAATAATCAGGCGGTAAACCGACCATAAATAATTAAAGCAGTAAATAAATAAATTATGGTGTGTAGAACAACCATAATAATAAATAAATAATCAGGCGGTAAACCGACCATAAATAATTAAAGCAGTAAATAAATAAATTATGGTGTGTAGAACAACCATAATAATAAATAAATAATCAGGCGGTAAACCGACCATAAATAATTAAAGCAATAAATAAATAAATTATGGTGTGTAGAACAACCATAATAATAAATAAATAATCAGGCGGTAAACCGACCATAAATAATTAAAGCAATAAATAAATAAATTATGGTGTGTGAAACAACCACATAGAATTATTATGGAGGCGGTAGTCCGCACACCAAATGGTACAATAAGTATGCGTATGAAAATTGATCTTTTTAGAGTGATCGTGCTGATAACGTGTTATAAAAAGAATGGTATAATTTATCATTTCGATAAATATTAATAAGAACAAAATATTATACCCGGTAAAGAATGAGATATTGATGAAAATAAGATTGAGAGAGAATGAATGATTTGCTATTTCTTCTTGTTGAAGTTATAAATTGTGTGTTCTTACAAATGAAGGAAATGCATCATTTATATAGAAGATGAAAAACATAAGTTAGTGTTTGGGAGTAGGTAAATGGGCTCCATATAGTGGAATGCATATAGTGAAATGCATTATTATAACAATAAGAACTAATATTTAACGTGGACATTTGACAATAGCTTTTTTTATTTTTGCCGTCTTTATTTTACTAAAAGTGGGCCACAACACGTCGGTCTACTAGTCCAGTTTCCTCAAATGAAGATCATTGGGGTCGAACCCCTGATGCCTAGAGGGTACAAGTGGTTATAAAACCACTGCACTGCACATGCTCCGGCAGACAATAGCTAAAACCATAATTGTCCACTCAAAATCTCAAATGGTGCAGCTCTAATATGAATTTATTGGAGGCTTTTTAACTAGTCCACTTCGAGTTAATATGGGTTTTTATTTTTAGTAGAGTTGTTTCAATAAAAAAACTAGTTCATTTAAATTATGATAAAAAAAAAAACATTGGCCTGATTAAAATCGTGTTACTGTGCATATTAATCTGCTGTAACCACCAAATCTATGAAAAAAACACATTTCACCGGTTTGATTCGGCCGATTAAACCGGCCTTACTCTGGGTGGATCAAAATTTAATCAGCCAATATTTGGTTGAGCATCATATTTTTCTTTGTGAGTGGTAAATTCGTAAAGGATGCTTGAAGCTTGAATTACTTTCTACGAAGAACAAGCTTAAAATGAAGATTTCAAAACAACATATCTTCGGTCCACATTGTGGTCTCTGATATCTAGCACGAAATAGTTTTTAATCTTATAGTATTATACATTTCTAAGTTGTTGTCACCAAACCTTTTATTTTCTTTTATGGTTTTCCTTTTTTGTGTGTGTCGTTTTTCTTAACCAATTGTCAAAAATCTTCAGCAACTTAACCATCTTTGTATTCAATCAAAGGCTTAATTACTTTATTGGAGTTCAATTATTATTTTATCTAGGTTAGTTGATTGGCCTGGAATAAATAACCCTGACAACTTAGGATATATGTGCCATATTAACGGATCATGGAAGGATACCGACATTTATGCAAGTTTTGGATGCATTGCGACCGAAGCAACGGAAAGGCGATATGGATGGGAGCCCTAAATCTTCGGAGAGGTTTCTCTTCTCTACACGCCGAACTAGAAACACTAATTTGGGTTATGCATTGTTTACTAGCGAACCAGATGTCGGATGTTGCATTTGTAACAAATAGCATGGAACTAGTGAAAATGGTATCTTCACCCAATGATTGGCATGCCTTCACCACACACTTCGATGAATTCGTAAGGAGCAAGGATCTCTTCGGAAGATTTAGCGTTACACACACTCCAAGATCAAAAAACACAAAGACGGACAAGTTTACACGAAACGTTTGAGTTTTACCATATGATACTATTTATGCAAACTCTGTTTTTTGGTTTGGGCCACCGAACGCTCTAAGTTTATATAGCTATAGACAAAAAAAAAAATCTAGTTACCTGATCTGGAAACGTAAGTTAGGTTATGGATGCAAATATATATATCATGTATATGCATTCTTCTTTTTTTGTTGCTAATTATTAATAAACATATCATTTTGTGTGTATATATCTTTATTCGAGGTGAAACCTCCTTAGCCCAGTGGTTTGATCAAAGTCATTAATGCTTATAAACCAGAAGGTTTGGGATTCAGATCTTAGAAAATACGATTTATTATCATTGATACATATTAATGGAAACAAACTTACGAAAGATCTTCAGCATAGAATAAGATATAATCGTCTAGCGTGAATCACGATTAAACAATTCTTATAATTTATAATAAAGTAATAAAAAATTCGGACGATTCAAAAAAAATCTTTATTCGACAATAAGTATATATGCATTGATACGAAATTGAATTAAAGGGGAAATGTGCAAAGGTAATTTACCAAGACCGTGGGCCAAAACCCCAAAACAAAAACAAAAACAATGGGCGTCCACTGTTCTATCATTCCTAATATTCTTTTTGACATAATCCTCAATATATTATTAATAGAGCAGACGTCATAGATTTTAAAAAACTTTTAATGAAAGCTATTAAAACTTCTTAATGATATTATTGTGTAAATAATTAGACTAAATTTATATCATATATACAATATATAACTATTAAACAAATATACAACCAAAGAATATGTGATAATTAATATGGAAGATTTTATTTAAAGAATATAAAGTATATGTGAGAATATCTTTTTTTCAATGACTATTAGATTTTTTTGAGATGCATTATATTCAAAAAAAAATTCATGATTTTTTTAATATATGGGAGAAATTAAAAATAACAAAGATATATCTCTAGTATAGATAAATATATTTATCTTACACAATTTAATTTGCATGACACTTAGATAAAAGGTAAAGAAAATGCTACTTTTCAAAAATGTCATCATTTTGAAAATTTATTTAAAATGCCACTAATCCTCTATATATTAATTGAATAGACAATTGGTGAAAAAATTATATGTATTATTCAATGAAGGTTTTAAGTAATATATCATTTAAATTAATTAATAAAAATATATATCATAGTGAAAATTTCTATATGTTTTTATTAATTTTATAACATAAACCCCATTAATATATATTTTACAGAATTAAGTTTAACTAAATGTAATATTTAGACTTACTATATCATCTTTTTTTAAATGATATATTAAAAAGCTTTTTATTATTATATTTCCAACAATATTATTTATTTGTAGATGATAACTACACTTATAATTATTTTTCCATTTATTATTAGAAAAGATATAATTTTTGTTTGTTAAGTCCTCACAAATTTATATAAATCTAAAATTTATTTGATTTATCGGATACTCTACAATTTTACACAAATAACAAAACTCAATTTGACATTTCAAATAAATTGAAATATATAACATTTGCATTAGTTTAAATATTTTTATGCAAAATTGATCAAAGCATATGACATTGAAATATATTTAGTAAAAATTTAGTTTTATTACATTTATGCACAATACATATCATTTTGTATGTTTAGAAATATTAGAATACACGTCTAAATATTAAGATTGATTAGATCATATATTTAAATATTTAATCTCATACTTGGCGTTGATCAAAATCTAGTATTTACGTATTCAACAAAACAAAAGTTGAAATCGGAAACTACAGTCCGTAAAAAAATTATACTATTATTATTACAAAACCTCCACATGGTTTTGAATCTTTAATGAATTTCTAAATGAATGTATTTTTAAAGTTTTCATTTAATAACTAGAGAATAGTCTTGCGTACAAAATTGAATAATTTTTCCTAAAGGACGAAATTTTTGATTTTAAATTCAAACTATATATGATCCACAGCTAATTGCATATGACATCCAACATTTATCGTACTAATTCGTTTTTAAAAGTTTTAATATACTGATACATAAAGTACTTTTTGGATCACGTAGCTGAATTATTATTATTTTCTTTACATGACGTTTCAATTTTTATCTGACACATCTTATTCTCGGAATGAAGTATATAAGAAAACAAAGAAGAAAGATACTTTATCAAAAACAAAAGAAAAATATTCTAAAATAGTTTTGGATTTTCATAATCGTACAAAAATATATAGAAAATGATAATAATGCTATATGTCCATTTAAAGTAGGTTCAAGTTGCTTTCAGAACACAAACTCTACCTCGCTCCTAGTTTATTGGCTCATAAAAAACACATCTGATTTAGACAAACAAATTAAATAAATTTTCATACAGGTTTCACCAAGACCAAATTGATTTTCCTAATTTTAGTGATTAGTGTGACTTGTAATTATTTTTAGCAGAGAAAGAAAATAGAATAAAAAATTAGCCTCAATTTTGCTTAAATAACCAAATCAAGAAGAAAGTAAGATAAAAAAACTATCTACTGCCAATTTATTTTGTTTTCTTCTCATTTTTTCCCTCTCATATTTTTTTCAAAAATTATTAAACCAATTGAACCTTAAGTTTTGATGGAATTGATGAGGTGACATGTCACGCATCAGTTGATTTAATTAACTTTATTGTTTCTTGAAGAAATTAGTTATCACTAGGTCTGGACATAAATCGGATATCCGAAAAATACATTATTTGTGATTTAATTTTTTTTATGAATATCTAATTTTCTAATTTGCTTTATTTCAGAAAATTTCGGATATCTGGAATTACGGATATCCGAATCTTCACGGGTATTTGTTTTAAAAAAAAAATTAAACACCATAATCTGTTTTTCAAAATAAAAGTTTTAATATAAGATTTAAACTAATTAATGAATAAATATATAAAATGGGTCTAATTTTATTTGATAGATTTAAAAAGAAAATGAAAAGTGAAAAATTAATACGGTAAAGTTATTTAATAAGTATATTTTAACTAAAGTTAGTATCTACCTATTTTTACTATACATATACTCGCTAAATATATTTAAAAATAAAAAATGTAAATACATGTTATAAATCTACTATATTAATATATGGATCGGATATTCAGATTTTTAAAATTAGTATTTGTAATTTTTTTCGGTTTAGATGGATACTAAACTTTACTATTTGCTTTGTTTTGATTCAAAACGGATATCCAGATTTTTTTGGATAGGATCAAAACGAATAGCGAATCAGATCGAATTTAACGGATAATTTGTTCAGGCCTAGTTATCACCAATATACTTTAGTTTTTTGTCAACATATTTAACTTATAATTAACCGGGTTAACTAGACAAATTTCTTCCCAAAAAAAATGGTTGATGGAAAAAGGAAAATTGTCTGTTTTATGCTTATAACATTTCACCGGTTACATACATATTATTTAGTTTCATTTATGATATTTTCCTGGTTTTTTCTTATACAAAAGATAAGAAAATGGTAGAAAAAAGTTGTAAACTTGTAAGAACTGTTTGTATACTAAAGTGGATGTTATCTTCTTCTTCATTTTTTCACGAAAAAGTAGTTGTCACCTTAAAAATGGGAGAGGTTTAAGATGTAAATTTGTAGACAATTACCAGCAATTTTACAATAATTACACATTCGATTAAAATAAAAAAGGAAGATACGGAGTATATATAATTGGAGTAAAAATTTCAAAGAACTTTTGAAAAAAAAAAATTCAATAAACTATAGTACAAAAGATAAGACAAGATAGCACCAAATGGCAACATGGGTCCCACAAAAACCAGAATCTGACGCTCCAGAATGATTCCATCTCCCCGTGTAGGACCCACCGTCACTGCCATGCCATACGTATATACACGTCGACGACGTTAATTTCAGTGTAATCAGAAGAAGAAGATTCATGAATACTTGAAATGACGAAAGTACCCTCACTGTTTTTTCATCATCCTCTGCCTCCTTCTCCTATATATTAAAACACCATCTCTCTCTCTCTCCTCTCCTTCGTCTTGTCCGATCAAAATATCTCAAAGATTTAGTTTTTTTTTTCTTCTGAGAATTAGATTTGTTTTCTGGAAACTGAGGGATTTTAGCTGTTATATTCGGAGTAGAGAGAGAGAGAAAATGTTGGGAATTTTCAGCGGAGCGATAGTATCGCCACCGGAAGAGCTGGTGGCTGCCGGAAGCCGAACACCGTCGCCGAAGACGACCGGGGAAGCTCTGGTGAACAGATTCGTCGAGAAAAATCCATCCGCCGTGTCCGTACAAGTCGGTGACTATGTGCAGCTTGCGTACAGCCATCACAAGGAGAGTCCTCTCCGGCCGAGGTGAGTCGCCGGCGATTTGCTTAAATTTTTTCTTTTAATTCAGCTTTACGATGATTCCAAAGTTTACCAACCGTCCGATTATAATCCATCGGATCGGACGGTGGTGAGATCATCGTCTAGCGTTTCGATTTCGTTGAGACATTAAAAACAAAAAAAAAGGAGAGAATTGCATGTATGGACCCATTTTCGTTTGATTTTCTTATCTATAAAATTGCAGATAAGAGAGAATAAATTAAATTATTTAATTAGATTCAATTTTGTAGATAGTTTTGTTCTGTGTTATCTCAATTAGATTCCGATTTACATAATAAGCACTTAACTTAGGGTCATGTGCTTTGTGGTGTGGTGTGGTGTGGTGTGTGGACCCAAATAATAATTACAGAGTAGAGTCCAAATAATATTCCAAAAAAATAAGAAATATGCATATAGGTATATGATCAAATTGTGCATATGTAGAGATTATTTGCGTGTTAACATACAATATTAACGGGTCATGATGATCGATAAAAAAAAACTATAGATTGAAGATTCAAGAATTGTTAGTACCCAAAATATAAATTTAGTAGTTGACCTTGTCGGTGACGCGATAAATTTCACAAGCCTCTCATGACTCATATTTGTATTGCTCACTTGATCTTGACTTGAGACGACTCCGATTGTTATCTGGAAAAAAAATATAGCACAAAAACTTTTTTTTAGAATGAAATGAAGAAGATATAGTCATATAGACCATGGTAGAAAATAGTGTTATCACTTATCATGCATCATCATCAATCATGCAATACAAAACTTGGTTCATGGTTCATATATATTAGCCCGAGATCATCAGTGGTGGATAATACCAATTATTTTGCTACCATTATTACAATTCATGGTTATGAATCAGTTTTCTGAAAGCCGTGCTTGATTTTTTTTTTTTCCAAAACCAATGGTTGATTGTGTTAGATTAACAAGTTTTTTTTTTTTACCATTTATGTATTTTCGATTGCTATTGTTTCTCCAAGTTCCAATACATTCTTTTTGGTTTTTTAACTTTTGTTTGTTTCTGTTTATTTCTATTACTAGTACTATAATCGAGCATATTATACGGTCCTACATGTATATAACCACAACCAATCAAACATTTTAGTTGTTGTAGATTCTTTCACAATAATTAAAATTAATTTTCAATCACAACCAAATGTGTCGACCTCACCACACATAAACCAAAATACTTAGAGCTTTTTGCTTCTACAACTACAACAATCTTATCTAAATCATTTCACAAATCTCTACACATCTAAATCCTTAGGGATTGTATGTGTTTTGGATATGAGATGGTATGGCCAAACTACAAAGGCAGCTGTGATTGGTCCACCAAACCCTATAATTTAAAACCCCACAACCATTTATAGCCTTGTGAATTATGATGCATCACACTCAGAACTATCTTTAGCTTTTGCCCATATCAATACCAATACATTCATAATTGCATGTCTGTTTAAAGATTCGATGTTGACTCATCGCTCTCTGACTCTGACTCTTACTCCTTCTATATCATATTAAATGATTTTTTAGAGAGATTTTTTTTGTCTCAAATTAGATGATGTTTTAATGTTTTCAAAGTAAAATTAATTATGTATTTGTTGTTTTTGACTCTTTAAATTCTGCAGATTAGTTTTCTATTGGTTAAATTGTATTGAAATTAGTGGTTTTATGTTGAAAAATAGAAAATTAAATAGTTTCTTAATTTGTGTGTAGAAACCTTAAAAATCATTTAAAATGATACAAAGGGAGTATCATAATTGCACTACTTTTTTGTAATTGGATATAAAGTTTTAAAACCTTTATATTGTTCCTCTAGAGATATCAAATTAACTTTGGACTTTGTTTATATATGTATAGGCTTGTCTTGTTCAATTAAGATGATGTTTTGTTTGAATTGATGCAGGTCTTTCGGGGCTAAGGATGAGATATTCAGCTTGTTCGAAGGCTCTCTTGACAACTTAGGAAGCTTGAAGCAGCAATATGGGCTTGCAAAGAGTGCGAACGAGGTCCTCTTGGTCATCGAGGCTTATAAGACTCTCCGTGACAGAGCTCCTTACCCGGCTAACCACGTCGTGGCTCACCTAAGCGGTGATTTTGCCTTTGTGGTATTTGATAAATCAACCTCCACTCTGTTTGTAGCCACTGTAAGTTCTTTTTAACCCTATTAGAAAACCTTTTTTGAACCGTAAGGTAGATTGAATTTGGCGGTGAAATCAGTTTTGATTTGCTGCAGGACCAATTTGGTAAGGTTCCATTGTACTGGGGAATAACAGCTGATGGGTATGTGGCATTTGCTGATGATATTGAGTTGCTAAAAGGTGCTTGTGGCAAGTCTCTTGCGTCTTTCCCTCAAGGTTCGACTTTTCTTTTTTTCTTTCACTCGTAAATTAAAGATTTTGGGGCATTAGAAGCTCGATTGGAGCGATTTTGAATGGTTGTGCGTACATGCGATTGCAGGCTGTTATTACTCGACGGCTTTAGGTGGGCTCAGGAGCTTTGAGAACCCTAAGAACAAGATCACTGCCGTTCCTGCTAAGGAGGAAGAAATTTGGGGAGCTACCTTCAAGGTGATTATTGTTTCTTTAAAAACAAAACATATTTAGTTTTACATTTTTTTCAGCAACATATAAAAATGGCTCATAACACAAAACAATGGTGGTGGAAACAGGTGGAAGGAGCAGCAGTTCTTGCAGATTGAGAATGAAAGAGAATTATAAATAAAAAAACAAGACCCATCTCTCTTAATCTCGAACTGTAGCAGCAAAAGAAATAATGATGTAGGAAAAACAAGAAGCTGTTCTATGAGTTCTTTAAGCTATCAATGGTTGGTGATGATGTGTGTAGTGTTGTGTACCTCTCTTTTGTCTTTTGCTTCTTTTGTACAGCCCTCTGTTTTCTGGTATTTTTACTATCTTCGTGTTATTAAGTTATGTCTCAGAAACCCAAAATCTACCTTCTCTTGCTCCTCGTTTCTCTTGTTCATCATCACTTGTTTCTCCAGTAAATCTCACGATTCCCAATCTGTCTACAATCTCAAACATGGATCTGTAAGAATTATATTGAGATTGGCAGATAAGGGGTCCTGAGTATTGTGTAGTAATCCTTATTTGGTAATCACAACATTCAGGCTTTATTATTGAGAAGAACAGTACTGAGGACAAAGGACACAAGAGAACAGAAACAGAAACATCTTTTGAAGTTTCTCACAGACAATAAGATGCAGTAGAAAGAAGGCAAGACAACTCTAGTTCATGAGTTCTGCAGATTAAGATGCAGGGCAGATATCCTCCAAACTGTTGAAAAAACCGAAAAATATTATGACCGAGACAAAAACTTTTGTGGATTCTCTAATGCAGCAGTTTCAGTAAGAAAGAAATCCATACCTCTCCCCTAAACATTCGATAATGTCGCTTGTGAGAGTTGATCTCTTGTGTTTTGTAAAAGCCAGAGATGCAGCCTTTCTCAGCAGGCCCGATGCTGCTATGCATCCCAAGATGGCTGGATTCTCTAAGGAACTGAAATGTTTTGGTTTTCAGAATCAATGTTTGAGCTAGAAAATGATTGTAATCAGATTCACGGAGAGCAAATAAAGTAGGTATCTAACCTTTCAGGACTTGATTTAAGCTGTTGCGCCCATGACAGAAACACTGCGACACTAGATGAAACCAAATACATGCAGGCAACTATCAGGGGATACAAAATTTCAGAATTTTAACTGTGAGAACCCGAGTAATCTAATGATACTGGATCACAGAATGGTGAATTATCACCTCCCAGAGAGAATATCGCCTTGTCCACCACAGCGCCTTGGTGAGCCATATACGCCCACTGATCTTACTACAAAAATAGATATAATCACACCTGGCGTTCTCAATGTTCTCTAACCAGAAAAAAAGATAGAGAAAAAGTTACTCACCTGTCTCCCCGTTGCTTATAAGATCAGATTTCCCTTTCTTCAGAATCGTGACGCCACCAATCCTGAATGACAGAGGCGACTAACATTATAATCATCAGATTATGTGCTACAAATCACGGGGTGGTATGGACTGTGGAAATACTCCCCTCTAGATGACTTAAGGAGATTTTCAGATTCTAATTGTTTCTTTCTAGACTTGTAAAGTGACTTATGTACTTACTGTTTGGCCAAAGAACGTAGCTGATCTTCAGAATTCTGTTCATCAACTTCACAATTCAGTACTTTCTGAACCAAACGCTTATACTCGTTCACGTTTGGAGTTAAGACAGCTAACGGATAGCTCTTGACAAGCTCAATGGAATTTGTTACAAGAAAAAGTCCGTCCTGCAGAATCACCATACGGAATAATCAAGGGATAAAGATCTGGCAAGCGAAAAAAGCCGATTGCTCCAATCTTTACACTATATATATCGCTGCTTACCCCATCTACAACAAAAGGAACATTGACCTTTTTGGCAAGAACCATGATCTTACTGACACATTCCTGGAAATACAGAAGCGCCAAGTCAACCAACCAAATCATTGACAAATCAAATTCTGTAAATTGATGAAGCAGGGGCATAGGAATCTATACCAGAAGAAATTGATCCCTTCCCAAACCAGGACCAATTACAAGGCAATCAAATCTTTCCATCCATTTATCGACTTCACCGAGCACTTCATCCTGGACTTTTCTTTTCTCTTCCTCACTGAATTGACTACATCCAAATAACAAAACATAGAGACTATCAAATCACACAGTAGAAGTATCACACATTGTGGACAGTAGAAGTATTCACCTGATGCTATAGGATTCCTCAAGAACAGGGTGAACTATAAGCTCAGGACTATAGCTCTTTATAACAGTAGCTGCGTCTTTGGTGCAGAAGACATGAGACAGATCAGCACCCTACAGTTTTACGGACAAGAAAACCAGTCTTCTCTTTTGTGTAAAGAGACTAAGTTAAAAGCAAAGATTTTGAGCAGAAACTTTTGAGTAGAAACGAAACAAACTGACGATTTTCAAAGCTGAAATGGCGGCGAAGTATGGAGCTCCTGTGTATTCACGACATCCTCCAATCACAGCTATCTTCCCTGACACAGATCAATTTTCAACACAGGAAAGCTACACATAAGGAACCCTAAAAAAAAAACTCGAGACTTTGAAAAATCGAACTTGATTCATCCACCGACCACACAATTGAGATACGTAGAGGAGGAAAAACACAAAACCCAGGAAGAATTAGGCAGAGAAAGAGGGAGATTTCTAACCAGCTTGGCCTTTGTGTCGTTTGGGGTCGAGCGATGGCGTCACGATTCTCAGGACACTCTCAGCGTCAGCCTCCGATGTGGAACTCATTGCTCTGATGAGCCTGGGTCGATGGATTCGTGACCCACAAAGCGTTCGAACCAAAAACTCTTGTCTTCTGAGCACAGTTGAAGAAGAAGAAGAAGAAGAAGAAGAAGAAGAAGGTGAGTGAGAAGTCAATCGTCCCAAGGCAGAGATGAAACCATGCTTCGCCAACATTGATCCTTATTAGGCCGTGAAAACCCACCGCTTCCGATACAACATCCGAGATGCAGATACTCTGTATGATTCAGAGGGTTTACTTATTTTTGTAGAAAGAACAAAACTTTTTTGGTATGAGAGAGAGAGAGAGAGAGAGAGAGAGAGATGAAGCGGACGGCGATGGACAACGCGATTCGATCATCTGTGGTGGTTTTGGGATCATTGGCTTTTGGTTACATGTCTCTCCAACTTGGCTACAAGCCTTTCCTTGAAAAGGCTGAACAATACCAACAATCTCTTCAATCTCCACCTTCTCAACAACAACAAGGTCTGTCTTGTATTCCTTCTCTTTCGATCGCTCGAATCCTGCTTCTGTGCAACTAGATATAGATTTTATCCTTTTATGCCCGGTGAATGATTATCAATGGTTAGTTGATGATCTATCAATGCGTCTCGAACAATTTCATGATGCGTCTCAGAGACTTCAGTGTTGCAAAAAAACAAAAGTTGGATTCAAGTGAAGTTTTCAGATATCTCATCTCAGTTTGGAGAATTGTCACTATTGCAAAAACAAAGTCTCGATCTTTCCTCTAAAGTCCCGAAATCTTTGCTTCTGTAAAAAATCCCCAAAGATTTATGGAAAGCAATGGTAGAATCATAAGCTAGGAGGACTAGAATCTCTTTTGATTTTGATCTCACATAATAAAACTGTGATTTTAGCAGAAATGTGTGAGTAGTGAAAACCTTTTCTTCTTCTTCAGTGTGTTTCCATATAATCGAGCTACATGTTACTTTCCATTTACCAATATGTCTGTGTCCCGTTATGTTCATAGTCATTGTATCTTAAAATAAATGGAATCCATCATCTGTTGTTACAAGCTCTAGATTACAAATTTGAGTGTTTCTCTTACTATTTGATATTGTAGATGAACAAGAAGAAGCGAGGTGGGACAATAACAATATCGAGGGATGGGAGGAGAAAAGGTAGTTTACAATCTGTTTTTTTGTATGAGAGACACGCAATGAATAAGAAGAACCTTGTTAAAACTCGTTTGTTTCTTAAACTTGAGATCAGAATCTGTAACTATCCACCATTGCCCTTTTTGTTCAGTCACTTGAATATTGTCTCCGTATAATACAGATTCTTTTAATCATGTTTTGAAGTACAAATCTCTAAACAATCTCCTCTGTTCATAAAGAAGATGGCTTTATCTGAACCATGAACTCCATTACAGTTTTTAGTCCATCTTGGTCCCTAGAAAGATGTGTTTTTTTTTTTTTGAACCATGATTGTCCCTTCCGGTGTTGTGTTTGGCGATTGGCGTTTACAATCAAAGTTCAGTGGCTAAATTGTTGGAAAGAACAGAGGAAATTGATTATGAGATTCATCCTCTCTTTACACTACTGTTACTACGTTTTAGTAGTGTGGACCAAATCATTAAAATTAGGTTTAAATCATCAATTAACGATCTTGCGAATCTTGTAATTTTAGACAATTAAAAAGGTAAGTTGATCTTGGCCGGTACGCAACCTCTTCCTCGGTTCTCACTTTCTCTGACTTATTGAATCTTGTCCCTCGACAAATGACATGTGATGTGTTCTTGCAAATCTCCGGTATGGACGGCTTCAAGTCGGAATTTCGATTTTCATAAAATTAAAATTTACTTTTCTTTACTCATATGGAAGATTCCATCTTATTTCCAGATTCATTTTATTGAATCTAGTCTACCTATCAAAGTTTTCTTTATTCGCGAGAACAAACACTAAGCTTTCGAGAAAACATATACACATTCGTTGACCAAAACGCTATTTTCCGTGAATGAAAAAATAAAGTGAATAACGTTTAAAACAATACTAACCGCACCAAACGCCTCAACCGTTTAATGCCTACTAAAACGTCACGCCGTTTTTGTCCCCACCACTCTCACCAGTCACCACTTGGCTTCGCGTGCGAGCTTAGTGAAAATAATTTGGTCACGCGCCTTGTTCGCGCGTGTGCCATCTTTTGTAATCTAAAGGACCCACCACTTAAAAAGGACCCACGATTCACACACACACACACACTCCAAGTCTCTCGCTCTCTCTCTTTCCCTTTTGTGAAACAAGAAGGTCAAGAAAAAACTTGAAGACGTTCTAGATTTCAAACCGAATTCGTTTATTTGCAGCTTTAAATTTTGTATTTGCTCGCTAATCCATTTCCTTATTTTGGCGAATCTAATATTACCAAATATAAAACCTGGCTCTTCAGCTTCACTTGCCATTCTTGTTTCTCTCATTCAATCTTTTTGCCCTTTTGATTTCTTTTAGAGAGAGCCACAAAAGGAAGAAGAAGAAGAAACAAGCTAGGGAATAGTAAAGTCTTCAACTTTTGCAACTGTTTTTCTCTAAAACCTCAGATGTCGAAGAACCCATCTCTCGAAGACGATGAAGTCATGCCAATCTCCGAAGTAATCAAGAGATTCAAGCGTTTAAGGCTCGTGTACGAACCTTCACTGGGAATCTTGGGTTTTTTCTTGGTGGGTTTGTGTTTACTCTTCAGCTTCTTCTACATCGATTACAGTACAGTGGCTAAAACTAAAAGCCAAGGACTTTTATCGGATCAATCGGAGAAATTCCTTTGGCTCAAGGAGCTCGATGCTGGGTCTGGATTTAACATCAACAACGAAGAAAACAGAGATGGGTTTCTTGAAGAAAGTGGGAATACTTGTGATGTGTTCGATGGGAAATGGGTTTGGGACGAATCGTATCCGTTGTATCAGTCCAAAGATTGCGCCTTTCTTGATGAAGGATTCAGATGCAGTGAGTTCGGGAGGCTTGATTTGTTCTATACCAAGTGGAGATGGCAACCTCGACATTGCAATTTGCCCAGGTGATATTTCTTTTTCTCCCCCTCAAAGATTTTCTTGACCCACAAAATGTGGGAAAGTTAGGGAAATTAAAAAAACGGTGCTTTTTCTATCTTCTTCATAGTTTCTGCGGTTTGTTTTGCCTGATTTCTCCTGCGTTTTTGTCTGTAGCCAAAAGGGTTTACTTGAGATTGTCTAAATTTTCCTTTGAATTTTATAGATTCTTTAGTTACTTTCAGTATTCTTCAAATTTATAGCTTATGAACCCGTGAGACTCATTAACATTGATCCAAAGAGCATGAATGAGCACAGTTTTGCCTTAGAGATTGTTCTGAAGTTAGAAATGGTTAAGCTTAGGATTTGGCTGTGGTTTCTTATTAATGTGTTTCTTTGTATTCAGTTACTTATCTCACTCTTTTTGTGATCAGATTTAATGCGACTTTGATGCTAGAGAAACTGAGGAACAAACGGCTAGTGTTTGTAGGAGATTCGATTGGAAGAAACCAATGGGAGTCTCTTCTCTGTATGCTATCTTCTGCTGTCAAGAACAGGAATTCGGTTTACGAAGTGAACCATAAACCCATCACAAAGCACATGGGCTTCTTTGTATTCAAGTTTCATGACTACAATTGCACTGTTGAATACTATAGAGCACCCTTTTTGGTTCTCCAAAGCCGACCACCAAAAGGATACCCAGAAAAGGTAAAGACGACTCTTAAACTAGAGACGATGGATTGGACTGCCGACCAGTGGAGAGGCGCGGATATATTAGTGTTTAACACGGGTCATTGGTGGAACTACGAGAAAACTATTCGCGGGTTAGCTTCTTTCTTCTTTCTAACAATCGTTGGACTAATCAGATTGGTTCTGAGTGACAGATCTTGGATTGTTGCTGCAGAGGTTGTTACTTTCAAGAAGGAGAAAGAGTGAAAATGAGAATGAAGATAGGTCATGCGTATAGGCGAGCTATGAAGACTGTTGTGAAATGGATACAAGAAGAGGTGGATTCAAACAAAACCCAAGTCTTCTTTCGCACATTCGCCCCCGTGCATTTCAGGTTTGTTACATAGTTTGAAAACAAGTTCTTTGATCAGTTTAATTTCACTTTTATAACCGGTTATCCATCATTTGATGCAGGGGAGGAGATTGGAGAACCGGAGGAACATGTCATATGGAGACATTGCCTGATTTTGGAGCGTCACTGGTTCCATCAGAGACATGGGAACATATAAAGCTCCTTGAAGATGTCTTGTCGTCTCCTTACTTCTCCAATAGATCAGAGACGGTTAAACTGAAGGTGATGAACATAACGGTAATGGCTGCTCAAAGAAACGATGGTCATCCGTCACTGTACTACTTGGGCTTGGCTAGTCCTGCACCGTTCCACAGGGAAGACTGCAGCCATTGGTGTCTCCCTGGAGTCCCTGATTCGTGGAATGAGCTCCTCTATGCGTTGTTTCTTAAGCAGGAAGGTTCTTCTCGACCAATCAATGGCGATTCAGACAGCTTTACATGACATTTTCCTTTTGGTAAAAAGCTGTTGTTGCTCTGCAGTGGCTTTTGTTTCAAGGCTGAGCTCAAGTTTTTGATTGGGTGGTTAGTTTAGATGGTTAGGGATATGTAATTACTGATTAGCTTAAGCATCTTTTGTTGTAAAGATGAATCTCCCTCACTGTGTTCAAACCTCAAAGCTTTGAGTGACCTCATCATATCATATCAAAGAATAGTCCTTAACTAATTGATAATTTTGGATAATTTTCTCTGGAAAAGTTTTATCGCGTAACTCAATCCATATTATATAATCAACTAAAAAACCTATCATATTTGATAAGAGCTTCTAAGTTATTAAAATAAAAAAATCCACAAATTCGAACGCAATTTATTACATTAGCAAAGCAGTAATCGGGTTGGTCTCTTAACGTGAAACTCTAGCAGCGTGATGGTGATGGTGATGGTGATGGTGATGGTGATCATAAGGATGAGAAGCGATCACGCGATGATGATGATGAATAAGATTAAAAGTGGCGGCCTTCGACTTTGAAACTTTTTCTGTGACCGTTTTACCCTTTTCCACGTCGACCAGAAGATTCTTCTCATGCACTTGGACAACATGCGAGAAGCGCACACACACAAACAATTATTGCAACAACCAAAATAGAACTCCAATCTGTTAATAATCCCATCTAAATATGTTTTTTTTTGTTTGTTTAGCCTACGAGATTCTTGCAAGACAAAAAGTAGGTCTAAGAGATTTTTAGAGATTGATAATCGGATTGGTTTATAAACGGCTTTGGTAAGATATCAATCATTTTTGTGAATATATTTGAGTTTTTTTTTTTTTTTTTTTTTTAGTAATACAAGGAATATAACAAGTTTTGGACAATAATCAATATAATATAATGGGAGATTTGTTAACATTTATTGATATTTTTCTCAAAAAAAGAAGAAGATTTATCAAAAGATAATAGCACTTTTTTCCTTAAACTATTTTTGATTCTTTGATCTTATTATTAACATAAACTAGGTGAGTATTCGCGCATATGCGCGGATTTTAGGTTAAACGATTGTGTTAAAAGTAAAACAATATTGAATCATAGTTGCTTGAGTGTTCATTTTACATAAAGCATACTCACTCCGTTTCATATTAGTTGTCATTCTACACTTACTTTTTTTTGTTTTATATTACTTATCGTTTTGTATTTTCAATGCACATTTACGACTAATTTTTCCATTTTTATCCCTACATTTTTAGCATATTAACTACACATATCAAATAAAACAATGCATTAATTAGGGATAAAACAGAAAATTTATTTGTTTTCTTAATTTGTGTGAAAAAAGTATAGGATGATAACTAAATTGAAACGGAGGAAGTAACAGATTTTGGAATTTTAAATTTGTATCAGATTTATTTGAATTGAAAGTCAAATTTAGTTTTAAAATGTAATGAAAACTTGAAGATCACATATTCATTAAGACCAGGCCACCTTTTTGTAAGCAAAAAAATTGTGGAGAATGAGATGGGAAGCTCGAACCAAAAGCAACGGAAAAAAACATTTGTGGCGTAATGTGCATAACATTGAACCGTGACAGCTTTAAAGCTTTGAACAAACGTTTATTTCTTTGTTTTAAGGTAAACCATTAATCAGTTAATTTGATGTTTAAGAATACCAAAGAACAAAACTACTAAGAAGTTAAAAACGTGACTATACCAACTACCTAATAACAAAGTAACAAACCCTTTGTCGCCCAAACAAACAACTTACAACACAATGTTAATCACAACATTCCTACTACATATCTACACCCAAACACTCCATCATTTGGTACTATGCAAAGGAATGAGTTCCGGGAAATATAAGGTTCTGAAACAATAATAATCACTTAAGGATGAGTTCAAAGGTAAAAGTGGTAGATTAATAGGAGAGAATTTTTTTGTACCTCTCTTTGTAACCCGGACCCACTGAAATTATACATATCAAAAGAATCGCACATTAATCGAGCAAAGTGAATTTCTTAGAGCATCATTATTGATGATTTTTTGGTGGGTATCATTAGATATAAAATTATTAAAATTTGAATAAAAGGAAGAAAGAGAGTGTTTTTGGTTGAAATAATAGAGTGTATTGAAATATAAAATTAATAAAATTTGAGTAAAAAGAGGAGATGAGTTGATACTTTTGGAGAGATGGTGTCTTTATATCAATGAGTTGATACTTTTGGAGAGAGTTTAAACTTTAGTTGGAGTGTGTTTAAATATAAAATTAATAAAAATTGAATAAAAGTATGAAAAAGAAGGTATAAAGTTGAGTAAAAGGAAGAGAGTAGGTGTGTTTTAATAATTTTATATCTAATGATACCCAGCAAAGATCATCAATAATGATGGTCTTAGGCGTTCGAGCCAAATGAAGCACAAAGCTTCAAGGAAACATGTTTTTTTGGTCACTTCCGGCAAAGGAAAGAAAACCACAGAGATGGCCTCCATTATAGATACTTAAAAGGAGAGAGGCAAGTGAAATCTACAAAACCTGAATCAACTTTTTTTAATATTGTGAATTGTGATTTTATTAGCAAGTTTTGCTTTGTTTCTTTGACCAATTCAACTAACTCTATGAAAGTCTGAAGAAACAAAATATAGATTTTCAAATATATAACCATAAATCGCTAATAACATAGACATAAATAGTAATAGAAAACAGAGAATATGTGTAAAATACATAGAGAGAAGGAGCTAATCGATCGGTCAAGCATATTCAACATATCATCAGCTACTAAGTAGTGACCAGCAGCAAGTCTCTTAACAGTATATCATTCAGACAAGAAGAATCAATCCAAAATCAATCTTCGTCCTAATTGCAAACCTCCAACTAAACTAATACTAAGCCATCTATATATAATAGGAAACCAGTTTTTAGGAAATGATGGCGTCATCTTTTTTTTATAGGAAAAAAATTCACCATCCAACGGATGATGTTAACTCTTTTAATTTATTGAACGGTCAAGATCTACTGTTTTTAAAACCCATGACATCACTTTTTTAGTAGGGAAAAAAAACCCGAACAGTTATGTTCTACTTCTAGCGATTAATAACGTTTCATGAGAAGTCGTGACTTTCAACGGACAGCTTCAGCATCGTAATGAAGGGATGCGATTTTATATCAAGAGTTATGATTTTCAGATTGTATTTATTGAAAAAATCTTAAATCCTTTCACAAAAATTTACTCAAAGGATTGAGTTTTTTTTCTCATCTTTGTCACACCACCATCAATTTTAATTCTCAGTTCTTCACACCACCGCAACAGTTAGATTTGTTCCCTCTGACTTTGCCACCGCCGTCGTTTCACTTTGTCGACCAATCTCCAACGAGACAACTTTAGCAACCACGAATCTGGTAGGTATTGATGTTTTTTTCTGAAATCCTAATATCCTTTCACATATGAAGAGTTGTGATTGTTTCTTCTTCTTCTTTTTTTGTTTCTCTCAAACCACAGATAATTTCTAAAGGGATCCTAATCAAGGTTTGTCAAATTCCCAGATTTTTCTTTGTCTTCATCGCCCTATTAATCGCGGTCTAATCGAAATCAAGTTTCAAACTAATCAGGTTTGTGTTTATGAATCAATTTCAGAGATTGTTGATTTTAAATGTGGATTGAAATTTATTATGGACAAATCCCGTTAAAGAAATCCTAATCTCGCTCGTTAACTCACTTGTTGTTAGAGATTATTAGGGTAAGTGGTGATACGAACCACTATTAAAAAAGAATTACTTGACATTGTTGATAGTATTATCAGGCTTTAGTTTTTTTTCAGAATTACAAAATATATACGTTAAAACCATGGGTTTTCTTGTGAAGGTATACACTTAGAGTAGATTAGTCATCCTCACGAAGTTTGGAATCGTCATCACCATCACCATCAATACATCAAATCACAAAGATCAGCATCCATATCAAGAGAAGTTGCTAATACACCTCAAATTTCTTTGTAAGCAGTACAAATAATCTTAGACAATGTCCGTTGCATTGGCTCTATTCAGTATGTCACAAAACTGTGTTTTAGTCGACAAAAGTTTCTCTATGGTAATTTTTGTTTTATGATTTGAATATTACTGTGAATGTGTTTTCATTACTCTATAACTATCGTTATAGACCTCTAATTTTCATAACTTTATTCTAATTTTGTTGATTTTCCGCCAATTTCACCTTCATTGTGTATATTCTTATTTGGTTGATTCGTTGCATTTCTTAGATTGGCGGAGTTGATTATTGAAAACCTCAAGTTTTCGGAAGATATACTTGTATTAATTTTAATATATCTCTGTTCATATATTAGTTTCATCTTGAGGGTTCCAATCAACAAAAAAAACCTTAACAAAATCCTAAAACCGTTTCAAGAATGAAGAGTTGTGATATTTGGTTTTAAGATTGAAGAGTTGTGATTTTTGGTTTAAGGTTTATTAACTGGAATAAAACTTAAATTGTTTCATATATCTTGAGAACTTTCAAAGAGAATTGATCACGTCAATAGAGATTATAATCTAAATCCTTAATATTTTCAGACTAATCTGCTTTCGTTTTGCAACATTTGCAGCCCATATTCAATGTTACCAACGGAGAATCTCTTTGTATGCTTCTTCTTCTTCACTGGTCTATGTGAGGGTATATTTTGAAAGTCTTCTCATTCTGGTGAAGATATTTATTGGAACAAACCTTGAATCGCTTCACAAAACAAAAAATATTGGTTTTGATAGAACAAACCTTCATTTCCTCTAGTAAGTGTCTTTTCAAAATTCTTTTGTAAAATGCTTGTTGTTCGTGGGTAGGCTTAAGTTCTGATTCTACACCTTAAAATCGATACTTGGATAGTTGTTCATCTCTGATTTTGTTACAATCGGTCATGTCCGTTGTAATGAATATGGGTTTAGTTTCATGTAATGGCGTGAAATCTACCGAATTTACCCGAGTAGTCTCTTGATTTCGTGTTTCTTGTGCAAATAGTGTTTGTATGGTGTCTCACATTGTGACTATGTTTTTCGTAAGATGTTTAGTTTGTCGGGTCTGTAGATTTGATGGGAAGAAGATGATGAAGATTATGAGGGGGTAAAAAGTTGCTTCACTTGGTAATTCAATGAACAAAAACATGTGGGAGTCTCTGGTTTGTTCACTTAGCTCAACAATGGACGACAAGAAATGAGTTTATAAGTTTTTTAGGAAACGGAACAATCTCTAGAGAAAGACTTGTTAAATATAACTGGTTTGGGCCTATTTAGTTTTGTAAGAACTTGGAATGTTCTATAGACTTCATCAAATCACGGTGCCTTGTCCAAGAATCAAAAGTTTCAGATGGAAATAGGAAGAGAAGAGAGCCACTGAGGCTCGATATGATCCAAAGATAAGCTATACCAAAACGCATACATTGTTATATTCAACACTGGTCACTGGTGGACTCACCAGAAAACCTATGCAGGGCAAGCTAACTTTATTCTTTTATTAAGAAAAATGCTTAATTCATATCTCTTAATAGGTTTCAATTTACGAAATATTTATAGTGAAAGAATCCAAACACCAAAGCTCTACACCATACATGGGTTGATTCAAATATCAACAACACCAAAACCATTAGTCTTCTTTCTCGATTACTCTTCTTCTCATTTCACGTAAGAATAACTATCTTTGTTGAAAGCAGAGTTCAACGCTTGTGCCTTGTGGAGTGGAAAAAGTTTCTTCCAACACAACAACTAGCTGCTTAATCTTGTTTTTTTTTTATTACTTCAACTGCAAGAAAGGGGCATGGAACATGGGAGGACATGCAATGGAGAAACAAGGCCGATATAGAACGAGAAATACAATGGAGGGTATCCATGGATGATGAAAGTGGGAGAATCATTAATATCAGATATGAAAACCCATATGTTTACGTGAACAAAACAAAGATGACTTGGGACCCAACAGATTGTTATCAGTAGGTTTAAGATAGCATGTGGAGATCTGAAGAAGTACTCCTGCATCCGTAATGTTCGAAGAGTATAGCCATTGGTACGAGTTCCTAACTCATGGAACCAAGGGCTCTACGCTACTCTCCCGTAGTTCCTTTTCTGACAAATAATTTGGAACTCTCATGGAGTTTTGCTTTCTTTCCCTTTTGTTGATTTATGCAAGGTTTTTTTTTGTGATTTTTTTTTACAGGTTATCAACCTATGTTTGAACTTAAGTCATTGATATTTAAATATATGGTCTCGTTAATATTAATTCAAAAAGTTATAACTTATAATTGTAGTAAAATATTTTATTATCCGCGGTAATGCGCGAGTTTGTTATACAAAAGGAATAAACTATCAAGCTAAATACAAATGACCAATCACAAATGTCAATGATTTCAAAACGAAAGTGAAAAGTAGATAGTGATTGTACCACGCTAGATTATTGCGAATGCTTTTATGTTTGCTCATCATTTCCTAAAAATTCTTACCGAAAGGTTAACCATTCTAGTAGGAAAAGAAAGCAAATATCAATGAACACTTAGTTGTTCATGTATATATTTCTAAAACTACAATGATTCTGAATTAGTCTAGATGATTTTGTAAAAGCAATACAAGCTGAGCCACCAAATTTGCTGACAAGAATATAAATTTTAAAGATCAGAATCCATTTGAAAAGAATATAGATTGATATCTTTGATAAGTTAACTATCAAGTATGCCAAAAAAAAAAGATGGAGTAAAGCCTCTAGGCCAAATTTTCGTAAAATGAGAGAGTAAAGTCCATAGTTAATTCATGTTTGAAACTTCGTAAAAAAGGATCAAGAATGATCTCCTATGTACCTAACATCAGACTCAATTCACTCGAAAATACTTTAAACTTTAAATACAATATACATGGACAAATAATTACATTTTGAAGCAATTTCTATAGGTGGAATTAGTATGATGTTTTTAAAATCTTTCATAATTCATAACTCTAGTATTCAATAACTACATTCCTAAACTTATCAATAAGATAAAAGGCGAGTTTACCAAAAAGCAGTGAAGTTCAAGATTCTGCTGGAAATAAGTATGTAAGAAAGCGAGCCAGCAACAAAAGAACATTGCCAAATTACCATGATCTCTGGTGTTCGAGGTAGTAAACAATCTAACATTTCTCTGCCTAAAGACCAATAATTCCCAAAAAAGAAAACCATATGGGGCATGAGTTATGAATCTTCAACGAAGGCAGCCATAAAGAAAATGAAAGTTGCGTTGTTGAATTTTCCATAAGGATAGAATAAAGGTTTTCAATTCATATGTACCATTTCTAACTTAGCTCATTATCGTCCCCATGAAGATCAATATATATCCTTTTATAGTCAGCGGGCCATCTCGAATGAACCCATTTTCTAACATGGAACTCAACAAGATTATTGTGAAGCTACTTAAGAGATGTTGCAACAAAAAGTTTAAAATTCTTCTTTTTCATCAAAACATGAATTAAGCCAATAAATTTTCACTTTATATAATGTGTCAAAGAACAACACACACAGAGAGTCACATAACCGAAGAACAGAAAGAACAACACATTGTAGAGTGAGGTTTGAAGCAGTTTTCAGCAATGTTTTGAAACCCAAACCAGACCGGGCGGTCGAACCGGTCAAACCGTGACCTGGTTATATCTCAGGTTCGGGTTTTATGAAAAAATCGGTATGTAATTGGACCGGAAAATCGCTCAAAACCGGTGACCCATATCAAAACCGGACCGGCCGGTTTCCGGCTTCAACATAATTTGGTTCAAAAATTAAGAAGAGTTAAAAAAAAAGAAGTTACAGAAGTTGCGTAGTTCTACAGATAAATAAAAGGGGGCAAAAAGGATAGTTGAGGATGGAAGTCAAATTATTAAGGCTTAATTATTGGGGTTTTTTTTGTCTTTAGTTTCATTTTAAAATCTATTTATTTATTATGGTAAATTGGTAATTATTTAATAACAAAATTTTCTTCTTTATTGTCAACTACATTTTTTCCTGCTTTACTTTTTTTTGTTTGGTATTTTATAGATTACCACAAATCTTATAACCATTATTATTTATATAATATATAAAAACAATTCGTTTTTTTTTTAAATTCTCAAAAGCCAAACCAAAACAAATAATTCTTGATAACATAAAAAAGGTTCAAATTGATAACAACAAAATCTATTTTGGTCTGTCATAAATAAATTTGTGTTTATATTATTCTCAATTATTATATATTTATAATATAATATATATATTTTTTTAAATGAAAAACCCGCGGTTCAACCGGTTCGACCAGATGACCCGGTGATCCTAAAATTTTTCGGGTCGATGTTCGGTTCGGGTTTAAAAACATTGGTTTTCAGATAAAAAAAATTGAGACAAGAGTTTGTAACCAGAGAAGAGAGAGAGAGAGCTAATAACGCAAAGGGGAAGATAGCCATGCAAATAGCTAAAGCAATTGAATCAGTGAATATGCTATCTTAAACTTCTCTGAATCTGTTGGTCACTAGAATTGGAGAAGATGCAGCTGATATGAGAAGATACGTTACAATCTACAATATAAAAAAAGTCAAGAGTCAGTCACAACGAAGATTAGTTGCATCAAATTTGAAATGAATGTACTAGTAACAAAAGTGTTTCCCTTTTTACATCAAGATCGTAATTTAAAAAATATACATATGTCTTTCGAATTTGGTAACCAGTTTCTCCATTACCTGGCCACCGGAGAAATCAACAAAAATGAAAGTTCCACGATCTAAAAATTTTCTTTTTGAGAAATGTACAAAATTGAACAGGTCCATGATTCTCCAATCGAATGAAACCAAAGGTAGATCGCGAAATATGGAGGAAATACTTTTCTTTCCAGAAAATAAAGAAGAATTTCTATTGTATTCAGTGAACATATTCAATCGTTCAATATCCACGAACATGTAATTGAAAATACCTCCATGGAACTGCTGGCCACATTGAAGCTTAGCCTAATGAGCAATTGAATATCCATAGCAAGGAGCTTGACCACTCAATCCATAGAGATCAAAATCATTGTGTATATCGTATTGGTGCCGAGTCTGGTTTGGGTGGTTTTGAAGGGATTTGATGACTGTTCGGATGAGGTTCGCTTGCAGATCTACGAAGGATCGTAGCCATGGTGTCCAGAGTCCATGAAAAGGAGAGCTTTGAAATAGTTATATTGTAATCACCATTGATTTTGTTTTGGAAGAAGTTACATTAAAAAGGAAGTGCAATCGTGAGATTACGTTCCGTTTTCAGAAGCTGAGAGTTTTTGTTTTGTTTTGTTAAGCCACGTGTTCTAATATTGCGAGTTGACTTGGCGTCTCATAGAGAGAGCCATTGAGTTTTCATACAGTAGATAATAAGTATATTTATTTATTTCTGAAAAATTAAGGTTAAAAATATATTTTTTAAATGATAATTAAAGAAAAAGGAAATATCAGTTTCTAAACTAATAAAATTATTCATATACTAGATGAAGGACCCGCATATATGCTAGATGCGGGTTGCTGATTTAATTTTTTATAAACCTATAAAAAATAAAATATTTAATTGTGGTGAATAAATTAGATCATCCGTTAACATACATAAAATCAAAGTAAGAATGTTACTGCAAAATAATTGATCGAGAAGAATATCATTTATTTATTAAATTTTGTGTTTTTGTTATTTGATTTACAATTAAATTTTATCACATTTTTTGAAATTATTTCTTAGCCCTATTTAACGTTGATAAATTTTTTTACATTTAATCTTATTTTACTATTCAAATATCTACTTTGAAAATGTTGATGGATTACTTTTCATATTTATATTTGAACTATTTTTACTTTTGTATATTTTATACTTGCAAAAAATCAAAGACGAAAAGACAGAAGACAAAATTAAATAACTCCATTTAAATAATAAAATAAAATTGAAAAAGTTATTACAAAATCATTTATATAGAAGTCTATAAAATATGAAAAATAAAAATTCAGGACCTTCGGGCGATATCTTCAGAGCGGCTGCTACAGTAAAAAATCTCCGTTTTGCTTGATTGGTCCGGCGGTCGGCGGCTCCTTTAGCGCTTAAAACGTATCTTGTAGTTTATAGACTTTATGCTTTAATTTCTCGGTGGATTTACGGTCTAGATCCGGTATGTGAATTTGTTCGTGGTGGGGCTTCAAATCGCGTTTCGGTGAGGGTTTGTTTGTGGTCAAGCTCTGCCTAGTTCTCCGGTGGGGTTTTGTGGTTGTTTCGTTCCTTGTCGTCGGGGCTGTGTTCTCGGTTCGGTTTGGCAGGAATCGGGCCCTTCCTCCGCTTGCTAAGTTCTAGGTTTTCTTGCTTGATCTGGTTTGTATTGGTTTCATGCAACTCTCTCTTCCCGATTTGACGTCACTCTTGGTCGGAACTTGTCTCGGGCGGTGGGGTTTTGATCTCGTGGAGTTGTTTGACCTATAGTCGTGGAGTGTTGTGTTTTAGTCTTGTGTAATGTTAATATGAGTTAGAGTTCCTTTGGTAGAAGTGATGTGCTAGTTTTTTGCCCCAGACGATTATAGTGGCTATGCGTTTGTTGGGTTGCAGAGCTTGGTTTGGACTTGGCGGTCAGATTATTATTGCCTTGGCGTCGTTGTCGTCTCTGTTTATCGGTGTCTTTGGTAAGGTTACTTGATCATTGGTTCTTTGCTATGTGGCCTTTTTCCCCTGCATTCTCGTCCGCTATTTCTGTTTGCTGGTTAAAGTGTTTCTATAGCCGCGTTTTGGTCGTTTGACCTTCGTCTTGGTGTGCCTCAAGGTTTAGGTTCTGTTCATTGCTTATGTTTATTGGCTCAGATTTGGCTAATTCTTAATCTTTGGATTTGAGTGTGGGTGTACATTTGGTTCTCTGGCTTGAGTTTGGGGTGTTGACTTTGCTTTCCTCTTTAATCAAATACTCTTTCTTCTCCGGTTTAGTGTTTTGTATCTCTTGGCCAAAGATTTCTCGATGTTTATCTTTGTGTCTGTGGGCTTTATGCTTTGTGATTTTTGATGTTTTCATTATAACTCGTATGGATTGTGTACTCTTTCACTATAATATACCATTAGATGACTAAAAAAAAAAGAAGTCTATAAAATATTTATCTATTGTATTCTTATATTTTATTTTTTATATTCTTTGATTTTCAACAAAAATATATCACATATATTCAAACAGTTAAATATTTCTAATCTTATTTAAAATAGGATTATATTTTACCTCTTTTACTATTTACCGAATCAAGATAGTATTATTTTTAAATAGATAAATCTTTTGAAATGTGGCTAAATCTAATTAAAAAAAAGTTATTTTATACTCGTTTAAATCTAACCGATTGACTCAAACATGCCTCATAAGATTAATTATCTTGTATAAAAATCCGTATTTGCAAAATAAATTACTTTTACCATTTTAATAATTATTAAACGTAAAAAATCAAGCAAAAAGTGAAAAATAAATTATTACAGCTCATATGAATGTTGTCAACGCCAAACAAAAAAATCGAGTTAGAATGAATTATATTAAGGTCAAAAACCTAATATATATTATCGTATACTACTTCACATACCGGAAAATATAATAATCTATCTTTTTTGATGAAAACATAAAAAAATAAGATTTATGAAAAATATTATTGAAATTTTAAATTATGTAGAATGGAGAGAGCGTAAAAATATATAAATAAATGTGAAATTTTAAATATTTAAACTTAAATCTATTCAATCTAAAAAAGTTACATGTATTTATAACTAGAGTTAAACCCGCGCGAATGCGCGGGCTATTATATAAATTATGTTTTATTTAACATAAAATTAATATTTTGCGTTTATATTTATTTGTTAAATTCATACAATGTTTCACGAATCTTAAATTTAAATTATTAATCATAAGCGCTTTTATGTAGTTGTGATCTAAAATCATTATTTGTGAGTAAAAAAACAATTAGAAGTTATAATTTTTGTTAACTAACATATGATTTTTTCTACAACTCTTAGTTTCTTTCTACAGCTCTTTCGTGGGTTCATAGGCTTTCTAGAGATATCAATTGTGTAAAACAATGTGGAACTCTTGCCACCTTGTAATTATATGCATCAAATTTTAGCAATAAAAAAATATATATGATTTTTCTGTAAGTTATTTGGAACAACAAATTTAAGACAGCTAGAAATTTTTATCAGCATATTTAGTTTTAAAATGCATACTGTCACAGTTATATGGACAAATATAAGTTCAAAAGAGAGTTGAAAGATTCTACATAAATTCTTGAAACTTTAGTTTAAACGATTGTGATGTTATTCAAGAATTTTTTTTTTTAATAGTTCCTAAGTTATACAAATTTTGAAATTAATACTACTAAACTAATCTACTTTTAGATCCATGTTATGAATCAAATAACTAATTATATTTAAATACATAACAACAATACTTTTAGATCCAAAAAAATTGGCTGGAAAGCCATTAAGCAACATAGAAGGCAACGCTGATTTTAGACCGTTAAACATAACATGCCTAAAAACTGGCTGGAACAGAAAGTAATCAAGCAGAAGAAAGACTTAACTCTTCGTTGGTTTCATGTAGCTATTTAACATATTACAACATCTCGTGGTGCATTTACTTAAATAATTCTTAAAAAACATCATAAGTCGACAGCAGATGAAATGTTATTTAAAGATTGATCTATATCCTTGGATACCGTTTGGTTTCATAAGACTGAATTTTTAATTAAGTATAAATGTGTAATAAACTTTAAATGTTTCTTCACCAACTAAGAGAACTAATTAGTGAAAATATTTGAAGAACGATGGATCTACATAAACTTATAAAAAGCCAGAAATATTAACAGTTCATACAACATAAAATGCGAGAAAGAAAACAATTAGTTAGACTAACTCTTAGTTAAATACATGATGCTCTGACCAATTCCAGCAAGCACTTGAAATAGATTAACCGGGATCTTGATTATTGAACATTAAAGAGCGAAGAAAAATCGGTTGAACCTTGTTGACTCATACATCTACTATGGATTGTTAAACCGGTTTTGGATACCAATGAATCTGAGATGGATTCAACTGATATTTTTATATTTCGATTTTACCTATTCCAATAGGTTTTTAGTTTGTGTCTGTTTGGTGGTTGATATAAAATAGAGAGACCATTAACGAAACAGAGAAATATATAGAAAAATATGCATGTTTCAAATTCTATACGTTAAGAGTATTTCAATGATACCTCAAATCATTCGTCCCAATCACTTGGGTTTTTTTCTTTCTCGTTTCTTTACAGTATATCGCCGTTAAAAAATCAGACGAGACCATACATCCACGCATATCTAATCACAGAATTGGCGATTCTCATTCTGTTACGTAAATGTATAAAACTACAAAGTTACAGTGGATGTAAAATAATCACTGTTTCGTATCAAAATGACCATAAGTGTTACGAAAAGAGTATCCGATAATAGATCCAATCTGGAGGCTCACTTTTGAACTCGGAAATTGGTAAACCAAAGTGAAGAGGAAGGCTATAGAGGAAGAAGAGTCATTTCGAAGAAAAAAAATTCAAAGTGGATGATGAACACAGATTTAAGAGAGGAAGAAGACAATTGTTTGTGTTTACAGTTTAAATAGAAGGAGATAAATCCATAATTCATAAACCCAGAATAGATGCGTCTATTGGCAAGGAACTGTGTATTTGGTCATAGAGACGAAAGGCCAACTCGTGTCAATGATTCAATGAATCCGATACCAAGAGATGAAGAGTAATCAAATGACAGCATCTTTTCGTTTTTTTTTTTCCTGAAAAAGAATAAGAGGGACACGTTTTACTCAAAGAGACAACGAGACTCATCTTTTATAATATGTATAATAATATCCCAATAGAAAAGGTATTTGATTTATTGTTTTATCTATTTCTATATAAAATCAAAATATCTAATTGATAAATACAAATAAAATAAAAACTTATAATATGTGACAAAATCTAATTGGATTTTTTTAACACGTGTGAAAATCTATAGATCTTGTTAATTGACCCATCAACCTTAATTATAAAAATATTTTTTGGCCCAGCCCATTGTTGATCCAATAGGTATAAGGGTCGGATCAAAAAGAAGCCAGAGAGGTTTCGGAGCTTTGTGGCAGTGTGTCGGCTTCGGCTTCCTTCTTTGAGTCGTCGAGGTCTCTCCTCCGTCATCACTTTCGCTGAATCGCCACACTCTCTGTATTCCCTCTTCTTCGGTTTCAATGGCTGATCTCGATGTTCCTCAGAGTAAGTCGAGAGACCTCGACAAGCTTCTTCTCCGACCTGGGAATCTCGTCGGCCCCGACTTCGATCCTGGAACCGAAGTAAAATCCTTATTTCTCCATCGTTCCTTCGGTTTTTATCTGATGATCTTCATTCGATTGCTTCTAGTTTTCCCGTGATTTTGCATCGAATTATGGTGGTTTTCTGAGCCAAATTTTGTATACAGCTGAGGGACGATATGCGGGAATATGTAAGAATCTTGGTGGTTGGTGCGGGTGGATTGGGTTGTGAGCTCCTCAAGGACTTGGCTCTTTCGGGTTTTAGTAATCTGGATGTGATTGACATGGACCGCATCGAGGTCACCAATCTCAATCGCCAGTTTCTCTTCAGGCAATTTCTCCTTCTTTGTCTTTTGTCTATGATAATATTTCTAGAAATTTATAGCCATCTCTGTAGGAATTGATAGTCGCACGATTGTTAAGGTTGATTTGGTTTGGTTTTGTTTTAGACTTGAAGACGTAGGAAAACCTAAGGCTGAGGTAGCAGCAAAGCGTGTCATGGAGAGAGTTAGTGGAGTGAAGATTGTCCCTCATTTTTCACGTATAGAAGACAAAGAGATTGAGTTTTATAATGATTTTAGTATCATTGCCCTTGGTCTCGATTCCATTGAAGCTCGGAGATACATCAATGGGGTGGCTTGTGGCTTTCTTGGTATGGAAATTCTTTAATAGTCTTACCTCTCGGCTTTTCAAGTTATCTGCCTTTGTGTATTTCTTTTTTATCTGATCATGTGCTTGTGAAATATAGAGTATGATGAAGATGATACCCCGAGAAGAGAAACAATGAAACCAATGGTAGATGGGGGAACAGAAGGTTTCAAGGGTCATGCTAGAGTTATCGTGCCTGGTGTTACACCATGTTTTGAGTGCACGATTTGGCTTTTCCCACCTCAAGTGAAGTTTCCTCTGTGCACTCTTGCAGAAACGCCTAGGAATGCAGCTCATTGCATTGAATATGCTCATCTTATTAAGTGGCCTGAGGTATGTAAATGGATTTCTCTCTCTGAAAGAGACTCTTTCAAACCGTGTATGTATTTGTTTTAGTTACGGTATCATCCATTCTTCATGAAGGTTCATGGTGGAAAATCCTTTGATCCTGATGAGCCAGAACATATGAAGTGGGTCTATGATGAGGTAAGTCATTCGTTCGCTTATTTACGCTATGGGTTTTAATTTTGGCTTATTTCATATTTTGTGCATTATCTTTGCAGGCTATCAAGAGAGCTGAGCTTTTTGGAATTCCGAGTGTCACATACTCTCTCACACAAGTATGTAACCATTCTTGCTGTTTCTGTCTTTTCACTTTCTAAAATTTTCCAGTAATCAGCTGAAGTGCTTGTGACCGTTTAAGCATGCAAAGATGAAATATATTTGCTATCTATTCATGAAGAATTAACGAGAGGACACTTGTTTTCGCATATAGGGTGTGGTTAAAAACATAATACCGGCGATTGCATCAACCAATGCGATTATATCGGCAGCTTGTACGCTTGAAACCTTGAAGATTGTGTCTGGTTGCAGCAAAACACTTGCAAATTATCTGACGTATGGTTTTCTTCTTTCTCTATGCCTTGCTTGCTATTGCTAGTGTTTGGACTACAGTTTTCTATGAATGTTGCAAAGAATTCGATGTTATCCCCAAGCAATTTGGTTGGCTTTCATTTTCGCAAGGTATAACGGTGGAGAGGGTCTCCACACTAAAGTGACGGAGTTCGTGAGGGACAAGGAGTGTCTTGTATGTGGTCCGGGCATTCTGATTGAGCTGGATACCTCAATTACTTTGCAAAAGGTCCTTCCTCTTGCTTTATCGTCTCATTATTTTTTTAACACCGCGATGATCCTTGATTCAAAATTCCATGTCTCAATTCTCTTCCATTTTGTTCCTGTTCTTTTTTTTTTTTTTTTATCAGTTCATTGAGATGCTTGAAGAACATCCAAAGCTTCTGTTGTCAAAAGCAAGTGTCAAACACGGCAAAAACAGCCTCTACATGCAGGCACCTCCGGTTCTAGAAGAGATGCACAGACCAAACCTAAGCAAGCCGCTCTATGACCTCATGGGAAGAGTCCAGAAGGACACTATCCACGTGTTTGGCACAGCTCTCAAGAACGAAGAGAAACAGTCGAGCTTAACAAAGCTTAGGGTTGTTTTCAAAGGAGCTGATGGTATTGCAGACATGGACACAGCTATTGGAGCATGAAATATGAGAGAGAGAATCAACCTTTAAACGCAGCTAGGTCCATTAAGGTAATTGGGCAGCTTGACTTGTCCAGTTCTTATTACTGGTCTTTTTTTTTTATTGTCATTAATAGCTGTGATAGCAGATTCTTACTGCGTGAGAACAAAAAAAAGAACTTCTTTTACTCCAAACAGATCGGTTTATATGATTGTTGTTAGCCTCGATGATGTTAATCTGTGACAAGAAAAAACATAGAGCCTTAGATTGGTTTTTAATTGTTACAGATTATTATCAGGATTCTCTGGTTCTGAAGTTCAACTATATGAAGTCATATTTTGTTCGTTATTGTTTCCGCTTACGTTTAGGTTTTTTTTTTTTGGCGTACAAGTTTGAGGATGACTTATAACAATTTGTGTGCTTGTTGGTGAGTCGGTTTTGTTTGTGTAGTTAGTAGAAGAACACTTATAGTTTTAGATCCATCAGTAAAAGTTGATGTAGTTTATGGGCAATAATTTCGGATTAAGATTACGTTTTGAGGTTTTTTCTTTTTCTTTTAGGTTTAGTTCTCATGGTTTATATGGGGTTTAAACTAGTTTTCTTAGTATGAGTTTTGTCTTCTTCTTTTTTTTTCTTTTTCATCTGAATTCTATTGAGGGTGAAATAAACTAACGATCAACATAGAACGAAATAAAACAAAGATATAACTCAGAAATTAGTGGCTGGCTACTGGATAGCATTTGGAGTTGTTCCATTGTGTTCCTAGTTCAATCTTCTTTGGGAGGATGGAAGAAGATTATGGTTTAAGTCTGAAGTTCGAGATTATAAAAAAAGAACTTGGAAAATTTAATACTTTTGGTAATACTAAAACAGTTTTGAGACTACCTTTGGCACGTAAAACTTAGAAAGCAAAATTTTCGCATGTTCAGAAGAAACAAAATTTAATTTGTGTGGTCGACATCCCCAATTTTTGTTTCCTCAAATTATCTTTTACTACATTTTTTTTTCTCTTCTTTCGTTTGTGGCTATAATTGCTTGCACATATTTGTTTTCATATGATCTTTAGAGAATTTAGACTAGTCTTTTGAAACGTAGTACTAGTATGGGTCGAGGATAAGGTCGTTCGACTTCTTTAATTGTTCGTTATCACCAGTGAAAGGTCAAGAGCTAGTTCAGAAATGCAATCACTAATGAAGACCGAAAACGAGTACACATCATATTTCTAAAGATATAAAAAAGTGAAATGAATAGAAAATGGGAGATAATTGTGTCTGTATAATAAATAGACCATCAAGCTTCACTTGGGAAATTGGTGTATGACCCTACTTCAGTCAAACACTATCCTCAAACCATATCATATCAATGAGTTAGATTCTCTCTCTCTCCACATTTCAAATTGTTCATTGTCCATTTCCTCAATTGCCCACCACAAACAGTCTTATAATGTGGCTGTTTTAGGATCTTTTAGCCATAAAAAAAGATTTCCTTAGGCCCTATCAAAGAGTTTTTTTTTTTGCCAATACCATGATAAATAATGTAAACCAAGTGTCTCTAATCTATTGTGGTAAGACATGATGATATGTTAATGTAGTAACATATAAACCACTTCATGATGGTTTAGTGGTAGAAAGATTCATTATTCGGAATTCGGTTTGGAATCACGGTTATTTAAAAACAACAAAAAAGGTAGAATATATATGGGTTGTGTGAACTTTGATCCTATCTTTTGAATAAGAATTAACAACTGGATAACATCAATGCACAACCTCCTTCTGTCCTTCATGTTGTGTTGTGTGGGGACTTAGCCAGATTAGATTTACATTGCTTAAAATTTCTCTCTTTTCTTTGGCCCTACTTTCCCACCCACATGCTCCTCTCGCTCTCTCTCTCTCTTTTCTCTCTCAAAAGGGCAATCTCTTGCCTATTTATTTGACACTTTCAACATTCCCTCAAACTCCACTTGAAGCAAATACACAAACTTGTTTCTTCAAGAAGAAAAAAAGTCTCAACAAACTTCGAAGCTAAGATATATGGCTATGGAGCTAGAGCTTGATGATGATGTCTTCTTTGCAGATATAAGCAAACAGATCTCTCTCCTCATCATGGATGAAGATGAACACTTAAACCCTGTTTCTGTCTCCTCCTCCTCCTCTCTCTCATTCCAGGTTTGTTCCTCTCTCTCTCTCTCTCTCTCTCTCTCTCTCTCTCTCTCTCTCTCTCTCTCTCTCTCTCTCTCTCTCTCTAACTGTGTTTCTTGAATCTTTTTGAAAACAGGGTTTGTTCAGAGGAGGGTATCAAACGGCTCCATACATGTATCATCAAGAACAGAGCAAAGGGACTGGTGTGTTCATCCCTAAATCTTCTCAGCCAAGAAGAAGACATCATCATCACCAGAAGCAAGGTAGGTTTAGTTCCTTCAACGCCAAGCAACAACATTCTCTTCATCAAAACAGACAACAGTATCAGCAGAATCATGACACTTCAAGAAGTACTCTCACCTCTCACAACAACAAGAGCAACATGATCAGTAATAATGTTCATGCTTCTATCCCAAGAAGAACCTACAGAGATGCAGCATCTATCTACACTTGATTTGATTAATTAACAAATATTATTCCTCAACATTCATGATTTTTTTTTGTGTGATTGATTCATATATAATTTGTAGATGCATAAGATAAGATTGATTTGTTTGTAAATTAGCAAACAATAAGGAAGCTCTTGGAGATTTGTTCCAAGTTTGGTATTGCTTTTCTTGTCATTTCACTGACTAATTTCTCCATTTGTAATCTTTTAAAGATTGAATTATAAACAAATTTATGAATCTGTGGGTTGATTACAACAAGATTGATGGAGGAGGAATGTGTAAAGACAAGCCCCATGTGGGATTAGCAAATGTTCCATGTCTCTCTTTCTCTCTCTCTCTCCAATCAATCAATATCTTTAGGGACAATCACAGATGATGAGTTTGCCACACTGTCTTAAAATAAAATAAAAAAAGTCAGATCTAAGATGACCAAAGGACTGTCACAAGCTCACACATCTTCTGTCTTGCCACTCACACTCACATGCCCATCTTTTTCTCTCACTCTCTATCCCATTATTATTACTAAATCTCATTCTTTTAGTATTTCTATTTCGAGCAAAATAAATGATTGTGTTCACTCATACTTTTCATAAAGATCACTATGTTTCCAAATATATTTACGTATTCAGTTATTCACATATTTTGCTGCTTTCTTAAGTAAATTCAAAGAAAATAAAAAAAGTAATGCAAATACATACAGTATATAGGCGACACTTATACAAAATATGTGATACAAAAGGTAAAGCTCCATACGGACGGAACATAAACCTAGTTATATAAGGATTGACCAAACTTCCAGCAAATAAGATAAAAAGGTTACTTATACATCAATCAACACTCAACAGAGCATGAGAGCACCAAGTTTAGGATGAAATTTTAATTAAGATCATGACCAAGACGACTATATCAAAACTCATAATACTTTTAAGTTTTAAAAACAAAAATTGGAAAAGATTCATTGATGGGAATTTACTTGAGAAATTTAAAAAATGCCATTTTTCAAGTGCCACTTTACAAAAATGTCACACTTTAGAAATCTTTACAAAATACCACTTTTTCAAAATTATTTTTTCTTTATATTATTTATGTTTGGGTTAATTATATTCTATTAGAGTTTAGTTTTGAGTGTTTAGGGGGGTTTAGGTGTCAAAATATTTTTTAGAATTTAGAATTTTAAGATATAGGCTTTATAAATCTATAATTAGTGGCATTTTTGTAAATGGACACTCCTAAGTGGCATTCTTACAAATGTGCACACAAAAAGTGGTATTTTTGTAATTGCCCCAATTTACTTTGATTAATATATAACCTCTGGTATATATATCTTTTGTCACAACACATCATTTACTGAGTAAGTAAACACAACTAGTGTGGTACCCGCGTCTTGCGCGAGATAATAATATTGAAAAAGATTTATATAATGTATATAAGATTTAAGAAATTAGTAGATAAAAAATATAATATATTTTAAATACAATAAATAAAATATAGCTAATACATACACCTTCAATTTGCTTTTTAAAGTCATGTGTTGCTTTCTGAAGTTTGTATTAATTTACTATGCCAAACCTACAAAGATAAACACAAATCCTGTAAGTTTTTTTATCCTTAAAAATATTAAACGAAGAGTTAAAAAAATCATAACTTTTGATAAAGTTTTGACATTTTCCTCTCAACAACTATGATATGATTTCTCCAGTTTTCCTCTTCTTATTTATCTTCCATAGAAGCTCTTCTTTTTCTTTGTACTATTTTCCCCATCATTCTTATAAACCCAATTTTAACCGTAAATGTTTGGTGGAATTTCCCTCCTTCTCATGCATATCTTTTTGGGGATAACAATCGAGTCCCCGTTCCTTACCTTCACCAATCAAATATAGCTTTCAAATGGTCATGCTTTATATAGAAAATCATATATACCAAAATCAAATAACTTCATATGTTTGACTTTTCTCTACTCATTCATCTTCCCCATAACTTTTCTTTAATTTCATATGATTACAATAATACCTAGCACTGTTACACATATGTAATTTCTTCTCAAGATCTTCTCAGATTGAGACTTTTCTGTTTCAACAATAAAACGATATATTTAACTAAAATTATCGATTTTAAGAGATACCAATTCTTAATATGAGAGCCTAAACACTAACAAATGTACATAAAGTTATGAATGATTTAAAACGATCGATTTGACTAAAACTATCGATGTTATGGGCTACTTAACCCTAATATAGGATGCCAAACCCTTAAAATGTACATAAAATATTGATTTTTTAAAAAACGATTGATTTGACTAAATTTATCGATTTTAAGGGGTATTAAACCCTAATATGGAAGCCGAAACTCTCACAAACATACATAAAAATATTGAATGATTAGAAACGATAAATTTGACTAAACTTATTGATTTTTAAAGAGATACTAAACCCTAATATAGAAGCCTAAACCCTAAAAAATGTACATAAAGTATTGAATTATGTAAAGTGATTGATTGACTTAATTTGCCGATTTTTTGTATTTTCTACGTTTTGAAAATATTCTATTGAAACTACCCGAAACAGACCGAATAAAATTATTAATTGTGGGTAGTTCGGTTAATTTTGATCAGTCCAATTAATTTATCTAGTGAAGGTACCCGCTCTGGCATTAAAGTTTCGAGAATTAAAATTATACAAAATTTGATAGATTTAAATTACATTCATATATATACAAATGATTTGATGAGAGTATAGATGTGATTTCATTGTTTGTGGCATTTTCTAATTAACTAAAGGAGACAACGCATAATTCATTGCTACAATTATAGGGTTGTTGGACAAAATTTGCTCTTTTGAATGGATTTTTCTACGGATATTAGACCACTAAATGTATTTACTGTTGATTTTCTCTATTGTAGACTTAAAGTAAAAAACCATTAATTTTTTTTTATATATCCATTGAAGAAATTTCTCACATGATTTCATTGGTTCTCGGACCGACGGTCTAATATCTTCTAGCATCATTGCTTGATAAACTCAACTGAAACATACATGAAATTCATTCTTCGCATACTTTAGAGTATGTATGTTAATTTATTTCAAGTTCTTGAATTCTTGTTTGACTGTGAAGTTATAATAGCTAAGCATCCATTGATTTAAGAAGGGTGTAGCCTGAAATGTTTTGGATTATTAAAATATCCAGGCTTATGTGGTTGTACCATCTTTTTCAAACACCGAGGAAAACTACCGATTTTCTTTATACTACCACTATATTATGTTTTTTGTATTAATTGCATACACAAAACTATCACTTTCAGAGATAAAAAGTTATTAAAACATTTATACATATTAGAAAACTAAACATACATCTTTTGTGGATCTCAAATACAATTTGAATATGTTCTAAACACGAAAACTTGAAGTTTCTAGATATGTATTAGTTTTTTCCAAATCAAAATATAGCAGAAATTTGTTTTCCTCAAAAAACACATAAATGTTTGCGCTTGTAAAAGCAAATTCTCATTTTCTTCTATGTCACTTACTTCGGACCCGTTTTCACCACCACGAAGTTTGTTTAATACAGAGTCGATCTTTAGTATGGCTTTGTAAAGTTACAAATTTTATTTTTCTTCAGTCCCTAAATACGAAGACGAAGAAGCTCTCAAGCGGCCTTCCTCAAGTCCATGAAGTCCATTAAATAGAGACGTTTTCGAAGCACGATTCTCCCTACAAAACACACAGAATCGTTTGGTTCTTATATCATACTCATTTCTCTCCAAATTCTAACAATTCCAATTCAAAATCTTCACACAACTGTAGTGATTTGAACTCAACTCTGAAATCGTTAATTTCAAAAAACCAGAAGAGTGTCGGTGATTATAAATCTTACAAGATGTTTTGTTTTGTAAGATACTAAGATATTAGTTTACAAATTTATTAAAGTTGAGTTTAATGCTAATAAGAGATATTCCAAACATTTTTGTTAATGGAAATCTAACATTTTTATTTGAGAGTATATTTGTTAGATATATTTGTTAATGGAAATCTAACATTTTTTAAACAACAGTTTATAAGAAAAAGAAGAAAATTAAGAAGGCATGATCAAATATTAACTAAGAAAAAAAAAATAGATACGGTCGTTAATTATCTTTTTTTTGTTTTTGTGTTGATCTAAATTTTCAAAAACAAATATACAACTATAAAAAGAAATTATTAAAAAAAATAATTGTGGATATATAATAAGATAACTACGTATTTATTTGTTGGCTCTAAATATTACTCTGTAGAAAATAATATTTTATTTATATCTATCCATTAACACCTGAGATTAACACATCAAGATGTTGGCTCTAAATAAAGTTTTAAAATTTAGACGATATGAACAAATAAACCACTAACAATTTCATTTACACATTTTTTTGTTCAATAATTGCTAACATCGGAGACAACAAACATGATTTCTTAATTTTTTGACATGTTCTTAATCTTTTTTGGCATAGAGATTGATGTGACGAAATAAAATTTTTCACCATCGGTGCGTCTTTTTTATGAAAATAATAAAAATTAAAGAAAAGTTAAAATCCTTTGAAAATCAATAAAACATATATTTTGCTAACATACAGAAGGTCAAAAGAAGAATGCTCGGAATTAGACCTATCAAAACATGTTATTTTGCTTACAGAAAACGAAGATTGAATTATGATTTGCTTGGCACTATCTTAGTACCGCTGGCCTCCAGCTCTCGCCGTTAGTTTCTTTTTGTCTGTAAAATTAGAAATCAAAGAGAAACTAAAATTATTCAATAAACATATATGGTGTCGACAATAAGAAAGAAAAACTCATTACGTATAAATAATAAGAACAAAAAACACGCATATCAAACAAAACCAACATTTAAATGATTTGTGTGAAGAAGATAGGTAAAAAAGGTTAGGCTTAGGATTATAGTTAAAGATTTTAATATTAAATCCTGGACGTATGTACGCACTATGCAGTATGTAAAACACACCGTGATCAGCACAACCGTTGTTCTAGATCGAAGACAGTTGGAGACAATACCATTCGACGACCCTTGACAACAAAAATAAAATAAAAATAAACATAAGAATAATATAAAATAACGAAAACACATATAAACAAATACAAACTAACCATGAGATGCATGCTTATAAAGGAATACAGACAAACTACTACAACCTAAAAAAAGAAGATAAATATAACTAATACTAAAATTACGAATAATTAAAGATTATATACAAGTAGATTTGATCCTTTTCCACCACCACACTCCTTTAACCTTAAAATCAGCTTCCGCCGTCTCTTATTCATCTTCTTGACTTTTCTTTTCTCTTTCTCTTCCTCAATCCACACCACCACCTCCTCCCACTCTCTCTCCTCATCTTCACCTTCCTCCTCCTCCCTCCCACCACCAATCCTCGCCGCACTCCTCCATTGCACTTCCTCATCACCACCAAACAACTCCATGTCATTCCCTGAAATCTCCGCAAGATCCAATGACTGGATCCCAAACAAAATGCATGGATAACCGGAGGATTAATATAATATACAATGAACCATTTCGAGAGATAATCTAAATCAAATGAAATAAAAAAATTACTCCTTCAAGTGATATAGTGAAAATATATATAATTTTATGAATATATATATATAATTTACAATCATGTAATATGCTTCCAAGATGTAAAGCAGTTGGAATAATAAAAATCAAACATGTAGTCTAATCTTGTTGAGGAACCGATCAAAACAATCCAAAATAGACATTAAAAAGGTAAGATAAGAGTAAATTAACCTTGTGATCATAAAAAAAGGAGTAAAATAACATAAAAGTTATCAATGTAGAATCTCAATCAAAATAAAAAGAATAACACAACGAATAATAAAACCGTAACTCTGGTTCAACAAAATTCGATCCAATGGAACAAATCAATTAAGAACCTAAAACACAAACAAACTAACTACATTGATTACGTGGACAACAAAAAAGGATCAACGTAATCATAATACGAAGGCTTTGATCAAGGTTTTTTTATCTAAAAGACAAAAAAAAAAATATCATTAGCTATCGTTATTAAAATCAAATCATAACACAATATGATCTAAATATATATAGCTTTTTAAAAGATCATAAACAAAAAACATGAAAACGAATACAAAATCTCCATTCGTAAACCTGCAACCTAAGAAAACAGAACAAACAATTGTCAAAAACCATAACAAACAACAGAACAAACAAAACTTGTATTATAAGGTGAGAAAACACCAAAAATCAAACCTTAAATAAATTTAAGAACGTTTAAAAAAAAGGAGTTAAAAAACCTTATAAAAAAAAGGTGTATCAAAAATGTTTCTTGATATAGCCCATTAAGAACGTTTAATACACAAGCTACGAAGGAATCAGAAATTTACTACGAAAATCATAAGAACACAAATTAAATAACTAAAATTAATTAATACATATAGAAACCAATCTAGACAACTAAATAAAAAAACGTCGATGCAATAGTAAATTAAACACGGAGTGATGATGTTGGAATAGAACCAACGAAAAAAGATGTCCTGCCAAAATAGAAAAACACATTCAATACGTAAATAGTTGAGAGACATGATACAAAAAGAATAAAAAATAAAGCAAAACACGATGAGAAGGAAGAAGAACATAAAACCTAAAACATCAAAGATACTAAAATATTAACAAAGAACAGCGTATACCTCGTCATATATATACACAATCAATTAGTAGGGTAAACAAATACCTAAATACGGCCCAATAATATAAGAAATAGTCATGGGCTATATTAACAACGAAACCATTAGAAACCCAATTATCAAATTGACACGAACAGGAATACGTAATTACAGCGGATTAGCAAGGTTAACAGCAGCAAACCAAATCTTAAACTCATTATGGAGCCGCCCCGTAGAAAAAGTGACTTATCAAATATAAAAATAGATAGATAGATATATGTATCTTTCAACTAATAAAACATTAGTATTTATATAAGGAAAAAATTGGTTTCTCAGTGTACGCATTCTTCATTAGCAAATCTAGCTTTGTATTTTTTATTAATTTCGGGGTCGATGAGTAAATTCCAAAAAAACATTTACGAAATGTTGCCAACTCATTTAGTTCTGATGAAAAAGCTAGCCATGTTTCTAAATTTGACCTAAAAAAGGTTTAGTACTATAGAAACTATCAAGAACAAAAATGATTCTTAGTTTCATAGAGTGAACAAAAACTATTCTTCTTTCTCAAGCTCGATATTGCCCATATCAAGGCTATGTAATTTCATAGTTCATAGGAGGGGATATGCATCGACAACTACCCTAGCTAGATCCCTAAAAGATATGTCGTCCCATCCTGAGGTTCCAAACCACTATAATTTGTTTGTTACTATTTCAAGAACCATCAATAAAACATGCCAGAATCGCAATATTCATATCTGCGGCTCTCAAGCACTAGTTCTCCCAATAACGTATCTTTCGACCTATTGGCCAAAAGCCACGTCCATGATAAATAATTTCGATGTATTATCTATAGTGTCTAAATAGGATCATTTTCATTAAAAATAATCTAGTTTGCATTGTAGTTTTTCTGTTAATTAGTATATCTATGTTTCATAAATAAAAGTAGCTGTTCATTTTTGGTTTATGTGAATGTTAATTTGTATTTTTATTTTTTAACTAGGTGATTCTCCGCGTAATACGTGGATGAAATATTTTCTAAAATTTTAAGTATCAAACTAATTAGAAAAACTCCGTTTCATGGTTAAACATTACAAATGGTGTTCGATTAAAATTGTAGTCCTCTTAGATCTTCATCTTCTACCTCTTAATTTACTAAATGAATTTTTTTTCATGTGTTAAATTTTAGGTAGCTTGTGTTCTTCCACTATTTTTAATTCTTATTCTTTTGAAAAAACTAAATAAAGATATTTAAAATGAGCATGATTTGGAGTAAATTTTGAATTAAAATGAAGAAATTGGTAAAACAGTTATTTTCAAACTTTTTCAAATGTTGAAGATAACATTCAAAAAGATGAAGTCATTACACATTCTTTATTAAATATATAAAATAGAAAACAAACAATAAAATAGAAAATAAATAAAAGAAAATAAAAGTTTGGTTCAAAAAACATGTTTACGTGTATAAGATCTTAAAAATAAATATGAGGATAGAAATATGAATTTGACAAACTTCACCCCAAACACGTATGTATATATATAAATTATGTTAAGAGAAATTTTTGATCAACTAATATTATTTCTAATTTCTAATGTCTCATCATGTACAATATCACGAATATATACAATACTTTAGTATATTTTTATTAAAGATAATTAGGTTTACCTATATCTAAGTATTTTTTAAAAATATCTTAATCAATATCTCATTATTTTCTTGTTCTTTAAGATCACGATTATATATATATATATATATATATTTTAATCTATTTGTGATTTATTAATTAAAATTAAATTGTTGTTAATTTTGTATTGATTAGTAGTTTCGTTTGATAAGGACTAAATTTTGGGAAAAATAATATTATTTTTATTAATCTTGTTGATTATGGATGAAGCATATATAGATTGCATTATTTTAAGGAAAGTTAGCAACGTGTAAAAAGGTTTTTTGTAATTTAATTTTTTCATAATATTATTTTGTCTTGAAAAACAATTTGATCATAATATTTGTTCTTTTCTTGAATTTGAACTATTTTTTATTTTACGATGAAAAGACTTAATTATGTTGATTAATGATAGGTTAATATTTTTTTTAAAGAGAATACGTAAACAATATTGTGTGAATATAACTCAATTATTTTAAATTATCAAATGTGTTTATTGTTATTAGTGTAACTTTAAAGGACATTATTAGTTGATTAGCAATGTAATAAGGGACAATGGCATTCGATAGTTGAATTTTGAAATCTTAATTTTTAATCTCAATTTATAATCACAATACTATTTTATCTTTTGATTTTTTTTTTGGTGGCCAAATGTTTCTTTAAATTTGTTTAAATTAAAATTGATCCTCATTTTTAAAAAAAAATTCCATAAATAAATATTTGCAAAAAAAAATCATGACAATCAAAACTTTAAATGTAAGAAATAATTAGTTTCTTAGCAATTGTCATGTCATAATTTTTCTAACCATGTCATATTTTATTTGGAAAAGTGAATATGGAAATGACACATAAACATATTCTCACAAATCACTTTCTCAGTTAACAAGGGATATGAACTTAAATTAGTGCAGGGCCAAATCCAGAAATCTTTTTAGGAGATATGAAAACTGAGGGTTAATGCGATAAATTACTAGATGTAAATGGTGTGTAGCTTTGTGTGTACTAAAATTTATTAAATTAGAAACAGTTTAATTAACTTCTTTTCGTTATAGACTTCTTAACCAATGCCCGAGCTTGTGTGTAGAAAACTCAGAGAATTTCAGTGGCGGCCATTTCTTCTCTCTTACTTTTCTTCATTCTCTTCCTCATATCTCTTCTTCTCATCATATTGGCTCTGATCGTACGGCCAAGATCCGTCAGGATCCCAATCAAGTCTCGCCACGTCTTCATTACGGGTGGATCCAGCGGCATCGGTCTCGCTCTCGCCCACCGTGCTGCAGCCGAGTGCGCTCGAGTCTCCATCCTCGCTCGATCCGCTGATAAGCTCGTCGACGCTAAACGATCCATCAAGCTAGCACTGGCGTCGAGGTGGCCACGTTCTCCGCCGACGTTCGTGATTACGACGCCGTTTCGAAGGCGGTTGACGTGTGTTAATCGTCAATCAAGGCGTGTTTATTGAAAAAAAAAAGGGGAGTGTTTATTGGGAAAGAGCTTGAGAAACAGAGCCCAGAGGAAGTCAAGTTTATGATTGATGTGAATTTGGTTGGAAGCTTTAATGTGATCAAGGCTGCTTTGCCTGCCATGAAAGCTAGGGAAGGTCTTGGACCTGCTTCCATTTCTTTTGTGTCCTCTCAAGCTGGTCAGGTTCGCCTCTCAATCTCTCTACCGCCGTCGGAATTTAGGGTTTTATTCATCAGTTTCCAGTCACTAGATAGATTTCTTGTAACTAGCACTCTTGATTAGCCATGTGATAGATTGTGTATAGTAACATCAAGCCAAGTTCATGCTAATTCTGGTCATTGCAAAAATGCAGAACATAAATTGCTTTAGCTAGCTTGAGAATTTTGCTTTTTTCAAGGTTCTAGTCAAGAGCAATCTATGGTTCTAGTCAAGATTGTTCTCAGCTTGAATTTAAAGCAGATGCTAACAGTTTGGTAATTGTTGAATTTCCTTTGTGAAAATGTAATCACTTGTGAAAGTCGAGAAATGCATTTTCTCAGATAGACTTTGTGATGCCTCGTGTTTATTACCTTTTTCAGGCAGGTGTCTACGGTTACGCTGCATATTCAGCAAGCAAGTTTGGGCTTCAGGGTTTAGCACAAGCATTGCAGCAAGAAGTTATTTCTGATGACATTCATGTCACTCTTCTGTTTCCTCCTGACACGGATACACCCGGATTTGAAGAAGGTAAGACAATCCCGCGATCTTTAGTTTTTTTTTTTGAGATCTTTAATTCATCATGGACACATAGATTATGACAAAGAAGTATATACCGCATAAAATGCAAGTTGTCATAGTGCATTTGCTCTTAGAAGTTTCATTATACTGAGCGGATGACTCAATTAACATCCAAATTAGTTGCTCGTTCTGGTTCAGTAGAATTCATTAAGATGTGTAGATAGACTACATAAAAGAGCATATGGTCCTAAGCTAAAAAACACATTATAATCTACTGTTACTGAAAAGCTTGTATCAATGATACAATATCATGAGGTGAAAGCGAGCAAGATTAATTTCCTTTACTACGAGCTAGTGTATTGCATCATTTACCAGCTAGTATGCGAAACTTAAAATGATACTCAAAAAGTGGCCAATGTTTCTGCTTTAAAAGTATAAATTTCCCCCTCTTCCTGTGTGATCTCTGATCTTGGTACCGATACGTCGCATTGAAAATACTGTGAATGAAGTATAACACAATTGCTTGCTGTTCTGATTTGAGATTTATGATTGATTGAATTTTTCTTGTTTGGGCTCTCAGAACAGAAGAAGAGGCCAGAGCTCACTTCCATCATAGCCGCATCTTCTGGTTCAATGAAATCCAAAAAAGTAGCCAAGATATGTCTTGATGGTATCAAAGCAGGAAAATTCACAGTGACGTGCCATTTCATTGGCTTCTTACTATCAATTGCGAGCAGCGGCATGTCCCCTCAGAGATCGGCTTGGCATGCTTTCATTGAAGTTATGTTCGGTGGTCTTATAAGACTCATTAGCTTGTGTTTCCAATGGGATTGGTATAATACCATAAAAAAGGTCAGCAAACAGAAAAACAAAAACACATACTGTTTGTTTTTGGTACGAGCTATTATTTCTTGGGAACAAGTTTATGATTTGTAGAGGAACAAAAGAAAAAGATTCACAAAGTGTATATATTATTAGCAGAAATGCAGTGAACAGGTTAATGTTTTGTAGTTTCACTTCTCCTTCCAATTTCGACTTTTTGTGTCTGCAATTTAATTTGTGCCAGGTTAATGTTTAGAGTTTTATTAAAGTATTACATGATTTTGGACTTGAAACTACAAATACAAAACATCTAACCAGAATTCAGACTCTATCATTAATTCAAATTGAAGCTGAACCGGTTTGAGTTCGATCAATTTCCTTCATATATATGGAAAATTGATAGAAGTCAAACCGGACGCTGCATTACATCAAATACGACACATATATCTCTCATCAAAGTTAACAGAACAAACCCCTAAACATAGTAGTGGGTTATACAAATTACATACATAAAGAAAATAATCAGTGTTTAAAGGGTAACAATAGGAGTTAACTCATTGAAAACGTCAGAGGAGTGGAGGTGATCATCATTCAAACCACCTCTGTTCTGAAGCACCAAATCTCCATCTTTAACAGGTTCAGAATCAGAGAACAGTCATGAGAATCAGAACCAGTGAGAAGACTAGCAGCAAACTCCTGAAGGTCTAGAGTGCTTTCGAAAACACCATCGGATAATAAGCTTTCAAAACTTGTCTTGAGAATCCCATCATAGGAGGACAATAAGGTTTCAGAAGTCGTCCCAAAATCAATGATTTGATCAAGATCCATGTCGATATCATCCATGTTTTCTGCAGGTAAAGCGTTTTCGTTGTTGTTGTCCATAATGCAGAAATCTTGAGAATTAGCCATGATCTCAGCATCCATCTTCTCGAAGAAATCATCAGAGATGCAACAAATTGCAGGAGTGGTTTCCGGCTCTTGAGTTCCATGGCGTGAAACAAGATGATCATCGGTCTTCTTCATCATGTCGTTGTTCTTAAAGTCCTGATCATGATGACCGCCCAAGTCTAGTTGATTATTCAAGGCATCCTTCGAACGCAATTGCTTGACATGTTTCAACAGCTTCGACATGGAATCGACCGCGTCGCTCAATTCTTGGGGATCTTGCAATCTGGTAAGAGCCTCGTCTTCCCACCAAAACCCTAACCCTAGATTCTTTTGTGTCAAACAGATACCGATGTCTTCCCTCTTGGAGTAGAAAGAGACGTGGGAACTGTCAGACATAGGAGTGGCTAGAACGGCGATTTGTGCGCCGGTGAGAAGGCAAGCTTTGCCGAAGAGTCCCTGACAACGTTTGGAGTAACAAGGTCCTCTACATGTTTTCTTCTCTATGGAAATCTTTCTCTTAAGCCCTCCCCTCTTCACCATTCTTTCTGATTTTCGATGACAAAGACTGAGTTAAGTAAGAGTCGAGTTGAGAGTCAAGAGGCAGTGAGGGTTTTTTTTTCGTGTGGAGAACTTCAATTTTCTCTCATATATATATAGTCATAGACTCATAGGTAACTTACAAAAAAAGGAAATATTATGAACCGAGTATAACCACTTCAATTGATATCGGTTTAGTTACACCTGGTTTAGTCAACCCCGCAAGTTGTTTTCCCGAGAATCATAAAACCGAATTTCTACTGACCGACCGTTAATTCAAAACCAAACCAATTAATTTTTTTTTTAATTTATTCGGTTTTTAATTTCTAAACCGAATTAAATAATTTGGTCCCAACTCCGTTTTGTTATCCTTCTTTTCCGATTTCTGCTTTCGGAGGTGCTCATCAATGGCGTCTCAGCTTCTCTTTCTTCCTCATCTCTCGCTCTTCCCTAAAATTCACACTTCCCTCTTCTCAACGCAAAACCCTACTTTCTTTCACACGACAAGGAAACCTCTCCGATTTTCTTCCAACTCTCCGATCCTTAACCTCCAAGCCGTCGTCGCCGACGCTTGCTCTGAAATCGAAAACGACGGTGCCGCCACCGAAACAACTTCTCTGACTCTACGACAAATCTGCCATGGTTTTGTCCCGGAGCATATTTTACAAAGGCAAGCTTGCTTTTTAACGGTGGAATTTATTTTGAGATGTATGGAATTTCGAAATTTCCGAGAAATGATTTTTGAACAACTGGTGTAGAATGGAGGAGACTGGGTTTGTTTTTCCCACTGATATTCAAAGAGAAGCTCTTCCTACTTTGTTTACAGGACGTGATTGCATCCTCCATGCCCAAGTCCGTTTTCTCATCCTTTGAATGTTTAGTTCTCTCTTTGCTTATCTGTTTGTCTATTGTCAAGAAAGGTTTATGTTGCTGTGTTTTGGTGATCTAGACAGGTTCAGGCAAGACATTGACTTACCTGTTACTCATATTCTCCCTTATAAATCCTCAACGTTCTTCTGTGCAAGCTGTCATTGTTGTACCCACTCGAGAGCTCGGCACGCAAGTAAGAGTGTGCAAATTGATTTGAATCTTATTACTCTGAATTGATCTGAGTATGGCATATCTCCAAATTGTTTGCCTATTTGGGTTTAGGTTACAAAAGTTGCTCGAATGTTGGCTGCAAAATCCACGGATGTTGAAGTGAAAGGATGTACAGTAATGGCTCTCTTAGACGGAGGGATGCTAAGAAGGCACAAAAGCTGGCTAAAGGTTGGATTTTTGGATAATTTGGTATCTTATTAAGTTAGAGAACTTAGGTTACTCCAGTCAGTTCTTCTTTTTGTGATTTAGTTCGGCGAGTTGAACTTTTCAGGCCGAGCCACCGGCAATCGTGGTCGCTACTGTAGCAAGCTTGTGCCACATGCTAGAAAAGCACATATTTAGACTTGACTCGGTGAGAGTTCTTGTTGTAGATGAGGTAAAAGCTTTATCTTCTATGTATTATACTTCTCAGCTTATTCTCCATAGCAAATGCAGAGGCTGTTCTGCACATTGAACATGGTGCTCAGAACATTATCTCACCCTAAAATGTATTTGAACGGTCACTTGGTAGGTTGATTTCTTATTCTACTCATCAAAACAAGTCGGTTCTGTGCGGAAGCTTCTGACATCATTTTCTTCATGCGATAAACGTCAGACAGTTTTTGCCAGTGCTTCCATTCCCCAGCATAAACATTTTGTGCATGACTGTATACAGCAAAAGTGGACAAAGGTTAGATTATGAATGATTCTTCCTGTACTCTGTTAATTATGTTCGGCCTTGGTTAATGAATCATATGATTTGGGCTGCTGTAGATACTACCCGAGTACAATATAACAAATTACTTTTCTGAACTTGGTTTTCAAGTCAGGTGTCTTTTTTTCATATTTCTGCAGAGGGATGTTGTTCATGTCCATGTTAACGCAATCATTCCCATGCCTTTGTGCCTTCTTCACAACTTTGTGGTAAGACTTCACTTGTTCCACTTCTTTTGTCATGATATGCATCTGTTTGTACATCTAATATGTATTTTGGCAGGTGTGTGGGAAGGGAAACAAACATCAAATACTGCTTGCCTTGTTAGAGTCTGATGCACCTGAATCAGCTATTATTTTTGTCGGAGAGCAGGTTTGGAAATCTCTATATTCCTTCTGAATCCATTTAATCTAACCATTTAACATTCTTTTCTGATTCTTATCTTCAGTCTGAGAAGTCAAAAAAGGCTGGAAATGATCCATCTACAACTCTACTCATTGAGTTCCTCAAAACATCATATGATGGCTCGCTGGAGATCCTCCTACTAGAGGAGGACATGAATTTTAATTCACGAGCAGCCTCACTAACAGTACGTGGTTCTATTTTCCTCAGATTCTTATACTCAATGCTTACTCTATTTTACTAACCTTCAACGATTTCTCATAGGAAATCCGGCAAGGAGGAGGGTTTCTTCTTGTTTCTACTGATATTGCAGCAAGAGGGATTGATCTAACAGAAACAACTCATATCTTCAACTTTGATCTTCCACAAACGGTTACAGATTATCTGCACCGAGCTGGAAGAGCTGGTCGAAAACCCTTTTCGGATAGGAAGTGTATTGTTACCAATCTGATCACGTCGGAGGAAAGATTTGTCTTGCAAAGATTCGAAAATGAGCTAATGTTCAGCTGCGAGGAACTGATGTTGTAGGTACTGTGTTAATTTTCCCAGTACATAAAATTTTCATCTTTCGGGCAAAGAATTTCCCTTTGTTTTCTCCATTTTTTTATTTCCAACTATACGGGCGAGTCAAAACTCCATCAGCTTAATGCAACTAACTAATTACACGGGAAGATTATATGAGAAGTGTCATCGTTATCAATAAAGTTTTGACTGTTCTGCTCTGCATTCTTAGTTCTCACAATTAAAACTTAAAAAGTATCATATCACAACTCCATCTCCAATCACTGAATTCTTCAAGATCACTGTAATGCCAGATCTGATGTAAAATCCATCGGATGACCTATCTGCTTCTTGTATTCCCTGCACCATCACATAAGTGGAAATGAGCTAAGCAAATGAAGAATTGTATGTATGATGGGTCCATTTTTTGTTCTTAAATAAAAGAAAATATTACCTCCGAGTTTGCGATGATTACATTCTTCCCAACTCTAGCATTCTTGTCTATGATGCATTCTCTGCAGGGAAAAGGAGTAGGCAAAAAGAAAAGGATGAAGGAAGCTCACAACTGACAACTGTTTCTAAGGTAAAGCCATGTGAAGTTGATAGTTAGCCTTACTTAATTTTTGTGTTCTCTCCAATTCCAATGGGAACTTTTCCCTCAGCAAGCAGTGATGCAACTTCTGCTTCAGTTTCGTAGAAGTCTGCCCCAAGCATCACAGTGTCCTAGAGTTTCCATGCATTTAGATCATCGTACAATCTTAAAGCCTAATCCTTTTCATTGTGATTAATAAAGATATAAGTTTTGCGTACCTTCAACTGAACATTATTGCCTACTCTAGATCTGATTCCCACAATGCTGTGCTCAATTAAGCAGTTGGTTAAGAAGCTTCCATGAGAAATTATCGAATCAACAAGCTTCACATGTATTGAAATTTTTGAGTTAATCCTGAAGAAAGTAGGCTAAAACCGAAATACATAGAACTATACAAGGAAATATCATGGCTGGTTTTACTTACCTTAGAGCCGTCTATTTTTGATGGTGGCAGGTTTCTCCGTGATGTATATATTGGTTTTGCTGCGTCGTAGAAACTAAATGCCGGTGGCTAGAAGATATAGAGGTAGACGTAAGATTATTAAAATGAGTATGTATGATTATGAACATTCTCTTGGAAAATGGAGTTGTCTCAGAAAAATTTATCCTTACATGCTCAGTGAGGGCGAGATTTGCCTCAAAGAAAGATCTTATCGTTCCTATATCTTCCCAGTAGTCATTAAAGAGATAAGCCTGCTAAAAAAATCTTGTTATCCCTTGATATAACGTTACTCATTTGACGTAAATGTGTGCTTAATCAGAATGTTACTGACATTCACATAGAATTCTTTAGCTGAGAAGGGTATAATCTCTGAACCAAAGTCGTTTGCCGTGGGGAAACGCCATCTGATTTCAAAACACTTGCAAGTGTTTTATTCTGCACTATTCTTATAATGCAGAGATAGTACTTAGAACTAAAAGTGTTACCTCAAGAGATTCAACAGTATTTCTTTCTTGAAGACATAAACTCCCATTGACGCTATGTATGGTTTCTTTTCAGCTTCCTCCTTAGAAAGTCCTAAAACAGTTGTGTCTACTGCCTAAGGTTACCCGAGGTTAGAACAATCTTCTGGCTTTGTTTTGAGATGCTACTATTGTTCAAACATGACTTTTCAACATACCATTGCTTTCAGGTCATCTCCTTTAGGTTTTTCACTGAAAGAGAGGACTCTTCCTTTGTCATCTATCTTCATAAGACCAAAATCTGAGGCCCGTCTAACATGTAACACAGAAAGAGACTATAAGAAATCTTGATCATTGATTTAGCCTAATAAGTCGGGGGAAAAAGTGAAAATTTATATGCTCTTTTGCATTCACCTGTCATCTATTGGTATGCAGGAAATGCTTATATCCGCGCCACTCTGCCGATGATCCTGCAGATTGAAGTTCAAGTATGAGTCTCTGAGAGTAACTAACTCTTGATAAAGGACATGTGCTCAAGTAATCTTGTCTCACCTGTATAAAATCCATATAATCCATCCTATAGAGGTGATCTCCAGAAAGGATCAACACATCCTCTATCTCCTTGGTTCTTGCATCCTATGGAAAAGATGTTGGACCCTTTGTATTTGTTTTTTTCCAGGTGAAGATAAGCTAGTTAAAGTCTGATTTCTACCTCGAAAAGCCAGTGGAATTGCCGAACCGCATCTGCTGTACCTTGGAACCACCTTTTACCAGATTCTCCTGGCGTTTGAGTGGCTGCAAGAACCTGATTTTTTGTTTTCAAACAATTGCCTCAGATGCATCAAACCAGTTTGGCGCGTAATGGATGATGAAGAAAGAATATCGAACCTCAACATAGCCTTCTCCAAAGCCAACTCCATTGGAGTTGTAAGCACGAGCTAAGTGCCTGTTCAATGATGCTGAGTTATATTGTGTGAGTATGTAGACTTTGTTGATTCCGCTGTTGATGCAATTGCTCATCGGTACATCTATCAACCTATAGGCTCCCCCTATAGGAACCTGCAATTCACGCATTTTCCGGATTACTGTGCTGCTGGAAATTCAGCAATATTGGAAACTTTGCAACAGAGAATCAACTAACAGCAGGCTTGGCGCGACGTTTTGTGAGAGGAAAGAGTCGAGTTCCTGCTCCACCTCCAAGAATAATGGAGGCGACCGTCCTTGAATCCCTTTTCTCAGCCTCAGTATCTTGTACCTGGAGAGGTCAGTGACAGAAACAAACACAGTGCAGATCACCCTTGATGAGTTCGAAGAATAAGAAGCTAAAAGGTTTCAACTTTTTACCTGACTCTCTGCAGCTACTCTAGTTAAAGACATTGAAACTCTCTTCTGAGAGAAGCTAGTAGAAGATCGAAGGCGGACATTTGGAAGCTGAGCCAAGTTGAGCTTCTTACCCATGAGCTCTCCATTGCAGAAGGTTCCAAGCTTAATGTGCCTGGTCAAGCCCGTGGAGCCACGTAGGCAGCTCGGGGCAGAGAGGGAGATTCTGCAGTCAGCAGAAACCACCATTTTTTGCTGGAAATGTTGGCTCTTGAAGTGTTTGAAGAGAGGGAGAGATAATGAGTTGCATGGACTTGCATTTTACTTGGAAGGATTTGCTCCACCCTATCTTCAACAAGTTACATCCACCACCAGTTTTTATTTTCTGTTTTGTCTTTACATGTCTTATTCTACTTGAGGCTTTATGTCACGGAAAATGAGTTTCCGGAGAGAATACTGTTTACTTTTTTTATATTTGAAAAATACTTTTACTGATATAATGATGGTATGATTTATTATAAAGATAAATGTAAAGAACAGTGAAACATTTTATACCCGAGCAAGAAGGGGATATTGAAAAGATTAGGGAAGCATTTCATCGTACTTCTTGTATTGTGAAATTGAAGTTTTTCTTTTTTTAACACTGAATTGGAAACCGGTAAGCATCTGAGCTACAAAGATTCAAAGGGAGAACACTTAGGTGTTAAACAAAAGACACATTTGATCCCCAAAAAAAAATCAAAAAGAAAAAAAACAAAAGAGACAATCACAAATTCAGGTTAACGTGAAATTGAAAAGATTAGAAAGATTTCATTGTACTTTTTGTATTGTGATCACTTGGGTGTTAAACAAAAGAGACATTTGATTAAAAAAAAAAAAAAAAGACAATCATAAATTGAGGTTAAGGTGAAATTAAAAAGATTAGAAAGATTTCATTGTACTTTTTGTATTGTGAAATTGAAGTTATGATTTGTGTTGTGTACAAAATAATCCATCGAGGGACCGTTTATCCAGAGCCAACAAATTATAATTTGCAAGAGGCTTTATGATTCAAATTGCATTTAGATATATAGTACCAGCTGAGATTATTTTCAATTTTAAGCGATCTAGTGATTCTTAGGAGCTGTTATTGGATTGGGGTTCTTAATGTATTTTACAATCATAATGAAATCCGTGGTATTCAATTGTCTATTTGATATAACTACATTAAAATCACCTGTTATTGGATTAAGCATTTTTTTGTGTATTCTAAAATACAATAAAAACCACTTTTATTCAATCTAATCTTGATTTTGAGAGATTTTAGTTATAATGGATTTTAATGTACTTTTTTCTCTAAAACGTGAACAACACAAATACATGCCTTTTACTTCTTCTTTTGATGGATTTCAGATTTAAAAAAAAAAAATATTTCCAAAATTGTCTTCTCTTCTCCGAGACCAGATCATTACCCTTCTTCTTTGATTCTTGTTCGATTTTGCTTATAATCTGAGATTCGGTTTAGATTTGGCCCAGTTCAGTTAATTTGGATGCAATAAAATTCTATCCGAATTTTGCCAAAATTCAATTGAGCCACCATGGATTCTATCTATTCTGATGTATATTGTATTTCGTGAAGAATCCTTCGTTTACAGAAACATTTGTCCTAAACATTAGTAATCGGATGGTCATGGCGACCAAAATGGACCGGTTTGATCTACCTAGGTTTCGAACTAAGATTCGGTTTCGTCTTGCCGTCATAATATATTCAATGTTTTGTTTATCTGCAATCTTCAGTGTCTAGTCATAGGGATTTGCGATAGATTTGATTATAATGACATTTGGGGGAAAAAAATGATTGTGTATTAACTGATTATGTTTTTGGTTATAATCTGAAGAAGAATGGAGTATGGATTTTTGCAGACGTGGATCATGGACTTTAAAATTCAACAAAATCGAACAAAATACTTTCAAATACAAGTAAAGTAAAATACATCAAAATATCAATCCAATGCGGTGGATCATTGAGAATTCATCAAAATCTAACAAAATACTTTTAAATACAATTACAATAAAATACATTAAAACCACCAATTCAATAACAACTCCTTACAGTTTTGAGGCGAGTTGCATTACTTGTATTGAAGCGTTTTCACTTTTCACTCTTTGGTAAGCGAGACAAAATGTTTTTTGTCCATTATATTTCATTTAAGAATCTCCTTTCAAAAATATTGATGCTTGTTATGCTTTTTACCGAGATCCAGTAATGTTTAGATATAATACATATGTTTTGTTTTGTTTTTTTTTAATAATGAAAACACAGTTATCAAAATATTGTTCATTTTCAAAAAGATATTCATGACAAATCAGCTAATAATAGTTCCAAAAAAAAAAAAAAAAGAAGACAAATCAGCTATTGTCATAATATAAACGACAACGTTTTGTCTTGTTCGTTAACTGTGTACGTGTCATAAAATCGAGTGGACAAGAAGAGAGAGAACCGACGCAGCGACTTTGAAAGATTCTTCGCTAAAAAAGTCAGTAGAAGCTAAGAACCTCTTCGTCAATGGCGATTTCCAAGCTCCACCTACTCTTTCTCCTCTCAGTCACTCTCTCCCTTTATTGTCCTGTTCTTTCCGACATCGGTAAGTAATCTCTCTCATTTCCGGAACATAGATCTTCTAGACTTTTGCGTTTAGGTGTAATCGACGACGACACTGTAGATCTGCTCTGCAAATCTCCACATCTGTTTGATTCACGCCTCTCTGTCCGCTAGATTTCGAATCATGATCATAATAGATTGACTCTTCTTACTAATTTTACCTGCGATTTAATTTGTGGATTGCTTTTGTGTGTTGTTGTTGTGTTCTGAATTCGACAGATGAGGAAGACAATCTTCTTGCAGGCATCAACAGCTACAGAACATCCTTAAACCTAACGACACTTACAAAAATCGAAAACGCAGAATGTCTCGCTGACGAAATCGCAGACCAATTCAAGAACCAACCCTGCACAAACACCACTGGCTCAGCTTCAGTCCCTGGAACCGAACCTGGATTTCCAAACTACCCTAACCTCCTCAAGAAATGCCATCTCAACATAACTGCGACAAGAGACGGTGTGATAATGCCAGCTTGTGTTCCTAGCCTTGATGCACTCCTTGTCTTGAACAATTTCACAAAGTCACAGTACTCCAAGAACCTTAATGATTCTAAGTTCACTGGCATTGGTATTGGTTCTGATAATAATTGGATTGTTGTTGTCCTCACTACAAGCACTCCCGAAGGTGGCTTCTCTCCTGCTACCAACTCAGAAGAAGGTCTCACATTCGGCCGTCTCCTTTTCTTGTTTCTTGTCTCTTCTTTCTACATGTTTTTTTGAGTCTCATCAATGACTCCATCTGGATTTTGTGGTGCTAATCAGCTTCTTTGCACTGCCAATTTTCTTCTTCTTGATTTCATGTGGTTTATCTCCCATTCGACAAACCACAATGTTGCTATTTCGACATTTCGTTATTCCACTATTCATCGTAGACGAACAGAGAATTCATATTATGGGGTACCGATATTGGGCCTTAAAGGTCCAACTAGTTTTTTGTTGGTCGTAAAGGCCCAACTATAACCGATTCCCACTTCGACATTTGAACGTTTTTTTATATTTTTCCGATTAAATGAAAAAACCAAATTGGAACGTAACTAAAATTGAAAAAAATAAATCAGAGACGAAGGGTTTTGGTTAGGGCTTTAAAGGAGAGAATTTGCGCGGCTGCCCGTCTTCTTCCCCAAATCTCCGCCTCTCTCTGTCACTTCTTCGCCGGAGATATAACAAAACCATGATTCGCGGCGGAAGAAGCTACGTCACATCACCTCCTTCCTTCTCTAACGACGCTAAGAAGCTTCTTGTCTGTACCGGGAACACTGTCTCCGTTTTCAGCGTCGCCACTGGCTTACAGGTTACCATTTTTTCTTCGAAATCTCGTCAAGCTTTCTCTTCGAATCTCGTTAATCTTTAGATTTTCCTTTCTTTTTAGATTACTTCGCTTGAGGGTCATACAGCTCCAGTGACGACTCTGATTGTTGTTCCTGCATCGAGCGCGGCTCAAAAAGTCATCTGTTATTGTTGGACTGCGTCTATCGATGGTACAATTAGGCATTGGGATTTCTCTGGACCTGAGCTTTTGAAAACCATTGATGTTAAACTTCCGATTTACTCTATGGTATTTAAGAATTTGATTACTTTGGCTAATTAGTGTATTTGTGATTCAGTTTTGTATTTCCTGAATCTATATCTTATTGTTTTTGTAGGTCATTCCTTCTCTTTTGAGTGAACCTCAGCAATCTGGTAAGATGGTTGCTTATGTGTCTGTTGAGGATACGGGTGTGGCCAAACAAGGGTCCAAAGAGTTGCGTGGACACGTTCGAAGATTTAACCTTGCTAAAGAGCGTCTTCGCGGAGACACTTTGAAAGAGGTTAGCTTTAATGGATGGACCAAAGTTGTGTCTTAAAATTTGATTGGTTTAGCTCAAATCATTTGCCTATCTTCTTTTTGTAGATGGAAGACCCAAAATCTATAGTTATCAGTCCGTCGGGCGGGTTTTTCGGAATCTGTCACAAGCGTAAAATTCATGTATGGGATGTTCCTTCTGGAGGTTCAAGGAATGATCTTCCCAGGAAGATGACATTACATCACACAAAGGCTATCAATGCTTTTGCTTTTCATCCCACCGAGAGAATTATAGCTGCTGGAGATGTAACTGGAAGAGTGTTGATTTGGAGAGGATTCGGTAATAGAAAACTTGCCTTGGGTAATCAAATGAAAAAATTGAGAGCAATGGATGATGTGGACAACCCTGGGGTGAGAGATGAAGATGATGCTGAATCTTGCACTACGTGGCATTGGCACTCTGCTGGAGTAAATGTCCTTAATTTCTCTTCCGATGGAGCGTATTTGTATTCAGGTGCGACTGGGTTATTTTCTGCTCATATTCACCATGTGTGCGTGTGTCTGTGTTTATAGGCAGCTGGACTAATATACATTGGTTTAATCACCCAATATAAAGTAATAGGTCATGTTTATGTCCACACTATGTGGGAACAGTGAGAATTCTCCAAAGAAATTTCCTGAGTTCTTACTTTGTATTGCGTTTGTTTTCTGACTCTTTAGGGGGAAAGGAAGGGGTACTTGTCGTTTGGCAGCTAGATACAGGGAAGAAGAAATTTTTACCAAGAATAGGGTCTCCTTTGTTGTATTTCATGTGGTCTCCAGATCCAACTCTTTCTTCTGTAAGTCAAAGCTTACTGTTTCAATCTTATCTGATCTAACACAACCTGCTGCGAGCAAAGTTGGAATGTTTTGCCCATTTTACTGATAACAAGAGCTGCAGGTGGTTTGTGCCGATAATCAAATCCATTTCCTAAAAATGCCTTCCATGGAGATCTTAAGGACTATTTCTGGAATCAAGGTCCGTCTTAGAAACCTTTCAATTAACCACCTGAAAACCTTTTCTTGTCGGTTTGGTCAATGTTTCTAGGATTCTAGAAATTTTCACCCAACTGCTTAAACTTTGGAAGCTAGTAACCTCTCTTGGATCTTCCTTTTCTTTGGCATTTACTTCACTGTGTGTTTCTGTTTTACAGCCTCCCCCATCACTGCCTAAGATGTATGAAGGCTTGGCTAGTACTGTTGCATTTGATCGATCTTCTGGCATGGCTGCTTTGTGCACAGAGAATTATTGTGTTCAGCTATACAATCTTCTTAATGACCGGGGAATGTCAGAGGTTAGTATGTGGCTCCAAGATATACTTACGGAGCTCTTTTCCACTTTCTGCTGTCTATGAATCCTCTAAGTTGGTATGTCATAGTTGTAAGGTTAACCTTTTAACCAATGCTTTTCCAGGTTCAAGTTTGTGAAAGAAACCATCAACCAGGTGATGAAGTCACAGTAAGTACATTTCTGTGCTGTTTTATTTGGTTTAATAATATCTAAGATCATTTTCGTTTGGTGATAATTTGAGAATACGGTAATAGGTTATGGTGACAGCGGTTGCTATCTCCCTGGATGGCTCAGTAATGAGTACAACTGAGGTGAAACTTTCGGAAGATGGCATAGGAGGCTTAGTTTCCCTCAAGTTTTGGGAGTCTGAACCTGACAACAAAACTTTCACTTTATCCACAGTTGTATACGAACCTCACAAGTTAATACCTTATCCCTCTGCTAATGTTTAAAGCTTTATTTGTCATCATTACCCAATTTTCTTGTGATATATCATCTCTTATAAACATATCAAATCTAGATTTTGATTTCTCTAATTTTATCTGTTATATCCTTTACGTGAGAGTAAATTTCCTCCATCTGTATATCATACAGGGATGCTGGTGTCTCAGCCATTGCCTTCCACCCTACCCGTTCCATGGCAGTTAGTACATCGTTCGCTGGGGATTTCAAGGTAGTTCTTAAACTGGTTTTATATAATATCTCTCATTTGTATCTTTTATTTTCTTGCTTTTTATTGACATCACTTTTTTCTGTTTCAGATTTGGGTTTGGGTTTGCAACAGCGACAAGAACCAGACAGTTAAGGACTCTAGCTGGATATGTCATGCAGTTGGCTCTTATAAGTAATAGCTTCTCTATGCATTAGGAAACTTCAACATTCATAACTGTTTCGCCTTGGTGATCATATTATATAATCTCTTCCCTTTGAATATTTTCCAGGAAGAAGCCAATGACTGCTGCTGCTTTCTCTGGAGATGGCACTGTTCTGGCTGTTGCGGCTGAGAATGTTATTACGCTTTGGAATCCGGACAAGAACATTCTCCTGTCTGTTTTAGGAGCTACTCTTACGGTAAAAAAACTGTGCAGTTTTCTATTAAAAAGTTAGAGCCTTTCCTGTATATACTGATGTTTAAACCTTTCAATATATATTACAGCCAATTACAAAGCTCTGTTTCGCGGGGAAGTCTGAGTTCCTTGTTGTGGCATCCCATTTTCCGAAACCGGAGTTATCAGTTTGGAATACATCAAAGTTATCTTTATCATGGTCCTATGGTTTACGCATAGAAGGTAAATATTATAACACTTTATTTAATTTTCTACATGAAAATTCTTGTTGTGTTTTGCTTGGTAAATGTTTCTTCTCGTTCTGCAGCTGTCACTTCTGCAGTGGATTCATCGGCTTTTGCTGTCCTGGCTCTGATCCCAGAAACTTATAAAAAGGATAAATCTAAGAAGAATATCTTCCGCGGTAGAGATGGTGCCATTATCTTGTTTAATGGATCAAATCCTAATCCGGTATCTATATGGACCGTAATGAAGGTATGACAAAAGAAAAACCCTGCTAATATATAACTGTAAAGAAGGAGAGATGAAACCAACGAGTGAAACCATGTCTAAATTGCAGGCTGAGGGAGGATCAATCTCATTTCTAGATGCAGAAAAGTCTCAGATTCGGCTTGGATATGTAAATGGAAGTCATGAGTATGTTGTTTTCGATCCCAGTAGTGATGAGACAAATGAGCGTAGCCCTATTGACTATGAGGGTCTTGCTGGTCACGAAGAGACGACAGGTAAAAACAACATAATAATAAAATAAAATAAAAACTTTGTTAACTCGTTTTTGCCATGGTATTAATCGAAAAAGTCTCAAATCTTGTAGGAGATGTTGGGTACACGTCGTTGTACGGGCAATTACCGGATTATGAGAAGAAGAGAATGGAGGATTCTGAGTCATTGGTGACACCATTTGCATCGTCAGAGAGACCGTGGGAGACAATATTCAGCGGCTCTACTCTAAATTTCCCGCCTCTTCAGAAACTATGTGCTGAGTTCTTTGAGTCTCTAATGGAGAAAAGAGCGGCCGTTGTGGAATGAGAGTCTTTATACAAACTTAGCCACAAAAAGGTTTTGTAAGGTTTATACCAAAAGTTACTAAGGAAATTTTGTAGCTTCTTGTTGTGAGATTCGATCCGGTTTATGTTGTTACCAGACTTTGGGAAAAAGTGCAGGATTCTAACCAAGTGCCCATGAAAGCGACTTGCCTTTTTTTTCTCTTCCAGTCTTCCTTGAGTACAATTGTATCGCAAGAGGAAATTCAAAACTAAACAAATGATATTTTGGGAAGAAATTGCAAATACAGTTGTATTGAACATGGGAAATGTGGAATCCGAAAATGATTAATTGCTGTCAGTGTTGCGTGTTTTGATAATTCTGAATTCTCGCAAGTTTAGTTAGGGTAACGCCATTAAGATGAAGTAGCTAGACTTATAAAACTTTTGGAAAATTTACTTGTTGTAAAAGTTGTTAATTCGGGTGCCAACTTTCTTCTTTGTTTAGCTAGCAAATGATACATCTATGTTGGATTTGGTTCACGGTTTAGCTCTGGTTCAGCTATGTGATTGTGAAGTCTTCAAATGGGCTTTGCGCAGTATTGAAGTTGGACCAGTGGCAGTTCCTTAAGTCGCTATAACGCAGTATCTTCTGCTTCTTATCTCATCTTTGTAACACAAAACTAATCCGGGACTTGTGTAAATCCGGATTTTTTTTGCCATTTAACTGCATTGGCCAACCATGATTTGTCTGATCAAAGTCACTTTGTAATTCTTTAAAGGATACTACTATCTTACAAGTTACAACATGACTTTGACTTAACATTTATCTGCAAAAATTTATCATCCAATTGATGAAGATTGCGCAGTTATTTCCTAATAGCTAATTGCTTTATAATATAAAGTAAATTACTTTCCAACACATAACTTAGTATCATACTATACTATGCTTTAACGGTCAAAATGTGTAAAAAAAATTATAATGTAAAAGGTTAATTTATGTTCTTAAAATTACTATTTACAAACTAACCCTATTGTTTGTTTCTAAACTCAATCTCAGAATCAAAACTCTAAGTCCACTATCAAAATTAACCCTATACATATTTGGCAACTTAATTATATTATATCAAATTGGTAAGGAGAAAGAAACAAGAGCATGCCTTTTATATTAAAACACACATATATATATATATATATATCACGATTTTGTTTTTTCATTAAATTATTTTGGGTTTCGGGTATGTAAAACTAACATAAGAAGTTAAAATAGTTCTGACAGGAAAAAGATGTGAAAATCTCAAAATAGTAAAATATATGTTATGAGAAAAATAATGTTAATATTCTTTTGTATTTAGTACAGTTTGTTTTTGTTCTTGATAATTTTAGCAAGTGTAGTTTGGTTGGTCAATTATTGTTTTCACTCTTCACCGGCCCCCACTCGGTAGAGTGAGTCAACATTATGATTTTAAGTTGGAAAAATAATACATTTCTTACACAAGATTTTTTTTTTTTTTCTTTTTTTAAAAGCACAAGATCGAGTAGTAGAACCATTTAACACTAATAATAGTGTTTTTTTTTTGCTTGGTTGGTGGATATTGGATAGGACGTGAAACAAAAAAAAACAAAGCTGTAAAATAGAAACAAGAAAATCTTCTCACTTTTTGAAATGTTGATTTTGTCTCGATTTCTATAATCTATCTTTAGATTTTGTGCCTCATTATTTGTGTGTGTGTGTTCTAAGTGTGAGGGAGCGTTTTGATTGAGGGACTTGACTATTAAAAGAAAAAAAGAAGAAGACAAGCGAATTATGCGTTTAGGATACGTCTTCGAAACGTCACTTTCTTTTCACTAACAAACAATGAAGTTAATGATCTCTCATGTTTTTTTTTTTTTGGTCACAATGATCTCCATGTTATGACTGGAAAATATCAAGAGAGATTGAAAGAGAATCGTATCTACTTTCTATCACTTTTTCTTTATCTTTTTGGTTTTGTTTTTGTTTTTTACTGTTTTAATTAGTTTTTTTTTTTCAAAGCATGAAACTAAAAATGAAAAGAAAAATCTAAGAAAGTAATTTTCCATGATTCTTGTTTAAAGTCATTTGACACCAATATACACTTAAGCAAAGGTGACATTTTGCATCCAAAAATTGCACTATTAGGTTGTTATCAAAAGTGTAGAAAATAACGATATTTCGTTCATATAAGAAAAGGAGAGGATAGTTTCTACTTTCTATCACTACTAAACGGGTCAACACAAAGTAATCGGATACACTAACTTCTGTTGGATTTATATGGGGAAGCTAGCTATATGTTTTTAGTAAAGATGAACAAAACTATCTTCAACATAACAATTTCGGTTTTTATATTCCAACAATAATGTATTCGAATGGTGTATGTTTCAAAGTATAGTCGGTTATAGTTTTTTTTTTTTGGGAAAATCTGTCAAAAATACAACAAAAAAACTATAATTTGAAAACTAACAAAAAAACCTAAATCAAAGGCCACATACCTCATTTTTCTCAACTTTTTAATTTTCTTTTTTTTTGGTTATTTATTAAAAAGACCCTTTTTTTTTTGAAAATAAAAGCGTTATAGTTAACTCTAATGGATGTAGATAAGTAATTAATATGTACCACTAGAAACTTTAATCTAGTTGGCTCCTACATAAACGGAATTAACAGTGCATTAGTTATCCAATAATTTCTGAAACTCAAAGAACAAACTTTAAGAAAAAGAAAAAAGAAAGAGCTGTTGTGCAGTTGTGCTGTGATGAATGACTTGCTTATATTCGTGTCTAAGAATTATAATTTCTTGACCTTATGGGGATCTCTTCAATTATTATTTATATTCATCTCTCTAATTATTGTCAACAAAATAATATGTGTGTCAGTGAGCCAAGTGAAGTCGATCGTCATTGATCGACCTGTTTTTCTAGGGCGAGCGGCTAGCTACTGCCATTGCCGTGCCAAGGCTTGAAGCAATTTTAAAAAGGGGCCTGTGTTACATGTTTAACAATATATATTGTTGTATATCTATAAGGTTAGTAAAACACAAATAAAGATAGATAAAATCTAATAAGAACACTAAACAAGCAGTAATGTTGGTGTATGTTATAAATAGTTTTGGACTTTTGGTTATGAACAAAATCAACCTTAAACTCAAAACTGTTAACCGTCGCCGCTCACACCACTAAACGTGAAATCAATAATAAAAACAGAGATGTAGTGAAGAAGAGATTGAGGAAGAAGTATTTATTGGAAGAAGAAAAATAAACACAGGCGGAGGATCGAGCTGTATAAGAAGAATTAAATTTGATTTAAATTTTGGAATCGTGAGTCATCGATAGTTGTGCGAATTTTTTTTAGGGGTTTAATAAGAAAATAATACCACTAAATGTAGGAGAATTTTTCTCTTAAAAAGATAGTTAGTTTGGAACTTGGGTAGAAGTCAATATATAAAGTAATCTCAACCATTATACCAAAACTAAATTTCAAAAATTTAGAGTCCTTTAGAGTCCTAAAATATATATGCTCCATCGGTTCCTGAAAATAATTGTTTTATAAAGATTAATGAATTGTAAATTTTAAACCATATTAATTGATTTTATTGAAGTAATATTGGTTTTAAGTTTGTGTAAAATTATTTACTACAAAATAATATTTATAATTAAATATTAGTTTATTTTTTTGATATGTGTAAAAACTTTAAAAAATTATTCTTTTAAATATAGAGAAAGTATTGTTTAGGGTAATGAGGCAAAAACATTTATTATACACCATATACACGTCTTAACTACTAGAGTTTCATCTTTCTTGTTTTTTTGCTAAACAAGTTTCATCATGTCACATATAGCTAGGGAAAAATGTCGAAAAAAGTTTAAACTTTTAAATTGTGACAAAAAAACTCCAACTTTTGAAATGTCATTTAAAACTCAAAATTTTTGTTGATTTTTAAATAAAATGCTTAACTTTTGTTGACTCGGCCATTTAAGGCTCGTCGTTAAGTTTCGTTAGCGGAGTTAACTTTCTGTTAATGAGCTCTGTTTAAACAAAACGATGATATTTTGGTTTTAATAAAATGACACCGTTTTATGGGAAAATTGTCGAAAAAACATCAATTTTCAAATTGTGGCAAAAAAAAACTCCAACTTTTGAAATGCCATTTAAAACTCAAAATTTTTGTTGACTTTTAAAGAAAATGTTTCACTTTTGTTGACTCGGCCGTTTAAGGCTCGTCGTTAAGTTTTCGTTAGCGGAGTTACTATTAGCATTAAATTGGGTAGTTCAGACAAAAAATATATCGTTTGTAGATTCTTTACCGTGCCACATTGACCGGGTATGACGAACCTGGCTATAATCCTTGCTTATGCCACGGATAGAAAGACTATCTACGGTGTGCGTGCACCTCCGGTTGATCTTTGGTTGATTTTACAGAGGTTGGTATAGGTTTGAGCGTGTTCCTTGTACGTGCTGGCATTTGGCTATACAAATTCGTTAAAAGGCGCAAAAATATATATCAAGGGTCGGAAAGAGTTTTTTGAGCGCAATGGAGGTCTTCTGTTGCATCAAGAACTGGCTTCCGAACAAGGCTCTGTAGAGAAAACAATTGTGTTCAGTTCCAAAGAATTGAGCTTTGGTTTGGACAAGGTGCTTGGACATTGTGGACAAGGTACAATGTACAAAGGGATACTCGATGACGATATGATCGTGGTGGTTAAGAAGTCTAAGGTTGCGGATGAAGACAAGTTGGAAGAGTTTGTAAACGAGGTTGTTATTCTGTCTCAAATCAACCACCGCAACATCGTCAAAATACTAGGCTGTTGTTAGAGACCGAGGTTTCGTTAACTCCGCTAACGAAAACTTAACGACGAGTCTTAAACGGCCGAGTCAACAAAAAAATATTTTATTTAAAAGTTAACAATTTGAAAGTTGGAGCTTTTTTTACCACAATTTGAAAGTTGGAGCTTCTTTCGACATTTTCTCCAGATAAAACGGTGTCGTTTTGTTTAGACGAAACTCGTTAACAGAAAGTTAACTCCGCTAACGAAACTTAACGACGAGTTTTAAATGGCCGAGTCAACAAAAGTTAAGTATTTTATTTAAAAAATCAACAAAAAATTTGAGATTTAAATGGCATTTTCAGAAGTTAAAGTTTGAGATTTTTAGACATTTTTCCCCATGTAGCTAGCACAATGTATTGTTTCAAGTTGTCAAGGACCTTATACACGAGGATATTCACTCTCATAGCAGCGTTTGGGTCCCAACGAAAAAATATATATATCAACTGGCCAAACTTGGGATAATTAAAGCCTGCTAATTATAAAAAAAAAAAACTATTGGCCATTTCTGCTAATTTCTCAATTATATATAGGTATATGAAATGTAGTATCTTAGGGGAGGAGCAAATCGACCAATATAGTACCAGCTAGGATTTTGTTTTCTCGCCATGTTGCCACTACTCACGGCTCACAATTCACGGATCCAATTGTGCAAACTTTTAAATGTTTTTTCGGCAGGAAAAAAATAGTTTTTTTAAATCATAAGTTGCAATTTTTTTCCAGTACATAATTGTATACATCATGTAGTATTAGTTACCAAAAAGCTACTTCATTACGTGATTAATTTGTTATGACGTTTCTGATAATGTTTTTGCTCATATTAATTTCTAGACATAATTTTGATGTTGCAATCAAATTCATAAGTTAATTGGTTGTTTATTTCGGTCAAAGAGAGCGACAGCATAAAGAATCTAAAGGTAGCCCACAGAACAAAAAGTTGTTTAGAAATTTTTTAAATAAATACTTTTTTTTACTTCCAAAGGATTAAAATATACCTACGAAAAAAGGGCAAAAGTGTAACTTCATAGAATAGAAAGATAACGTCATGGTCGTACTAATATATTAATTAGACGTCCACATATAGTTTTTTTTTATAAACCGTAGGAGTTATGAACTTTTGTCTCATAATCTCCTTGGTATCTGAAGTCAGCCTTTCGATATTCCGATTTAGAGAATAATCCTCCGTACTAAAAGGAGTTTGAATCTAGGACACAAGAGAACTGAGAACCAATCCCTTTGTGTTACCATTAAACCACCACACTTTTGGTCCGTTTACATACTTAGAATCAATAACCAATCCTTTGCTCTGCTTAGCCACAAAGGAAGTTAATTACCAATTGCAACTTTTGAGCCTAAATGTTCTTTCTCTACATTTTTAGATTGAATATAAAAGTTTAACATAATCGAACCACATCAAAAAGACATTGCGTCACTAATCGTATAGAGGTCAAGTTGGTGGGGGCATCGAGCACACATCTAGATTCAAATGGTCACATGATGGTTCAAATTAATTATGAATTGGTAGTTCTGAGATATCACGAGAGCTAATTTAGTCAGATTAAAAGTTTCTTTTTTGATAAAGTCAAGTTCAAAGTTTATGATCAAATGTTTATTGAAAAATTAGATATTTGGTTAGTATAATTGTTAGAAATTGTGATGCATATTATAACATAAACAAAATTAAAATATATTTTTATCACAATTGAGATCTAAAAATTTATATGGTTTAATATCACCCTTAGTAATATTTTCATTGTTGGTGTGCTATTTATGGAAAACTTGCTCTGAAATTCTCAGTCGTACTCGCATCCACATCAATTGTTCGTTTTGATTCGTCGTGCTTAGGTCGTTTTATTGTTCGTTACGAACATGCTATACAAAAAAGTGTCGTAATTCAGTTTTCTGTATAAAGTATCAATAACAAATATTCTCGATATTATTCCATTTTTTAATGCTATGCCAAACTAATTTCAACATGCAACAAATACCCAAATGGATAGAGGCGGATCCCATGCAGACTACTTTGCAAGAAAAGGAACGGGAAAAAGGAACTTCTATGTATCAATCGCCACTCACAGTAATAATAAATGATAAGAATAACCAAAAGAATTCATAGATCGAGACCTTCTTTTCTTTGTGTGGATCGGATCGATAAATTTTGCTTTCGAACAAAAAAAAAAACGATTACCGAAAGAAACCCTTACATGATTTTTTTTTTAAAAAACACATAAAGTTTTAAAGCACAGTCCAATGGGAGTTTCACGTGTCGCTCACTACATTTTTTCTTTTTGTTTTTAGAAAGTGCTCACTACATTTCTTTGACTTCGAATGGTGACTTTCCGCACCGTCTCGTCCTGCACTAAACAGTTGTAAAAATCTATACTTATATATATCTATCTAAAAAAAATCTATACTTATACATATGTATATATTAATTTTTGTTACTATTTGTCCCACACCATACCTATCTCGCCCTGCACTGTCAGCCTTAGTTAATATATTCCATATAAAGAGAAAATGAGTGGACACTTGCACTAATTGCAGTTGAGAAAGTCGAATAATATAACTTTCAAAAATCATCGTAATATATACTTTTTTAAATATAATATATTGCTGCTTGTTTTTATTTGTTAATCAAAATAATCAACATATTGCTGCTTGTTATATACTCCCTCTCTTGTACAAAAGTGTCATTGTACACATTTTCACTCATACTAAGAAAACTAATAAAAGTTCTACTTTCCCTTTTATTATTAAACTAAATAAATTTCGGAAAAATTAGAAAAAAAATACTTTTTGACCATATTTTTGTCAATCTAAACCTTTATTTTAAAATTTTAAGAGACTAAATTTTTGACTAATATTTATCCTATTCTACTTTTAATATAATAAAAATGCTACCCAAACTTTTTTCTTTCTTTCTAATTTTCCCATGTATGTATACCATCAACATAAGTATTGTATCGATTCAGGTTACGTCTTCTAGAACATGTAAATTTCATAGAAAGTAAAGAAGAAGCCGTCTTCTAAATTTCGTAGGATATGTATGAAACACAGAAGACGTATTCTCGTAGAACATATAAGAAAATTAGAAGACAGAGACAGATTCTAAACTTCGTAGAACGAATAAGAAACGCAGAAGACATATTCTAAATTTTGTAGAACAAGTAGAAAAATTAGAAGACAGATTCTAAACTTTGTAGAACGCATAAAACGTATTCTAAATTTCGTCGAACATGTAGAAAAAGTAGAAAACAGATTCTAAACTTCGTATTTGACAAATTATAAAGTGTTTCCCCGAAGCAAATCAAAACAAAGCAAAGTAGAAGAGAATAATAAACAAAGAGATACAAATTGAAATCAACTTTAAACAACATCAAAAGAAAAACATCAAAACGAAATTTAACCTAAAACAAATTAAAGAAACAAATATCACAAGAGATATCCTCAAAACGAAAAAAGAGCAGCGTGTATGAACAGAAAGCTTTCCTTCTACTTTTTTAAAACTCTCTCATAAGAAAAAATATGATCGTGTTTACTTTTTTTTATTGCTATTATCTTTAAAATATGTTTTTGGATATTTAAATTTTTTTGTGAGGGTTACAACTTAGTTTAGAAAAGGTGTAGATTAACAAAAATATGGTCAAAAAGTATTTTTTTCCGAATTTTTTCATAAATTTCTCTCTCTAATTAATACATTAAAAATAGGGTTAAAACTGAACTTTTATTCAAAATCCTATATTGAAAATTGAAAACGACATTCTTTATAAATAAAAATTAAGTCGTAGAATGACACTCTTTATGAAACGGAAGAAATATATATTATTGCAGCCTGTTTTTTTTGTTTGGTAAAGAAAAACAACGTAATACATGTTATTAATAAATAAAAAATGTTATTAATATATATTAAATAAATCAATCAAAAACGAGTGTCACCAAAGCCAAGCCTTTTGATTTGGCGGAGAGAATGGGGCCGAGATGACGTCGTTATTGTACGGACCAACCTACAAGTTTTTTTTTTTTTTTTTTCTCAACCGAACTTTAATTAAAATATTCCACAAGCATTGATAATCTAATTAGGCAGAAAGTTACTTACATAAGAAAAAAATTAGAAATTCTAGAATGTGCAGAACGAGCCAAACAGTCCGCTTTTAAATTAAGATAAAGAGAAATTAAGAACAAAAAAAAGAAGTAAGTCGATCACACAACTCCCTGAAATTAGCGGAAAGATAGAGAAAACAAGTCATTCCTCGGGATGTCTGACGATATCCACCAGGCCAGCAGTCTGTTTCAAAGACGTGGCACTCCAGCCCTCTCTCCAGCATGCATGATATCGCCCAAATTAGCGCTTCCATTTCAGAATGCAATGGGGACCTCCGGTGACTCAGTCTTTTTCACCTAAAAGCATAGTTTGATCCCCTAGAACACAAACCCCATCCTAATCCTGATGTTAAATCTGTCTCCTTCCATGATCCATCAACCTGATAGCGTAACTGCGTTGCTAGCTGAACCACTGTCTGGGGAGCCTCTTCCACTGGAGTGATTTCGCCTTCTGGTGAACCTAGCTGTGCATCCGCCCATGCCTGTATTCATTTTGTGCCAATTGAAAGATATGCGATGGTTCATAATCCACTCCTTGAAAATATCTTTTATTCCATGATTTCCAGATATAACCCAAGGGAATATTTTAATCCCTCCAGTCAGGGTATCTCCCTCTGATATCCTCCAAAAAAGAAAGTTCATATTTGCATATATCGATGAATAGAGGAATGAGACTCGTCCTTGATATGATAAGAAAAGTTTCCATGTCTAAAAAGCTATCAGACATTCAAACAATGCATGATTAATTATTTCCTCTTCCATACCACATCTCATACATATAGAAGAGCAATTAATCCCGCGATGTTTCAACCTAGATGTAACTGCCATAGAACCTGACAGAGCTTGCCCAATGAAATCATACAAGTTTCTTCTTTTGATTAATAGAAATTTTGAAAAATGTCACTCACTTTTCAAAAATACCATATTTTGAAAAAATTTGCAAAAATACCATTTTTCAAAATTATTTACTCATTATATCATTTATGTTATAATTAACTATTTTGTATTAGAATTTAATTATGAAGGTTTAAGTTTTGTTAGTGGTCAAAATATTTTTTAGAATTTAAATATTTAAGATTTAAACTTTAAAAATCTTTAATTAGTGGTATTTTTACGTATGGACAATCCATAATGGTATTTTTAAAAAGTGGTATACCAAAAATGATATTTTTGTAATTGTTCATTTCATTAATATTTAATTATTTATTAAATAGATAAAAGATTTGTTGATTGAGAGAATCCTCGGAAATCAATGAAAAGAGAGATAAAAAAAATGAAAAAAGTGAACTATGTATAAAGTATAAAATGGTCGTTTAACAAGCATATTGACGTCAAAAATGTATCTCTTGCTATACTTTATTTTCTGGCTATTCAATAAATTAAGAGAATTTGCAACCTATATACACAAATTATCTTTAAATTAGTAATATATACAAACACTATTCTAAGCACTATTGAAGTTTTGATATTCCGAATTAACCCTTACCAACATCAGCGTTAGACTACACGTGTATATATGTAGATGTGTCAGAAGAGAAATCTTTTTGAATTCTTAGCTATATTGTAACGTATACATACACTAGTGCTATATATTGATATTGTAATTATCAGTTTAAAAAAATAAAGGATTTTAATAAACAAAGCCATCAGATTGGGAAGGTAGAAGCATTGGTTGTCGAGAGAAATAGAGAGACAAAACAATCTTCACCGGAGAAATATCGGATATCAGATTTGGAAGTTGATAGATATGACCGAAAAAATAAGAAGAGTTTCGTAAACCTGTCGATACCGTCAAAGTAAATCTGATTTTTTTTTGTTTTCTTGCTTCAGATGTCGATGGAAGAGCTTCCTCCGTTACCGAACTGGATGTTCGGTACTATACACAAAATCAAAGACAAGATAAGTTAATCACCAGTAATGGTGATGGTGACCAACGGTGGTGATGATTATCAGTGGTGATGAACGATGATAGTGATGGACAATAACAATACAAACAATCCTCAGGTCGACAACGATGACTAGCCGCGAATTCAGAACGTTTTCCCGATTTTTCAATCTAATCGCCTATGCAACTCCACAATGAGTCGACTCAGCGAGTTAACTCGGTGAATTGGGTTGAGTCGATTCAGTAAGTTAACCAATTCGTTATTAGCTATTACATTTGTTAGATGTTTAACTTTAAGGTTTGCTAAAATGTTGCTTGTTTTCAATCATTAAACATTTAACAATACGTATTACCGTTAAAAAAAATATTATCCGCTACTATATATGTTAGATATCTAACAATGAATTAAGAAAGATAATTTGAAATACAAAGATAGTCATACTAGCGTACAACAAGAAATTTCTATAGTGGATTTGATCGGAAAAGATGATGATTCACTGCCAAACACCATGAATCTCGCCAACAAAGCCAAAACATTTGTGAACCCCACATCCCATATTTGCTATTATGGAATGGAATCAAAGAACTAATTTTTATCGGCTATAACATATGTTAGATGTTTAACATTGAGTTTGGCTAATCATGTTATATGTGTTCAGTTTTTAAACACTAATAATATATGTTATCGATAAATAATATGTTATCAGTTATTTTATAAGTTGACGGTCTAACAATAGATTTAGAAGCGTAGTTCAAAATTCAAAGATAATCATATTAGCGTGTTTATAAGACTAGTTCAAAATTTAAAGATAATAATATTGACGTGTTTGTATCCTTAATAGCTTTTTAAAAGTAATTATGTTGTCACTATTTAGACACAATTCATTGGTAACAAAATAACACTTTTTGCTAATTAATGTGTTCAATAATTAAACATCTAACGATACATATTACTAGTAAATAAATTGTTATCCGCTAATATACATGTTATAAGTCTAACAATGAATCAACAAGCGAACTTTATTACAAAGTAATAAATATATCGAACATATTTAATCAATAGACATCTCAAAATAAAAATTACCGCTAACTCAATTGTTAGCTGCTATTATATATGTTAGCACTACAAGACAAATTTTCAAATATCAAATGTATAAAAAAACAATTAGCGACTAATAAATTCACTGAGTCCATTCAAACCCAACATACTGAGTTAACTCACTGAGTCAACATAGTTTAGTCGGATTCTCGTTGGATTTTTGGCGGATCTTCGACATATGCTCAGAGTTGTACCGGATTTTCGCCGGATTTCTTTCCACCATCTCCTCTCTTTGACTTCTCTTTTTCTTCACCCTCAACCATCTACATGAACTCTACTCTGTCGCCGTCACCACCCATTTCGCCGCTAGCACACTCTCTTTTGCCATCACCACCACCATCTCATCCCACCGTAAAATTGATAAATGACTGATATTTCTTTATCCATGTTTTATTCATAATTTCGGATGAAAGATAAATAGTGAGAGAAAGAAGAAAAAGAAAGAAGAAACAAAGACACTAGAAAGAAGAAAGAGAGATAACCTATAGTATTTTTTTTTTATTCTGCAAGATATAGGCTATACTTAGGTGCAATCTATAATGAAGAAGAGCACAAACGTGAAGAGGGATAAAATTGTCAAATCCTACCTTTATCACTACACCAAAACTAATTTAACGTTATTTTGTACACTTACCTAATTTCTCTACAGTCTATGTATTACTAGCTAATTGACTCATAAATTAACCCTTATGTATATCAGTATATGCAAAAGAAAAAAAAAACTTTTTCATTTATCTTTATTTATTTTGTTTTTTCATATGAATGTTTTAAAATAAAATAAAAATGAAGTTGATCCAAAATAAATGGAAAAAAAAATCTTCTGCAAAAGACATAAATAACACATGAATCAATCTACTAACATTTCGCATGAAACCTATAATTTCTCACAAACTCGATCTACTAATTTGATTTGATGTGTTGGCAATTGAATTAGCACAAGTAAAAAAGCAGGAAGTTTCTAGGTACAATCGTACTAGCTAACCAAGTGGAGGTTTCCACTAATTTCGGTCCACTCAAGGAATCTTTCTTACCAAACTAGATTAACTGCCGACCACCAGACCACGAGCATATTCCCTCTGTCCATTTCTTCCTATTATTTTATATAATTCCTTTTTTCATTTTAATTTGATTCAACTTTCTGTTTTTCCCGAGTTAGGAAACGTCGATTTTTCTATTAAGAAAAAAATATAACAAAATGCATTAAAAAAATAATTGTGAAACTGTAAATACAGAGCAAATTCAGAAGTTTCTTTTCTTAGGAAGTAGAAACGCACAAAGATTCCCAATTTAGCAATCCTCTGTTTTCCCGATCGCCTTCAACACATCTTTTTGATCTTTGAACATTCACCATCACTTCATCATCTTCTTCTTCGTATTCTTCAGACTCAATCGTCTCTTCTTCGTTCTCTACAAACTCATCAGAGTCTTTAAAGATTGAGAGACGGAGACGACCGTTGCTCCGGTCAGCTTGAAAGCACCGGTTACGAGGCGGTGCCTTTGTGGCGGTCATGACCAGTCTTCCATCTTCACGGTATGGTTTCATTTGAATGCACTGAGATCCTCTCATGCTCGTCAAAGGAGGTGGAAGATCACTAGGGCTCAGATTCCCTTTCCTACTAATTTTCAACGTTCTTGTCTCCCTTGTTGTTTCCCCAAGATTCTTGGTCTGCACGTCAGGTAAAGAACGCGAGAACAAATCTTCCATGTCAGTAACATCAGAGCCAGATTCGCTTCCGAGATTCTCAGTGCACAATGCTAAGCTCTCGTCACTGAGAGTACAAGAAGATGGACGTTGAACATAAGTAGTCTTCTCTTTCTCAGAGCTCGTCTTTGAAAGAGAGGATAGTGACTGGAGAGAGCTCCAACCACTCGAGTCAGAGACAGAGGAAGCAGCTGATTTGTCATCGTTAGGGTTTCGAATGTTCTCTGCGTTAGAGGAGTCAAGGAAATGAGACTTGAGAGCTAAACCAAAGGGTTGAGAGAAGTGAGGGTTTGGTGAAGATAACCTAAGCCTTAAAGCCCTAGGCTCATTAAGCTGAGACTCAAGATATGACTGAAACCCTTGTTGATACACAACAGTTCCCATGTCTTAAAGATGATAGAAGAAATCTGGTAAGAGAGAACAAAGACTAGTTAAGAGGTTACTGTGAGATGTGAAAGAAAGAAGCAGAGAGAGATAGAGGTTTTTGGAAATAAGCATGAGGGATAATGAGAGGGAGCTGATGCCAATTTATAGTGCTACAAAAGTGAATAGAAATTAATAAAAATAAATAAAAGGAGAGAGAAAGAGAGCAGTGACTGTGCAATGTGCAGAGACTAGAGAGGTGGGTAAGGAGCTTTTCTACACCACCACTTGAAATAATGCAATTAAATTTATTATTTTTAATCATAATGTAGATAAGAATACTATAGTATGTGACTATGTGTGTGTATATATGTGTAAAGGGTGAGAGAAAGAATCAGTCATTGTATAGTGCACATGATTATGATCCAAAAACTTATGTAATCTTATGATCCAAAAACTTATGTAATCTTTTTTTTTTTAAACTAGAGGGTAATCCGGATTTATACTATCGACTAATTTCTCATGGTGAATGTAGTCGTCGAATACCTTATTCACCAGATTTTCTAATGATCCTAAAGCATAACACCCTATGTAATATTTTCAGTGTTATGAAGTGTTACGAAGGAAACAATCTGTTTTCTAGTTAAATAACAAAAGGAGTAATTTTGGAAAGCATATAGTCTACGAGGGAAACTTGGTTAATCATCGTTTTTGACTCATTTGGCAAAGAAAATAAAACTGAATTATTCAACAGCCAAGGACCCTCATGTGATATGGGACAGAAAGAGACTACGCATAAAAAAAAGAAAAAAAAAATAGAGAGCAAAACAAAAGCTGAAAAAAGAAAATTAGTGAATAATATGGATTAGACTTAGAGGCCGAGAAACGTAAATATTTGCATTTGTGTTTGTGTATACTCTTTAAAAATAACATAAATTTTATTGAAATAAAAGCTGAATTGAAATTCGTAAGTGTTATTCAACGATGAATTTTAATAGAGTTCAAATCTAACTATTATTCAATAATGGATTTTAAATCTTACTTTAAAATCTTGTGTTATTGGATATGATTTTTGTAAATCATGTTTTAAAGATTTTAAAATATTATGTTATTCAATAAAGGATTTTAAATACATCATTAAAATCATTAAAATCCAGTGTTATTCAACATAAAAATATTTTGGAAATCTTTAATTTTTAATGGATTTAAAATCACTTATGGGTAGATTTTAATGAATAAATCATAACAAACAAAATCCAAAGGTTACTGCAGAGATTTTAGAATCTACACATATAAACTCCATCAGAATTTAAAATCTTGAATATTATAAAATTTATAGAATTGATTTTAAATCATTGATTGAATACTCATCTTCAAAACATATTGAAAATTGAATGTTTTTCTTATTTAAGGCATCTACAATATCCAAATGAAAAATTAACAGTTGAGATCCGTGTAGGTGGAATTCAAACTATAGTCACAATTTTTTCACCGTTCTAACTTAACCACTGGACCAACATTATTTAGGTTTTTTTATTCTTTATTTTTTGTAATTAACAAATATATTTATCTAAGAGCAGTAATTTTTGTTCGTGTTACATCTAAATGTAAAAAGAAAAAAATAATATAGAAAATTGTCGACCATTTAGCGAGAGACACGTAATGGGAGTAACATGTCAAAAAGTTACAGACAGGTTTTGGTCTTCTTTTAAAATTTACTTCCAAAAAAATAAAACAATCCAACAAAAGTTATGAAAGTTCCCAATTTGGTTTCCCTATTAGTGTGCTATGATTATGAAAATGATCGCTGTTTTTTCTCTCTAATAATACTCATTCTTTATATTTAAAGCAAAGAATCGTGTGTCACACAGGCAGGGTTGGTCAAAACCTATGTCGGGTAATTCTTAGACCCAATTTAAACAACATGACAGCAACGGCCCTCTAATTTTGAAATCTAAATCCCATCAACCTATTAAGAAAAAGACGATTATTGGCACTAATTAATTAAGGAATAAACATGAAAATGTATGTCCTTGTGAAATTTTTTTATAAAGGAATTGTCATAAATTGTCATGTATCAAGAAACCACGACATGAAACAGAACACAGGAAAAAAAAGCAAATAAAGTGTGCCAAAAATACACTCACCTCAATTACACTGTATTTGAATGCGAGGAAGAAAAACCCAAAATTTCCGCCTACTTTTAATGACCTATATACAAATGAAAGAAATATTGTTCTTAACTATTTTATGTTAAAAGTATGGGCATTCAATCAATAAACCGATTTAAACTGAGCTAAAATAATCGATTTTGAATCATATTTCAATATAATTTAAATTAACTAAATTTGTTTCTCAGAAAGCAAATTTGAATTTGAACCGAACCGGAAAAAAAAAACGATTTAAATGAATAAAATATATTATATATCACTAAAAATAATTTTAATTCGAACCAAAACCAAAACCAAAACATTACCAAACTATCTATACTTTGAATACTATTTCTTATTCATAAATGAAATTCGGAAAACCAAAACCAACTCTAAATACGGATTAAACAACCTAGTAGTTAAAAAGAAATAACTAAGAAACACATGACCAAGAGGTTTCAGCTAGATGAATTATATTAAGTTTAAAAGACAAATCAGGCAAAGCCACCTAAGTTTTAACAACCTTTCTCTCTCTCTCAAATTCTAAGACACTGTCGGGTTAACTTAACATCAAACTTTGTCCTTTGAATCTTTAGCTAGCCAACAGTAAGCTGCTTTTTTATTCAGAATTTCAAATTATCAATTCACTTAAACCATGTTACCCTTAAAAACCCCGTACGGAACAGCTTAAGAAGACAGATTTTAAGATTCATTTTAAGTCGTCAGCAACAGCAAGTGATTCCCCACTAAACACTTTTCTTTCTTCTGTCTCTCTGTTAAATCAGATGCTTACGTACTTAACCCCATTTTTCTTTTTAATATGTACTTATTAGTAACCCCATTTCTAAACAACAAAAGACACTTTTTCTTCGTAGTTCATAGTAAACAAATGCCCTAGGGTCACTGACTTTTCCTCAACTCTAAGGCATGTGGATTTATTATTATATAAACAAATGCATAACCTAGTTCTCTCTTCTCTCTGCTTTTACCATATAAGTTACACAAAGGAAAGCTAGAGAATGTGTGAGCTGTTCCTATTCCAAAGAGGGTGGGGGGAGATTTATGAGATCTTCCTGGGTTTCCTCTAATAGAAAAAGCCACCTCAGTTATAATTGTACTTATATATGTTATAATAAACAATTAATGTGTAGCTACGACCATTGATGAACTGTGAGCATTTATAATGCTCTAGCTTGTGTGCTGTATAACTCTATGATCAACTTTAATCAACCATTACACCTTTTCTAGGTTTATTGCAGACATGAACAAAGTAAGTGGATCTTAGTTGATGTTTTCAACAGATTCTATGATCACTAGAAGGGTTCGGTTTCGGTACGAAGAAGATACCTTTGATTATATATTTTACAACAAAAAGAAAATCGTTCTCTCTCTTGTCAGGTCGTTTCTAATATCAATAGCCAGCTTATAGAACAAGGAACTTCGTACTAAATGTTCCCAATGGTTGATCACGTATTAATTACTTAGTCCACAAGATAATCCGAATCAAAATTTCATTTGCATTACCAAAGAAAATGCACAAATCCAATGGAGAAATGTGGTAAATATACAAGAACATAGAGGCTTTTGGAAATAAATCTAAGCCAAATAAAGTTATCATTTTGAGCAATCTACAATTTCACAACTATTGTTTTGCTATTAAATTATGCTCTTATCCATAAGCTATGTCGTTTTTTTTTTCTAGTGCCTCTCCCTCTGCTGAAGGAATCAAGAATAATATAATTAAGCAACTAGTTGACATGCTTAGAGTGAATAATTAAAGAATGAAAATAATAATTAGGATTCTCTAACGTAAGCAAGAGTAAGAAAGTTATGACATAGTTTATAACTAATTAATAAAAGTAGGAAAAAGGAGCTGACCTGCAGACGTAATCTCCAGACAAATATCCATAAATTGAATCTTGATCAGCATAGGTGGTCCTAAAATCCAAACCAACCCCATAGAAGAGAAGAAAGTAACACAGCAACCTTTGGCTTCTCGAAGAGAGAATGCTTTTGAGTGTGTCCTTATACAAAAGCTGCTTTTTCCCAAATATATATATATATATATAATTATGATTGTACAATAATTAAGTGACTAATGACAGAAGCAAAAGCATCAAATTTATATTTTGACTTCGTATCACTCGCTTTGTTCATGCCCATGACGCAAAAAAGTTAAAAGAAAATAAATAAAACAGAGTGAAACTTCGAATCATAACCCATCAATGTTTGTTATTGGTTTCAAGTTTTCAACTAATGGAGAGGATCTAAAAGCAAAGGAAATATACGTCATATATACCACTTGAGCTTAAGTGGAGACATAAACTTAAGCGTTACGTTTCCATCTTATGCTATAATGATAATAACAAAACAAGAGTTTTGCATTTCATGGCTCCATATAAATTGCATAACAAAGAACAAAAATATAAAAGCCCTCCACCATCCTTTTGACCAATATTAGTGGAAACTTTATGTGCCAATTCTCCAACTTTTAAAATTCTGACCCAGAAAGAAAAAATTGATTATATCATTAGAATGAGACGGGGAGCTTATATAAGCCATGCATGCATAAAAATGTTATTGGTTAACGTATATAGTTCACAACTTTAGTTATGGAAAGAATATAAAAGCTTATTAAACATTAGAACTTTCTCATTTGCTTATGCGGAAGCATGACATCCACACGAAAATCTCAATCTCATCCATAAGTAATGTCTTACTCACATATCATCCAAACAAGCTTAAATCTCCGTAGATTAGATGTCAACATTGTAAAAAGGCGTCTAGTTATAATGACTCAAGTACGGATTAATACGAACAAAGAACATTCAGGTAAAACGTACATCTATTTGATGCACTATATGTTGGAACTATGATCCTTCATTAGCTTGGTCTTATCCCAATAAAAAGACATGTTGATTCATCAAAAATAATTTTGTATCTCACACAAGAAAACTCGTGTTGGTTGCGCCATGCCTGGAACATGCTCAACCTTTTGACAATGGGAAAAAGTATCAAGTTAGTGTAAAAGTTTTGAACCTTCACTTAGGGCCCAAAACTAGTGAAGAGATTGAGGCAGAAACATATCAAAAGCAAATTTTAGAATTCAAAGTTATTATTGAATGACTTGCTTTCTAGAAAATGGGAAAATACTAGCAAATAAGAATTTGGTAGAGCGATGCTAGATACAGAAATTGTCCAAGTTAATGACAGATAGAGAGAGGGCTATTATATTGTTATTTTTTTTTCCAACATGGCTCACTGGTCAAGGTCCATCGGACTTTTTCTCACATTTTCATATATAGAGGTGGAGTCGAACTGTAGTGTCTGAGGTGTTACCACCTCGTTATGAAGCGCTTGGCAAGCGGCTATGCAATTGTTATGTAGGATAAATAGAATAAAACAAGAACATGGAGTCCCTTCACGAAACGCGTAACAAGAACATGAAGAATAGAGAAATCTTCGTTCATACAATCAATATGTGGAATAGAGAAATCGCTGATCATCATGCAATGTCATTAACATATCCCACCCATTAGTTAAAAGATTCTTACTAAATTTCTTAAGCAAGCCAAATAAGTGCGCTCTTGATCATCAAAATGCAACCCTAAAGAATTTCACATCTTCACGGTATAATAAGAAGGAAAAAAAAAATCTAACAATTCTAACTATTGGAAAATCGAAGATGATGATTTGGTTTGGTGACATGAAAATCACTTAATAGCTTCATGAATCTACCAGTGCGAGCAAAACACTATCGTTCAAGGCTTGGAGGAGTCAAGATCTTTTAAGACGACTTTGGAAGACAGATACAAGCTCTATTCTTAAATCAACATCCAAACTGAAACGAACCATTTCCGTTAACAACAAAAAAATAAGAAGAAACGAACATTTTTTTTTTTTTAAATTGAAGGTGATTTTTTTTTGTTATCGTGTTGTCTAAAGACCTTGATTTATAAGTATGTGAAACTAGAAGCAGTCAATGTTGGAAATATGGGGGATCTTTGGTTATAGATAAAAAATCAGTACGATTTTTCGGAAAACTCTTGCTCGATTGAAAACAAGCCTCGTCTTTATGAGGCATAAATCAACACTCTGACGACAAGTTTAAGAGATGTCTGTCCACACTCATGTATTTCAACTTAGAGCATTTCAATGGTAGAATCCCTCGTGAGGTTCTAACTATATTTTGCATCAACATGCTCTAAAAACTTTTTAAATAGATTTTAATTTTTTCCTCCTCCAATGGTAGAACCCCATTAGAGATTCTTAATAATAAGAAAAAAATATGAAAATATTTTATTCAGTAGAATTTATTTTCTTAAATTTCTCAAAATTTATAAACATACTACATTGAATTAAACGAAAAATATATTGCATTTAATAAAATTTCAAACATACATGACATAAAAACATTTAAATATAGATTTTCAAATCATAAACGAAAAGGAACGCTCAGTTCTAATTTTGACGTGGTCCAAATTTTTGCCATATATGCTCATCCAAATCATATTTCAATTGTTGATGCATTGTTCTATCACGAAGTCAAGTTCGAATGCGCATCATATTGGCGATATTTGTAGGCATATATGTAGAATACGTGAAATTCACATGTGAACTTCTGTTTTCTTCTCCTTGTTCGAATTCTGATACATCAAACTGAGTGTGTCCATCTCGTTCGTCTTCTACTATCATATTGTAGAGTATGATACATGTTCTCATAATCTTTCCTATTTTTACCTTATCCCAAAAAAGAGTTGGGTTTTTGAGAATGGCAAATCAAGCTTGCAAGACTCCAACAACATGCTTTACATCTTTTTCAGGTAGATTCTTGATGTGTAGCAAATAAAGATGCTTTCGGACCTTGTGAAATTCGAATAGATTGGATAAAAGTTTCCCATTTCGGATAAATACCATATGTGAGATAGTAAACCAAATGATACTCCCTTCTGTTGACAAAGTAATTCACTTGTGGAGCTTGTCTCTTTAATATATCATCAAAAACTGGTGAGCGATCAAGAACATTGATATCGTTTAAGGTACCTGGAGGTCTAAAAAACGCGTGCCATATCCAGAAATCATATGAAGCGACAGCCTCTAAAATGATTGTTGGTTTTCCAGATCCACGTGAATATTGCCCTTTCCAAGCGGTGGGGCAATTCTTCCACTCCTAATGCATACAATCGATGCTTCCTATCATCCCGAAAAATCCACGTAACTCTCCAATATCAAGTAGTTGTTGAAGATCGTCTTGTGTGGATCTTCTTAGGTACTCATCTCCGAACAAATATAGTATTCCTTCGATGAAAATTTCCAAGCATGAAAGAGTAGTACTTGCACCGAGCCAGAGGTATTCGTCAACCGCATAAGCCACTGTACCATATGCCATGAGACGAATTGCTGGTGTACACTTTTGAAGTCCAGAGAGACCATGCCTTCCGGTAGCATCTCTTTTTTTATCGAAAGAATGGAACTTCATTGGAGAGTCGATCCACAATATGCATGAACAAGTGTTTGTTCATTCTAAAACGGTGTCAGAATAAATGAGCAGGGTATGCTGCATCTTTACTGAAATAATTGTTCCATAAGCGGTTGTGTCCTTCTTTGCGATCTCTTTCAATATAGGTTTGTTTTGTCATCGACCTGGTGGCCTCCCGACGATCACCATATTCACTCAACAGACCCTTGAATGTTTCATTGAATTTTTGATCAAAATTTTGATCAAAATTGTCATCTAAATTTTCATCCATTGATCCCTCGAAATGATTACGGGAAGAAGATGCCATATTTGTGTGAAAAATTGTTAAAGAAATATATTTGATTTGTGAAACTTTGTTTTCTCACGGCAAGAGAAGAACAAAAGAAAGAGATCGTTAAATGAGAAGAAAGAAAAATGAAAAGTGGATGAGATTTTTATGGAGAAGTAGAACTTTATAGAGAATTTTATGGAGACAAAACTGTGTCTTTATGGAGACAAAACTGAAAAAGACAAAACAAATTAATAGTGTCTTTGGTTACAAATAAAAGACATAGCAACTTGGTCTATACAAAGCAACAAAAACTGTGTCTTTGTTTGTTTGGATGTGCCGACAACGCAAAAAAACACACAAGTGACTATCAAATTTATTAAAACATGTTCCATTTTCTGTACTAATGTGCAATGCATCTTCTGCACCTTCTTCTTGTCATCTCCTTGCTTCACTCACCTTCTGCAAAAGGACATAAACAAAGTTGTGTCAATCACAAGTCCAAACCAAGTTGTAACAAGAAAATGTTGGAGAAGCAAGTTGTGTCAATCACGTTCTCCGTGCTTCACTCAACCATATACATTTATCGCACTAGCACAAGCAAAAGTACAATAAACCAAGTTGTCATTTTTCATCAGCTGTAACAACCAACCATACACATTTATCACACTAGTACAAAGACAATTTGGGACATTTACCTCAGCAATGTGATGATTCACACTTTATGACATTTACCTGAGCAATGTGATGATACACATTCATTCATTCACACACAGAAATCACTAATTAGATAACATGTATGTAATAAGCTTGTTCTTTAGAGCTTCTTCAATCTCTGAAAGTGGTTCTTTCTTTGCGAGGAGACTGTTAAGTAGTCCCATCTTGGACAGTCTTTCTTTCATAACCAAGTCCTTCTCTTTTATTGCCTACATACTCTGAAACTCCAACAGATCCTTGCCTTCTTCCATACTCCTTTTACCTTTGGCCTTTGCTGCCTTAACACCAGGAGGACGATTAGTTGCTTGATCGTCTACATTGCTAAATGTGTGAGAGCTTGAAGATTAGGCAGAACCATCCTCACACTTTCTCCTTTTAGAGCTTCCATCAACTTTACTACTAGAAAGCTCACACCATTTCTGGTGATTGCGTAGCTCCTTCCATGCATGCTCAAGGTTGAATTTATGCTTGTGATCGTTGTAGAAGATTTGGTGAGCCAATTTAAGAACATCATTCTCATTCTGGCCACTACCTTTCTGAGTTTTTGCAGCCTCATAGGATCCACAAAACTTTCAGACTATATCATTTATCTTTTGCCACCTTTGCTTACAGTGAGTTGGCTCTCTCTTTTGACGACCTACAACCTGAGGACTTGACGCAAAGTACGCTGCAATACGTTCCCAAAATGTACCTGATTTTTGCTCATTACCCACAAGAGCATCCTTGCTGGTGTTTAACCAGGATTTGATGACACTACATCATCTGTGGGGTCCATTTCCTTATTTCTCTACGCTCCACAGGTGTGCCTTCACCTAGGCTTGGATCATCAGTACATTGAGGACTAAACAGAGGGACTTTTGATGATCCAAGCTGTATACTTGGGGAAAAACTCTCATAAGGAATGGGTAAAGGATAGTGGTTATGTGCTTAACTATTTAAAAGGTCCCTAAATTTGGAAGAGTGATTACCTAAAGTTTCTGGTTGTGAAAGAAGACAGTAAGAGAATAAAGAATGGTTTTAAAAGATGATAAGAAAGGGAAGAAGGAATGGTTGAATATATAGGAAGTGGTTCAAGTGTGTTTCGGTTTTAAGTACAACACAACAAGTTCTGGTTATTGTTTAAACCATTCAATAACATAGTAAATAAGCATTACCTAACAAGCATTCATCACATTGACAGTGAATCTAACACTTAGTCCTAATCTAATACTAAGAAGCATTCATCACAGTCTTGGTCAGTAATCATCCATCACACTCACAGTCAATAAGCATTCATCACACTCACAGTCCTAATCTAACACTAAGAAGCATTTATTATCAGCTATGAGTTAATAAGCAATCAATGACAGAGTTAACTATTTCCCTAATCTAAAACTATCACAAACAAACCACAAACCATAGATCACGTACAAGGTTTTCTCTGTTAATAAGCAATGAGTTAATAAGCAATCAATGACAGAGTTTTCTCTGTTTAAAGCACGTGAGCAAGTATAGGTTTAGACCATTAATAATAGGGATCAGGCACAAGCAAGTATAACCAAGGCAAATGATATATGTACCAATCTACTTAACACATACACTTTATCTATATAAATCCTATGCATAATTGTATATATTAACCAATATCACCAAAACGAACCTTTAAGTGAGCAGCAGCTTTGTCCTTGTCAGTGAAGACACCAGTGGACTCAACAACGAAGTTAGCACCAGCCTTACCCCATGGGATATCCTCAGGGTTCTGATGAGAAGGTTTTTTCCACATTCAAATAAAACCTAACAAAGCTAACAACCTAACTCATGATTCAATTGCAGCAAGTGAAAGGGTTCAAACACAAGGAAGGCAAGGACTTAGAGTACTAGACCATAAAGTATTTCAGTTAATCTAAAGCATCAAAAAGTGTTTGGATGTGTTGCTCTAAACTAATCAGAAATGTAACAATACTGAAATGCACAAAACAGAGATGTAAAGATGTAAGCAATGATAATGGAAAGCATCAAGTGTCGGATTAGCAAATGATGAGAATCAATAGATTGCGGCTAATAAAAAAAAGGCCTTTAACTATAAAGCTCAACTTTTAAGCATGGGGCACGAATATAGGTCATCCCACTTTCGTGACGCTACTAACCACTTTGTCGAGTACAAACATCTAACGAACTTTCGCTGCTAGATATAAGTAATCTCCAAACTTAAAGATCAAGCCCCAATAAGCTCAACTAGCTCCTCTACACACTTTCGCGGTCAAAGGATCACTAAGCCGAGTAAAAGGTCGGTCCGGCATTCCGACAAACATCTTTCGGACAGCGGAATGCCTCAGGACAGGATTCAAGGCCGGAGCCAAGAACCAAGCTTTATCCTTAACCTAAGCTCGAGAAACGTAGTATGCAGGCCGAAGCTAAGTTAGCCGTTTCTCTAAAGTTTTTTACATCTACTAACCCGACACTCGACAAGCGAACTACTCACTCATGGCTACTGGAAAAACCATGATTGAGCTCGAGTGAAGGATGTAAAGAAAAATCCAAAACAGAGACAAAACAAACACAAAGACTCAAACTTTAAGCTAAAGATGGAAACTTTATAAAGATAAGAACTTAGAACATCAAAGTATCAATGCTCTAAGGATCGATTCAAGCTACAACATAAAAGGAAAGTTTCCAAAGCGTAAAAAGGAAAGAAAATCAGACTTAGGTTTTCTTTGGGGTTAAGAACATATTTATACCCCCTTAAAACAGTACCTGGGTTGCTATGAGAGAAAAGCGGATCGCCCAGCTCAGGTCAACGGTCGACCCGAAAAAAGTCAACAAAATGCATAAAATATCGGTCACTCCATATCAGGGAAGTGACCGATTTCGGGTGCCCATCTAGCGCGTGTAGCAGCTCTCATGTTGCGACACCAGCCCCTCGATCGGCGCAGTATATCGGTCTTCCTCTCGGTAGTTACCGATATAAGGGGATATCGATTTCTTCTACTTATTCTTCAGCCGGTTTGATGCACCTGTTCAAACGGTTGGAGAGTCTTGATGCTCTATCATAACAAGGGGATAACCTGAGATATTTATGCACATATTTAGGGGCACTAATATCCTGATTCTCACCCAAGTCACGAACTTCAATGGGTTTGTTAAGACTCCATCCTTCCACTATTCCAGGTGCTTCTCACCGGTGATTCCTGATGATTCATGACTGATTTCTGCAGTCTCTGCTCCCTGTTTGCTCCAGACCTTGCAAATCCTCTACGAATCCATTCCTTTGCACTCCTCTTCGATCCTCTAGGCTCTAGTAAGCCAGATAGCTCCAATTTAGTTCAAGTACCACATGAAAAAGAGTAAAAGAAGAGAAATATGTACAAATCTATCATAGGACTCTAAGATGCAAATCTAAACTAACCTAGAGCAAAATGGTGCCTATATGATGCAGAATGATGCTAAACAGAGGGTAAAGGCGTGCAAATATGTACACAGATAATGCAAATATATAGATATATCAGGTTCCCTCGCAAACACAAATCACTTATAAGATCAAAATTCTCACAACAAATAAGCTAATCAACATAAAAACCAAGCTAAACGAGTTTCTGGGAGTGAGTACTATATAAATAAATCATCTACACATTGATAACACACATGCATAAACGCGACGATATCAACATGAACTAATTTTACAAAATCCAACGAAGTCAAACGAATCAGAGCCAAACAAGTAAAAAACCCTAAATTCGAAGAGTCCTAATTTCCATAACATCAAAAACCCTAAATTCAAAAGCTTGTTCAAAACCCAATTCAGAAAACCCTAATTCACCACGATCTACAACAGATTGTAAAATAATTCTTACCATGCAAAGAGATCGGTGACTCCTTCAATCAAATTCGACGATTTTCTCAACCAAATTCACCGATTCTCATAAGGAGATGATCATAACGGACGATCCACCACAGAAGACATGATTTGTGAGTGATTTCTCGTCTCAAATCAGTATCTCGAGACGTTTTTCCTCTCAAATCGCCATGAAATCGCATCAGGGAGACGAAAGGGAGAGAGAAGAGAGAGAGAGAGAGACCGAAATGAAGAAAACGCGTTGGACGCGTGTTTGTTTTTTTTTTTTTGTAAAAAAAATCATCCACAAATCAAAGGGTGACACGTGACACCTAAGAACCACTTCTTAAATCTCTTAATTAAGGATCGGTTTTGCCTAATGAAACCAATTTTTATTTAAATTGAATCTATTTTTCCTTAAGAACTTGGCTTAAGAAACACCATTGCACATGCTCTCAGTTTTAAGCATTAAAACGGTACGGTATGCCTTTTTAACCTCACTATTTATTTGCCTTGTTTATCATTGTTATGATCACATTTCCAAGCAGTCTACTTATTTGTTATATATATATATATATATATGTTCATTGTAGGGTGCATGTTGTAACGCCAGTGAATTATCCTAGCTTATAGAGTGTGTAGTACATCCATATGCGTTAGACTGGTTGGAATTATTTATGTGTTTTCTTCAAAATTCTCCTAAACTAAAAGTTCTTCTAATCAACCAGGAGGTTCGCACCCCCACCATGCAGTTTTCGTGGACTAATATATTTAAGCTGAAGTAAGCGTGATAGTTAATTATTTGCATACTTTGATATTGCTTCATAGAAAGATTTTCTACTTTCATTCAACTGCCCGAGTTATGTTTCCAGATGTTTGTCAATCCATCTTGAGATCTTTGAGTGAAAATAATACAGAGGAAGAACAGAGAGAAAAAGTGGTAAAAAACATACTTGTCAGCTCCAAGTGTTGAAAAAAAAGATAGTTTTTGAATTGTTCCAAACTGCAGTCCTGAAAATCTAGAGAAGACGATGAAAAAGTTAGAATCTATGTCAAGGGTTTCAACATCTTCTCAGCTTCTCTTCTCCACTCAAATTGAAACAACCAGATTTTTTTTTTTTTTTTTTTTTTAAAACCCCGAAATAATATTCCCATAAATATTAAACCACACAATAATTCAACACAATAACAAAAGCGGAATAGATATAAATACAAACGAGACACTAGATCATCACCTCTTCACAGCCAGATTCCACGATCACACTTTCTCTTTACCTGCATCACATGGTTATAAGAGATGCGGGAGTATTATCATAAATACCCAGTGGTACGATCATCCCATCTACTTGGCAAGATGCACGGGTATAGGGAACAATCAAAACACCATACAACACAATTAAGTATAAAGTCAACACGAGAAGTCAACCTCGAAAAGTCAACGCAAAGTCAACCTCGAAAAGTCAACGCAAAGTCAACCCCGAAAAGTCAACGCAAAGTCAACCCCGAAAAGTCAACGTAAAGTCAACCACAAACCACGATACTTACGTTGATCTAAACACTAAAAACGCCCCAAACAAGCATTGATCGAACAACAAATCAACTCAATTCGCAATCAAACGCACCAAATAAACCCATCTACCCGCAAAGACCATGGTCACGCACTCACCTGATTCGAGATCGATTATCTCACCCACCACAGCTCAGAAACAGGATCGGAAAACTGTTCTGAAAACTAGACTGTGAGAGCTACAGAACAATATGTAGATCGTCTACTGGTTCTCTCTAGTTCGACAGAAAAACAGCCCGCAAGTTCGACGATCGTAACTGAAACAGAAACGACCCATTAAACAAGAACACAAAGAGTCCGATGAACGGATACTCCAAATTAGGATCGGAAAAAGGTTCTGGAAACTAGACAGATAGAGCTTTCTAACCGTATATAAATAGATTTCTGGATCCTTATAGAACGATGGTAAATCAGCCCGTAACTTCGGTAATCAAAACTGGAAACAACAAATCCAGTCTCAGAAAACAGAACCGACACACTGATTTTAAAAGAACACAGAGAACGGATCATACCTCGGAATCAAGATCGGAAACCTGATATGAAAACTAGACAGAGAGATCTTTCCAACCGTATATAGATCGTCCTCTGATTCTCAACGGTTCGACGGAAATCCTCCCTCGAATTGGACTGATCGCAGATCAAAACTGCAGAAACCTCCCAAAATAAAACGACCATAACTCCTCAAATACCCAACCGATTGACAAGCGGTTTTCTCCTAAATCAAGATCAAAGAGTGAAAAACTTACCCTGAAATTTTCACTCCGATCCAACTTGATCTTCATCGCCGTTTGCCTCCTCCAAAACCGACGGCACACACCCTCAAACTCCCAAGAACACACAAGAACACTCAAGAACACTTGTTCTTACCCTCAAATCTCTCAATCCTCAAGAGAAATCTATCTGTTTTCTCTCCTAAAACTGAGCTCAATCATCCCACAAGCCTTTTATAGGCAAAAACTTTGGTTTAACCAAACCGAACTAAAATTAATTGCTTCCCCAAACCGAACCGTCGGTTTAAGTGCAACTTGTGTCAAACGACACCCGAACCAAAAATACATAATTGGTTCGCGGGCGTTACAATTCTCCCCCACTAACAAGGATTCGTCCTCGAATCACACAACTCTGTCACCCCGCAACTCGCCCTCCTGGCCAACATAAAATCCCGTCCCACTGTACTCGCGATCAACCTCAATCCATACACCACTCCGCCACCCTAGGGTTCACTTCCGAGCCGCAACCTGATCAGATTCACCCGAAAACATATACGATGCAACGTTCTTAATCCGGATTAGGCCTGTCCGTTTGTTTGCGCAACAATCAAACAAGAACATGAACAACCAACCGTAGACCTAAAGTTAGACCAAAGGTGCTACATCTGCTACCAGGGTCATCTGAATCGAAGTTCCGATCATAGGCGAAACCCTAGCCTAAACATCCACATCCACATCACACTTCCGACCTACCCGGCCGGTATACTCGGAGATCCTTCCCGATTTCCACAGTCCATCCAGTCTCGTACTTACAATCATGTTCAGATGCTACAGCTCATAACTCATACTCATACCCCATATACTCATACTCGTACTTACTCGCAGGATCGTCACCCTTTGAGCTACGTAGTGCAGGGAACCCACTATTCCCTAGAGAGAACCACTATCCCTCAAGTATATGTAGAGAACCCACTGCTCCCTAGAGAGACCCACTATCCCTCGAGTATACGCAGGGAACCCACTATTCCCTGGAGTGTATACAGAGATCCACCGTCCCCTGAGACAATAGTCTAAACCGCATAACATAACCACCTGTCGACCTACACGACCCCACTAGTCACCTCGTCAACAGAACTCGCACTTATGACACCAGAATTAATACGAATACTCCATCATATTAACTCATCGCAAATGAATAATCGTTATAACTCAAACGAAAATACAACACATAGATCACATGCGTACAAGACTGAATACAGATAACATAACTCAAGCCTCCGCTTGCTTCTCGAACCACTTCGCGAACTTTGCCTTCATCTTCGCCTCTGGTTCCCACGTCTCCTCCTCGGTACCATCACAGTCCCACACGACTCTCAGCAATGGTATCCTCTTCCGGCGCAGAACCTTGACTCTCTTCTCGAGAATCCTCACCGGTCGTGCCTCCAACGTCATGTTGGGCTGAAGATCCTCCGGAATCCTAGCCAACACCTCCTCAGACTCACGAAGGCATTTCCGTAGCATCGACACATGGAAGACCTTATGAAAGCCTTCATGCTCTGAGGTAACTCCAACCTGTAAGCCTCTGGTCCAACCCGCTCCACCACCTTGAACGGACCTATGAACCTCGGACTCAACTTATTTTCCGACATGGATCTGTTAGGACCCCTCAACATCGCCGCCTTGAGATACACCAAATCTCCCAACTCAAACTCCAACTCCTTCCGCCTCTTATCTGCATAGCTCTTCTGGCGATCCTGTGCCTCCTTCATGTTCAACTTCAAGGGTCGGATCTTCTCCGTCGTCTCCTGAACAAAATCCGCACCGAACATGCTCCTCTCCCCCATTTGAGTCCAACATAACGGTGTCCTACACGGCCTCCCATACAGAGCTTCATACGGTGCCATCCCAATACTCGCCTGGTAACTGTTGTTATACGCAAACTCTACCAGGTTCAAATGATCCACCCAATAACCACCGTAATCCAGTACACACATCCTCAACAAATCCTCAAGTGTCTGAATCGTTCTCTCCGACTGTCCATCTGTCTGAGATGGTACGTTGTACTCATATGTACCTTAGTGCCCATCTCACTCTGAAACGTTCTCCAAAACTCAGAAGTAAACCTCGGATCTCTGTCTGACACAATACTCACTGGCACCCCATGCAACCTCACAATCTCATGCACATACTTCCTAGCCAAAACAGTCGCTCCATCGGTCTTCTTGATGGCAAGGAAATGTGCTGACTTAGTCAGACGGTCCACAATCGCCCAAATCGCATCATAAGTCCGCGACACTGGTAAACCTGTCACAAAATCTATAGTAATCATATCCCACTTCCACTCCGGAATAGGCAAACTTTGTAACAGACCACCCGGAACCCGATGCTCCGCCTTCACTAACTGGCACACATTGCACTTTGACACCCACTTAGCCACATCCTTCTTCATCCCGACCCAGTGATAATATCGCTTCAGATCCCGATACATCTTAGTCGCACCCGGATGAACAGACAACATACTCGCATGCGCCTCTCGAAGGATCTCCTGCCTCAACTCCACATCATTAGGCACACAAACTCGCCCCTTCACTAGTATCGTCCCATTTGCCGAGACCGAATACTCCGATCCCGCAACCCTTGACGCATCAACCAATACCTGATCTCTCCCCTGAGCTTCTCGGATCCTACTCAACAAATCCGCCTGGTTAGCTGCCTCTAACCACAACGGCTCCTGCGATATAACACCTAGCCTCAAGGTGCTAATCTCACGCGTCAATGCCTCCAAATCTCGCCCCTGAACCGAGGCAACCCTCTTCCGACTCAACGCATCTGCAACCAGATTAGCCTTACCCGGATGGTACTCAATCTCTAGATCGTAATCCGCTACTAACTCCATCCAACGCCTCTGTCTCAGGTTCAGCTCTGGTTGCGTAAAGAAATACTTCAGGCTCTTGTGATCCGTAAACACCTGAACCTTCCCGCCATAAAGATAAGATCTCCAAATCTTCAAAGTGAAAATCACCGCAACTAACTCCAAATCTTGGGTAGGGTAGTTGCACTCGTGCTTCCTCAACTGCCTCGACGCATAAGCAATTACCCTCCCATGCTGCATCAACACATAACCCAAACCAACTCCTGAAGCATCTGTATACACCACGTATGGCTCACTCGGCTCGGGTAACGCCAACACTGGTGTACTCGTCAACATCTCCTTCAGCCGCGCAAAGCTTTCCTCGCAACCTGAAGTCCACTCAAACGAAACGTCGTTCCCGGTCAGCTTCGTCATCGACTGCGCCATACTTGCAAACCCCTTGACGAATCTCCTGTAATACCCAGCTAACCCAAGAAAACTCCTGACCTCGGTGGCATTCCTCGGTCTAGGCCTCTCACGAATAGCCTCTATCTTTGCCGGATCCACAGAAACTCCATCTGCAGAGATCACATGACCGAGAAAACCGATCTCCCGCTGCCAAAAACTACACTTGCTCAACTTAGCATACAACCTCTGCTCCCTCAACTTCTCCAAAACCACCCGCAAATGAACCTCGTGCTCCTCAGGACTCTTCGAATACACCAATATATCATCAATAAAGATGATCACAAACTCGTCAAGATGCCGCTGGAAAACCCCGTTCATTAACCTCATACGCTGCTGGTGCATTCGTCAACCCAAAAGGCATCACCACGAACTCAAAATGCCCATATCTCGTCGTGAAAGCAGTCTTCCGAATGTCCTTCTCGTCAATCGGAATCTGATGGTAACCCGAAGCCAAATCAATCTTGGAGAACCAAGTAGCCCCACGCAACTGATCCAACAAATCATCAATCCGCGGTAAAGGATACATGTTCTTCACAGTGACTCGGTTAAGTCCCCGGTAATCAATGCACAACCGGAAACTCCCATCCTTCTTCTTCACAAACAACACCGGTGCTCCCCACGGTGAAGTACTAGGACGAATAAAACCCTTCTCCAACAAATCCTCCAACTGCTTCTTCAACTCTGCCATCTCCGCTGGAGCCAACCTGTAAGGTGTCTTGGATATCGGAGTCGTTCCGGGTTCTAACTCAATCGTGAAAGGATCAGACCGAGATAGTGGTAATCCCTGCAACGACTGGAATACATCCTGGAAATCCCGAACGACTCGAATATCCTCAACAGCAGCTTCCCCAACAGTCTCCGGCGTCATAATCGTCACTAGATATGCCTCGCAACCCTTCTCTAACAGCTGCTCCGCCTGAATAGCTGAAATCACGAGACTCCCAGAAGTCGGTCTCACACCCTGGTAAACCAACTTCCCTGCCTCTCGCTCAAACACTACTCGTCCCCGGTGACAATCTAGAAGAACCTTGTGCCGATCCAGCCAATCCATCCCCAAAATCATATCATACAGCTCCACCGGACTGATGATCAAATCTGCTGGCATTAACTCTCCAGCCACCAGAATATCCACACCACGAGCCCGATCGAACGTAGCCAACGACTTCCCTCCAGCCACTCTCACTACCCCCGACTGTTCCCCAGAGTCACTCTGGATCTCGCTGCTCTCCGTACACTCCGGCGTAATGAAGCTAACGGTTACTCCAGAATCGAACAGAACATGGGACTTACACCCGCCTACAAATAAGGTCCCTACACAATTCATGTGTCAAGAGCCCTAAAGTCTTATCACAGACACACTATTTCTAAAACAAACCATCCACATCACCAAAAATCACCAAGTTAAGATCAAATATGTACCTGTGATCAGCCTGGCGCTAGGGCCCCCTGTCTCCACCGAAGTGTACACCCGCGGTGCTGCAATCTGCTGCAACGGCTGCACCACTGCTGCTCCCTGCTGTGACGGCTGCACCACCGCCACTATCCCCTGCTGCAGCTTAGGGTACTGGGGCTTAATATGCCCCGGCTCCCTGCAATATAAACACACCTGCGTCGCCCGAGACTCTACCCTCTTCGGACAGCTCACCACCCTGTGCTCCATGCTCCCACAACCGTAGCATCCCTGACCACCCTGACTATTCTGCGCCTCACCCTTCTCGGACAACTCGCAACCTTGTGATCCACGCTTCCGCACCTAAAGCAGCCCGGACCACCCCGTCCTCTCTGACCCGAACCCGCAGAGTGCTCAAGCTTCATCTTCTGTCCTTGCGTAGGTTTACTGCCTACACTCGAACCTGCCTGCTGCTGAGGCCTCCTCGGCGGCTGCACCGGTGCACTGACCACCACGGACAGCTCCCTCATGTCGTCCTCAATCCCAGCTGCCAACTCAACCAGCTCCACCCTCGTGGCGTACGTACCTGCTCGACACTGGGTCCTCAACTCTGGTCGAAGTCCTCGAAAGAACCTCTTCACCTGGTCTCTCTCGCTCTCCCACTCTCTACCAGCATACACCAGAAGTCTGCTGAACTCCTCATCGAACTCCTTGACAGAACGGCCACCCTGAACCAAAGCCAAGAACCTTTCCTCCAACCGATCCACTGCCTCCGGCGGAAAGAACTTAGCGTTGAATTCCGCCACGAAATCCGCCCAAGTAATGCCCGCCCGAGGTCTCCTAGCGATGACTCCTCTCCACCAGAGATGCGCGTCTCCCACGAGGTGATACACCGCCAAATCCACCCAATACTCCTCCGGACATCTCAAGGACTGGAAATTGCGCTCCAGTCTGCTCCTCCACTCGCTCGCCTCCTCAGGCTTAGTACCCCCGGAGAAGAATGCGGTAGTAATCCGCCCAATTTGCCCCAACATCTCAAAATAGGAAGGAACCACAACCGTTGCCGCCACACCAGGCTGAACCCCCGCAACACCTGGCGCCACCAGAGCCTGACCCTGGGCCGGCGCCACGCCCGGTAGATGCTCCAAGATCTGCTGTAGCAATCGCACCACAAGGACATCCTGCTCCCGGGCCCCACCTGCAGCAGCACCCGCCTGTGGGTCCGCTGCACCACCACCTACTGGACCCTCCTACGCGCCTGTGAATCCACTGCCTGCTCCTGAGCAGCACCCTGTGCCGAACCCGCGGCAGACTCACACACCAAAACCTGTCCGCGTCCGCGTCCACGTCCTCGTCCACGACCTTGTCCTCGTCCTCGTCCTCCGGAACCTCTCGCCATCTCTCAGTTCACTTCCCACAGAATATACTAAGAACACTAGAAAAGCGAGAATTAACACGAAATACACATACCGTGGAATCTCTTTGAAGGCTCGAAGATGATGATCTAGGACTTCAAACCCACACAACAATCCATTGACTAATTACTCATAATCAATCAAGTAATCCACAAACAACGCAATTGACAATCACATTCAATCAACTACGTTCTCCCGCCCTAGAACCATAAGGGCTCTGATACCAAAATGAAACAACCAGATTTTTTTTTTTTTTTTTTTAAACCCCGAAATAATATTCCCATAAATATTAAACCACACAATAACAAAAGCGGAATAGATATAAATACAAACGAGACACTAGATCATCACCTCTTCACAGCCAGATTCCACGATCACACTTTGTCTTTACCTGCATCACATGGTTATAAGAGATGCGTGAGTATTATCATAAATACCCAGTGGTACGATCATCCCATCTACTTGGCTAGATGCACGGGTATAGGGAACAATCAAAACACCATACAACACAATTAAGTATAAAGTCAACACGAGAAGTCAACCTCGAAAAGTCAACGCAAAGTCAACCTCGAAAAGTCAACGCAAAGTCAACCCCGAAAAGTCAACCACAAACCACGATACTTACGTTGATCTAAACACTAAAAACGCCCCAAACAAGCATTGATCGAACAACAAATCAACTCAATTCGCAATCAAACGCACCAAATAAACCCATCTACCCGCAAAGACCATGGTCACGCACTCATCTGATTCGAGTCGATTATCTCACCCACCATAGCTCAGAAACAGGATCGGAAAACTGTTCTGAAAACTAGACTGCGAGAGCTACAGAAAAATATGTAGATCGTCTACTAGGTCTCTCTGGTTCGACGGAAAAACAGCCCGCAAGTTTGACGATCGGAATTGAAAAAGAAACGACCCATTGAACAAGAACACAAAAAAGCCGATGAACGGATACTCCAAATTAGGATCGGAAAAAGGTTCTGGAAACTAGACAGATAGAGCTTTCTAACCGTATATAAATCGATTTCTGGATCTTTATAGAACGATGGTAAATCAGCCCGTAAGTTCGGTAATCGAAACTGGAAACAACAAATCCAGTCTCAGAAAACAGAACCGACACACTGATTTTAAAAGAACACCGAGAACGGATCATACCTCGGAATCAAGATAGGAAACCTGATCTGAAAACTAGACAGAGAGATATTTCCAACCGTATATAGATTGTCCTCTGATTCTCAACTGTTCGACGGGAATCCTCCCTCGAATTGGACTGATCGCAGATCAAAACTGCAGAAACCTCCCAAAATAAAACGACCATAACTCCTCAAATACCCAACCGATTGACAAGCGGTTTTCTCCTAAATCAAGATAAAAGAGTGAAGAACTTACACTGAAATTTTCACTCCGATCCAACTTGATCTTCACCACCGTTTGCCCCTCCAAAACCGACGGCACACACCCTCAAACTCCCAAGAATACTCAAGAACACTCAAGAACACTTGTTCTCACCCTCAAATCTCTCAATCCTCAAGAGAAGTCTATCTGTTTTCTCCCCTAAAACTGAGCTCAATCATCCCACAAGCCTTTTATAGGCAAAAACTTCGGTTTAACCAAACCGAACCGAAATTAATTGTTTCCCCAAACCAAACCGTCGGTTTAAGTGCAACTTGTGTCAAACGACACCCGAACCAAAAATACATAATTGGTTCGCGGGCGTTACACAAATTGTGTCAACAGTAAACTCTCTAGATGAATTGAGTGACTGATATATATCAAGAATCATATATGTGACATTAGACGTCAAACTATTATTTTATAATTATTTCTACTTATTCAAGTTATCTACTTAATCATGAAATTCTTGTTTCATAGAAAGATGTTTTCTCATATTCTGTTAATACCTCGATAATCATACACATCTATAAGAAAATCATATTAACAAACGTGAAACATATATAGTTCATACTATGTTTATACTCCAATAATTAATGATATACCTTCACACAAACGTATGCATAGAAAATTCTATGTATATAACTAAAAATCATACACTGCACAAATATACACAACTACACATGTATTTATATTTTGTATTTTGTAATACATATGCATATATCTTTTTTATATATACTGGTTACGAATTTGGAATTTTATTATTGATTGATGAGTTATTAATTCAATCGAAGTTTTACCCAATGTAAAACAAATTATGCTGCAATTTCACAACCAATCGATCGTAGTATTTAGGGATCGAATCCACGTAGAATTAGAAACACTCAATAGCAATTTAAATCAATAACTATGCTAAGTCAAACAGGGTTTTTAGAGTGATCAAACAGTATTCAAATTCGGTTTTAAGCAATAATAAAGAAGCGTTGGGCGTTCGGAGATTCTCAGGGTTTCATAGTTCGAACTATTCATGTAATTTCTAAAGGCAATTGATTCAATTTTTTTTACTAGAACATGAACACATATTAAGCTAAACAGGCTCTCACGATTATTAGATACTAATTCAAACTAGTCTTATCAATCTACTCTCGCAACGATAATGACTAAGTTCTACTATAATTGCAAATTAGTTCAATTGTTCATTCAATTATAAAAATTTAACTCTCGTACGTTAAAAGAAAAAGAAATTAACTATTAGAATATATGTGATAAACTTTTTTTTTTTGGTAGGAAGAAGAAAGACATATGTCTCCCTTATTTTATTTAAGAAAAGTCATACATAAATCACTCCCGCACAAGTCGCGGTCGTGTAAACCCATTAACATCATCCACCCAGATTTCATGAACACATTCTGGAGCAGATGTTAACAAAAGAAAGCCTAACGGTAGTGAAAATGCATAGTTCGCTAATCCATCTGCAAGACGATCAGCCTCCCTATACACATGCTTGATTCGGACAATCCAGTCCTTTGCTAAAAAGCCATAGCACAAACGTACTAGGAATGACAAAGGATGCTCGTCACTGATCCCTGTCGTAAGAAAACCTGCTACTATCTCTGAATCCACCTCTAGTTCCAATCGTGTCACTCGTTGCTCCCAGGCTATGTAGAGCCCATAGTACACTCCCCATAACTCTGCTAACGGAGCCGAACAAATACCAATATTCAATGCAAATCCACACTTCCAGTTCCCCTCATTGTCCCGCAAAACTCCGCCAGCTGTAGCCAAACCCGGATTCCCACGTGACGCTCCATCCGTGTTCAACTTCAACCAATCACCTTGCGGCATAACCCACGCAACCTGTCTCTCAACTCGCGATCTTAGATTCATCCGACCCGTCTCCTTCAAGTGTAAGCCGTACACTTCCTTACTCGATTCTCTAATAAATCTAGTCCGATCCCGACATCTCCCCTTTTCTCCGAAAACATTCCAACACCTCCACTTCCAACCCCACCATATAGCCATTCCAAAAGTCGTTGACCATGCGGACTCCTCTACCACCCGATTCACTCCCAAGTTTGTATAAACCCATTCAAGCAAAGAGTAACCAAAAAAGGCCCGGTGGTGTCGCAGAGGAACAATTCTCCTCCAAATTCCCTCCATTGCAGGACAGTCACGCAACACATGTAGGATTGACTCCTCTCCTCCCTTACAAACCGGACAAGTACTCGTATCACTTAGATGTCTTCTATGTCTCTCCTTATTCGTCATGATAACTTGATGAACAACCAACCAAATAAACATCCTTACCCTCTCGGGTATCAAAACTTTCCAAATTTGATCAAAAAAGCTTTGCATATTCACCCCATGAATCGCTTCTCTCGTGATTAGCTCATAAGCTGAACTGACCGAGAACTCTCCGCTTTGACTTGCGCCCCAAGACAACCTGTCTTTAGCACCCGTAACATCATCAACCACCATAGATGTGAGCTGTAGGCGTATATGAACAGGTACATATGGAGTAATACGATCCATCCTCCATCCCATACCCGGTCTCCACATATCTCTTACACAAACATCCCGTAACTCCTCCGGTACTTCTCCTACTATCATCTCCGAAAGAGGCTCATTACGGATCCATTTGTCATTCCAAAACTTAATCATACGTCCATCTCCAAGACACCAACTCACTCCTGGTAAGACCACTTCTCTCACTCCTAACCGTATACTTCTCCATGTAGATGACCATATGCCTTTGGTCACAAGCCAAGATGCATCTTTAACATCGTTAACCTTGTACTTGCTACGTAATACCCGAGCCCATAAGCTCGTATCCTCCTTCAATAATCTCCACCCGAGCTTTGCAAGAAGTGCTTTATTCATATCTGAAGCTCTCCTTATCCCCAGCCCTCCCATTTTTTTCGGGCAACAAACTTTTCTCCAAGCTAATAAATGCTGTTTCTTCTTCTCTACCGTGCTACCCCAGACGAAAGATCTTGAAATTTTCTCTAGACCTTGTAGAGTAGCCTGCGGTAATGCAATCGCACTCATCGTATGTACCGGTATCGAAGCTAAAACTGATTTGGTCAGGATAACCCAACCCGCAAAGCTCAACATCCTCCCTTTCCAACCTGCCAACCGCGACGATACTTTCTCAAGAACCTCCCCAAACGTCTCCTTATTAATTCGTTTCAGTAGAACCGGAATCCCCAAATATTTACCCAACTCTCTTGTCGCTTGGATTCCACTCTCGTCGCTTATTAGTTTCTCCGTATCTCGATGAACATTATTCGAGAAAAAGATCTTTGACTTCTCCAAGCTGACCTTCTGTCCCGACGCCTTACAGAAACGCTCAAGCACACTTCGAATAACTCGAATTTGGGCCACCGATGCTTCCGCAAAAAGGATTAGGTCATCCGCAAAGCATATATGTGATAATTTCGGACCACCCCGAGACAGGCTAATCGGTTTCCATTTCTTCAAGCCAACCGATTCTTCAATGAGGTGACAAAGCCTTTCCATGCATAGGACAAAAAGGTATGGGGAAAGTGGGTATCCTTGTCTTAGACCCCGAGCCAGTGTAAAACCATCCGTCTTCTCTCCATTCCACATTAAACTCATCTTTGGCTCTTTTACACACATAAGTATCCACCGTACCCAAGTCTCTGGTAATCGAGCCGCTCGAAGTGTATCCTCCAGAAAATCCCATCTAATACGATCATAAGCCTTCTCTAGATCAAGTTTCAAAAGCATCCACCCTTTCTTTCCTTTCTTACGCCGCATTGAGTGTACAGCTTCTTGTACCACCACAATATTGTCCAAGCTTAGTCGCCCTGGTATAAAGCTTGATTGAGCCGGCCCTACCAACTTCTCCATTATATGCTTCAACCGTAAAACCATAGTCTTTGTAATTGTTTTGAATAAAACATTACATAGACTAATCGGACGAAACTGCATAATTCTCTCGGGATTCAACACCTTTGCTATTAACACCACAAGCGCATCATTAGTACCATTCGGTAGAATCCCTGTCTCAAAGAAGTCCAAAACAAACCGAACCACTGAGTTCCCAACCACATCCCAACAATCCTGATAAAATACCGGTTGAAAACCATCCGGACCCGGAGCTTTATACTTTCCCATACTCTTAACTGCACTCTCAAATTTTAGAGCCGAGAACGGCTTATTCAACTCTCGGATATCTCCTCCACTTAACCCGACAAAACCTTCCTGCGGTAGACTCTCCACAACTGCATCGACATCTTCCATAGAGTACAAGCGCTTGTAATAGTTAATAGCCAGCTCCTCAAGCTCATTTCCATCAGAAACCCATCTCCCCTCATCATTTTTCAAACTCTCAATCTTATTTCTTCTCCGGCGCACAATCGTAGTAGTATGAAAGAATTTGGTATTCCGATCACCTAGGACGATATACCTCTCTCTAGACTTTTGAAACCACAAAACTTCTTCTTGTTCTAAGACGGTGTCAAACTCTTTCAGCAACTCCTCCTCCTTTGCCAAAAGAATATCGCTTTGGTTCATTTCTAAAGAAGTTTGTACCTCCTTAATCTCGTGCATCAACCTCTCTTTCTTCTGGTGTATATCTCCAAAGACCTCCTTATTCCATCTCTTCAAAGATCTCCGAAGTCTATCAAGTGCTTCCGGAGTACTTATATCTCCATTCCAGGACGTTGCTAGCAACTCTTGAAAACTCTCATGCTTTAACCAAGCAGCTTCGAACCTAAAGGGTCTCCTACACGGATTTCCTCTAGTTTCTGGAACCAACTGCATATAGATTGGAGCGTGGTCCGACGACAAAAACGGCAAGTGAGTAACACTCGCTTCTTGCCATTTTAATCTTGCTTGGGCACAACATAGTACCCTATCCAATCTCTTAGCCACAAAAGTATCCTCCACACGACCTCGTTTCCAAGTATATTTACTGCCTTTGAAACCCATGTCTATCAAAGAGAGCTCATTCAACCAATCTCCGAAGGCTAAAGAATCTGGTGAAAGCCTCCCATTCCCCCCGGTTCTCTCATCAAGTCGTAGGATAGTATTAAAGTCTCCACCAATAAGAAGAGGTTGATTAATTCCCCCGATCACCTGACTCAACTCACTCCATAAACCACTTCGTCGACTCACGGTTGGAGCAGCATAAACTACAATCAAATGCACCACGTCCATCCTACTCGTAATCCGTGCATGTACAAACTGAGATGTTGACAAAATAATGTCAATCTCCCCTACTTCGGCTCTCCACAATAGCCATATTCCCCCGCTTTGCCCAATTGCATCAACACGGAAAGAATTCTCAAACCCGAGACTCCGACAAATGTTCATCGCCCTATCTCCTCCCGCATGAGTTTCGAACAAGGCTAATACATTCGTCTTATATCTCTTCAACATATAACGAATTGATCGTCGAAAGTTGGGTTTATTCGCCCCCCGGCAATTCCACAATAAACAATTCATCGATACTTGATGTTTAATGATCCAAAGAATTACCGGGGCAACCCGTTATGCCCCATGACTCTTCTCCACGTTCATCCGCAAGCTCTCCTCCAACTGCCTAGAGCTTGTTTCCGACACACTTGTTGTTAGGGTCTTAGAAGTAGAGTGTCGTATCTCTTCGCTACCCATCTCCCCACTTTGGTCTGTTGCAAAACTCCACCTCTATCACCTGCATTTTCTTTCTCGACACGAAGTCGTTTGCCTGAAGCAGATAAATTCACCTCACCCTTCGTTGTCCCAAAAACCAGCCCCCTCATGGGCCTATTCGAGTTACCCTTCGCCTTTTGTCGCCCAACTTTATTAGGCTTTTTGTTCACTCCTCTTCGATCCACCGGCCCAACTTTGAGCCCATTCTTTGGCTTACCCGAAGCCCCTCCTCGTTTCACATCTATCCCTTGTTCTCTGCCCTGACTAATCCTCTGTTTATTCACCATATCGTGATTTTCTTTATCCTCCACATCCACATTAATTGTATTTCCTAATTCCGCGGGATTCCTATCCTCCTCCAGATTCACAAATCGATTCGAAATTGCAATATTTTCTCCCCCCGTAATTTGCGGGATTTCACGTAAATTCCGACTCTCATTTCTCCTAGCTCCTCCCGCCGTAAAAACAATATGATTCGACGTCTCCTGGCTCCGTCGCCCCGTTCTCCTCACTTCCGTAAAACCATCAACTGACTCCATGATTACAATCCCTCCACTACCTCCATGCGGGACAATAACATCGACCACTTTCTCTGTTACTCCTTGAGGGCAAGTATGCACAAGATGCCCATACATACCACACCGTGAGCAAATTGTTGACAAGCCTTCATAGGCTACAAAATATCTCTCCCCGTTAATTAGAACCGTCCCTTTCAATGGCTTTGCTAAGTTAATCGCAACGCATACTCTCGCATATCTTGCTCTCTCTAAATTCAGAGTAGTGTCATCCACACGAATAGGCTTCCCTAGTCCCCTTGCTATCCCCATCAGAATTGATTTGTGATACAGATTCACCGGGATATTCGACAATCGTACCCAAACAGGCGTTGTAACAATGTTGTCATTAAGCGGGTCGAACTCAGACGACCAAGCTTGCACCGTAAGGTAACTCCCAAACGCCCTCCATGGCCCTCCTGTCAACGCCGCCATATACTCCTCCTCCAATCCAAACCTGACCATAAAGAATTGCCTGGGTAAATCGATGACAAACATCGACCCTTTAGGCTGCCACATCTCTTTAAGCTTTCGGTTTAAGACTGCGATATTAATATTCCTTCCCAAAGCTTTCACTATCATACAATTCTTCCACAGACCATTCATCACTTCCAGCACCTCTCTCTCAATCGTCACCACAGGTTGACCATCCTCCCCATTCGGAAACTCCACCCTCAATCTTGCTGAGACAAACTCATCATTCAACACCTCCTCTGGGTTTGGTCTTCCCCCAACACTCGACCCTCTCACCATCCTCGCCCACGATCCGGATAAATCCTGTTGCTTGTCCGGTGGCTTCTCTTTCTCTCCAATCTCCATCATAGTTGCATCGTGATCACCCAAAACCCTAGAGTCGCCGTTCGTCATTATAGAAAACACAGTTTTTACATATGATTGTCTTATTGTCTTCTGATCAGTTCAATGGTTAGTTAGCTAGATAACAAAGATTTATAGGTAAATTAGTAAAATAACAAAAAAAATAAAATGGAATTCAGTTTTTTTAATTGTTTTTTTTTTTAATTTCTTTTACTGGAATACTTTATGGCGTAAAGAGTTTGATTCAACGTGGGAGGGGAGATTTAAGGATCTCCGGTGATATTTTCCTCTCTGCGTGACCCCCAAAGACAAACCCTAACTCCTCATTTCGCAGCCCAGATTCATTCAACAAATCTTCATCGCCTAGGTACGCTTTTCTTCCTCTTTTATTCTCATCGCTCACGGAGACTTCGTCGGATCCGATGTTAATCCGTCATTAGTTCGCGATTAGATCACTGTTAGGGAATGTGATCTCCGATCTTTACGATTATTGTCCTCAATCTCCTTCATAGTTTTCGGCGGTTTATTGTTAGATTCATTCATCAATTTTTGTAGATTTGTAGTTTGTGTTTACGATTATTGTCTTTTGATTTATCTAGCTTGTGTGTGTTTTGCAGTGATATATAAAACTCTCGATTTGTGATTATGGCTGATTCACGACCTCATGCGTTTTCGATTAAATTGTGGCCACCGAGTTTACCTACAAGGCAAGCTCTCATTGAGAGCATAACGAACAATCTCTCTTCTAAGACCATTTTTACTGAGAAATACGGTAGCTTAACCACGGAGCAGGCTATGGAGAACGCCAAAAGGATCGAGGACGTTTCGTTTTCCACTGCAAACCAACAGTTTGAGAGGGAGCCTGATGGTGACGGCGGTTCAGCTGTACAGCTTTATGCCAAAGAATGCAGTAAACTTATCTTGCAAGTTCTCAAGAAAGGGCCTGTTGCTAAAGTTGAGACAAGAGAAACGGTTTCTGAAGAATCTGTAACTCCCCGTGAAACTGTTTTCGATATATCCAAAGGCAAACGTGCTTTCATTGAGGCCGAGGAAGCTGAGGAGCTTCTCAAACCTTTGAAGGAACCTGGGAATGCTTACACTAAGATATGCTTTAGCAATAGGAGTTTTGGCTTAGGAGCTGCTCCTGTCGCTGAGCCTATCTTGAAGTCTCTGAAAGGTCAGCTGAAAGAAGTTGACTTGTCGGATTTTGTTGCTGGAAGACCCGAGGTTGAAGCTCTTGATGTTATGAATATATTCTCGAATGCACTGGAAGGTAGTATTCTCTCATCTCTCAACTTATCAGACAATGCGTTGGGTGAGAAGGGCGTTAGAGCATTTGGGACACTCTTAAAATCTCTTAGCTCTTTGGAGGAGCTGTATTTGATGAATAATGGTATCTCTAAGGAAGCTGCACGAGCGGTGTCCGAGTTGATTCCTTCAACAGAGAAGTTGAGGGTCCTTCATTTTCATAATAACATGACAGGAGATGAAGGGGCGGTTTCAATTGCAGAGGTTGTCAAGCGTTCGCCACTGCTGGAGAATTTCTGGTGTTCATCCACAAGAGTCGGCTCAGAAGGAGGAATCGCTTTGTCAGAAGCACTTGAGAACTGTACTCATATAAAGAAACTTGATCTGCGGGATAATATGTTTGGCACAGAAGTCGGAGTTTCTCTGAGCAAAACTCTTTCAAGCTTCAAACATCTGACTGAGCTTTACTTGAGTTATCTAAATCTTGAGGATGAAGGTGCCATAGCCATAGTAAACGCTCTCAAGGAGTCTGGTACGCCCATTGATGTTCTAGAAATGGCAGGAAACGACATAACAGTTGAAGCTGCTTCGGCTATCGCGGCCTGTATAGCAGCAAAACAAGATCTGAACAAGTTGAATCTGTCTGAGAATGAGCTGAAAGATGAAGGATGTGTCCAGATTGCAAAGAGTATGGAAGAGGATCATTTGAAACTGCAATACATAGATATGAGCAACAATTACATAAGAAGAGCCGGAGCACGAGCCTTGGCTCATGTCGCTATCAAGAAAGAAAGTTTCAAGCTGTTGAACATTGACGGGAATATCATATCAGAGGAAGGGATTGAGGAAGTGAAAGAGATATTCAAGAAATCCCCAGAGTTACTTGGAGCTTTGGACGAGAACGATCCTGATGGAGACGAAGAAGATGAAGAGAATGAGAATGATGAGTTGGAATCAAAGCTGAAGAATCTTGAAGTTGATGAGGATGATTAAGATCTGTAATATTGCTACTTTTCAATGTTTTTGTACCAGAGGACCAAAAATATTGAGACTTTTTTTTTGCAATCTTTCTCCTTTTTAAACAAAGTTCTCAATTCCCATTGGAGTATGGATTTTTGAAAATTTCGATTTATAAAACAGAGAAACTGAACAAAACTCTTGAGTTTTTTTTTTGTTTTTGTTTTTGTTTTGGTTTAGCAAATGGTTTAGATATAAATTATCTTGACTCGAAAACGTGCAAAAAACCAAAACTCAAGGTCCTACCAGGGGAGGCATCGTTCTTAATCAAACTCGACTTGTGACTTTGTGCCGGAAAAAAAACTAAAAAGCTCTTTTTAATTAGTTGCTTGTCTGATTCGTCGATGTTTCACCGAGCAGAGATGATAACGAAATCGAAGCAGGCGATGGTGCTTTGGCTTGAGGGTTTCCGAGAAGCTTGTTCTCTTCACCGTGTTGTTATTCTCTGTCTCAGGTTCGCTCTGATTCGTTTCCTCATATACCTGTAAATCTCTTAATTTCCATCGCCGATTTACAGACACAAGTGTTTTTCCATCTAATCTAGGTCAAGGAAGCTCCTACTACGAACGGGACAGTGTTTTATCTTGAATGGTTTGATTTTCTTAGGAAGGTACTTCGAGTTCATCTTTTATGTATCTTCAAGTTTGTCTTTCTTTCTTACAAGTAAGCTTGATAATCCAAGACTAGATAATCTGAGTACATATCTTCCAGAATAAATATATTGGATTTTGGGATATAACCTAAATCAACCAGAGAAAATTCTGAGACTTAATTATAGCAGAGATTCTTAAGATGTTCAGAATTCTTCTGGCAGATGTTCCTCATTGCATTTTTATGTGTCCAACTGTATCAATTCAATACTTTGAACTTACCTTTCATTTTCCTTGGGGGTGGTGCAGTCTAGGTTTGTTCAACTTGTTTATTGATCCAGCCCTTCAGTGGATCTTACCTGATCACTGCTCTCCTCTCATTTCTCAACAACTTTGCTCGTATGGGAGACCTTATGCCATCCTTCGTGGTGCGCTTTTGCAGCTATTTTATGTAAGTATATATCCTGCTCACATGTAGATTTTGGATAGTCTATCTCTATCGTGCGTTTAAGGTTTTGAAGAGCATTCTTCTTGGAGTTTTGTATTTTCTTTTGTCTTGATCACCATTCCCACGAAGCGTGTATCGCCTTTTTTACCTTGTCTGACTTTGAATGAATCGTCCTTATTATGCCACCAGGTATTCTGGTTCTATCCTCTCTACGTCTTCAGCTTCATCTTGAGTAACATATGGTACACTTCTTGCATCTTCTTATGCCTTTTTGTTTCTTTCATTTTCTTTTCTTGGAATTGTTGTGGTTACTCTTTGACCTGGTTATGACGGAATCCTAAAACATCATTCAATTCACATACTATTATTAGGGGCTAACAATATTTGCATCTTTGGGCTTTCGAGAGCTGATAATTACTAATTGAAACAAACTTGTTTAGTCTTCCATTATGCTTATCTTTATTTCTGTGAAAGTTGAGCTTACGAGGACCATCTGGCTTTCAGGTATAACGATATTGCAAAGTATGGTTTCGAGGCAATCGAGAAATCTGACTTAAGTTCATCAGAAGCATTAAGACATGATGAAGCTCTGGATTCAGTGAACACGGAAAATGCTGAAAGGCCTTCTGGTCTTGGACGGTACTGGTCTACCGAGACACTTCTTCAAAACAACAAAGTGAAAAACTAATTTTAAGGATTAATCAACTTCCTTTTGCTACACGATTGTCAGGGTGATGATCGGTATAGGAGAGCAGGTGTACTCGATACTACTCCTGACTTTTTTTCTCCTGGAGGTAAATGGTTCCCCTTTTGTGAATCTCTATTGAACTTATACGCTTTCTTGACGCGTGTATGGTAACAAATTCAAAATTCTAATGGCCTACATACATTGCAGGTTTATGCTGTTGGCCTTATACCATACATCGGAAAGATACTGAATTTCTTACTTCTTTCATGGATGTATGCCTACTATTGTTATGAGTATGTTCCGATCTCTAATCTTACGCAGGGGCCTATGCAACAGTGCTAAGAAATGGAGTTACTATGTTAACTTACCAAATAAAGGTTTTCATTGTAGATATAAGTGGAATTTCTCAAGGATTCCTCTGAAGAAAAGGCTGGATTTCTTTGAATCTAACTGGGCATTCTTTACTGGTTTTGGTAGCGTTTTCTACTTTACTGGTTCGCTTGCGACCTTAATAATTCAAAACTGAATTATTACTGGTTTGCTTTACTGGCTTTTGTTTGGTTTACAGGAAGCCCTTGCGTCTTGGCCATTTTCTTTCTCTCTCCTCTCGTGAGCGGAGCGCTTATGGCGATCCTGTTTCCATTGGTAAATGATCTTTGCTGAGTCAGTAACGCAGTATCAGCCATTTTATTCTTATCAGTGTTTCAATATGTCTGATCTACTGTATCCTAGTGTTAACAGAATATATGCAGTTTGTCTTAACAGCTACAGGATCAGGACCTGAAAAGTATATTCTGGCCCCAAAAGAAACGTGGAAATGTACAGGTTTAGGGAGACTTCCAATATTCTATACAGCTGAAACGCTCTCGTAAGCCAAATGGTCTTTCTTAATCTCTGATACTAAAGCTTCACATACTAAAATCTCTAGTAGCCCAAATCCTAATGTCTGAAGAAAAACATTCCTCATTTTTCAGTCCATCAAACACATGTGTCTGATGTTGACGTGAGGATAATAATTAGCGTGGTTAGTGTTTCATCCACTAAACCTTAAAACTTAAGTTGCATGTAATTGTCTTTGGTCATCCAGGATGCTGGCGTTGTCCATGTTCCGGTTGGAGAAGACTGGCTGAAGCTGAAAGTTTACTGCTGCATCTCTCAAATCTTTGGAGGTTTGTCAGACGGTGGTCACATACTTATGGTTTGATAATACCGTCTTTTTGGTGATTATCCAGTTCAGTCTCATGATTCAGCAATTTCTGTGAGGCCCTGACATATGGTCATCTGATACCAATTTTCATGGTTTATAAGCTGCGGCAAACAGCAAAGCAAGAGATATGAAGAAAGCAATATTCATGTTTGAAGTAGAGTAAAGCTAAATGGAAACCAGATGTTAATAAGTATTTAGCGTTTCATTCATTTTACTTGTCAATCTTTGAGTCCACAATTCTCCGGTTAGCCAAACGTATAGCTTAAAGCAGTGTTCTAAAATTCGGCCTCCGCGGCCGTTGGAAGCTCGTGATTCTGTTTTGTCGATTTGGAAGCTTGTGTTTCCATTTTTAAAATATTGTGTCTTAAATAAATATGAAAGATAAAATTATTATTGATGTCTCTCATTATATATATATACAAAACAAAATCAAAAACTAATTTAGTGATTTGACATTTGTACACACTAATTTTTTCTTTCATTTATAAATCATCTTGTTTAGAAATAGTGTTTTAATCAAACGTGTGATGTTAGATTAATTTGATTAATTGAAGATTATTTTGGAAAATTTGAGTTTGGTTATTACAACATAGAATTTGAAACAAAATTATTTGATGGAGTTAGAGAAAACTGAAAATGAAGATGGTGACTTAGATTTTGATTTTGATACATATTATTTTGAATTATTCCTATTGAGTCATATAAAAAAGTATTCATCTCGTTTAAATTAGTTGTAGCTAGGCTTTTACAGCGAAATTAAGAAAACAATTTTTTTACCCCTAATTAATACAATGTTTGGTTTGATATGAATAATTAATAAAATTTAAAACTAGGGATAGAAATGAAAAATTAATCATAAATCTTCATTGAAAATATAAAATGACAACTAATTTGAAAAAAAAAAAATTAAGTTTAGAATGACAACTAATATGAAAATTGTCATTTTTGTTCTTAATAAGTTCTTTCTTTTTCATTCTTCATAATTTTGTCCAACTATCATGATCTTGAAAGAAGTGTTTATGAATTCTTTTGTAAGCTATGAGTAAACTACTCTGGATAAATTTTAGTTTGGGTTCAAGCTTCAATTTTGTTTATGACAATAAGCGAGTCAAGGAAGGGATAGTTCCAATACGATTAAAATTTACTTATTTTGTTGCTCAATTTCGTCTATATATTATTTATGTTACAACTTTTTTAAAACGTATTTTTACATTATTTATATGTATGTTTGTTGTTAGTGTTTGTCGAATATGTACTAAATATGTAGTCAAACATAAAATAAGACCATTAGTTTTCACATAATCTTTTGAATAAGAGAAAGAAGAGACGAAAGTGTTATGTGGGAGTCAAATGATTGAATCACAAAAATAAAAAATGTTACCTTCTATATGCATAAAACGACTATAAATTTGAATATATGTGTTATGGTACTTAGTTTTATAAAACTACAAGCCAATAGTACTTATCATATTTATGAAACAGAAGAATCAGTTCACTCTATAAAATAATTGAACTTCAACTGCAACTATGCTAAATTCAATAGTAAAGTAATAATATCTAAGAAAGTAGGTAGTAACCCAAAATTTTTAAGTAAAAAATAATAAGGGTGTTTTATTTAGCTTTTCATTCAGTTACGATTTCAAATTTTAGTCAAATATATCATTAGTTTAAAGAAACTTCTTTCTAGATCGATTTTGATTTCCTGTTTGGTTTGAATTTGATTTTTCGAATTCACTTTCAAGGTGCCTTGGTGGTGAAATGGTAGACACGCGAGACTCAAAATCTCGTGCTAAAAAGTAAATTTTCTTATGTCGTTACTAAAATATTCTTCGATTTTCACATCAATTATTTTTGTTTAGTTTCACTCGCATCAATCTATCTAGGTTAAACATCTCTAAAAAGACCAACATCAAATATAACAAATTTATTGATGGATACCATATATTTTTCTTTATTTTTTGAAAACCTGTAGCCCATGATTTTGATCCTTAATAGCAAACAAATAGCAAATGAAATATTCTTCTCGGAGTTAAGGGCTTAACCAAGCCGCATCATCGGAGTTAAATGACCTTGTGCCGGTGTTGGAACTAGCACTATTCTTCTCTTCGCTTCCATTCAAGTGGAAGTCTAGTTACGGTACTAAAGGAATTAAAGAACCTTTGCTTTTAGGTCTTCTCTTTTTCTTACTTTATGTTTTTGAATCGTTGGCTACATTACTTTTTATTTTGATCCATTTATTAAATATTCAAATTTTACATTCGTCTTCTACAATTGTGTACATTATTTCCGTTGGACATGCAATCCACATCATGGGGCGTTAACTTTTATCCCCCTTATAATGATGTAGATAGATAAATTAACCAAAAATTAAAGAAAATATTCTAGATAGTTCAATTCTTTATTTCATAAAAAAAACAAAAAAAAAAAAACAACTTTCTGCGATCACAACTCGTGCATCTTTACTTATGGGTAGTTGCCTTGGACCAGCTGTACCAAGGAAGGAGTTAAGCTGGCCGAATTCAGTCCATGAACCATACCAAAAGGAAGCCAATTCACCATCTCCAATCTCACACTTGAGAAATACTGTAATGATAGGTTTGAGTTCCAGCATACTATTGATGGTCTTAGAGAAACGATTTGACTCTTCAGTTATCCAGTACTATAAAGTTCTTCTCTGGTTTTGATTATTTTGCAATGGTTTTGGAGTCCTGTCATGTGTAGCTCAACTTATAGCCATTGCAATCAACAGAGCGGAGCTCAAAATGCTTATTGTAGTTCTCCTCCGAGTAAGTTTGTTTCATCATGGAAATTTAAAACTTTGATTGATTTCCAATCAATTTTCTTTTCACTTAGCCCCACTATTTGTTTGTTTTAGGTGTTTGCCTATATGCGACAGCCACGACCTTGAATGCTACGGTTTCCAACTGGAGAGTGAGTTAACTTGTGTAACCAAATCTACCATGTTTTGCATGTGCTCACGGCCATGTTTTGAATATATATATATATTTTATTTCGTTATTGTTAATAGAAAATCATGACATAGTTTTCTTATTTTTTTACCAAAACTAAAGTGTATTAGCAAATTTACCAAAATAGCAAACCATGCAGGTGGATCAAAGGGTATTTTAAAAAATTTACTTCATACATGTGAGCAAAATTATATATTAGAATTTTAATCAATTTAGTGAGTTTACTAATAATTATTATTTTATGTATTTCAATAACAAAATTATTTAATTATCTTGCTTTTATATATTACTTTTTTCTAACTATCTTATTACATAAATTAATAAAATTAAAAAATTATTACTTTGTGACTTAATTTTAAATGTTGACGTGACATGTCACTATTGATTGATTAAAATCCCACGTGGACGCATTTAATTTCAAATAGTATGAACTTTTATATAGTATAGATGCTATACGCTTCCAACACGTACCTATTTTCTTTTTTATTTTCTTTTTAATTTGCTTCCGCATACCCGGTTCTGATTCCATACAACGTAGATAAACCATGACTAAGGCTTTGTATTCCTTTTTCTTTTGCATTTTTGGGTATAGCTTTTGATTTCCACAATAATTTTGCATAAAAAACTATAACGCCCAAGTACACATCTTTTCTTTTCTCACAACTCATAAGAGTTGTTGGTTTGGATAACTCGCCACGTTAATTAAAGATGATCACTTAACTTGTTTATTAAATAAGTCTAAAAACATAGCTCCAACTAGTGAAAATCCGAGCTGAGTTGAACAAATTCATGAGCTATGGTTTATTTTGACAGCACTAGTGGCCACTGTTTTATGACTAAAACAAAAACAATACTAAACCAAACCAAACAGGGCAAAAATTGATTTATTTTAGGTTTTCACGTAAACTGAAATCATAACCGTATTTCATATTCAAATTATTGGAATTAAATCGTATTAAAGTTTTGAGACTAACAAATAAAAAACTAACCATGGAAGAGGACTTAAAGAAAAATGTATATTGGAATCAAATCACATTAAAGACATAACCAATAAAACATTTAAGTTATTTTTTTCCTTCTTTTTTCTGACAACAACTTAATAAATTTATAACGGTTCAGAAATGCAAATTGTTGCACAAGAGTTTACATTAAAAACATCATTAAAAAGGCCAATAGGCTTGCAAAGAGTCAAAAGTACGTGAAATGATCAAGATGGAGAAAAAAGTAAAAACATTTTTCAATTCAGAAGAAGTAATGTATTACATATTAAATTCATAAAATGATAGGGTAAGTATTGCAGTGAGGCAAAGGGCCAAAGTAAAGAGCAAGTGCTTAACAGTAACAATGGCATTTTGGTCCATCATGGGGACGTTTGCAGAAACCGCCTTTTTTACTATCACATCCATCAAGACACCAACTATTACATCTCCTTTCGTCTTGCCGCGTTTTGCAGGATCCGAATTTCGCGTGTGTGCTACAACACAATGACCTCTCGGATCCTTCAACAGCTACAAAAAAAGCAAACAAGGATTTTCATCTTTAAGAACCATTTACATATTAAACAAGAAGTGTGTATACTTGCTGCTATATATACACATGAACCAAGTTTATTTTTCAATTGGAAACTAAATAAACACTAAAATGAATATTTAGTAAGATATTAAAAAAAAATCTGTCATTGTTGTTTGTAACCTTTTTAAAGATTTTTTGTTCTTAAAATCGCGTGACATCTCAATAAACATACGCACGACTCTAACATATTATATACTCTAAATAAAACATGAAAGTATCCACAAAGATTTGTATTAAAAGATCAAGTCATATGACCAGAGACTAACCTATAGAGAACAGAAGAACAATTAGCATTGCAAAAGACACGATCTTCATGTTCTTCTTCATCTTCTTGATCTTCTTGTCCTCCCTACGAGCTTGCTCTGTTTTTTTTTCTTTTCTTTTCTTTTGGGAGTTCTTCCGTCTATTTATTCAGATTAAGAAAACTAGTCCTATTTTCTGATTTAATGGATTGAAATTCCTTTTTTTTTTCACCACTAATTTTAATATTCGCTATCGTTTTCCAATTTCATGTTCAATGTTAATCAGTTTTCTTTTTTTGGTCAACGTACATAAATAGATTAAAACGGTTTAGAAATGTTTATCCATGTTTTCTTTTCGGTTTTTTTGTTGTTGTTGTTGCTGCCTGTTTTTAGGGCACTTGATTTGCAAAACTCGAAAGACTAGCATTATAAGTATACCAAAATCTAAAATTCTCAAGTTTGATGTGATGACTGAAAAGAAATGATGTCAAATTTGCAACTTACAAAATGGACATATTTATACTATAAACAAAAAAAAAAACAAATTGAAGTGAAAATGGATCCAATTGGTACATACAACAATACATGTTTTTTAAGTGGTAAAAGAGAACGGTAAGTAATTGCGAAAATAGAGGTGAGATATAAAGAGTGTTTAAAGAATGCCATTTTTTATTTTGGGCAATTACAAAAATACCATATTTTGGGGCAAGAATGCCATTTAGGGGTGACCATTTACAAAAATGCCACTAATTATAGATTTATAAAATCTATATCTTAAAATTCTAATCTCTAAAAAATGTTTTGACCCCTAAAACCCCCTAAACCCTAATAGAACATAATTAACCCAAACATAAATGATATAAAGAAAAATAATTTTGAACAAGTGATATTTTTTAAAGATTTCAAAAGTGTGGCATTTTTGTAAAGATTTCAAAAATGTAATACTTTTGTAAAATAACACTTGAAAAATGACATTTTTTTGTAATTTCTCTTTTATTTTTCTTAGGGCTCTTAATTTTGTTAGGCAAGGTCTGATCTGGCCAATCATATCAAAATCTAAAGTTACAAAGCTTGGCAAGTTTTGTTAAATAACTGAAAGAAAAAAGAATTGATAAGAGATTTGTAAACGCAAAGACAATTTCATTCAATTCTAAAATTATCAGTTTGATTTAGTTTCGTTTGAGCTTCTTTTACCTCTAGACTAGAAGTCGAGTGAAGAAGTCATAAAAGACTATCTTGACCTTTTCTTCTTATGAGTGTTCCAACTAAACATTGGGCTCTTCTCATTTTCTTCTTCACTCTGTTTCCCACTCTCCTCCATTCTTTCTTCTTCTTCGCTTCCGCTCGACTCTACCTCTACCTTTAACCCATTACTCATTGGCGTCTTTGTGTTGTTCGTGTCTTTTCTCCTTCGTTTCTGAGAGACTTTTGAAACATCTTCTTCACCCTCCATCGCTTTCATCCACTGCAACTCGCTTAATGAATCGCTATAGGTGACTTCTTTTCGTTTCCGCTTACCCGTGACGCTGCCAAAATGGTCTTTTGAGCTCTTCGACTCGTCTTCTTGGCTCTGTGAACTGTAAGCCCACTCAGGAACTTCATTCTCTTCCATGAGACGTGTCTTGTAGTTCTCCTTTTGACGTCTCTCTTCGTCCATTTGTTCAAACATCCAAAACTCATCCTCGGTTCGAGCTGCGAGCCGGTTAATCTCTCTCTCACTCGGTACATCTGTCCCCAGTGTGCTCGTTCCTTTGCTCATGATCTCTTCCAGCATCTCTCTTCTGTCTTGAGCTGTTGATGATTCAGAGAGATTATTAGCATTTAGTACAACTCATGTTTTTGTTGACGAGAGTATATGTGTGTGTGTGTTCTGGCGACTTTTTACCTGTAGAAGTTGTGTTGAAAAGTCCTGCTTGTATGACTTTGGCATCGATGCCCATCTTTTGCTTTGCACGCTCCAATATTACTTCTTCAATGGATCCAATGCTAACCAAAACAAACACTCTCACTTCCTTCTTCTGCCCTATCCGATGGGCACGATCCTCCGCTTGCTGGTCCATTTGAGGATTCCAATCGCTGTCGAATATAATAACAGTGTCTGCAGTTTGCAAGTTCAAACCAAGACCACCAGCACGTGTGCTCAGAAGAAACATGAAGTAGGGTGAGTCAGGTTCGTTGAATTGCTTCAGTAAAATCCCTCTTTGGTCTGTCTTTGTGGTACCGTCGAGTCTCAGGTACTTGTAATCATTGAGTGACAAGTAAATTTCGAGAAGATCGATGAGACGAGTCATCTGAGAGAAGAGAAGAATTCTGTGTCCTGCTCTTTTCAGTTTTGGAAGGAGGCGATCAAGGAGCTCAAATTTCCCTGAAGCTCTCACAATTTCCGGCTTCTTCCACATGTTATAGTCACCTCCAACAAATAGGTACGGATGGTTACAACACTTTCTCAATTGCATTGACAGATTCTGCAGACTCTTTGATTTCCCATTCCCTGCACATAAGCACTCTATTAGCAATGTAGCAGTTTTACATCTTGATATATATTTTCTTTACCGAAAGATGGAAAAGATTCTGGAGGAAATAGAAGCTAAAGTTAAGCTACAAACCCGTATGCAGACCGACCCTGCCTACGTCTGTAACTTGTTTGTAGTATAACTTCTGCCAAGCCGACATATCACACTTCAGTATGACTTGTGTCTTTCCAGGAAGAAATTTCTCAACTTCATTTTTTTTCCTTCTCAGTAGAAACGGCCTTATAACCTTAAAATGACAATAACAATTTAGCAATGAGTTTTTTTTTTGCATAGCTAATTTGCTAAAAACAGTTTAACCAAAGATAGGTGCATAATGAACTCACATGATGCAGACGATTAATAATCAAGAGCTCCTCTTCATCTGAAAGAATGGCAGTACCATGTTCTGCGAAAGGAGAATTAAACCATTCTTCGAAATTCTGAATCGAGTTAAAGATGTGAGGAAGGAGAAAATTAAGCAGCGCCCATAGTTCTTGCAGGCTATTCTGTATGGGCGTCCCAGTTAATAGAAGTCTACGCTTAATATGGTAGCTGCGTCCAGGAAAAATTAGTGTAAGCAAATGTATTCAAATTTTCTCTGAGAAAGCACCCTTAAGAAATAAATCAGAGTAACAATCAATTAACAGTCAAGTGAAAACTTCCTCCCAAAGATGGATAAACTAAGTTCTTCTAACCACAGACTTCATCAAGCTAATGTGTAAGAAGGCTTTCCAAACGATTTCTATCAGGAAACTAGATAGTCTTATCAAAGCCTAGAGATTCATACAGAAACATACCCTGTTACTAGAGTCCTTGCGAGGGCACATTCATGGTTCTTCAGCCGATGTCCTTCATCAACAATCATGTAGTTCCAGTCAATTTTCTTCAAAAATGCTTTATCTCTCATGATAAGATCATAGTGGGTCATCAACACGTTAAATTTCCCTCCTCCTGCTATCCTTGCTCTTATCTCATTTCTTTTCTCTTTCGGTCCATCATAAAGAAAAGCGGCAATGCTGTCAAATGGACAAAAACAAAGCAAGTTTCATACATAACATCTAATACTAATGCAATTAACGAAAAAAAGTTGTTTGTACCTGGGTGCCCATGTTGCAAACTCATTTTCCCAATTTGGTAACACAGCTTTTGGAGCCAATATCAAATGAGGGCCAGACACATCTTTATTCTCAAGAAGATACGCAATCAGTGCAATTGTTTGGATAGTCTTTCCCAAACCCATCTCATCAGCTAAAATTCCATTATAGTCGTTGTTGAATAGAGAGACCATCCATTGAAGCCCTTCTAATTGGTAGGATCTTAGTTCCCCACCTTGAAGAAGGGATGGCTGCTTCGTCACCTGTTAAAGAAAACATTGATAGCTGAGTTAAACACACTCCTATTAAGTACTTAAATAATCACAAATACCTTTTCTTGTATTGAATGGATAGCCAAGTTATACTTCCTCTCGCCTTCTAGTAAGTCATTAGAATCATCATTATTGTCAGACTCAATGATCTCGATATCTGGGGATCTTTCATTCCATGGAGCATCCACTTCAGAAAAGGCAGATTCTGAGCCTTCCAGTAGTTCAATGCCTTCTGAAAGTTTTGCATTTTTCTGACGCTGGACTGCAGCTCCTAAACTAACAAAGATTTTGTTTGTCTCCTCTAGAAAAATGGTTAGCTTTTCGTCCTTACTCTCCTTTGCTAGTTTCATGTATGCCTCTTGGTCATCAGATTTAAGCGCCATGATCCTTAGTCTTTCAGCTCGGGTAGCTCTTTGCCTTTGTCGTCCATGCCAGGCCTGTTTAATAATGTAGATATATGGAACCAATGATTTTTTTTAAGAACTTTGTATATTGATAATATTAAAGAATAACTCAACTATTGTCCTGGGTTCAAGCCCCACCAAGTGTGGGTTTAAAATGTATGCAAGAAAAACGAGCAACAACAAACATATAATGTCAGGGGTATTATACCTGGACACCATCATTTCTTTGCTTATGGCGTCTCTGAGACACCTGAATTTGCAACTGGAACTCACGGACAGCATTGAGTACTTCTGCAAAGAACTTCCTCTGTGTCGTTTCAATCAGATTCTTCTCCTCTTCTTCTAATCGTGATAACCTCTAAACAAAGACTTTGGACACATCAGCAAGAAGTTTAAACAATCATAAATAAAATATCAGCATAAACCGCACTAGAATTTGTGTTCAATTTTTACACAGAACTTGTATAAAATCCGTCTAACAAAACAATTCCCAAACAACAGAGAACCATCAGTAGAGGTAAAAAACCAAAATCTATGGTGCATAGAAATTTGCTTTAGATGACATAGCTGGGAAAGAATCAGAAGAAAAAAAACAAATTGACCTCGGCTTCACGCTTCTTTCTGAACTGATCATCAGCTTCCACAGCAAAAGGATCTCCCACCCCATAAATTGGGTGAGGCAAGCGCATCATGCCCCAGTCAAATAGTTGGCTTCCGGGATGTGCACAATTCAAACGCAGCGAGTATTCCGCACTCACCTCTTGCCGAACCTTACATTGTAGTTCTCGTAGCTGCCATACACCAAGACACAGCTTCAGTGTCAAAGGAAATCACATCCTAAACTGTGGCACACAATAAAAGAGACGAATCTAACAAATACCTTAAGCCCATAAAGCTCAAGCAAGCATTTATCCTGCAATTCTTCACCTCTAGTGGAAGGTAATCCTGATTGAACACACAAGAGTGATCATTCCCCTCTCACAAGATAATCGGCACCCAATGGAAACAAAGAAGAGAAATCATTCACCTTCAAGTTGCGATAATCGGTGTTGGATACGAGTCTTATCCCTAATTTCCTTGAATTCGGTAAGTCGAGAGGCTGATTCACAGTTAGGTCGCTGCTTCGAAAGAGCATCGTCGAACTCGCTCATCAAATCACCTCCATAGGGAGTCAATCGATTATCCTGCAAACGCAATAAATCGGATCTATCAATCACAAAAAGCAATCAGAAAATCAGGGAGGAATTGGGATTTACAGGAGGAGGATGGTAGATGGAGGAAACGGAAGCGTAAAGGTGAGAAGGCAAGGTTAGGTCGCGAGAGACGTAGTTGAGAGCAGAGATGAGATACTTGGTCTTCTCCAATGGATCGTCCTGAGGAAGATTATCACTCTGCTGCGTCACCATGGCGGGAATTAGATTTTGTTTTGTTCCGTTATTTTTGTTTGTTTTGTTTTTGCTGTGTGACTTAAAAGCGGACTGTAACCTCATAAGCCCCAAATGGGCAAAAAAATTTCTTAGAGCCCTTGATAAACCTAACTACCCCCTCAATCTTTCCCCTCTCAACTTTACCCTTCTTTTTTATTATTATTATTATATATAAACATCCAATTAAATAATTCACCAAACTAATTAAATTTTTTACCAACCAAATTAATTTTCAACCAATCAAAAACAAGCACTAAACTCTTTCTCTCTCTTCCTCTCTCTTCCCGTCGCGATTTCTCCTCTCTCTCTCCTCTCGCTGAAAAAAAACAGAGCTTCTTCTTCGGATCTGCTTCACTTCTCTTCCTCGTCCTTCTTCTGTGTTCTTCATCTCATCATCTCTTTGCCATCACCCTTCTTCTTCTCCATCTCGTTGAAACCTTTTTGCCCTAGTTCATCTTCTTCTTCATGTAAGAGTTACGAAAAACAGAGGCAAGGATTAAGAGTTGTTTCATTCTTGCACATTTGAGTCTTCTAAATTAAGGTATGATATTTCATTGTTTAGCAAGTTTCATGTTTAGGGTTACATTAGGTTTTGTTCTAGTTTTGGAAATTTGTTTGTAAATTAAATTTGGATATTGGATATCCAATGTGGTTCTGGGTATTGGACTTGTTTTATAAGTTTATTAGGGTAATGTGCTAGGTTCTGTGGCAGCTGAATCATTATAAAGCAAACAAAATCGGACCTAATTTTTATAGGTATAACTGGTACTACTGAGAATAACTGGTAGAACAAGTAGTATCGAGAATAACTGGTACATATGTTTTGGTACTGCAGGGGATATGACAATGAATTGCACAATCATATATTTTGATTATGGAGGATGTTACTCAATGGAAGGTGATTGCACAAGATGGAGTTCAAAAGGAGATCGAATTAAGACTTTAGCGATACGGAGTGCACCGGAGGAGGTGACTTATTTGGCGTTGGTTGACGGAATTAGCAGAAAGATCATGATAGATGAATCTACGATGGAGTTGAAACTTAGTTACTTTCCGATGATTTTGAATCTTTCGACACCATTAGAAATTTTGAATGATGATGAGGTTTTTGATTACCTAATGCAAGTGAATGGAGATGGTTGTAGAAAGCTTTTGAATGTGGAGCTCATCAATGTGGATGGTCCCATCAATGTGGATGGTCCCATCAATGTTGTCGATGAAACTCAGAGATGTGTGGAAGCGAGAAGAGATGTTGGAGAAAGTGATGTTGTTGTAGGGGATAATGATATGATAACTTTACACACAGACGAACCATTGGAACACCATGCGTTGGTAGATCAAGGTATACGTGTGACTCATTTTGTGTGTTATGTCTGTATGGTAAAACTGGGAAAACGTAGGTACAAGTGTTTGATTAGTTTTGTGCGTTCTTTCTGTCTTGTATAACTAGGTATAACTAGGTATAACTGTTTGATTAGTTTTCTGTGTTCTATCTGTTTTGTATAACAAGGTATAACTAGGTATAACTATGTATTACTTTCTGTATTACCAAAATCCCAATTTGCAAGAATCCAATGTCCAGGAACCTAACTAGGTACAAATGGTGTCACTGACAGGTATAACTATGTATAACTGCGTATGACTGTGTTTTGTTATTTTGGTAATTTTCTCTGCCCGGTATAACTACGTATAACTGCGTATGACTGTGTTTTGTTATTTTGGTAATTCTCTTTGCCCGGTATAACTATGTATAACTGCGTATGACTATATATTAGTTGTATGACTTTGTATGACTGAATATGACTGTGTTCAAGTATTTTCTCTCTTTTCAAAATTTCGTTTTGTTTCCTTACTATGTCCATTTATGTACTTAGGACTGTGTCTACTTGATACGGACTTGATACTTAGGTACCACTAGAAACTACGAAAAAATTTAAAGAATTTAGAGCAAAACATATATTTTCCCTAAAACTAGACCTTATACATATGGTTTATGTATGAGTTAGTAGCCACTTTTTATGTGAAACATCCAATTATGATGTTTTTGGAAATTTTAGTATACGAAATGACAGGAAATATATTTAAAGTGATCAATTGGATCAATACTACTAGAAAATTTATGATCTTATGTACTTACTACTGGTTATACGTGAAAACAGTAGAAATATAACTATGTGCAAGTCAGTACTACTAGAAAACTAAGTATAACTATGAGTAAAGTAAATATTATTTTTAATTGGTTTTGCGGCGCATGTGTTAAACGTTTTTAATATTTTTAGTGTGATAAAAACTTGTTTTGCTAATGTCAGTAGTACCCAGTAGTAGTTGATTAATACACAGTAGTACCCAGTATTACTAGTAGTACGAAACCGAGAACATAACAAAATATGAGTATTTGTTTCCCTAAAATCCCTCCAACACTTTAGTACCTAAAAAAAGGAACACAACCAACACAAAATAGGAAAAATAACATCATCCTAATAACATCAACCTAAAAACATAGACTCCTACTTCTTCTTTGTCTTCTTGGGTGGGCTCTTGCGTACTCCATCTCCGATCGTTTTCCTTTTAGCTCCACCCGCTTTCTTAGATCCACCCGCTTTCACAGCTCCATCGTCGTGGTGTTCCTTTTCTTCTCTCCTGTATATGGTGGTCTCGTGTACACAGATGGCTTCCTCTCCCTAGCATCCGTCTCCCTAGCATCCATTATTTTTAATTCGTTTTGCGGCGCATGTGTTAAATGTTTTTTCTTTTTTTAAAAAAAATTATTGACAAAAAATGTGATAAAAACGTGTTTTGATAATTTCAGTAGTACTCAATAGTACCCAGTAGTAGTTGATTAATACACAGTAGTACCCAGTATTACTAGTAGTACCAAACCGAAAACATAACAAAATATGAGTTTTAGTTTTCCTTAAATCCCTCCAACACTAAAGCACCTAAAAAACGGAACGCATCCAACACCAAATAACCACAAAATAACATCAACCTAAAAACATCAAACGTCCCTAATTCTTTGTCCTCTTGCGTGGGCTCTTGCGTGCTACTTCTCCGGTCTTTTTCCTTTTCGTCCCAACCGCTTTCTTAGATCCACCCGCTTTCAAAGCTCCATCATCCTCTTTCGTAGCTGCTGGTACTACCAGTTCTCATCAGTAGTACCAGTTCTATTGAATACTAACAGTTATTCGCAGTAGTACCAGTCCTACTTATTACTAACAGTTATATACAGTAGTACCAGTTCAACTAACAGTTATACGTTCACCTAAATACTAATTTTTATACGGTTTATACTGAATACTCACAACCAATTCCTCTAAACACTAACTTTTATACTAACATTTTCTTCATCTTCTTCTTTCTGTTCTTCTTCTGTTTTCTCTTCTTCTTTCTCTTCTTCTTCTACTTCTTTCTGTTCTTCTTCTACATCATCTTCTTTCTGTTCTTCTTCTTTATCTTCTTCTTCTTCTAGTTCTTTATGTTCTTCTCCTTTTTGTTCTTCTTCATCTTCATCTTCTTTCTGTTCTTTTTCTTTATCTTCTTCTTCTGCTTCTTTCTGTTCTTTTTGTTCTTCTTCTTTCTCTTCATTTGCCTCTTCTATTGGTACTCGGGAAGCCACGTCTCTGTCATACTTGGTTCTGACCCATTTCCATATTCTGACACATCTCCTGTGATGGCGTAGGATCATTTCCAGATTCAAATTCTGACCCATTACTACTAGAAGTCTTTGAAGTCCCTTTCTTTGAAGTGACTCCCTTTGAAGTCCCTTTCTTCGACCCTAAACCCTTGGTCTTATGAGGCATTTCTGCAAAATCCACAATAAGCAAATCAAAAGACACACAAAACACCTAATAGTCCTAATTTCAAACCATATATATCTATTGCCAATTCATATCAAAACCGCAAACACATTAAATCCTAGTACAGAGAAAGAAAGGAACAAGTCCATACATCTCCAATTGAAACCAAAATCCTACTGGACTACAGATCAAAACCCCAAATTGATTTTTCTTCAAACCCTAAATTCAAACCCCGATACATATATGAAAATCAAAAGCCCACATCTAGCAACCCAAACCCATTCGAATCATAATACTAGTACAAATCAAAACACATTACAAATCAAAACCCCAAATTAATTTTACTTCAAACCCTAATTTCAAAATTGACTCCAAATACTATCAATTCCCGGTACATTCATATCAAATTTGTGGTACAAATCGAAACCTTATCAACTCTCAAAACGAAAACCCAAGAAACTCCATTCAAAATCAAAACCCCTTTTCTGAAATTTGCTAGATGTCACTAAGGGAAAGGCTTACCGCGACGGAAATAGTGACGTCGGTGATAGCAAACGATTTCGGACTGATCGGATTTCAGAGATACAGAGGGAGAGATAAAGAGAAAATCCAAAGAGAAAAGAGAAGAGTTTTTTTTTTCTTTCTAACTGCAGCTCTCGATTTCGAGAGAGATGATAAGTTTTTTTTTGTTTCTTTGGTTTTTTTGTAATATGGCAAATTTATTAAGGGCAACTTTGCCTTTAGCCATATTTTTGATTAAAAATAAATCAAAAGAATGAAATTGTTTATAAGAGGGGTGTATTGAGTTAAAATTTTGTGTTGAGGGGTGTTTTAAGTTACTCTCCCTTAAAAGCATGAGAGGAAGAAGAGAGAAAGGAGACGGGAAGGAAGCCCAGCCAGCCACACGCGAGCGCACCTCTCGGTTTACGAACGCAGCCGCTTATAATCTATCTATCTATCTAACTTTTCTTTCCCTTTTTTGTTGGTTTTACAGAATTACCCTTCTGGGCTTTCAGACGCATCGTAAGTTCCTATGCGGTCATGGAACCATGTTGGACCTCCTAAACCGAGATAAGATATGAACTCTAGTTTCTTTATTTTAGGTTTTAACTAACCACACTTGGTCGGTCTCAATACCACTCTTATATGTGAATTATTTATCAACGTTCAAGGCAAAATGAATTTATTACTTTTCTTATGATTTTAATTTACTTCATTTTGTTAAGCGTTCTTTGTTACTTGTTTTTCTTTTTATAATCGATTGCATAGCAAAACAAAACAATAAAATTACCAGCCTCTCTTTTCTCTCTCTACTTTGGTTACTTGTTTTTTTTTTATAATCGATTGCATAGCAAAACAAAACAATAAAATTACCAGCCTCTCTTTTCTCTCTCTACTTTGGTTACTTGTTTTTCTTTTTATAATCGATTGCATAGCAAAACAAAACAATAAAATTACCAGCCTCTCTTTTCTCTCTACAAAGCTCGAGCCTCGCCTACTGTTTTCGATCATTTTCCGGCCGGTGTTTGTGGGCTTCCACAGCCACAATCCCCAGATCCGGCTTGTTTATATTTTCTTCTTTGTGTTTGTATGTTATGATCGGTTTTTGTTTTCCCGTTTTGATTGTAAAGTTCTTTGGGGTTTGTGGGTCGCTCTTCCTCTTGTTCCATACGTAGGAGCAATGAACAAAGACTTCATCAGTATTGGATGTTGCCGGCGATGAAGCTTCCTAGGTATGGAGGTTTACAGAGTGCGGTTTAATATTTGATTTGGCGTGACGGTTTTGACCCGGTGTTTTGAGATTGGTGAAGGGTGGAGGAGATGCATCGCCTGATCGGGTTAGCGGCGGCTGATCGGATTTGGTGACTGCTTGCAACGCTTGACGGTGGAGCTTCACAGTTGCGAATTCAAGATGTTCTAAGGTTTTATTTTGGGCTGCTTGTTGTTGTAATCTCTGGGCTTGACCCTCATATTTCCGGCCCATTGGGCTTTTAATAAAATATGTGGACGACAAAAAAAACAAAACAAAAAAAAACAAAACAAGAAAGTTATTTTAACCAAGGTTCACTTCCCACGATAAGTTATTTTTAGTGTTTTAACTGGATTAAAAAATAAATTATGTTTGGGTTAATTTTGAATTCACTAATAAACCACAAGCTTCTTTTTTTTTTAATCGTCTGGATTTATTATTATTCGATTACAAACTATGATAACTGTTACATCGACGATTATACAACGGACAAGTCTTCCGCCTTGATCCACGCCAAACGATTATATCTTGTCCCACGCTGAAGATCTCCTGCAAACTTGCCTCCATTAATCTGCATCAATATTTAATAAATCGCATATTCTGGGATTCGAACCCCAGATCTTCTCGTGTCGAAGCTTTTTTCTTTTTTAGGAGACGAAAATAATTAGTTTACTAGATTCTCACCCGCAGCGGGAACATTCATTGTATATGTTGTAAACTAAACTTAGCTTTCGTATTGTGTCGTATATAATATGTTCTAAGATTAGATATGTATGGTTTTAGTTTGTAAGTAGAATCGATTAGTTTGAAAAAGTATGTTGGTTGTTTTCTAACTTGAAGGTAGATATTAAGTATGTTAAGTATTGTGCATGTACATATGTCTGTCGTATTGTTGACAAAGAAGTTGATCTTGAGAAAGATAAGTTTGTCAAAAGACTATTATTATATGGTAAAAAACAAATACATAAATTAAAGAAAAATCTCCAAGAAAATATTTTGAAGTAATCAAATAAGATTTATTGTTTTAAATTCCATAAATAAATGTAAACTTGTCACGAAAGACTTATTGTATGTCTTATATAGACAAAACTTGTTCAACCATGAATGTATCATTTCCTTCACGAAGATTGAATTTCTCCGTAGATATGAAAAAATTGAACTTTTTCCCAATAATGTTTTTCAAAACTCCTGGCAAACTCTTCAGGATTCTCAACCTGAGGAGTATAGATAGGTACTATAAGGTGTTTTGATTATTTCATTGATAATCATGACAGTTCGAAAATTGCTAGTATATAATATACCTCATCGTAATCTCCTCCATTAAGGAGGTTCTTGGCAGTTAACTTCACAATGGAGAAAGCAGTACTATCAAACAAAATAAATTTTGCTTGTCCAGAAAAATCCATCACAGTTAGATGCAAGTTATACCTATTGAAAAAATAAGACAGAATATAAATTTAGATAATCTCTATTATTTAAAAAACACCAAAAATAATTATGCAAACTAATCATTTATCATCATACCTTGCAATAATCGGACCCAAACAAAAAAAATCATACCTTGCAACAAATGATGTCACGTGGGATTTATTGCAAATCTCACAAGAATATGTTACGCTCTTCATAGACTTGAACACCCTTTTGTTACATCTATGTTATGTAATACCAAGTCGAATCAGTATCAATCCCTAAAATAGTACATATGATTTTGCACTTGACAACCTACGAAAAACATAAGAAGAAAATATATTAGTCTGAAGTTGATAAATATGAAATTAGCATAGAAGATATTTTTTGTATCTAAATACTACCTCCTTAGAATTAAGCAATTCGGTAATTATCAACAACGGGAACTGATCAGCCATTTTTGCTACGACTTCTCAGATTTTTTTTTAGAATGATGAAAGACAATTAGCGCAAGGGTTATTTATAACAAAAATATATGACCATAAATTTTTAGGTTAAAAGTAGTTGCAAATATTAACTATATATACGAAATATCTAACTAAATATTGACAAATATATTATGAATTGATAATTAAGGAAAACTGTCATTAATTATAGAGATAATTATATATTCGGAATGTTAAATACATAAAAATAATAACAATTACTGATGATTCTGTTTTTAATTAAAAAGATACGGAAATAAGTTATAATGATGTTTATGTTTTTAAAAAGAAACTTTTTATGAATAATTAAATAAGGTAATATGTTGAATATTTTCTATTTATTTGGAATGTAAACAATTGATGATGATTATCTTTTTACTTAGAAAAATACGTGAATCAATTAAAATTTGGTAAACCAATATTTACACACAAATTTATATAATAACTATAAGTCAATAACTGTAAGATTGTCAACTCACATACTCAAAGATTACACAATTTTTTGATTCATCTAAGATCAGCACTTCCTTTAGCCAAGATCTTTAACTACTAAAATGTACGTATAGTGTATAACGTTTGCAATATTTTACATAAAACGATTACTACTTTTAAATAACTAATTTAAAGTTTACAAAGTAGACTCATAAGAAGGTAAACTTGTAAATAATATTGATTAAAATAATTGGAAAATATTGGTAGAAAATACGACAAAATAAACTCGGAAACATGTTTATTCTAATAGACTAATAAAAAAGAGTTGTAACAATTCTTTATTCGTCGTTTCCATCCTTCACTCTTGAGCTGTTCTTCTCATTCTTGATTTTTGAGTCGTCGTTATCCGGTTTGATTGTACCCTTAATATTTAAGTACTTGAAGATGTACTTGATAGAATTGGTTTCATTATGCTCGTTTGGCTTAATTGATTATTGGAATCTTGATCGCTGCAATTATATAATATTAGATTGGAAAAAATAACATAATTTGTTTCTATCCACGGACAACATAAATTTGAATCACATGGTAAAATTACACATAAAAAATAATAATTATAATACGTACATATTCACCCGATAGATGCCAATAATACGTACATGTTCACACAAGCTATACTGACCTATATCTTGTGTGAGATTGAAGTTTTCAATAAGTATCCATTCACCGACAACCAATGACCTCTCAAAACGTATGACTAATGGCCTACGTACTGTAGCATGAACATTAGAACCCTGTAAGAAATGGTTTGTTTGGATAATATTTAATACTGATAAAGTAAACAGAATTTTGCTTTTATAAGAAAAATACGTACCACTTCATCAACCAAAATGATCTCCAAAGTTTCACCATTCTTTACATGGAATTGTTTCCAAACATGAAGAACCTTAACTTGAATCTTCCACGACGCCTTGAATGGCTTCACATCTCCAAGATGTGTGATAGATGTCTGTAAAGCCATTTCAACGAATAGAAGGGTCTGTGAATGACTAAAAGAGAAGAAAGCTCAAGGTATTTATAAGAAAATATCATAGGGATGAATAGATTTAGATTTATTAGAGAATATTCTCTTAGAATTATTGCCAAGAGTAAATCTTGTTAAAGAAAAGATTTACAAAAGATCATAACAATCATTTAAATAAGGTAAGTTTCATTAAGATTTGATATCAAAGATTTTACTTTACACCCAAATCGAAATCCAGAAATTTCTCGTTAATTCTCTTCAATGTAAATCTGATATGGAAAAAGATATACGGCAGTGAATGAATTAAAAAAAGATGGAAAATTAATATCGATTTGGCATTTAATCATGCCACGATTTTGCAAATATGTTGATTTGATCCCAACTCAGAAATTTACTTCACAAATAAGGTAAGATTCATTAAGATTTGATATCAAAGGTTTTACCTCACACCCAAATCAAAACCCTTAAAAGTACATTAAAAACATGTCAGGCACACACACAGTTGACTTTAGATAAACAAACCCCAAGACCTCTCCTGAAGACAACGAATCCTGACTTTATATCATTTCACCTACTGCAACAATATCTAACCAACTAAATAACTCAACTTTAAGCATTAAAAGCAATCTTAATGATAAAAAACTAAAGAAGTAACAATACGGTCTCAGTTTCTTCTCTATAAGTTTCTTAAACAATCCCACGACCTTGAAGTTAGCCAAGCAAATTAAGAACTTCGATCGATTTAAGACTGTAACTAAGCCTCTTAAGTAACAACCAGTATAATTTCTTCAAGCAATCACAAACTGATATCTCTCAAAATCAACCTTAGAAAACAGATTCGAACCCTAATTGAAGCACTTAAGAGGCAAAAAGGGAGGAGCTGGTTTAAGGAACCTGGAGTTTGAAGCAACGCCAATAGGTTGCTAAACCGGCCAAGAGAAACCTGGTTCTTGGATTGTGAAACTCCCGTAGTTAGCATCGATGAGGTCACAAACCCAATTAGCGTTTTTGGGAGACACCATGTCCTGAAATCACACCGGTGAAAAAGAAGAGGACGGGTTTTGAATTCGCTTCCAGGGAATCAAAGTATCGGTACCAAAATCCTTTAAAAAACCAATCACCTCAAATTGCTACTTTTCTTCTTCTTCTTCTTCTTCTTCTCTAATCGTCGACCAAAATAACATCTCATCACCGACTACAAAATTACCCTCTAGGGTTTAGACAGTTAGACATTTTTTTCCATAAAAGTTTTGAATAATTACACAATTTGCCATTAATGAAAACGGGTCGAAACTGGGTCACACAGAGGATCCGCGTACTGCAGTCGGATCCTGTTAAAAAAATGTCCAAAATTGATCTGAAAATTACTGAAATTGCCATGTATCTCTCCAAAATTATCCTTTTCAATTGAATCAATTTAGTTATAAGAGAATGGCAATTTGAGTAATATTTGAATAAATTTTGGATATTCTGCTAAATGTACTTTTCTTTTAATGTTATAGAGATTTTCCTCACAGTTCTTTAATATCCATTTGACCAAAACTCATATAAACACTCAAGGGAATTAATTAACTCGACCATAGGAGAAGAAAAAAACATAAATTGCAAACGGGTTATAGTATTATCTCCAGAAATTACATCAAAATCATAGTTTTTTCAATAAAAATGAAATTAGAGCTGAAAATAGAAGAGAAAAATGGATAAGCTTAATCGAATAGAAAACCCTAAATTTTTCTAGATGAAATCCAAAAGTTCTATGAGCCTAACATTATAGTCAATAATAAGAAGAAGAGAATGTCTGCATGAGAGGTAGAGGAAGATCGACAATGTTGTTGTTGTTGTTGTTGCAGCCACCGAATCCTTGTGCCCCAAGTAAACTCGTACTACTCATCAAATTGTTAAACGGAAACGCCGATTGGTCAAAGCTAGTATGCATGAGGGGTGGAGGAAGATCGACAATGTTGTTGTTGTTGCAGCCACCAATTCCTTGTGCCCCAAGTAAAGTCGTACTACTCAGATTGTTAAACGATTGGTCAAAACTTGAAGCCAATTGAGTGAAATTGCCGTTTTCATGGTTATACAGAAAGATCGAGAACTTGCTCTGATCATGATGTTGATTCAATGACGGCATCGAAGGCAAATCACTGAGAGGATTCACTAATGGCTCTGTCCATTGTTGATGAGGACGATCATCAACTAGCAACGTTGAGAAATTGATCAATGGTTGAGGAATATCACAATCGGATGAAACCTCATGTGGGGGAAGAAGCAGAAGTTGATCTTGTTGTATCGGTGATAGCTCACTGTTAGGATTCATCGATGGTTCTGTCCATCGTTGACGGCTCTGATCTTCAACTAGCGAAGTGGATGAATTGATCGATGGTTGAAGAGGAATACTACCACAATCATAAAGAAGACGAAGACGATCTTATAGTATCGGTAAACACCGTTCCAAAGAATATTCCATCTCTAAGAGTTTTTGTGTGAATTTTTTGAAATCATCCTTCTTATCTTTGCTCATCTTCTTGGCTAGAAACACGGAAAGGTTGGAGCTTTTCTTGCGTTTTTCTCCGTCGCTTAATTGGCTAAACCTCTCGGCCATGTCTCTCCCTTTGGCTTTGTCCTCGGGCCATGTCTTGGTGAGTTCCTCGTCACGGGCGTAATAGAGTACGCAGACTTCAATGTCGCAAGAGTCGAAAGCTCGTAAGCTTCGTTAAACATTGTCTCTTCTCTCAAGGCCAGACTCGTGCTCGTCGTCTTGGAATCATGATGAGAAGAAGATCTCTTGAAACGGGTTGTTTGCCTCGGACACAATTTCGAATCCATTGTTTACACATAACACAAAAAAAATATCAGCTTGGAATTCGAGAAGTGGCAATAATCTCTATGAGGAAGAAGAGAAATTGTGAGAGACAACAACGATAATAAAGAGTGAAGACGACTAAGGTGGATTCAGAGTTTTATTTCTATGTTTCCATTTAATTGTTTTGTCTCTATTTTTTTTATTTAGTTTTTGAATCCCATCTACATTTAATGCGATTGTTAATTTCCATTTTACATGATCCGATATTTTCATATTTTCCTATTAATCTAGCCGTTGGGATTAAGCGTTTAACTGTAGTGAAATCATTTTTTTTTCTCTCTCATCCGAAAGGTGGATTTCCATTTATCAATTTCTAACCGTTGTTGTTAACATTTATATAGTAATAATTAATTAAGGGTTTAAAAGTCACATAAAGGATAAAATCCCCTCCAAAGAGAGTTTAGCTTCAAACAAAAACAAGGGGACTTGCTCGTTTGAGAAGAAGATTGAGTTTAAAAAAAAAAGTATTGTTTTCTATTTAAAGTAGAGAAGGACTGAGTTTTTAAAAAGCCACATATATAAATGTGTTTGAGTTTCAAAATAAATCTCAAGTACTGAATGATTATTTGGTATTTGACCTAGTTTCTCTCTAAAAGAAACCGCCGCCGTACTGTAGCAAAACTCAAGTTTCGTCGATCTTGGTCCGGTGACCAGCGGCGTACACAACGCTGGTGCCGGCCCCTTTGTTTCTATACTTATGCTTTCTTTTCGTCGGTTCATTCTCATCGGATTTCGCAGAGGTTTTGATGAGTGTGTTAGATGCGGTTCGCGAAGTTTGTGGTGGTGAAGCCTTGGGTTCCGATCAGCTTGAGATCCGGTTGGTGTTTGAAGATTTACTGGTTCGGTTTGTTTCTGCGAGGGGTTTGCTTGGGTTCGGTTTCATCGACCTCGAGTCCTTTCTGCTTTGGCTTCTGTGCCGGTCTTCTTTCGCCGGAGGTTGATGCTTCTCGGCGGGCGTTTTGGTCTTGGCTACATATCCGCGGTGGGGATGTGATCTGAGTTCGTCGTCTTCGTCTGGTGGAGATGGTGAGTTTGGGTCTCCGAGCACTTAGGGCTTGGGTCTTGCTATGGGCCTTTGGTTTGGGCCTTTCATGGGCTTGAGGTTGGGGTTTGTATTATGGGTTCACGGTATAGTTCACCCTTTCGTCTCGTTGGGTTTGTTTCGCTGCTCCCTCTTTGCGTTACTGGTTTAGGCTTCTTGTTCCCTATGATTTTGAGTTTAGATAGGTAGCCGACTTGGTTAGGTTGTATCTTGACAAGTTTCTCTGTTTGTTTGCTTGTGTGTATGGTTAGTGTGAGTTAAGGTTCTTTTGGGTGAGGAGATGTGCTTGTTGTTGGTCCCAGGCGTTTTTTTGTGGTCTATGATTTTGGTTCAGAGGTTTGTTTGGTGTTCTCGTTTAGACTCGGTAGTCAGGTTATTAGTGTCTTGGCATCGCTGTCTCTTCTGTTTCCCGGTGTCTTTGGGGTGACTACTCGACGTTGGTTCTCTGCGTTGTTGCCTTTATCTCCCTGCGCTCTTATCCGCCTCTTCTGTCTGCTTGTTAAGTTAGTCCTAGAGCCGCGTTTTGGTTCTCCTTCTCTGGGTGTGCCTCAAGGTTTAGGTTCTGTTCTTCCTTATGTTATTTGGCTCAGTTGTGGCATCACCTTCCTATGGGTACTGTGTGGGTGTGCTATTGGTTTCGTGGTTTGAACTTGGGGTTACTTCTTTGCTTTCCTTCTTAATCAAATACCTTCTCTCCTTTGTATTTAGCTTTTTATGTCTCCTAAGGACAAAGATTTGTCTCTATGAAAATCTTTGTTTCCTTAGGCCTTTCTGATGATGTTGTAATAGGTCTATCGTGTATCATGTTCGGATTTTTTCTACCATTATATATATATTTCAGATGACAAAAAAAAAATGCGTTTGAGTTTCATTATTAGTGTAATTGGCTGCGGTCTCCAAAATAATTGACACGGTCGTGGGCTCAAATCTCACATTTAGAAATGTGTTTGAATTTCATTTTCTTATATAATCAAATTTTCAGGATCGAGTCATAATGTTGTTAGTGTCATTTTTATATGAATATGCTCAAATCTCTCATATAGAAATGTGTTTGAATTTCATTTTCTTATATAATCAAATTTTCATGATCCAGTCATAATGTTGTTAGTGTCATTTTTATATGAATATGCTCAAATCTCACATATAGAAATGTGTTAGAATTTCATTTTCTTATATAATCAAATTTTCATGATCGAGTCATAATGTTGTTAGTGTTTTTATGTGGGCAATATATCCGGAACCGAAAAACTGAACCAAATAAAAAAAGAACCGAATTATTTCGGGTAATTATAAGTTTTTATTATTAAAAACTGAACCGATCCGAAACCAAATCGAAAATGTAAAAATACTCGATGGGTACAAAATCTATATACCCAAAAGACCCGGAATTGAACCGAGTACCCGAATGCCCAGGCCTAAGACTTATATGATATATCCGTGTCTTCTTATATGCAATACTGCTTCTCGAAGAATATACGCTTAAGTTTCTAGTGGACTTGTGGTTATATAGAGATGGAGCCTTTCGTGAAAGAAACATACACCTAATGCATGTCTTATGAACCATCTACAAAACAATGTTTGTTGTACTTATAACCTTTAGCATTGTTGTTGAGTTGTTATCGCTTGAGTTTTGGCTCTGGACTTATTTCGACATATTTGCTTAAAAGTTTTAAGTAATATTAATTTTATGAATTTCATTTTTCCGCACGGCAAGGCGCATACTTGTTTTGTTTTCTAATAAAGAAAAACATCTCTATTCAAGACTTTAATTTTCACTGTTGAGATGAGTACATTTCTTGTGACCCCATTGGAGGAAAAATTTAATACCCAAAAGTGGTACATGATGTTGAGAATGAGAACATGAAATTGGTCCAAATTCTAAAACATGAATTAGAAGTTTTCTCAACATAAATTACATTATATCAATCTTCAAAATATTCTCACATCTATGGAAACAATAAGCTTCTTCAGTGACTCTTTTATCAATCTTTAAGTCTTCTCACTGCCCTGTTGATGGGTTCCTGGAAGTACTGAAGTGATATGAACATTGCTTCCTGCATATTTATCAAGCAAATTTCTCAGCTCAATCATCATGGAACATACAAAAGACCAGACCCATTTCGCATAAAAAGAAAAAGACAAAACCCATCAGAAAGATCTGCGAATACCTCTGTTCGAATGGTTCGGCTTCCTTGATGCGGACAAGTATTCAAGTATATATTAAACGCATCTCGAACATTTTTCCCCTATAAAAAATAAGTCTTTTCTTAGTGTCCATCTTACAGGCCAAAACAGCCTTAGATCTTTGACAACTTTTGAATCTCATAAAGAGATGAATAAGAGGTCTCTAATCAAAATTTCTTGATCCTATAAGGGTCATGGAAACACATTTACCTTATACTGATTATCTTCTTCAATACTTTCTTCAAGCCCAGCAAGTCCTCCAAATGCAATCAATAGGTGCCTATGATTCCATGCCACAATCATCTAAATCAGTCCCCCAAACTCAAACTGCTAATAATGTGTTTAGACATAAACTTATATCATGTAAGGGGGGAAATGAGAATTACCTAAATGCTGGTAATTTCAGCTCTGATGAATTAATTACAAGGCCGTGCTCCGAGGTACCAATTAAATAATCGTAACCACCCTGCTTTTAGTATTAGATATTAAGGATACGCAAGATATATGACCTAATTCAAACAAAGATGAGGAGCAGAGTATCATTATTAATTACCTGGAAAGGGCATTCCTTGAATACTGAACTTAAGTGTGATGCATATCGTACTTTGTATCCCCAGTACATCCCTGCTTCTTCTCTTGGCTTAGAGGGGGGAAAAATCTGGCGTACCAAATCTAGATAAACCAAATTCAAAATTTATAGATATCTCTAGGTGACGGTTTTCTGAGTGCAAGGAAGATTTGAGAAACAAGGTAAATGATCTTAAACGAAGTTTATAGACAGATGAGTATGATAACTTGAAAGAATATAGAGATTACCAGTACCTAAATTGCGGTCGGTTCCCATGGCCACCGTAACTCTAACTCCTGGACTAAGCACTTGATCAACAACAACATTCTGCATCACAAGAATTCGCAAAAAAAAATTGTAAGATGCAACACGAAAGGGTTAAAAGAAGATCAAACCGAGATATACCAATTTGATGGGAGCAAACAATACCTTGCTTAAACCCACATCAACCATTGTACCCTCAGAGTTTGGTGCCTTCTCTTTCAGCGTCACACCTATAAAAGGTTATCATTTCCAAAACAAAGGTGAAACAAAACTGTAACCACAATATCGCAGCTTTTCTACAACAAATAAAGGTAGTAGTTTGGGACATGTTTCTCCACACCAACTTCTTGTAAGGTATTTGGTAATTCAAATGGTATCTTCAAAGATGTAGAAAGCAATTGTGGATTTATAGAAATCTCATTGGATGCATATGAAACATTTATATTACCTTCACGGTATTGTTCCCACTCATGCTTACGCAGATGGTGAGGAGCATCAAGAGGTGGCAACATACCCTGTTATAGATCACAAACAACAAACACAAATCTGTTGACAAGACACCAGAAAAGAGAGATTTGACAACAAATGATAGAAAATCGAAGGAAACAAGAGTTAAGAAAAGTCGGTACACACCACATATCTAAGATCATTTTGCTTGGGGAAAAGAGATTTCCTCAAATATTGTGGTGTTTCAAGATACTGCAAGATACGAACGAGAAAGGAGGCACCACTTTCATTGCTATCAGAAGAGTCGATTTCAGAGCTGCTCTTATTGTCGAACACTACCACCTGATCAAAAACCAACACATTTTGTTGCATAACCTAATCCAATTGAGTAGTCTTGATGCAACACAAACAAGTTTTGTGAGCTCTGTGGATAGTAAGAGGAATAAACATACCTCGTCGATTCGGAAAATTGTGGCTGCACGAGCAATTTGGCCGGCGAGCTGAGAAATGTTAGAGAAGAACGAGTTTAATTGCTATTATAGAAATGGAAGAGAGGACAAAACAGAGCAACGAAAGGAGAGAGAGAGAGAGAGAGAGAGAGAGAGAGAGAGAGAGAGAGAGAGAGAGAGAGAGAGAGAGAGAGAGAGAGAGAGAGAGAGAGAGACAGAGAGACAGAGAGAGAGAGAGTACGCGTGTGGCGAGCTCGAGTGATTGAGTGTTGTGGATGATGGAACCAGCTATGGCTATAGTTACAGTGGGTATGTCTTCGTTATTCTTATCTTCCACATTTGGCTTTTCCTCTTCTTCGATTTTCGATTGCTCCGGCTCAAGCTCTTGCCTTTTCTTCTTCTTCTTCTTCTTCTTCTCCTTCTTCGCGTCTCCGTCGAGGCTCATCTTTCGCTCCGGTTCCATCTCTAGATCGTCATGGCTTCTCTTCTTCTTCTTCTTCTTTTTAGAGTCTCCGTCGATCCTCGTCGTTAGCTCAGGCTCCGGTTCGAGCTGAGGATCGTCATGACTTCTCTTGTTCTTCTTCCCCATCTCTGCCGCCGGCGATTGCAGCAGCCGCCGCGACTTTTCCAGGGTTTATGTTCTTTTGGGTTTCTTAGTGGGCTCATGGGCCTTTGTTTCTCTGTTTCATGAGACTTTATTTCATCGATTGGGCCTATTTTACTGCCTATCGATTCGTGACGTAGTTTTTCACGGTTTACATATTTAGGTAAACCATTCCCTACGAGTTACGGCAGATTAAGGGGGTGATTGGTTGTATTTTTCAAAACTTTGGCTGTAGACTTTAAAAAATAAAATAACTCTAAAAACTTTTGTTTTAAAATAAAAAACTGTGACAACCTAAAAAAAATAAAAATCATCAAATAGTGGCTTTAAAAAATTTTAGGAGAATTTTTAGGGACTTTCAAAACTGTTAAATCATTAAAATTTGATTGGAAAATATTAGACTTTCAAATTTTTTTTTTTAAAAAGTCTTTACAACCTCTAAAGTCAAAACGCCAATCAAGCCCTAAAATCTCACACATTCCGGTTATTCTTTAACCACTTTTTGATTTGGTCAAGCTTACAATATATTTTTTTTTTTTTTGCTGTCTTGAACTTTTGTATTCATGATCAAAGTGTTTAAGATTGAGAAGTATATCTAGTTTTTTTTAGCTAATTGACCACCATACTTGTGTGGATTATCCTGTTTAAACAAAAGTCACTATTCGTAGAGATTTGAACAATGTCTTGCAAATGATTAGCTATTATAAGCTATTAAGTGTCGAAGAATCATCTAATAGCTTATAATTATTTGTTTTGCCGTCTTGAACTTTTGTATTCATGATCAAAATGTTTAAGATTGAAAAGTACATCTAGCCCTTTTTAGCTAATTAACCACCATCCATACTGACTTGTGATTTAACATGTTTGAAAGAGAAGTTACTATCCGTAGAGATTTAAACAATGTCTTGCAAATGGATGGCTATTAGACGATGCTTCTAAACTTGTATAGGAACTGCAAATCTTCGTTGGACGTTGGGATACTCGAATCTGAATACACCAAATTTTTAATGGGTTAATCAAGATCCATGTGCTAATCTACTCTTCGCACAACTCTAGAGCATGGTTCTCTAGATATGCAAAGAGTGCTTATGCACATGGCCACACAATGGACTTCATAACTTTGGTTAAGTTTTTTTTTTGCAAAAATACCCTAAATTTCTGTATATTTTTGTACAAAAAGTCCTAGATATCTGTAATATTTTAAAAATGACCATAAATTTTGAAAATATAACATATAACTACTAAAATATACTCTTCCGTCCATTCCATAAAGATAAATGTTTTTACAAAAAATATTTATTCTATAAAGATAGATTTTTTGTGTGTTTTCTATTCACTTTTATCATTTATTGACAAAAGATTCTAGGTTTCAAATAAAATATTTAAATACTATTGGTTGAAACTTTTTGAAAACCATTTATTGTAGAAATCAATACATTTATTATGGACCATTAACTGTTTTTCTTAATATGTGTAAAACTCTATAAAACATCATTCTTTTAGGAACGGAGGGAGTATTTGTTTGGCATAAGACCCATAAAACCAATGTGTCAGAGGTAGAAGATGAACATGCATGGTATTTTCTTGTTAATATTTTGTTATCTTGATTATACTCTAACCAAGGGTTAATTATTTCTTGCATACGCAGATATATGTGGCAATGTTACGGTATCTTACCCATTCGGCACTTCTCGGAGTTGTTTTTATGTCAAAGATGATAGTTTTCAACTCACATGTAATGAGATAAATAAGCTAATCTTCGGTGACAATGAAGTAATCAATATCTCTCACAGCGGTGAGCTATGTGTCTAGGTTGATATAATAGGAAAAAATGTTTGAAAGCTGAATTTTACCACGATTATACGCTAGAAAATTTATTTTTCTCCACACAAAAAAATAGTTTACTTTGGTAGGCTGTAACGCTTTATTTGAGCATTTACGGAATGTGAACATAGTCAACTAGATATATGTATATATAGTAAGCTAATATATAAGGTTTATTTAAAATAAAAAATAAGTATCACTATGAAGTGGATTCATTCAAATGTCTCATAATTATATTTCAAATCATACTATATACAAACTATATATCTCCAATCCTCATAAATGTTGTTCAAGATATATAAAAACAAAACAAAACAAAATAATTATGTTTTTTACTATTGTCAAGAGACATGTTCCAGTCGTTTTAGAAACCCGAGAAAGATGTCGCTTGAGATGATTTTATTGACAAAAGTTTTGTTTATATGCATGAAAAAAATAGAAAACAAATAAGTAGAGTTACACAAAAAATATAATAGCAAATTGTTGTCAATATTCCATTTATTGTTTAAAACTATTATTTGATATAATTTTGTATATAAATTGATCAAGAATGTACATAAACAATTTAGTAAAATGATGAGATTTTTAAAAAATCTTGTGCGTCATTTTCTGGGAGATCATAAGAGTCGATCACATCTGGACTGTAACATGCTGCTCACGGAAAAGATTCATATGACAATTACATATTTTATGCAAATGTAATATTTGTAAATTTTTTTAACTAAACTTAAGAAAATAACATGTGGATATCAAAAACGTGTTCGAGTAGACTTATGAGTTGAGGTAAGAATCATCGTAATGTGGCGTGTTATCCAATATGCTACAACTAATACAATTGATTGTTTGAACTTGCGTTAAGTTTTCCATTGTTCATGTTTATTTAGGCTTTGACATCAAAATTGATCATCTTGTTTTTTATATAAGTATTTATAGTCATTATTCTCTATGCAATTTGTTGTAACATGATATTTAATCCGTTAGCAGAAAATGACATGATATCTGTAAATGATATAACTAAAAAATTAATTCTCTTTTACTTCATTGAATATGTCATTAATCATTATGACTTAATCATTTAAATGATAAATGATAAGAAGTAAATGTTTTCTTTTTTGTCTCAATTATGCTTTGGAAATTAAATAAAAACATACATATCAACAACAATCTACAGCTCATAAACATACATACTAATCTATTGATACATCTTTTTGACTACTTACTACATCCATATACCCCATATGTTTGTTATATTTTGTAAAATTAATCTATAACTCATAAACTTACATACTACTCTCTATGATTGTTTACGGGTAATTAATTTTTACCGCATACATTTTAGTCCAGGATTAACCTGGTAATATTACAATTTTCAATTAAAGTTGTTGGAGCTGGAAATTTCGAGAGGATTATAAAATAGTATTAATCACTTACAAGTGCACATAAGAACTTTATTTAAATGGATTCAGTTCCTGCAATTTTTACTCCATTATTATTAGTTTGCATGCCACCTGCTGCATCAATTGAAAACCTACCATTGGACGCAACAACAAGACAGTTTTTGACATGACAGTTTTATTTTTTGATTATTTTATCTTTTCTCAATTTGTTTTTCTATTTGATATTTATGTGATATAATGTTTATTATTAGAATTAAATGATTTCATAATCTATATATAGAAAGACACGATTTTTTCGCATATTTTACAACTTAAAATTTTAGAAATGGATATATATTACTCAAACTTTTATTATAATTGTACAATAAACGTAATATATCATTTGACTTGTTAGTGTACTATATAACATGGTACACCATATTAATATATAACATGCTATATATCATATAGTATGTTATAAACAATATTGTAAAAATAGTTATAAACAATATTATGAACAAATTTTTACGATTATTGATGTGTAGCATAACATAACATATGATATGTTTAATAATAACATGATACACCATACTAAAATATAACATGTTATATTTCATATAGTATGTTATAAACAATATTATAAATATATTTTTACAATAACTAATGTGTAACATAACATAACATATGATATGATATGTTTGATAATAACATTACATATCATAATAATAACATGGTACACCATACTAATATATAACATGTTATATATCATATAGCATGTTATAAACAATATTATCAACATATTTTTATGATAACTGATGTGTAACAAAACATAACATATGATATGTTTGATAATAACATGACATACCATAATAATAACATAGTACATCATACTAATCTATAACATGCAATATATCATGTAGTATGTTATAAATAATATTTTGAACATACTTTTACGATTACTTATGTGTAGTATAACATAAAATATTATATGTTTAATAATAACATGACATACCATATTAGTATATGACATGTTATGTGAAATATAACATGTTATATTTACTATACCAAAATATAGTATATAGCATGTTATATTTCGTTTTATTTTGATTTTATATCAAGAGTTTGAGTAATCACAAACATAATAAATGTGATCGATAACATTTCTGAATGAAATATCATTTGAAATTATGGTTTGTTATATTTTGTGTGTGCATTTTGTTACATAAGGCATCTGAATAATGTATTATGGAATATTATTTTAAATTATACACTAAATTATACAAAGAAAACCCAACTAAAATTAATAAAATGTTATAATCAATATTTTTATTGAAATGACATTTTGAAATTGTGGTATGTTATATTTTGTATGTGATAATAGTTATATAAATAATTTGGGTAATGTATTATAATATGTCATTTATAGAAAAAAATTGTGTAAAAATGAACGGTGTGCGCAGAAAAATAATTTATTTTTTATGTTTGATGATAAACGTGTTTTTTCTCTCCGTTTTTGGCTTAGACTATCCACAATGATTTTTGTTTACAACATCCTCATTTTCACCTATTAACACTCCACATAATCTGTTCTCTTCCACCTCATAATTCAACACTCATTCAATTTTTTCTTCTACAATGGCTTTGTTTTAAAAAATTCAACACCCTACCCTACTAACTTTTGTTTCATATTGTTATTTTTTTTATATTTTTTTGATTTTATAATAATAACAATTATCCATTGAAATTAAAATAAAATAATAAAAAATAAATTAATTTTAATTTCCTGAATTTTATTTTAGTTTCAATTTTAATTGGCAGAGTTATTATTGGGATCCATTTATCTAAAAATAACGTTTACAATGTAAACAAGAGTTTGTTGGGTGAGAAGATATGTTTTTTTGTGTCCAAATCAAATGAAACAAGTTTTAATTTATTGAGGAAAAAAATGACGAATTTGGCATAATTTTTTTATAAAAATTAATAAATCTACTATCAGATAATTGGCCACAAATAAGTATGATGAGGTAAAACTCTCAAAAATCACAAAAACCAATAAGAATATGAAATGTGGACTAATTAAATAATTATTTGTCTGAAATCTATCTGCGCGTGCTGCATGCGTTTTTGCGCAAGTGTCGTACACTCTACCTGCATGGTTGATGGAGAATGCGCCACATGTCGCTGGTGGTCCCTCATTTTGTGTTTCAACTTTTTGTAAAATAACAACACAAAATTAGCCATATATATACCACATTTTTACAACTAGCTCATGTTACTCATTCAACTGTTGTAATTTCTTTACAGCACCATCATTTTAAGAGTAGGGGTCGGATTTCTCCCCTATGAGATCGATATAACGACAAGATCAACTCTGCAGCGTCCTGATGAAATCGGATCGAGTCTGCAAGGGCCCAGTCTGAATATAGGTCCAAAATGTCATTAAACTCATTAACAAAATGAGCTTAATAGATTAATGAGCCTAATTTTAATATATTGCTTAATGGGCCAGACCCATTTATTAGCTGGCCAATTTTACTTAGAAGTAATATATAGTTCATTATCATCTCCCAAAAAGGGGATCGATTCATTTGTAACCAGAGCTTAAACAAAAACAGCAACAAAATATATCTTCGACTTTTGCTTTGTGATTTATGCTCAGAAGACTCAGTTCTCCTTTCAACCCTTGACAAATTCAACTGTGTAGGATCCGCCGTCCACAGTTTGGCGCCGTCTAAGGGGACCTTGAGATCTTCTTACTCAAAGGAATCACCTCACAGACAAAGTAGAAGATGACCATCGAACGCATCGACAACACTGATAGCGACAGACACATCACCCACACGGATGGCAACCGCGTCAGGAGCGCCAATGGTAACCGCGTCGACGACAACAGTGGCGAAAACCGTAACGATCACACGAGCGATAACCAAGTCGACAACCCTGGCAACAAGGAAGTCATCGCTAGCCTCGCTAAAGACACTACTCAGAACGTCAACCAAGGTGCAACGGATGCGGTGCCTGCACCGGAAGTGCTAAACCAGATCAAGGCAGCGATGGACGCGGTGCTCAAGAGGCAGGAGAACCAAGAAAAAGTGAACGCCACGGTGGACGAGAAACTTAACACCATCGCCACAGCGAGCCGGGGCCGAGGTCGAGGTTCGTTTAGGCGACCAGGAGAGCGACTCATTCCGACTAGTCTCTTCTCAACACCAGATGGCGCGCCCAGAACTCGGACCTTCCTGCCGTTACACACCACCTCGGAGACAGGCGATGGAAGCAACACAAGACGCATGACCCGACCGCTGGAGAAGAATGCGCATGCCGCTGATGGGCAACCACAAGTCGTCAACCTCGATGAGGATACGCCAACCGAGGTCAACCCGGGAAGACGTACTGATGCGGGACGTACTGCGGTGCGCTGAGGCGGAACGACCCAAGGCGGCGAAGAGACCGAACAAGATAACATCAGTGACGATGATCTCCTCTGGATCCAACAGCTTGACGACCGGTGTGACGATGCATTGCGCGCCTAGAAAGCCAAGATAGATGAGATGCGCGCCAAGATGGAACGAGCAGCCGAGGATATGAAGGCAGTTCAATCTCAGATGTATAAGGCCGTGAGTAAAGCTCCTCAGCTTGACCTGGTACTGAAAGAGGCACTGAGCACCCCGTTCACTACTACAATCACTAGGGCTTACGTGTTTGATCCAGGAAAGATAAGGCTACCAACATACGAAGGCAAAACTGACCCAACAGAACACATTACAGCCTTCATCATCGTAATGGGCCTAACTAATTTTAAGGAAGACGAGAAAGACGCAGGAAGATGCCTTCTGTTTGTTGAGCACCTGAAGGGACCAGCTCTACAATGGTTCTCCCAGCTAGAGCGAAATTCCATAGACAACTTCAAGCAATTAACAGAGGCGTTCATGAAGCAGTACGCCATATTCATGGAGCGCCAGACTGAGGACGCTGATCTATGGACTATGAACCGAGGGCGAAATGAAACGTTACGGAATTTTATTGACCGTTTCAAAGTAGTCTTGTCAAAGGTCAGAGGGCTAAGCGACTCGGCCGCCATTCAAGCTTTGAAAAAGTCGTTGTGGTGCGACTCAGACTTCCGCAAGGAGTTGGCATTAAACGCTCCTTCAACTATCCAGGACACCATGCACCGCGCCACAGAATTCGCAACAAACAAAGGACGTAAAAATTCTGGCAGCCAAACATGGGAAATCAAAACCAGCCAGCCAACATGGCCACAGCCATAAAATCAACCCGGTAACAAGAAGGCAAATCAAACCCTTGGCTTCATGCAGTACAAGGGAGATTTTAAAGGAGCACATAACTACCAAATAGAGTCGCTTGGATACGGTCACTGCGAATTCCATAACTTCGCCGGACACTCCACTGTGAATTATCGCGTTCTGGGTCTAAAACTCGTAGCAAAACTGGCAGAAGGGAAGCTTGGCAACAACATTACCGTCAGAGACTTCGAGATGGACGTTAATACTGACAATCCTGATCGGACAAACGGTGATAACACAAAGCGAGGAAGGAGAGCTGACGAGCAGCCACCGTACGAACCAAGACAACGGATAAACATGATCATGGACGGATCTCATTACTATTCAGACACAGTCTCTTCCATCAAAGCGTTTCAACGACGCATCGAAGTCACCATCAACTTCTCAGCGCCTTCCCAATTTCCAAACGATGTGATCGCGTTCGAAGAGAAAGAGACCACTGGGATCGACAGACCACACGATGACCCACTTGTTATTGAGCTGATATTCGAAAATTGCGATGTCGCGCGCATCTTGGTGGACACTAGTAGTACGGTAGACGTAATTTTCTAAGATACTCTGAAAAGGATGAAGATCGACCTATCTACAATCGAACCATTTCCTAAGCCCCTAACAGGCACAATCAAGTTGCCGGTTCAAGCCGGCGGAGTCATGAAGATAGTTGATTTTTTCGTAGCGGATCAGCCAGCGATTTACAACGTTATCATGGGTACTCCATGGCTGAATTCTATGCGTGCTGTGGCATCAACCTACTGCCTGAAATTCCCTACCCCGCGAGGAATAAAGACAATCCTAGGCAGTCAAAAGGATTCCCGGATGTGCATCATGGTGGAACACAAGCATCGACATCCCGTCACTGAAACAACCTCAAAAGAAGAGCGTAAGAAGATGAAGACAGACAAAGAGCCGGTGAAGGAATTCTCTAAGCTCTTATAGCAATTACAGACTGATGATGATCACATAAAAGAAGGAGCCAGACCAACATGCGATCCTACTATATCGGTCTGCATTGATGACAACAACCTGGAGCGGTACGTAGAAATCGGAGCAAATCTTGAACAACAAATCATGGAAGAACTAATACTATTTTTAAAGAAAAACGTTCACACCTTCGCATGGGCAGCAAAAGACATGCCAGGAATCGACATCAACATAACAAGTCATAAGCTAAATGTCGACCCAACTTTCAAGCCGGTGAAGCAGAAGCGACGCAAGCTTGGGGTTGAACGTGCAAAGGCTGTCAACGACGAGGCAGAACGACTTTTACGAGTTGGATCAATTGCAAAAGTTAAGTATCCGGACTGGCTTGCCAACCCAGTCGTTGTCAAGAAAAAGAACGGGAAATGACGAGTTTGCGTGGACTTCACTGATCTAAACAAGGTGTGTCCAAAAGATAGCTTTCCTCTACCCCCACATTGATCGATTGGTCGAAGCAACCGCTGGAAACAAGCTCTTGACATTCATGCACACCTTTTCGGGGTACAACCAAATAATGATGAATCCAGACGACTGCGAGAAGACAGCTTTTATCACATATCGCGGAATATACTGCTACAATGTGATGCCTTTTGGCCTGAAAAACGCTGGGGCAACCTATCAACGCCTGGTGAATAAGATGTTTGCTGACCAACTCGGAAGAACGATGGAAGTCTACACAGACGACATGCTAGTAAAGTCCCTTGAAGAGAAAGACCATATATCAGACTTAGCAGAATGTTTTAAACAACTCAACCTCCACAACATGAAGTTGAATCCAGCGAAATGTCGATTTGCGGTCACATCAGGCGAGTTCTTCGGATACTTAGTCACCCACCATGGCATAGAGGCAAATCCAAAGTAAATTGACGCCCTCATAGAGATGGCTTCACCAAAGAATAAGCGAGAGGTGCAAAGACTGGCAAGAAGAGTGGCTGCACTCAACAGATTCATTTCTCGCTCTATCGATAGGTGCCTGCCGTTCTACGACGCTCTGCGCGGGATCAAACACTTTGATTGGACAGAAAAATGTGAAGAAGCCTTTCAACAATTAAAAGCGTATCTAGCTACACCTCTAGTTCTCGCAAAACCAGTTGAAAGAGAGCCATTATTTCTATACATTGCAGTATCACCTACGGCAGTAAGTGGCGTACTAGTTGGAGAGGAACGAGGCGAGCAAAGACCTGTACTTTACGTTAGCAAAACCCTTACTGAAGTAGAAACGAAATATCCTCAAATGGAGAAACTGGCACTGTCCGTCATCATATCGTCCCAGAATCTAATACCGTATTTTCAGTCCCACACGATCGTGGTTTTGAGTACGTTCCCGCTGCGATCAGTCTTGCACAACCCAAGTCAATCTGGCAGGCTTGCCAAATGGGCTGTTGAATTAAGCGAATACGATATAGAGTATCGCGGCCGATCCTACGCAAAATCTCAAGTACTGGCTGACTTTTTGATTGAGCTTCCGGAGCAACATGATAACACCACAAACAAAACTTCCACTTGGCAACTTCACGTTGACGGTTCATCATTAAAAAGTGGTTCTGGAATCGGTATATGTCTGACATCGCCAGCTGGCGAGATACTCGAGCAATCTTTTCGCTTGGGCTTTCGAGAATCTAATAATAAGGCTGAGTACGAGGCCCTTATTGTTGGTATGAAACTCGCCCAAGGACTCAAGATCGGCCAAGTACACATATTTTGCGATTCGCAGTTGGTTGCCAACCAATTCAATGGCGAATACGCAACCAAAGATGACCGCATGGAAGCTTACTTGAAGGTAGCAAAGGAGTTGGCTTCGCAATTCACAGAATTTACGCTTACATGAATTCCAAGGGGTGAGAACACCATCGCTGACGCACTGGCAGCCCTCACCTCAACATCTGACAACGACTTAAAGCGTATCATTCCGGTGGAGTTCATCGAGCACCCGACCATCACTCTGCAGCAACCGGTTAACATCCTTACCCGGTTCCAAGCAGCCAAAAAAACGAAGGAGTTAGCAGTGAGAATCGCGAATGGAGAAGACATCGAGATGGAGGAACTGGTCATTGCACAACCGCCAGTTCGGCAGAGGAAACGGCCGCACAACTTAGTTGATTTTTCTGACGACGATGACGCGTCCCAGCATGGGAAGGAACTTACCATGCGGCAAGCACCAACAACTCTCAAAATCGACTCCGCTTTCTAGCCAGCCGAGGCAGATGTACCAACAGAGACACATCCGCCAGGCGAGGCAAATCCCATGGACGTCCTCCCCTCATAGGCCTCGATGACCCTGCATGAATACGCTGGTGTCGCGGATGAAGCCGACGTGGGGGGCGATACCATCTGCACAAAAGAATCAGGTAAGACCTAACCCAAATTTTTAAACAAATGAACATATCGAGTTTATCCTAATTGCCTTTTGCAACACATTTGACTCGTTAAATCAATTGAAAACCAAGTCCCATTCAAACATCGTAAAAACTATGCTCTGATACTACTTTTTGTAACGCCCCCGATCATTTATAGACCCGAAACGCTACTAACGAATACTTAGATGTCCGGTTAGAGGTTCCTGGAACATATCCAAATTCCCTAGACAAGACATCTAAGCGTTCATCCCCATTAGATACATCTCAAGGCTTGCCAATCCGAGACATAGATAATGGTTAGTTCGTCCGGACAATGACTAGTATCACATGAAACCCGAATTATGCAAACTCGATTATTTTATATATAATTTATACATAAGTTTTAAACGTGATACAAGCATATACAATTGTGAGTCTACACTCCAAAACGATCATGTACATAATAAACATTATTCATTTACAAAAGGCAAGAAATCTACTGCTGAATTTCCTAACGTTCCTTTGGTCCCCAGTGGTCTACCCGCTAATGGTTATCTGCAACACAAGTAGAGTCGTGAGCACTAATTGCTCAGTGAGTCTAGGCTCCCCTAACATTCAATAATCAATTCCCAACTAAACCCAAAATAACAATCAACACGCAAGCAACAAATCAAAAAGAATGCGATAAGTTATGCAATGTCAATATAAGGCCTCGCGTAGACTATTTCCCTCCACATCAAATCACAAGGTATCCATCAGCCCGAAGCCACAAAGGCTAAAGACTTAAGATCCTTCACCGTTCCAATGACCTTATGTATATAAAGATCAGCACCGAAAATTCTGCATCGTCATGTAGTACACGGCCAAAGGCTGCAATCCCGTCTCTCTCCGTGTCTTCATGTACTTAGACTAATACTCAACGTACTAGCTAAGTCATGGCTTTCAAGGGAACGTCTTACCGCGATCATCATAATTTATAAGTTTTACTAACAATTTAAGTTATAAGAAGACTTATAACTTTGTATCAATAATTCAACTTAGCAATTTTCACATGCTAAAACTTTTAAGTACTTAGCAAAAATATAAATCACGCGGCAACGAACCTCACTCATAATTTAATTAAACATACAACAAGCATCACCGAAACTCACCTTTGACTTAACGAATGATCGCGGTTCTGCCAAAGGTTTCTACGGGGGTTTGCCTTAGACTTTTACGAATGATTTTACCTTAGTCTTTGAACTAGAATCTGTTCCAAAGGTTCAAAAATTAACCAAGGCAAGACTTAGAGTTTTCTTAAGGAAATTTGATGGTCAAGCCCACGGATCTTACCTAACTTGGAACTGAGCTTGCCGTGAACTATCTCTAGATCTTTTGGAGCTTAGCCGAAGTTGAACCTACGAATTTAAGATAGGTTGAGCCATCAGATCAAGAAATTAAGATTAGATTCATGATCAGCATGAAAAATCACTTTGAAAACGGTAAGGTTCGATCACGGGAAACTTACCCGAAGTTTTCCCAAACCTGCTCGACAAGGCTCGCGGTGCAACTACTCTATGGTTCGCGGTGGACTCGACAATGGACTACTCGGTTCGGATGGACTGATCGATTCGGAATAATCGTAACAAACTATCGCGGGCTAAGTTAAAACTTTACGGCTAATTGGTCTGTGGTAAAGGGACATGCTATTTATAGGCGCGGGTAAGCAGGTGAAGCAGCTAGACACCCCGCGGCCACCTACCAAGGCCGTTCCACCGAGCCTTGCCCGTGTCGCGATACGCGTCTGGGACCATGACTCTGACAAGGCGTGTGTTCGACACACGCGAGTGTGGGCTCGTCACGCTTAGGCACAACTCGGGCGCGAGTCTGCCCATGGCCTACCCACGGCCGAAGCAGCTCGGTCACCAGGCTAGCTGCCCAGCTTATTCATCAAGCTGCTTAGGCTTATACGAGGGTCATTACATTCTCTCCCCCTTAAAAGAATTCGTCCCGAATTCTTAAGAGTTTGTCAGTCGAGCTTCCTGAATTTCAGTAGGTTCAAAATAATTCCAAGTTGCGGTCTCACGATGTTGTTTTCCCCAAAACACTTGAACTTGTGCGATTTCTCGATTCTTCAATCTTCGAACTCGTCTCTCACCTATCCTTAGTGCTCCTTGAGGATACGTAAGATTAGGTCGAAGGTCCTCTATCGGTTCTGGTTCTACTGCATTTGCAAGGACATGTCTACGTAACATCGATACATGGAACACTGGATATAGTCCCTTGTCCGAGTGAAGGTCTAGTTTATAGGCTACTTCTCATATTCTTTCTATGATGCGATAAGGTCCTATAAACCGAGTGGCCAACTTACTTGGCTTTGCAAATCTATCCTTCCCTTTATGAGCTTTCACTTTTAACATTACCCACTCACCGACTCTGAAAATGATTTCTCTTCGATTCTGATCAGCATACTTTTTCTGTTGGTCTTGTGCTTTCTTCATATTCTCTCGTACTCGACTGATTTTATCTGTCATCTCTTTCACTATCTCGGGGCCGAATTCCTTTCGTTCTCCAACCTCTGACCAACAAATAGGGGTTCGACAAGGTCGTCCATATAGTGCTTCATAGGGTGGCATACCAATAGTATTATGGTAGCTATTATTGTATGCAAATTCTACCAAAGGTAGATGGTTTTCCCAACTTTCTGCCCAGTCCAACACACACATTCGGAGTAAGTTTTCTAGAGTTCTTATTGTTCTTTCTGATTACCCGTCTGTCTCTGGATGGTAAGATGTACTCATATGCAAATCAGTTCCCAAGGCTCTTTGGAAAGCTCGCCAGAATCGAGTTGTGAATCTTGGATCACGGTCTGATACAATACTTGAGGGAACTCCATGTAACTTTACTATCTCCTTCAAGTAAAAATTCGCTAAGACTTCCACATTATCGGTAATCTTTGTTGGCAGAAAATGAGTACTCTTTGTTAGGCGATCTATAACAACCCATATCGTATCATTACCCCTTCCTGGTGCCGTAGGCAAACCTGAAACAAAATCCATAGCAACCGCATCCCATTTCCATTCTGGGATCGGTAGGCTTTGTAACAACCCTGCTGGTACTTGATGTTCTATCTTGATTTGCTGACAGGTTTGGCACTATGCTACCCATTTTGCAACATGACGTTTTAGTCCATGCCAATGGTAGTACTGATGGATATCTCGGTACATTTTAGTACTTCCCGGATGGATGCTAAGTAAGGAATGATGTGCTATCCTTAAGATTTCTTCTCGCAAACCTTGTCCTTTTGGCACCGTTATCCTTTTATTAAGAAGTAGCGTTCCATCCTCGGCCAAATGATATCCACTCACATTTGGTTCTCCCCGAATATTTAGTCCTTCTATGATTTTCTTTAGTTCCTCATCCTCTTTTTGTTCTTGTCGAATGCGTTGGAGTAAACTTGCTTGATTCACTGCTTGGAGACCCAATGACTCACTAATTTCTCCTTCTAAAGCTGCCAAACTTATCTTCTTGAATTCGGTGGCTAAGGTCATTAGTTCTTTTTCCCTATCAACACCTACTTTACGACGACTCAATGCATCTGCTACTACATTCGCCTTACCCGGGTGGTACACAATGTTCAAATCGTTGTCCGCGATGAATTCCATCCATATCCTTTGTCTGAGGTTAAGATCAGACTGAGTGAATAAATACTTAAGGCTTTTCTGATCGGTCATAATTTGCACATTTTCTCCATAAAGGTAGGATCTCCATAACTTAAGGGCAAATACTACCGCGGCCATCTCTAAGTCATGTGTGGGATAGTTCTCTTCATGTTTTCTTAATTGTCGTGATGCATAGGCAATGACCTTTTTACCTTGCATCAACACACATCCTAATCCCACTCCACAAGCATCGGTGTAAACAGTGTATGGTTGGTTTGGTTCGGGTAATGTTAAGATTGGTGATGTGGTCAAGGCATCTTTTAACAGATTGAATGCCTTCTCTGCTTCGCCATTCCATTCAAAGGTTACCGTCTTTCCAGTTAATCGAGTTAATGGTTTTGCTAAGGTAGAAAATCCCTTCACAAAATTTCGGTAGTATCCAGCTAACCCAAGGAAACTACGAACTTCAGTGGCATTGGTAGGTTGTAGCCATTCCCTAATTACAACAATCTTTTCTGGATCAACTGAAACTCCTTGCTCCGATACTCGGTGTCCTAAAAATCCTATCTCCCGCTTCCAGAAGCTACATTTGCTATACTTAGCAAAAAGCCTATGACTTCTTAAGCGCTCTAACACTTTTCTTATGTGTTCCTTATGCTCTTCCGCGCTTTTTGAGTAGATTAGAATGTCATCAATAAAAATGATAACAAACTCATCTAGATAGTCCCGGAAGATATCATTCATTAATCTCATAAATGCTGCCGGTGCGTTGGTTAAACCAAAAGGCATGACCACAAATTCATAATGGCCATAACGTGTTCTAAACGCAGTCTTCATTACGTCCGTTACAACAATAGGAATTTGATGGTAACCAGAAGCTAAATCAATTTTTGAGAACCAACTTGCTCCTTTCAGCTGATCTATCAATTCATCAATTCTTGGCAAGGGATACTTGTCCTTGATTGTGACATTGTTAATTCCACGATAATCTATACACAATCGCATGCTTCCGTCCTTTTTCTTAACAAACAAAACTGGAGCTCCCCATGGTGATGAACTAGGACGAATAAATCCCTTTTCCATAAGGTCTGCTAACTGCTTTTTCAATTCAGCTAACTCTGATGGCGCCATCCGATATGGTGCCTTAACTATCGGAGTCGCTCTCGGTTCCAATATAATAGTGAAAGGATCATTATGTGATGGAGGTAACCCTCCCAAGGGTTGGAACACTTCACTAAATTCAGCGACAATTGGAATTTCCTCGAGTTTCGCTTCTCCCTCCAAGTTTCCTCCCACAATGGTCAAGGTAACTAAGTAAACCTCCCCTTTCAATAAGAGCCTTCTCTGCTCTTAAGGCCATCACAAAAGATATCCCGGAGTTGGGTCTTATTCCTTGATATGTTATGGAAGTGTCCCCAAGTCCCTCAAAGGCAATTCTTGCCCGTCCACAATCCAGATGAGTCATGTTCGTTGATAACCAGTCCATTCCTAGGATGACTTCGGAATGCTCTAACGGGGTAACTAAAAGGTTTGCTAGAAATGTATATCTTTCAATTATGATAGGAATTCCCATATAGCAACTTGTTGCATATAGGATTTGATCGCCAGGTGTTAAGATAGGCACACAAACCTTTACTATCGTAAACATTCCCTCGAATCTCGAAGCGACCTCAAGAGTCACAAAACTATGTGTTGCTCCTGAGTCAAACAAGACTTGTGTGGGAACACCACAAACACGTAATGTTCCTAGATATGCATAAAAGATTTTGTTTATAAAACTTATACTTTAATGACAATTATTAAACAGGTACTACCATATTTTTTTTTAACACAGTAAACATTCACATAAGTTAAAACCCTTACTTACCTGAAATGGGACCTTGAGAAGGTCTTGAAGTTTCAGGTTCATCTAAAGAGTAAACGCGTCCCGTGGTCGATTGCTGCTTGGGTGGCGGTTCGATGGCTGGTTGTACATCCATGGCGCGTATTGCAGGTGGTCGTGAAGTTTGCTCAGGTGGATGTTTCACCGGACATGAAGTCGCATAGTGTCCCTTTCCTCCACATGTAAAACAAGTAATGTAGTCGGGCACAGGCCTAGACTGTCTGCTGTTGGGGCATGCTCGAGAGTAATGGCCTCGACGGCCACACTTATAACACTCGGGCAAGGATTCCATTGTAGGAGTTCCTCGACCCGCCCGGTTTCCTATTCCTCTTCCTCGGCTATTTGGTTGGTTTGATCCCTGTCCTCGGCTTGAGGTCTGCCCCCGATCTACCTGGTTCCTTGGCCCTGGGCCTTGAACCCGCGGCTGTGATGACTGTCTGGCATAAAATGCCCGTTCAATCTCAATTCCATCCTCCACGTTCACAGCTCTCTCAACTAACTCAAAGAGACTCTAATAGTCTATAACTAATAATCGGCTCATAATCTATGGTCTGAGCCCCCGTAAGAACTTCCTAATCACCGACGCCTCTCCGTCTGGACCATAGTGTGCATATCGCCTTAGCCGAGTAAACTCCGCTTCATAATCTCGTACACTGCGGTCTCCTTGAATCAACTCTTGGAATTGCTTTTCTAATCGATCCTTCACCTGTGGTGGGAAATACTTCCTTTCGAACTCCCTCCGAAAATCAATCCAAGTTGGGTCCACTACTCTATAATGGTTCCTAATGTTACTCCACCAGTTTGCAGCGTCCTTCATCAAATAGTGTACAGCAACATCCCTCTTAAAACTATTCGGACAACGTGTTGCATCAAAGTTCCTTTCTATGTGTTGCAACCATGCATCCGCCTCAAAAGGGTCAGTACCTCCAAAGAACTGTCTTGTGCCTAGGTTCTTCATCATCATCACCATTTTAAGGAAGTCTGGTGGTGATGGTTGTGGATCCTGCTGATGTGCTCTCGTTGACGCTTGTTGATCCCCTAGTCTGCCAACCAACTCGTGGACCAACTCCATCAAATGGTCCTTGGTGCTTCTCGGCTCAGGCCGAGTCCCACTTGGACCTGCTCTAGGAAGATCAGGAAAGTCTCGGTAAACTCTATGACGATCCTCTAGTTCTTCCTGCACCTCGACACGTCCATGATAAGTAACTGATGGGCTTCCCGAGGATAAAGATCCCTCATACCCCCACCTACTAGGTCCCCCATAGCTAGTATCCTGTCGCCTATAAACCTCTATAGGCCATGACTCAGTCGACTCTGATGACTCGATAGATAACCTTCCAGCGCGTCGTGACCCCTCAGGTTCGGGATCACCAATATCTCTTACTCCTAACTCTGGTGTCGGATGAGGAGAGTTCTCTGCTGTATACTCTGGAAATTGTTCCTCGGATGACTTCTCTGAAGGATCAGATTCTACGGAACTATATGCTTCGTTATTAGATGGTGGCGGTGGACGACCGTAGTAACGCTCAGGATGCCGATAATCGGGCTGTCCATGCCTAGGAGGTGGTCCCCATGGACGTCCTCCCCTCATAGGCCTCGGTGGCCCTGCATGAATACGATGGTGTCGCGGATGAAGCCGACATGGTGGGGATACCATCTGCACCAAAGAATCAGGTAAATCCTAACCCAACTTTTTTTTTTAAAACAAAGGAACATATCCAGTTTATCCTAATTGCCTTTTGCGACACATTTGACTTGATAAATCAATTGAAAACCAAGTCCCATTCAAGGATCGTAAAAACAATGCTCTGATACCACTTTTGTAATGCCCCCGCTCTCCAGCCAGCCGAGGCAGATTTACCAACAGAGACACATCCGCCAGGCCAGGCAAATCCCATGGATGTCCTCCCCTCATAGGCCTCGATGGCCCTGCATGAATACGCTGGTGTCGCGGATGAAGCCGACGTGGGGGCGATACCATCTGCACCAAAGAATTAGGTAAGTCCTAACCCAAATTTTTAAACAAATGAACATATCGAGTTTATCCTAATTGCCTTTTGCGACACATTTGACTCGATAAATCAATTGAAAACCAAGTCCCATTCAAGCATCGTAAAAACTATGCTCTGATACCACTTTTTGTAACACTCCCGATCATTTATAGACCCGAAACGCTACTGACGAATACTTAGATGTCCGGTTAGAGGTTCCTGGAACATATCCAAATTCCCTAGACAAGACTTTTAAGCGTTCGTCCCTATTAGATACATCTCAAGGCTTGCCAACCCGAGACATATGTAATGGTTAGTTCGTCCGGACAAGGACTAGTATCACATGAAACCCGAATTATGTGAACTCGATTATTTTATATATAATTTATACATAAGTTTTAAACGTGATACAAGCATATACAATTGTGAGTCTAATACTCCAAAACGATCATGTACATGGTAAACATTATTCATTTACAAAAGGCAAGGAAATCTACTGCTGAATTTCCTAACGTTCCTTTGGCCCCCGGTGGGCTACTCGCTAATGGTTACCTGCAACACAAGTAGAGTCGTGAGCACTAATTGCTCAGTGAGTCTAGGCTCCCCTAACATTCAATAATCAATTCCCAACCAAAACCAAAATAACAATCAACAAACAAGCAACAAATCAAAAAGAATGCGATAAGTTATGCTATGTCAATATAAGGCCTTTCGCGTAGACTATTTCCCTCCACGTCAAATAACAAGGTATCTATCAGCCTGAAGCCACAAAGGCTAAAGACTTAAGATCCTTTACCGTTCCAATGGCCTTATGTATATAAGGATCCGCACCTGAAATTCTGCATCGTCATGCAGTACACGGCCAAAGGCTGCAATCCTGTCTCTCCGTGTCTTCATGTACTTAGACTAATACTCAACGTACTAGCTAAGTCATGGCTTCCAAGGGAACGTCTTACCGCGATCATCATAATTTATAAGTTTTACTAACAATTTAAGTTATAAGAAAACTTATAACTTTGTATCAACAATTCAACTTAGCAATTTTCACATGCTAAAACTTTTAAGTACTTAGCAAAAATATAAATCACGCGGCAACGAACCTCACTCGTAATTTAATTAAACATACAACAAGCATCACCGAGACTCACCTTTGACTTAACGAATGATCTCGGTTCTGCCAAAGGTTTCTACAGGCGTTTGCCTTAGACTTTTACGAATGATTTTGCCTTAGTCTTTGAACTGGAATCTGTTCCAAAGTTTCACGAATTAACCAAGGCAAGACTTAGAGTTTTCTTACGGAAATTTGATGGTAAAGCCCACGGATCTTACCTAACTTGGAACTGAACTTACCATGAACTATCTCTAGATCTTTTGGAGCTTAGCTAAAGTTGAACCTACGAATTTAAGGTAGGTTGAGCCATCAGATCAAGAAACTAAGATTAGATTCATGATCAGCACGAAAAATCACTTAGAAAACGGTAAGGTTCGATCACGGAAAACTCACCTAAGTTTTCCCAAACTTGCTCGACAAGGCTCGAGCCGCAACTACTCTATGGTTCGCGGTGGACTAGACAATGGACTACTCGGTTCGGATGGACTGATCGATTCAGAATAGTCGTAACAAACTATCGCGGGCTAAGTTAAAACTTTACGGCTAATTGGTCCGTGGTAAAGGGACAGGCTATTTATAGGCGCGGGTAAGCAGGTGAAGCAGCTGGACACCCCGCGGCCACCTGCCAAGGCCGTTCCACCGAGCCTTGCCCGTGTCACGAAACGCGTCTGGGACCATGACTCTGACCAGGCGTGTGTCTGACACACGCGAGCGTGGGCTCGTCACACTTAGGCACAACTCGTGCGTAAGCCTGCCCGTGGCCTACCCACGGCCGAAGCTGCTCAGTCACCAGGCTAGCTGCCCAGCATATTTATCAAGCTGTTTAGGTTTATACGAGGGTCATTACAAGACCCACCCCTCTCACAGATTTACTTGAGTCTGATAGGACGGTCACTGCAACCGAAGTGGCAACAGGCCCTGCCAAGCTGTATGAGTTTCTAGCAATGGATACAGACCCGGTGGACAACCTCGACGTTCCTCCCCTTCCTGCCAGAGAAAGCATTGACAGGAATTTCGCACCACACCGCGATACGACAGCGATCAACGACAAGCCCCCACCGTTGGCTGAAGATACTCCCATGGAGGTGGATTCTCAAGTCATGGAGTACGGATGTGATACAAACTGGCTCGACGCCATACGAGACTACATTGACAAAGGCAAAATCCCTCCTGACAAGTGGGCTACTCGCAAACTTAAGGCCCAAGCCGCTCACTACACTCTACTACGCGATGAAGTCTATAAATGGCATTTTTCAAGACCACTGCTGCTCTGTGTTGAAGGCCCGACGGATCGAAAAATCATGCAGGAGGTACATGGTGGTTCTTGCGGAAATCATTCTGGCGGACGAGCATTAGCTATCAAGATCAAGTTGCATGGCTACTACTGGCCAACATTGATTAGCGATTGCGAGAAGTTTTCGGCTAAGTGTGAGAAATATCAGCGCCATGCCCCAAAAATTCACCAACCAACGGAAATGCTTTCCTCGGTAACCTCGCCGTACCCATTCATGAGGTGGTCCATGGACATCGTCGGTCCTCTCCACCCGTCACGACAGAAGCGTTTTTTGTTAGTCTTGACAGACTAATTCACCAAATAGGTAGAAGCAGAAGCATATGCTTACATTCGGGACACCCAGGTGGAAAATTTGGTGTGGAAGAACATCATATGCAGACATGGTATCCCATACGAGATCATCAAGGAGAACGATTCTCAATTTATCTCTGTAAAATTTGAAGCCTTCTGCGAGAAGTGGAAAATCCGACTCAACAAGTCCACTCCACGATGTCCACAAGGAAACGGCCACGCAGAATCAATCAATAAGTCCATTATCCTCGGCCTTCGGAAGCGCCTGGATGAGAACGACTCCAAGACGAGCAACTGGCAAGACACCCTTTGCCCTCGTTTACGGTACAGAGTGCGTCATCCCAACCGAAGTCTAGTTTTCCAGCATCCGACGCCAGCTCTTGCCAGAGCACGAAGCACTCAACAATGTCATAATACTCGACCGACAGGACACAGCTGACGAAACCCGAGACAAGGCGTTGATCCAGATAACTAACTATCGGCAAACCGTTGCAAGGTACTACAACTCTCACGTCAAGGAACGATTGTTCCACGAAGGTTTAGTACTGCGCGAGGTTTTTCAGAACACAGCTGAGCGAAACGCAGGCAAGCTCGGTGCTAACTGGGAAGGCCTCTACAAAGTCACCAAAGTGGTCAGACCAGGAGTACATGAGCTAGCCAGCATGGCAGACCGATACCACGATCATGAAATGCCAGACACTTGAAAAAATACTACCACTGAGACAGTCAACATACTTAACTTGAACTACGGGACGGCTTGATCCCTGCAGAGGGTACGTAGGCAGCCCGTCTTCGGATGGGTTCAGCTGTCGGATGGGTTTAGCTGTCCCCGTATATTCATATACTCCCATTTTTGTAAGAATTAAAAATTACAAGTTTTTTACAAACTTCTTGCCTACGTCTTTTACAGACAAAGTCATAACAAAACAGACATCCGATTTCTTCTTTCATTACTGATGGCCACAGTAATGAACTTTAATACTTACTTCAAATCTGACTACTACATCCTTAGCAGGATTACAAAGCGTGCTATATAAATGTTTATGTTCATTACCGGAGCGGATGCGTTCACGGGAACAACTCTGTAAACCGGAATGTTCATCACTAGACCCAGCAAACAAATCGCTGGTATCATCGCAAAGTTTTCATTATAGGAGCGACTATGTTAACAAAAAAACACGACCGCAAACCGAATTGATCACTAAAAAACCCAACAACTCTATCGTTGGTCATCACGCGATAACATGTTCATTTTTGGAGCGGGCGTTTCAGTAAAGACTCACCCGTAAACCAAGATGATCATTAGAAAACCCAGTTAACTTATCACTGGTTGCAAAAACATTATAACCAATATTTGGGAGCGGACGAATCAACGACACCCCGCATGTAAATCGGGGCAACTATCGTCTGAAAGTAAATCACTAGTCTTAAAAAGGCAGCATAGTTGGAGAAGGCTTGTCAATGACGACTCGCTAGTAAACCATACTTGTATCAAAGACAGTAAATATCAACGAGACACTCGACTTATTAGTATGCAGCCATGCTCATTAGCGCAACAGTGTCAAGAACTAAAGACTTTACAACGAAACAATTCGTCCAAAAGACAAGAACAAGAATCATAAAAGCTGATTTCATAAATTTTATCTCAAAAATGATATAAATCAAAACAAAAAGATAAACACCATCCAAGTTGAATCAAATACTAAGTCTAAAATCAAAAGTACAGCAAAGCGCCAAAACAAAAAACTAAGACGCGATCTCATCAGCGTCATCAACAATCTCAACGGCCTGCTCAAAATGACCCTCGACCGTGCTGTTCGATGAATTACCATCGCTCAAAAAATCAGAAGAACTCAAACCCGAAGCGGCATCCAATTCATTAGTTCGATCTTTGATGGTACTAATGGAAGAAGGCTTAAGAATCTCCTCGAGTTCGCGCACATGATTGGCAAACACCTTATCAGCAAGTACCAGGCCCGCCTCCTACTTCTTTAGAGCAACGAGCTCATCGCCAAGGATAGGCGTCTTGTCACTCTGGAGCAACTTCACGAACTCAATGTTACTCCGGACTTCAGCAAGATCAATTATGTCAATCTTTGGCTGACCATTGATTGCTCCGATCTTGTCTCTAGCACAGATGATCCTCGCCTCGTACTTCGCCTCCAGTTCACGCTTCGCTTCGTCGACAACACGCTGTACAGCCGCATCTTGAAGCTCGGAAGCAACATCTAAGCGGGTGGTAAGGTCAGAGACTTCCTTCTGAAGACGCATCCTCTCAGATTCAGACTCTCTGAACGTCCCATCCATCTCGCGACGCCTTTCCTCGATTTCCGTCATAGCAGCTTCGAGAGTAGCAACGCGATCCTCTGCGTCCCTTTTCTGCTTCTTATGATTGTCGCAAGCCTTCTGAACATTACTAAGCTGGCGATTCTTCAAGCGAACTGTCACTTCGTAGTCAATGGCGAGCTTGTTGAACGACGAAAGGAACTGCAAAAACAAAAACAAGTTAGAAAAAATAGAAGTAAGGAATAAGGAAAATCACTATCTTGCAATAAAGTCGCGAAGTCTTACCGTCATACAATGAAGAACCGTAGTTGAATAAGAATCTTCCTTCGACATATCTCCTGGAGGCATAAACTCAGTGCCCGGAAAGACGATCTTGGACAGATGCGATGCTGCCGTCGCAGCATCACCAAAAGGAATAGTCAAAGTCGTCCCTGCACGGTCACATCGAGGATTCGAATTGTGCCTCGATCTGCTCTGGTCATCACCATCAGCAGCACCTTTCTCCTTGTCTTTGTGAGGACGCTTACGACTTGCCTCCATGCCATCATCTCTCCTCCTCGCGTCGTCATGAAGCCGCTGCGATGACTCAGATCAACGATCGACGGTAGCAGTAACATTTCGCTCTAACGCCGGAAGACGTGGCTTAGACGCAGAGGTAGTAGTCGTACCAACTCTAAGAACCGACGCCAACGGCCTTGCTCGCTCCGACACCCGCGCGTTAGACTCCAGTCCGGCCTCATAGCTCTCCTCTCGCGAGTTGATGGTTTCCTTGCATTGTCCGACATCTCTGGTGAAGAATTCAACAAAGTAGCTCTGAAGCGACGGACAAGAGCTTCTCTAACCCTGTGTAAAGAAAAGTCGTCATTCCATCTACACTTCTCAGCAACTAGGTTGTCAGGAAGAATAAATAAGTCTATCGGCAACTTTGCAATGCGGCTCAAAAATGCAAAATAATAAGCAAGAGAAAAAGAGGGTTAGCATTGAAAACTGAATACTTAAACAAGCAAGAATCGTAAAGAAACATCAATGAATGTCAAATTCTAAGCTAAAAAATAGTGGCACAACAGGGTCGACTACCGCGAGTCCCCCATTTTTTTCGAAACATGTCTGATGACCGCGGCCAACTGAAGCTTCATTGATTTTCTCAAAGAAAAACTTTTTCGACCAAAAACGATCTGTGTTGGAAAAATCTCCAATGACTTGGAGATTCGGTTTGGCATTAAGGAAATAGAGGAGTTTGCCCTTGGAGCCAGTCTTCCTAACCTCTAGGAAACTCAGCAGGTGATCGACTATGAATTCGCAGTCACATTCGTAGTTGCGCACCATAATCCCAACCAAGTGGCGCATGCCGAGAGGCGTGATCTGTGCAATAGCAAGATTGGTCCTCCACAAAAAGTCGCCCTCTGGAGGATGATCCGCTCGCGCATCTGAACAAGGAACAACTAGCTCGACTCCATCGGGAACACCAAAGCAAGCAGTAAGGGAATCCAAAGACTTCAGAGTTGACATGGTAGATCCTGGCGGATCAGGTTCTCTCCGCTTCGACCTCCGCCTCTTGGAAGGCAGCATAACCACGATCTCATCGCTAACCTCTTCCACCACAACTAGAGCATTGGAGGAGGCCGGTTTCGTCGAACTGTTAGTGTCAGACTCCGGAGAAAGAACCATTTTTCTTCCGAGAAGCAAATGATCAGCAACCATATCTCCGGAATCATCTAAGTCGCGTGAACTGTCGAGCTGCGAGTCCATAGAGTCGGAAACCATTCTTTCCGATCAACTTCTCCGTTGTACCAAAGAGCAACGGTTTGAGTCAGTATCACTCCACGAAGCTAGCGTTGTCACCAAGTCATCGAGCCGTCGAACAGCTGAGGCGCCAAACAAAAAAAAAACCTCGAACGAGATCAACTCGCTAGCTTTCAAACCACCATTCAAACCGTCGATCTCGCGTCGCCTCTCCTCGCTAGTGCCTCGCCCCGATCTTTCCGCGACACGTGACAACTCCGCGTCTTACTGACGTTCACTTTCTCTCTCCTCGCTGAATCTCTCTCTCTTCTCCACTGCGTAGATCCATCGCGAAACCTTCGTTGAAAACCACGGATCTCGATCGTGTCGCTGGACCATCGCGAACGACGGCGGCATGGGCCTTGTAGCGGAGACGTTGTCGCCGAAGAACATCCTCCTCTCTCGATCTTGGATCTGGGACGACGATGGCGATGACGACGACGACGGGTCCATAGACGATGACGACGACGTTGACCGTGGCAAGGCTCGACGGAGATGTTGACGTCAGAGATAGGCTTGACGGAGGTGATGATGCCGGAGAAAAATGGTGGCGCTATCAGAAGAGGGAGATGCGGCAGAAGAGGCAGATCGGAGGAAGGAAGCGACAGGGAATAACAAAAAAAAAAAATCGAAACCCTACAAAAAACAATAATACAATAATAAAGGGAGATGGTTTTTTACTTTCTGCTGAGGAGAGGAAGTGAATTGGTAAAAAAAAATAATACCTTGGAAGCAGACTTATTTATACCTGGAGAGTGCCCTAAAATCACTTTGTTTCTGGAAAAATTATTGAAATTTTCCAGCAGGTCTCAAGGCCCACTAACGCAACAAGACCATCAATTTTGTCAAGCTTCTAAGTAAAATAAAAAGAAAACAAGTCCAGGAAAACACGCTGACATCGGCTCAACGCGGAATAACAGAAGCTTCCCGAGTTCGGTGATAAAACGTCAACGACTGGCAACTTCGCAGTCCAACATATCGATCTCAGGCTTCAGAAACTTTTACCTCGGTATCATCATAATTCGATGCTACCGAGCTAGGGGGCTAACTGTAGGGGTCGGATTTCTTCCCTATGAGATCGATATAACGACAAGATCAACTCTGCAGCGTCCTGACGAAATCGGATCGAGTCTGCAAGGGTTCAGTCTGAATCTAGGTCAAAAATGACATTAAACTCATTAACAAAATGGGCTTAATAGATTAATGAGCCTAATTTTAATATATTGCTTAATGGGTCAGGCCTATTTATTAGCTGGTCCATTTTACTTAAAATTACTATATATAGTTCATTATCATCTTCCAAAAAGGGGATCGATTTATTTGTAACCAGAGCTTAAACAAAAACAGCAATAAAACATATTGCTTTGTGATTCATATTTAGAAGACTCAGTTCTCCTTTTATCCTTTGACAAATATAACTGTGTAGGATTCGCTGTCCACATTATCTTGTCTGACACATAGCAGTAATGTCACCGTCTACTCATCATGTTTCTGATTGAATCAGAAGTGATCATTTTTCATATCATCCACTCAATTAATTCAAATTAAGTCTCTATCTTTAAATAGACAACTGTGACACTCCATCTCGTGGTATTTCCCTTGGTGTTTATGTTTTAGTTTTTATCTTTTTGTGTTTTGATTAAAACAAATTATATAAAACAATAAAATAGCACTAGACAAAATTTTCATTATGTATTCTAATTCGATCTCAGTTTTAAATGTTCGTTCTATATGAAAATACATTCTTGTATGGTAGAAACATTTAACTGCCATTTAGGAATAAGATGAAATGAGAATCAAAATTTCCGAAATCTAGTTCACACCAACTATATGATTGTAATATTATATAAATAATTAAATATATACTAATATTCGAAAATTACTAATTATTGCTCAACAATTACTAATTATTGTTTATTTCGAGAAAATCATAACTAATAGATCAAGAGGAATAAACTATATAGATATACAACTCATTTTAGTATGATATATATGTTTAATGAATTGTTAATTTGGTTAAAAAAAAAGAGAGAAATTTTTAAAAATGCCACTTTTCAAGTGCTATTTTTTAAAAATGCAACTTTTTCAAAAAAAAATTCATTATATCATTTTTGTTTGAATTAACTATGTTGTATTATGGTTTAGTTTTGAGAGTTTAAGGGGTTTTAGGAGTCAAAACATTTTTTTGGTTCATAACTTTTAGATTTAGGCTTTAAAAATTCATAATTAGTGGCATTTTTGCAAATGGACATCCCTAAAGAGCATTATTGCAAATGTACACACCAAAAATGACATTTTCTGCAATGCCCAAAAAAAAATATTTTTAAATGAGCTAAAAAGAATTCTATATTTCTTGTGAATATCATATATATATATATATATATATATATATATATATATATATATATGAATTTTCAATATAACATTAATTTAATCAAATGATTATATAAATCCATTCATGTTGTTTTCTAGTTTTTTTTTTTTTGTCACGAACGCATTTCATACATTGATTAACCGAATACAGTGGTATTTGGGAACCAATGTGGAACTGAAGTGCTAATACTAGAAAAAACTACATTTCTTTGACGAGCATTCCTGGCAAGTGCATCCGCGTTGCCATTCTTATCCCTAGGGCAATACACAAGTGTAAAATCCGGGAAATCATCTCGTAATGTCTTCAAATCCTCCAACTCCGCTTTAAAACGTGGCTAGTTCTCCGGTTCACTTACCATTGTGATCAGTTCCTGCGAGTCTATTGCGAACAGCGCACAGTACCTTTGTTTCCTACGTATGCTCCTCATAGCCCAAAGCAGACTGAGCAACTCTGTATGGAGAGGGGAGAGCCCCCGGTGTATCTCCCGTACTTCGAGTAGATCTGTTTTGCCGTCTTATAGTTGTAGACTCCACCCTAACCCACTCGTGGGTTCTCCATCCTTCCAAGATCCGTCAACAAAGCATTTGAAGGTCGCATTCGTCATATCTGTGGTGCCCGCGTGTTGGCTTACCTGAGCAGTTTCTAACAAACTATTATCTAGGAACCAAGCCTCAGCCTCTTTTGTGGCTAGCTCAATGATCGCCTGTGGAGATCTGTCAAGATCATTGAACATCTTGTCATTGCGGGCTTTCCATAAATACCAAAGTATCAATGGGTAACAATGTACCCTCTCCACCATCTCTGTCCGGTTGGGTATTCGCGACACTAAGAAATCCATGTTTCTCCACAAATTCTCCGATGGAAACACCGAGGGAGGATTAGGGATATGTGACAGAGTCCAACATTGACGTGCCGAGGGCATCTAAAGAGCACATGATTAATTGTCTCTTCTTCAGAGTCGTATCGCGGACAACTTCTGTCTTGCTGTAGATGTATATGAGCTAATCTTTCATTCACTGCAAGTGCTCCTGAGAGAGATTGCCATAGGTAATGCTTGATTTTGGTCATCGTTTCGACCTTCCATACTCTGTCCTTTAAAGGGTTCAGTGATGGTTGTTGTAGAGCAAATTTAAGCTCTTCATCTAGATTCCGGCATGCGACTTCATATCCAGAGCATATTGTATACATTTCAGAGTTGATATAGTGTCAGTAATAACCATCACTAGTCCCGACTAATGAGTGCCTTAAGGTGAGTATAAGTGGGATATCCTCTGGTGTAATGCATTGTCTCACTTTTTGCAGATTCCACATCTTAGTAGCATCATCAATAAGGTCCACCACTCTCAGGTTTGGGTTCGGGTGTGCTCCAACCATACGTGCAGGTCGAGGGTCATCATCAGGAATCCATTGATCAGCCCCAACCCACGTTTGGGCCCCATTACCTATAGTACGTCGCATTCCTTTCTCCACTAGAGGTTTAACACTCCATAAACTCCTCCACCCGTATGAGGGCCGGTATGCTTTCTTTGCTTCAAATGGGTGTGAATAGCGGAAATATTTCCCTTTCAGGACTCTCGCGATGAGAGAATTTGGGTACTGATGAAGTCGCCAGAATTGTTTGGCTAATAAGGCCTGATTAAACTCTTCTAAAGACTTGGATCCCCCGCACATTTAGGGAGACACATCTTCTTCCACGCTATCCAGTGCATGCCTCTTGAATTACCAATTGTGCGCCACCAAAAGTTAGCTACTGCAATAGATAGAGTTTTGTGAAGTCGCTTGGGAAGAAAAAAACTTGACATCACGTATGTAGGAAGAGATTGTGCCACTGATTTGATCATTACTTCTTTACCTCCCTTAGATAAAAATTTTGTTGACCATCCATTGGTACGCTGATTTAAATGATCCTGAACATAGGCAAAAATTTGTGCCTTTGAGCCTTGTAGTTGCTCCGGGATCCCCAAATATTTGCCCGCGCCTCCTTCAGTAGGAATATTCATTTTCTGTTTAAGCTCTGTGCGGATATCCTTGGGTACATCCTTGCCTAAAGTAATGGCAGATTTATCAAAATTGATCCGTTGTCCCGACGCATTCCATATATCTGGAGGACTCGAAGGATACTCTCACACTGTGCTGTAGTTGCTTTGCAAAAAAATAAAATATCATCTGCAAAGAGGAGGTGAGACAAAGGAGGGGAAATGGGGGCCATGCTGATCCCACTAATGGTCCCGGAGGCCTCCGCCCTCCGTAGATTCGCGATAAGCACCTATGTGCATAGTATAAATAGGTAAGGAGATAGAGGATCACCTTGCCGTAGGCCCCTAGACGGGGAAATATCTCCTTTTGGCTCACCATTCAACAAGACTCGGTATGAGATCGAATTAACACAAACCATAATCGAGGATATCCATTGTTCAGCGAATCCCATTTTTTGCATCAGAGCTGCAAGGAATTTCCATTCTACCCGGTCATGGCTTTGCTCATTTCTGTTTTAATGGCCATACACTCCCGTTTGCCCGTGGGATTAGTCTGTAGCACATGGAAAACTTTTTCTGCCAACAGAATATTATCCGTAATTTGCCTTCCCGCCACAAACGCTGATTGGGTTTCTGATACCAGCGTTGGTAAGAATTTCTTGATTCTCTGACATAATACTTTGGAGATAATCTTGTAACTGACATTACACAGACTAATTGGCCGGAACTCTTGCATCTTCCTTGGCCGTTCTAATTTGGGAATCAGACATATGTTAACCTCATTGCATTTTGGGTCCAAAGTCCCGGTGCGCATGAATTATTGGACCATCTCCACCACTTGGTTCCCAATAACGTGCGAGAACTTCTGATAAAACAAAGCTGTCATACCATCTGGTCCTGACGCCTTCACCTCCACCGTCGAGACCTCATGGGTTAGGTAGGCATTCATATCAGCGATTACTAGGTTAGGAAGGTGGAGGAGAGACGCTTCAAGATCGGACACTGAAGATAAGGAGAAATTGGTATTAGAATAGTTAACAGTCGTTTGCTCTTCCGTTAACCTACCCACAATCTTATTGTGTGCTCTACGAGATTAAATTTTTATTTATTTTGTTATTCAAACAATATGTTAGATTTTGTAATTACTATTTGAATCATTAGTTATTTGGACAGGTTTTACTATAAATCATCAATTAATTCCGCTAAGGCTAAATCAAATTCTACTGTTACCATTTACGCATTTATTTTGGTCAAACGATTTATATATAGTTAATAATTTATTTATTAATCCCCAAAGGTATAGGTTCGACTGTAAACCAATGTGCTACGAGAAACAGTAAACCGCAAGATACTCGATTGCCACACGTCCCTTCCCTATTGGATTACACACCACAATACACCCAATGACTCAAAAGGACTCTAAGCTCCGCCGTCAACGGCGGCGCGTGCCTCCCGTTTCCTCTCAGCGGCGGTTTCAGCTCGGCTCTTAACCCATTTCAGAATGTCACCATAGACCAGATCCACATTCTCCTCGGACTCGCCGACCATTTGATGCCACAACTCAGGGTAGATCTTGATCGTCTTATCCTCGCTCGTTGCTCTCCGATGCAGCTCCTCCACACACGCAACGTCACAAACAACGTCACCTCCACCGTGGACGATCAGAAACGGAACATCCACCTCCTCGAACCTCTCCTGCAGCTCCTTGCATATACGAATCAGCTCATAAGCAGTGGCGGCGCGTGGTCTCGCCACCGTCCTCCTAGGGCTAGCCATGGCAAGCTTCCTTTTCCATGGCTCCTTAAACGAAACATCAGGGATAGATCCACGAGTTGGGATGACTCGCCAGGTCGGGATAAGATTCGCGACGACGAACAGCAAATGCTCTAACGGCCACGGCGGTTTGAATTTATCGCTGATTCCACACATGGCACCGTTGAGGATGAGTCCATCCCAAACGCCTCTTTGACGAAGCGAGATGTAAAGCGCGATTGCGCCGCCTAAGGACTCGGAGTAGAGAAAACACGGCAGATCCGGCGGAGATTGACGGTTACGGAAATCATCGAAGAAGGAGATACAGTCATCGACGACGGGATTGATGTCAGGGATATGAGCGATTAGACCATCGGAGAATCCATGGCCTTGGTGATCGATTGCGCAGGTAATGAAACCGGATTTAGCAAAGAGGATTGATGTGAGCTGGAGGAACCAGCTGGATTCGCCGGTGAAGCCATGAACGACGGCGATGATACCGATAGGAGTGGTGGGAGGGAGTGGAGACCACCATTGAGTGAAGAGTTTGAGGCCACGAGGGTTGGTGATGAAGGCGGAGGAATGGCTAACGGAATGTTTAGCGTAGAATTCGTCGGCGGAGAGAGAGCCGAAGGGATTCCGTTCGTCGGAGTCGGAGATTGGATGCAGACCCATTTTTTGGATTTTTTTATCCAATTTTGTTTGAGAGGTTATTATTATTAGGGGAAAAAGAGAGTCTGTGGGGTTTTCGTTAACCGTTGAGGATTATTAATAAATGACGTGTAATAAATGAGGGTAGGATCTGGTGGGGTAGGGAGACATGCTTTTAGTGTGGACGCGCCAACTACTCCCTGATTTTAGTGGGTACGCTTCTTCGTTTTCAATAGGTTCTAAAATCTTTTTTGCGTTTAAATTTGTTTCAGTACGATGCTACCCGTGGAACAACTTGAAACTTTTTTTGAAATATATAAAGATATTCAATCGGTAAAACCATTGTTATTGGGTCAACTTTTCCGATCTAGGTAGTAAGGTTTTATGAGGGATATAATGCAATTTTGTTTGAATGTTGACCTATATTTACCATATGTTTTCACTCCATCTCTATTAGCAAAACCATATGTACGTGTTATAGTAAAGGTTTTATGAGGAATGAACGCAAAATTTTGTTTGAATATTGACCTATATTTACCATATGTTTTCATTCCATCTCTATTAGCATACGTGATAGTAAGGTTTTATGAGGAATGAAGGCAAAATTTTGTTTGAATATTGACCTATATTTACCATATGTTTTCACTCCATCTCTCTTAGCAAAACCATTTGTACGTGTTATTTCCAACTAAGACAAAGCCGGATTGAATCCGAAACCCGAAATCGGATTATCATTGGAAGCAAGATTTTGTCTTCCTCTCAATCCTTCGAGAGAAGAGAGAGAAAAGCTCAAATTAAATTCTGACCGGAGAGATCTCTAATTGTTAATAACTTAATAGTATATTATTACATAAGCAAGAGAGATGAAAGTGAAATCAATATCCTAAATGTTATGCACCTGAGTTTTTTCTTTTTCTTTCCTTCTCTTATAATACCCTAAGAATACACTAAACTGAAACATAATAAAAAAATTGTACACAAAAGTAAGACACTTCTCAAATATAAGGAGACTTACTAAAATAGTCTTAATCAATGTTTTTTTTGACAATTTTGATGCTAATCTTTCATAACTCAAATAATTTTGAAAATTTTTTAAAACCTGTTTTGTCTTTATTTCTTTTGATAACAAAAAACGTATTTACGAAACTGCCATTAATAAGTTTTTCGCCAAAAACGAATAAATCTACCGGTCACGTGATGGTAGATTTATTTAGTTGCTGGTAGATTTATTTAGTGGTTGGTAGATTTGTTTTTGAATGGTATACTTATTGTTGAGTGGTAGATTTATCTCGGTAGACTTATTTTTAGGCAGTAGTAGAGATGTTTTGGAGTGGTAGAGTTATTGCTATCAATGGTAGATTTGTTTTTGAATGGTAGACTTAGTAGTCGATTGGTAGATTTATCTCCGTAGACTTATTGTTGAGTGGTAGATTTATTTCTATGTGATGGTAGATTAATTACTGGTGGTAGATTTAAATGACTTCATGGTTGATTTAAATTCGGGTATGGTAGATTTAATTTTGTGAACGGTAGACTTAATTTTGTGAACGGTAGACTTATTGATCATCGTGATGAGACTTGTTTATAGTGGCGGTAGATTTATATGATATAGTAGACTTATTAGTCTCCTTGGTAGATTTATATTTGTTGATCGTTAGACTTATTGACTGTTAGCGATGGTAGACGGATGTTGGGGTCAAAACTCCCCTCGGCTAAAATAACTAGGAAAATGACTAAGTATTATTTTCTGGCAAGCTGACTAGGTATGGCGAGCTGAGTAAGTTGTTTGGCGAGCTGACTAGGAGATTGGTGAGCTGCCTAGAGCGAGTTAAAATGAAGAGCTCGCCAAGGGACTTGTTAGATCATAGGACGAGGTGACGAGCTCAATTATACCAAGGCCCAAGTCACAAGCCGATAAAGTCAGATCCGAAAGAGATACGTGACGAGCTAAAGGCCCATGAAGATAGAACCGACTTCGATAACAGGAAATTCTTAGAAATTAGGAAATCTTTCTTATCTCTTTAGGAGTTGGCCTAGCCGACATAAAACTTGTATAAAAAAGACTTGTACATCTCTTGAGAAAGGGATCCGCAATTTTACTCACAAACACTTTGCAAGAATCAATAAAGCTTTTCATTACAGCAAATTCGCATCTTTGTTCTGGTCTTAATAGTTCTAGCTCAAAGATCTCAGCTTTCCTCTAAAAACCCTAACAAATCTTTTTGTGTTGGTTTCGACCCCCCACAACGTACTTATAGTGGCGGTAGATTAATATTATGTAGTAGACTTGTTACTTTCCTTCGTAGATTTATTCAATGTTTTCAGGTCTTTACTACAACAAATCTACCAATCATTGGTAGATTTGTTGCTTTTTCAATAATGATGGTAGACTTGTTTGGCTAGATTGAGTTACGATAGACTTCTTTTTAATTTTGAATGACGATAGACCTGTTTAGATTCGGATAAGCGTAATGGTAGATTTAAAATATAAACGGTATGGTAGACTTGTTTGTGGTAGGTGTAGACTTGTTTAGATTCGGCATCGTAGACTTGTTTGTGGTAGGTGGTAGACTTGTTTAATGAGTACGCGAAATCTCTGTTTTGCCCTCAGACGGACCTTGAACGGTGAAGAACTAGGATAGCCGCCACCATAGCTTATTTTCTTCATTTTGACGAACCTCCTCTCTTGAATATCAAATTCTTACCTCAACCTTTACTTCTTAAACTCGATATTTGGTTGATTTGCAATGGAACAAATAATTTTGGTATGTGACAGTTGGAGTTTTCCAAAAAATCGATGGATCTTATTTGTTGATAAGTCAAAATGGTGTAGAGTTATAGGGGCAGATCATGCAACCTCGTATGACGAATTCCTTGCTATGGTGTACGACGATTTTGGCCTAGATCAGCGGTTTGTTGAGGTAAAGTTGAGTTACATGTGGGCAAAGAAGTATTTGGCAAAAATACCTCTAGATACACCACCAGTATTTGTTAGGAATTCAAGACAATTGAGTGGGTTTTTGCAACAATTTAAGATAGACCCAATTCGACTATGAGTGGAGATTGAAGAAACAAATCCAAAAAAAGGTGATGGAATCAGCGCAGATGAGAAAAACGCAACAAAAGCATGTGATGAACATGTTGAAGAGGATGAGGAAGATGATTGTAGATTTGTGATATATCATGGTTTTTACCCGTTTTCAACCATGATATAAGTCGTTTTTGTAGAGTCTTTTTGGTGTTTTTAGTGTCTTTACAGGTATTTGGTCGTTTGGAGCTTAATGGAAGATTTTGGAACATTTTGGAGTAAGATCAAGTTGGAATCGGCGACAGAAGCTTCTCTGTCGATCGACATTGACTAAATCTGTCGATCGACACGCGAGTTGACGAAGCAGAAGATTTTACCAGAGAATGTCCTGTCGATCGACACACATTACTACTGTCGATCGACACGAGATTTAATGAAGATTTCCACACGAGTTTTCCAAGGCTCATGATGACATTTTACCTTTGTATATATAGTTTAACTCAGGTTTTTAGTTCATTATCCAATTTTTCATTGAGACTTGAGAGATATTGCTAGGGAGAGCTTTTACAGAGATTTACAGAGTTTTCATACTGCAAGCTTCAAAACCCTTTGTATCTCTAACTTTATCTCTTTATGCAATTTACTATATTCATGATGTTTGTTTTATTCAACATGAGTGAGTAGTTTGCTTGTTAGGTTGTGGGGAATTCTAGGGTTTGATGAGAAATTGATAGGATTGTAATTCTGCTAGGGTTTATCTTTAGGATTCTTCATCTAGATTGTTTCTAATGCTAGATCTAGCTTGATCACCTAGTATCTAGATCTTAGGTTGCTTTAATAGACACGGAAGTGTTATTAACAACTGGACATAGTCTTAGATGAGCAAAATCACCTATTCGCAAAGGAATTTGGCTTAGGGATTTTGTGAACAATTGAACTTGAACTTAATGCTTGCTTAGATTCAATAAATTTGCAAAGGAATTTGGAATTTAGGGATCTAGGTATAGATACTCTCTGCAACGGAAGTTGATTGGCTTTACCTTAGTGTTTGAGTTCTAGAACGGCACTTATTAAACCCTGCAGTAGCTTTATCCTCAGTTTTGAATCATACCTGAAGAATTACCCATCGCCTAGCTTTTGTCACCTTGAATTACTAGAAACCAAAATCGCTATCTCTTACTTGCTTTATTAATTGCTTTTCATTACATATTTCTTGCTTAGCAAAATCGGAATACTTGAATTGATTGTGTAAATTGATTCCCTGTGGATTCGATCCCTAAGTACTACGAGGATCTCTTAATTTGAGAGAGTAGCTCAGGGTTAAATTTGAGCATATCAATTTGACTACTGCGAAGATCCGGACGGTGCAAGTTCAGAGGATGACGAATACGGTAGGTTTACAGACGACGAGGAAGAGAGGGAAAATCTGGAAAATTTACCACATAAGAAAAGGGGTTTGTCATCGATTCCTGAAATTTGTGAAGTTGGAAATGCGGTTAGTAGACCTAGCTGTCGGGTAACGTTATGATACGAAAGAGGACTTGGAGATGAGATTACAGATTTTTCGGTTGAACATCAGTTTGACTATAACGTCCGTAACTCAACACGAACATTATTGACGGTTACGTGTTGGGTTGAAGGATGTACATGGAGGCTTCGTGCCTCAACAGTCGGACAGAGCCCCAATTTCCATGTGAAGATTTATGTTGGAAAGCACTCGTGTTCTATTACAGAACGTTCAACTCGTGCTCGTAAAGCAACGTTTCAGTTGTTAGGGCGTCTCTACGTCGATTTCATTGGTTGTGTTGGCCCATCAGTGTTGCCAAATCATCTAGCAGATGCTATAACAAAACGAGTTAGAATTAATGTATTTTGTAATGATGCTAGATTTATTTTATACTGATGGTAGATTTATTTTATACTGTTGGTAAATTTATTGTGGTAATGATGGTAGATTTAGTTTATAATGATGGTAGATTTATTTATATTGATGGTAGATTTATTTTATACTGCTAGTAGATCTATTTTGTAATGATGGTAGATTTATTTTATACTTATTACTGAAGCTACGTATTTCAATTGGTTCAGGTGGAGTACTGGAAAGCCCATCGGGTATTAAAGTATGCACGGCAATTAGTTGGGAGAAGCTCAGGGAACGGGTACAAAGAACTTCCAACCTACTTATACATGATTAGGCGAGCTAATCCAGGGACACTTATAAAGCTTGATGTCGACGAAGAAGATAGGTTCAAGTTTCTTTTCATTGCTTTTGGCGCAAGCATACATGGTTTCCAGTTTATGAGGAAAGTAATTGTCGTGCATGGGACATTTTTGAAAGGAAAATATAAAGGTACATTGCTAATCGCCACAACGCAAGATGGAAATTTTAACATATTTTCAATTGCTTTCGGTATAGTTGATACGGAGAATGATGAATCCTGGGAATGGTGCTTTAGACAACTAAACCGAGTTATCCCAGACGCTGAAGGACTTGTGATTATCTCGGATATGCATCGATCAATAGCAAATACGATTACGAGGGTATACCCGCTTGCTTCTCGTGGTATTTGCACAAATCGTTTGCATAAGAACATTTTGTTAAAATTCAAAAGACGAGAATCATTTAGACTAGTGAAGAAGGCAGCAACCGCATATAGGCTTCTCGAGTTTAATGAGTTCTTTGGGCAGATTGAGGCTTTGTATCCTGTTCTTCATAGCTATTTAGAAAAAGCTGACATTCATTTGTGGACTCGTGTTCATTTTCCGGTCCTTAGATACAACTTCCTGACGAGCAACATACCAGAGTCGATAAATAAGGTCCTCTCTCCTACTCGAGAATATCCAATAGTGCAACTTTTGGATACAATCAGGTCAATGTTAACTAGGTGGTTCGCTACAAGAAGAAAAAGCGCAAGTCTAATGACCACTACCCTTACCAGTGGGGTGGAGAAGCTTCTGGAGGTATATACTATTATAGTAGATTTATTTTTCAACATACCTTCTACATTGATTTATCTCTATGGTAGATTTATGTTTTCCTATGGTAGATTTATTTAACTCTGTGATAGATTTATGTTTTCCTATGGTAGATTTATTAGGCATCTATGGTAAATTTATATTTTTCTATATGGTAGATTTATTTAACAGTGTGGTAGATTTATCCAATGGTTTTATCTTATATTATAAGCAGACTAGGGTCGAAGATACTAAGCTATGGACTGTCCAAGAAATAAATGAGAATCATATACAAGTAACATACGGGTCATCATTACATGTTGTCAATTTGACAGCTAAAAAATGTAGTTGCAAAAAGTTTGACTTGGATAAAATACCTTGTGTCCATGCCATTGCAGCAGCCGAAAATACGAAGAAGTCACGGATCTCCCTTGCCCATTCATACTTTTCTTAGAGCTACTTGTACAACGGTTACTCGCAAAGTGTAATGCCAAGAGATGTTGCGTTGCCCGTACCGGAAGATGTGGCCTCAAAAGTTTGTAATCCACCTATGGTTCGTGAACCACCAGGTAGACCAAAACTATCACGGATAAAAGGTGCATTGGAAACTGCTATGGAGCGGAAAAGGCCTAGAAATGAAAGCTTGTGTGGTAATTGTCACCAATACGGCCATAATCGGAGGACTTGCAAAGCTTAAATGTATGTGTAGTACAATGTCTATCTTTTCGTAATGACTTGGTTTCTTGTACTGAAAACAGTACTGTAATAACCCATCGATCATGTTTAGACTACAAAAAGTTTGTCAAATCATTACCTTACAAAAAATGGTCATATAAGTCTACCATACTTTCGAAGGACCACCAAGTTTACCATGGTCATACATACATGGTCCTTTGAAAGTATAGACCTAGTTACACCTAATTGTCGCGCACTTAGTCAATATATTTGGGAAAACAAAATATACAAGTCTACTGTCAAGATTTAAATGTGTGTGATAACAAAATAATTTAAATATACGGTGACCAAAGGACTTGTCAAAATAAGTCTACTATGACCTCTAAAAATAAGTCTACCATCACCCCCAAATTAAATCTACCATGACCTCCAAAATAAGTCTACCATCCCCCCCCCCCCCAAAATAAGTCTACCATCATCCCCAAAATAAGTCTACCATCACCTCCCATTTCACTGTAGAGAATCCGTCTGCAAAGGAACCTTATCATCTGATTGAGCACGAGGGTTTGGATCAGATAACTGAACAACCTCATCCTCTGGTAACTCGTCCATAATCTCAGCTGTAAGTTTGAGACGAATAGCAGTCATATTGGAATCACACAAGCCATCGAAACTATGGCCAAGAGCTATACACTCGATATAATTCAGCGTATACACACCACAATCACCTGATTGCTGATTATGCGGTATAGTTTTGATCATGTATACATTCCAAGCCTGCTCACTCATTCCCTTCCTTTCGGCAACGGGTGCAACCTGCTTTAGCAACAGCGGAATCATCTTTGCGTATGGCTTGCATGTTTCTTTGATGTACTTCTCGTTGTACAGAGTGATTATGCTATCATAGACTTTCACCTTTTTTGAGCCAAGTCTACAACAACAGCCACCAAGTGGTCGTCTGCGATATTATGAGGAATGTACAACATGTCGACATCCTTAACCCAATTTTTGTTCATCGCAACAAAATCTGGAATTGTACCATTGATGAGGTTGAAATATCCTGACGGAAACACCCAAGTCTTCTCTTTTCCGAGGAAGTCTCTTTTGAATTCTCGACACCAAAGTGCCGCAAACAACGGATCCACAAAAGCAATCCTTTCACTTTTGAAAAGAGTTGGATTTTTCAAAGATTTTTGTCGGAACAAATTCATGCCAGCAACCATGTGCTGCAAAATAAGATAGAAACGTACTCGATTAGTCTAGCACAACAGATATTAAGTCTACCACCACTACATATTATTAAGTCTACCATAACAGATAATTAAGTCTATCACAACTGATTATTAAGTCTACCACCACTACAAATTATTAAGTCTACCACCACTACATATTATTAAGTCTACCACAACAGATAATTAAGTCTATCACAATAGATAAATAAGTCTACCACAACAGATAAATAGGTCTACCACCACTACAGAATAGTAAATCTACCACAACAGCTAATTATGTCTACCACAACGGATTATTAAGTCTACCACCACAACAGATTATTAAGTCCACCACAACAGATAAATAAGTCTACCACAACAGATAAATAAGTCTACCACAACAAATTATTTAATGTACTCTTACTTACTGGCATTTTCAGCCACCCGTACTGGTTCACTGGTGATATATCATGGTTTTTACCCGTTTTTGACCATGATATAAGTCATTTTCATAGAGTCTTTTTGGTATTTTCAAGTCTTTTGGAGTCTTTATAGGTTAAGGGACGATTGGAGCATAATGGGAGCTTTTGGAGCATTTTTGAGCATCAAGGAAAGAAAGGCCGAAGTGATCAACTCGGAGTCAAGATTTAGAGCTTGCATCGATCGACGCACCCAGACTGCGTTGGTCGACGCACACATGTCTTTCGCGAAGAAAAATCGAGCTTTGAAGCTGCGTCGATCGACACAGCTTATTTGCGTCGATCGACGCCCATGTATCTGACGAGAAGGAGTTTTGAAGAATTTCCTCTTTTGCCCGAAAAGCCCAGAAGTTTACACACAAGGCCCAATCCGTTTTTGACACCTTATATATAGTTTTCTTTTAGGTTTTCAGAAGATATCTTGTTTTCTATTGAGACTTGGAAAGAGAGAGATTTGGAGAGTTTTTAGGGAGACAAATCTGTGCTTGACATCCATCGATTTCGAACCCTCTGTATCTCTTACTCTATCTTTTTATGCAATTTATTTCATTCATGATGTTTTCTTCATCTATGTCTGAGTAGTTTGCTTGTTAGGTTTTGGGGATTCAAGGGTTTGATGAAAAATTGTTAGGATTAAAACTCTGTTGAGATTTATCTACTTGTTCTTTATCTAGATTGCTATAACTATAATTTTAGGACTGGCCAACTGAAATTGGAAACCCTAGGTTGACTTAATAGATGCGAAAGTATTATTAACAACCTGATCTAATCTTAGATGAGCAAAATTATCTATTCGCAAAGAAATTTGGCTTAGTGATTTTGTGAACAATCAAACATAAACTTATTGCTTGTCTTTATTCACTAAGTTTGCAAAGAAATTTGGAATTCAGGGATTTAGTCATAGATAGTCTCTGCAATGAAAGTTGATTGATTTTACACTAGTGTTCGAGTTCTGGAACTTCACTTAATCAAATCCTAACAGTCTTTTATCCCTGATTTCGATTCATTCCTGAGAATTACCCATAACCTAACTCTTTTGTCTCATTGATTTCAAGAACCTAAATCATCATCTGCTTACTTATTTTGCTATTTTATTTCCATTCACACATTGTTGCTTAGCCTAATTCGAATTCATAATCGGTTGTGTGATTTGATTCTCTATGGATACGATCTCTTAATTTGAGAGAGTAGCTCAGGATAAATTTGAGCATATCAACTGGCCACATTTCTTTAGGTGTCATCAATAACAAGTAGAATTCTACTCCTGCTAAGCCAGTGTCGAATGGGTTTTCCCTATCAAATGGAAAGGGTAAAATGTTGACAAGGATGAAAAGAGGTTGTACATTCTACAAGATTTAATAATAAACAGGACAAGTGACTTACAAATCAGTCTTCACGTACTCAACCAACCGATCCAGTTTACGATTTTCCACCTGTACAAAAGGATCGTAGACAGCAAAAGAAGTGGTTACACCACACATGATCCACACAGTTCCAGAGCTTCCTATGAATGGGTCCACTTGGGTTTTTGCAAGAGTTAGTTTGCGATATTTGAGGACACCGAAATCATCATTCTTTGTCAAGCTAAGAAGTTTATCTAATGCACCTCCCAATGCTTTGTTCACCTTCTCTTCATGTTGGTCAGAATAAGATGGCACCGAAGAGGGATGGTTACCTTTCCGAGGAGGTGTCACATCTCTAGTGATATCAACAACGTCAACAGTGGCCTTCTTCTCCTTCTTCTCTTGAACATCTTTAGTCATATCAACAAAATAACTATACATGTCCTTCTTATCTTTCGGAGCAAGTGGTTCAGTTTTCACATTTGTCAACACCTTTGTCTCAACTTTCTTGTTTCTAACAACACGGTTAATAGGGAACTCAGCCTTGGATGTTGCCTGCTGCTCTACCTTCCATGACTGTTGTGATGATAACATAGGTAAATACATAAACCAATGTAAAGATTGACCAAAATGCTTGTAATAAATCCACTGAAATTTAATAAATACGTCTACTACAACTTCCAACATAAGTCTACTATAACTTCCTAACATCAAGGTTAAGTAAGTCTCACTTGCATTAAAAGAGAGACTTACGTACCGGATGTTCGTTCTTAGAAGCATTTCCTTCATCGCACACCTTCGATTGTGCATCTAGCTCAATTGGCTTATTTGCCTTGCCTTTTTTGTTCTCAAGTGATGTCCTCCAAGTGTTGATGTCTTCGTACTTCTGGTCCAATAGCTCCACTTTATCCGCCAATGACCTAAGCAGCAAAATCACTTTACTACTCTCTTCCCTTTTCTTCTTTGAGACGCTTACTTCACCACTAGGACTCTCTTGATGCGTCCTTCTCTTTTTCTTCACAATTATCTTTTAATGGAATCCTCATGTCAACATCGTCAACATCCTCGCTTTCCTTATCACTATTTCCATCAGTTTCCTTCTTTTTCTTCTTGTCCTTCTTGTCCTCGTCTTTCTTGTCCTTCTTCTTCGAACTCCTTTGCTCAGAACTTTCCTCAACAACCTTCTTCACTATCCTCTTCCTCTTACCAACATCCCAAAAAGACTTATCCAAGTATCCAGCAAGAATATCTCGTATCATGTTATCAAGCTTCTTATCTTTTTTGTCTCCTTCCAATGGAGGATATATCTCCTCCAAAGGTTTCACCACCAACTGTCTAATACGAACCTACAAACAACGAAACACTGTAATCAAACAAGTCAACCATGGTAATCCCACTGTAATCAAACAAGTCTACCATAAAACAACTATTATCTGACAAACAAGTCTACCACGACATAACTATTACTCTTGCAATCAAGGCTACCATAACATAAGTGTTATTTGATAAACAAGTCTACCACGACATAACTATTACTCTTGCAATTAAGTCTACCATAACACAACTATTATCTGATAAACAAGTCTACCACGATATACGTATTACTCTTGCAATTAAGTCTACCAAAACACAAAATTATCTTTAATCAACTCTACCACAACACAACTTTTGAATTCCGAACAAGCCTACCATAAACTAGTAATTATCATGTTAAATTTACAGGTTGTAAAATGTGTACCTTTCCATTGGTTTCCTTATCCTCCTCCAAAACCCTCTCCAAGCTGTATCTAACGCGGCTTGAACCCCAATTTAGGAGAGGAATTGGCTCTTCTCTTTTATTCCCAAATTTCTCTCCTAGTATAGGAACCGACTCATATACCTAGACAAGCAATACATGCACACACCCATGAATTGTCAACTTTCCACTCCCCAAGGATGCAACATTTATCGAATGCACTAGCTCCCTAAAGCACACACGGCCCCATGGATACCTCTCAAACGCTTGTAGATCCAACACTCTTTTCGCAGCCATGAGAGGGATTCTACTACTACGTGAAAACCCATATATTCCAACGTGCAAAACAAAGAGCAATGCTACCATTTTTCTCTTCTCATAACTTCATGTCATGCAAACCTCAAAAACATCAATCAACTCGTCCCAACTAGGTGCGACTCCTGCGTCAACCTTCATATCCTTCCACAAATCAGTGTGGTCAAGATCCAATATATCTTGATCATCAAATGGGTCACACTTCATCATAGTGATCTCCGCGAATTCATGTGGAGAAAACCTCATCGGACGACCACCAACCAAAACCCAAATCTCATTCATCCTGTCAATGGCCAATTGATTCCCAATGATATTTTGGATAGGCTTCCCAGTCCATATCATCTTCGATAAAAGCAAGCTTTAGAATCACTCCAACACCATGATTATTCATGATGTCATTGAAAACCTCTTCACCAACAGCTTCGACCAACTTATCAAAGTCACCCAACTTGCAATTGTGATGCAAGCTTCTTTCCACCGATGGTGATTTTTGAATAAATCTCTCGGGATACTCAAGTGGCACCATAGAAGACGACATTTCTGTACAATAAGATAAATCATGCCAGCATTCAAATTTCTACCATGAAGAGAAATAAATCTACCATGAAGATAATTAAATCTACCATCAAAAGAAATAAATCTACCATCAAGAGAATAACTCTACCATCAAGAGAAATAATTTGAAAATTAAATCTACCACCAAAACAACCAATGAAACTTCAGTTTAAAACCCATTCTTAGCTCATCAAATCTGTCATTATATTTTAACAAATCTACCATCAAATTCGATAACAAATCTACCACCAATTACAATTTCCAAAGATACAATCAAAACAAACTAGGGCCAACAAACAATGAAACTTATAACCCAATCTTAACTCATCAAGTTTGTCATTATACTTTAACAAATCTACCACAACTTTGATAACAAATCTACCACAAATTTTCAATCTCTAAACATACTATCAAGTTCTCTCACCAGAACCGAACCGTCGATTTCGCCGTCCTGAATCTGAAGGAAACACGATTTCGAATACAAATCTGCAAAATATATTGAAGATTTTAGGGTTTCGACATTTTTAGAACAATGCAACAACCCAAATTAAAACGAAAATCCATATACCTGTTCTACGAACCACCAACAACAAACCCTAAACTCGCCGGAAGTTTTCGTCGACGACTCGCCGAAACCCTAAAATCGCCGAAGAAACACAATGTCACCGTCGTTCGAAGTCGGAAAAAGAAACTAAATAAACCACAGAAGAACTTCTCCTTCTTCTCGTCGGAAACTTATCGTTAAACCGCCGTCGTTCTCGTCGTTCTCTCCTAAATTGCCTCTATCGCCAAGTCGCGAGGAGCCGGAGAAGAAGTTTCTGGGAAATAGAGAATTGCGCTCTGTTTTGTCTTTTTCAATTTTTTTTAAGTCAAAAATGGCATTTTTGTAATAACAAAACATAACCTGGTTTATATGTCTTATAAACCATTTCTTAGTATTTTGAGATTTTGTGAAGATTATTCTAGTAATTAGTCCATTTAGTAAGACTACTAGATTTTGATCCACGCCAATTGTGAGATTAAATATTGAAATATATTTTATAATCGATCTTAATATTTAGATGTGTATTCTAATATTTATAACGTACAAAATGATATGTCTTGTGCATAAATGTAATAAAATTAAATTTGTACTAAACATATTTCAATGTTATATGCTTTTGATCAATTTTTGCATAAAATATTAAAAGTAATGCAAATGTTATTTATTTCAATTTATTTGAAGTATCAAACTGAGTTTTATTATTTGTGTAAATAGTAGAGTATGCGATAAATCAAATAAATTTTAGATTTACATAAATTTGTCGGACGTACCAAACAAAAAGTATATGTTTTCTAATAATAAATGTAAAAATATTTGTAAGTGTAGTTATCATATACAAATAAATAATATTGTTACAAATATAATAATAAAAAGTTTTTTAATATATTAATTTTTTAAAAATAGATGATATAGCAAATCTATATTACATTTAGTTAAACTTAACTATGTAAAATATATATTAATGAGTTTATGTTATAAATTTAATAAAAACATATAGAGATTTCCACCATAACATATAGTTTTAATAAAAAATGGCATTTCGAAAAAATAATCTGCATTTGGTCTACATATCATGCAAATTAAATTTTGTAAGATAAAATATATTTATGAATATATATTTATTATTTTTAATTTCTCCCGTATATAAAAAAATCATGAATTTTTTTTTTAAATATTATAATCTCGTATTTAACGCATGTCAAAAAAATTTAATAGTCATTGAAAAAAAAAAATATTCTCACATATACTTTACATTTATTAAATAAAATCTTTCATATTAATTACCACATATTCTTTGCTTTCATAATTGTTTAATAGTTATATATTGTATATGTGATATAAATTTAGTTTAATTATTTACACAATAATATTATTAACAAATTTTAATAGTTTTCCTTAAAAGTTCCTTAAAACCCTATTTAGATGACACCTAGGATTTTCACTTAGTGTCTCCTCTATTAATATATAGAGGATTCTAGTAATTATCCCTCAAATATATATATATATATATATTAATTTTTCTTTTCTAACATTACAAGGAAGTATCGAAATCTAAGTAAATAATGGAGGTGTTGTCCTTTGTACGCATCGCTCTAGCTTCGTTCAGCAGACCATTTGCTATCTTCTCTGCACTATTCTCTGTCCCTCTCATCTGGTACATTCGTTTTCAAACATAAACACGACATGAGACCGAGCTTTTCATACATAACAAATATGTCTTGATGATTCATACATGTTTTACCTGAAGTACCAGCTGCACAGCTTTCTTCGGACTTACTACGTCCCATAACCCGTCGCTGTAGAGTCATTTTTTTTCTTTTTACTTCGGTTTTTAGGATTATCGAAAAGAGTGATAATACCGGAAAAACTTATTAAGTCAATGTTTCTTACCTAGCCAATACAGCAAACACATCTTTAGATTGATCGATATGCAGAGGCTCACTTATATATGGCTCTGCACTGAAACGGCCGTCTTGCTGCTTTGGAAATTTGTCTCCAAGCATCCTTGCAAGGTTTATACCTGAAAACAATATCAAACCAGGTTTCAGCATTTTGTGATAGAGAGTCAGAATCACCTGAGTGTTTAATTAATTGAACTAATACCGAAGATCCGAGTCTCTCCATCTCTTAAGGACAGTCCTGCCTCTTGGATTCGTTTTCTCTCAGTCAAGCTAGTTACTCGATGATCTTCAGTCATTTGTATACATCTCCCATCACGGCTGCCAAATGCATACCAAATTGTAATCGGCTAAAACTACTTAAAGGAGTTATATGCACGGGACCATCATTTCATGGGAGCAAAACAACTATTTGATAGGGTTGTGATTATTAAATAAAATCGGTACAAGGATAAATCATAGGGCTAAACTCTCTTACTATTTCTGCAATGGAAAACAACAGTACTCTATCTTTCAATATGTTTTTGTATTCAAGAAAGTTCTACTATGATGTGGAAAAACAAAACTCATAGATCTCTCATGTATGAATGTCAATTTACTCTACCATAAACCCTAGATTAGAAATAATCTATTTTTCCAAAACAAGATTTTCAACAAGAAAACTGCACTCACTCACAGTTCAGACCCGCAAGATCCTTGTTTCTAATCAGAGTAATCAAGTCCCCTCTGTCTTTCTACACCAAGAATTGCTGCTATAACTTTATACTCTGGCTAATGCAAGCTCAGCAACTGAGAATCTTAAGAGAGCAATATAATAGTTTGACATACTTGATAACACAGGCTGAATCCCCAAGATTGGCACATTGGGCGAATAAATTTTCGTCACCGTCTTTCCAAACCAAGAGAACAGTAGCTGTACAACCCTGCATCGAACAACTAGTTCATGAAGTAGGAAGCAATGAAAAAATTCCAGCCAAGTCGTCAAGAAGAAAAACATGCAATCAAAGGAAACGGAACGAAAAGGAGAAGCTGCAGAACCTCATATAGGTGATCATCCAAGCGAGCTTCTGTTTTAGCAACCACATCCCTTAGGATGTCCGAAGCATCCCTTTGCGATAACACTTTCTCCTTCTTCAGCGAGTCTGATAAAATATTCGCCAGTACCTCAGGTATAATTCTGGAGAATAAGTTTAATTAGGTTAAATATTCAAGTACATAATTATCGTAGTTTGAGACAAAACTTCAAACTAAAGATGTTCCAGTTGTTAGTGAAGGCTCCTAACATATCGGGACTAGCCCGTTTACAAAACTTAACAGACCAAGTTTCAACAACGATTTTTGTTCCCGGCTGCAACTACGCCTGCCATAACTTGAGCACATTTGCATGGCTAATCACATGCAGCTAAATTTTTCGGTTACATCAAAAGTTGATTAATAAATTAAGAAAAACTTAAAGACAAAATTAGAAAGGCGGATGCTGTTAGAAGTTTAAAGACAACCAACCGCAGCCTTCTTCAGGTTAGGAAACAGGTAAGAAACTGGATATCGTTGGTAGGTCAAAACCCAGAATAAAAATATCAAGGAGGATACTATAGAGGTGATCTATATTAAAAACAATGGCTCACTTAATAGCGGATTGAGCTGCCCCTGCTCCCCCATGTCCATCACAAACACAAAACACCCCGAACTGAAACAGTAAACATTTGGGATTTTTGTTAGCAGAAGCAGTGAAATCTATCGTCGCACAAACAACTAAACATAACAAATAAAGGAAACCTTATTAGCCCCAGGAAGCGGCCACTTGTAATAACAAACATCTTCCATTGGAAGTTTCCTGCCTCCTCGACGTGCAGCCATGGGATCTGAGGCCAGACCAATTCTGAACGGTATCTGAAACTCATTCTGAGATGAAATACGGACCTTCCAAAGATGAAAAGAAATTGCATGAAAGATCAATTAAGAAAAACAAAAACATTATCTGCAAGTACCTTCAACCACTATGATGGACTTACATAGACCTTTGTAGTTGTTCCTAAAGTTATGATATCTTCACTTGCAAGCTCGACAGGGTCACCCCACTTTCGGCTGCCTACATGAGGATGACTAACTGACCGAGAGTTCAAGAGAGTTCCATTTAAGCTACCCCTGTCTACCAGCTCCCATTTCAATTTCTGAATTCAAAGCCAGGAAGGTGTGACGCACAGTGTAAGAAGTGAAATACAGAAGAAGAATTAATGAAACTACATAGCTCCTTACAGTGGAGTTCCATGTTATTTGTGCATGCTTCCCTGAAACTTCTGAGTCCTTCAATACCAAATCAGCAGGAGAAACCCTTCCGAGGCTCACTGGTAGCTTAGAGGTACTTGTGGATTGCACGGCATATTGAAGCCCAGTGGCAGGACCCGCAATGACTTCCAAGGACAGCCAACTTCCTGCACTTCTAACAGAAGATATGATATTTGTCTTACACGAATAACTGGGGAAATGAATGGATTGTATTATAGACCCTCGTAAGCAAAAGAAAATAGATTACTTTGATCTTTCACAAGTCTCGGAAAAAGCTCAGTAAGATCACCCTTTTCCAGATCATGTCGCAGGTTTTGAATTCTGTTATTCTGCCAGTCATATGGTTGCACTTCTGCCAGAGTACCTTTTTCAGCTGGATGTTTAAGTGTTTGGCCCACCAAAGCATCGTCAGAAGGTTCAGAAATTACTTCTAGAACAAAGCTTTCACCTACATAATTTAGGGCAGATTAGTAAGGTCAAGAATGAGTAATGCATAGAGTTCATTATGCAAAGAGGATGCTTCTAGTGCTAATCGTTCATTTCCATCAAGATAACAATGTAGACTCAATCCAATTTTTGCCAACTTGTCTTCACGAGAGCTGGAAAGGAAGGGAAGAAGACGGATGCCAAGACTTACCTTGGGTGGGCTGGGGAGATGTAGAAGGAAGCCTTTGTTTGTAAGCCCGCCCCTCAGTTAAGGATGAATGCAAAAGTCCTTCATTTTGGTAGCAAGCTCCCTCTAAATCATACTCCCTTGTTACCTCACTGGTTTGGCCTTGGATCAAATTTCCATCATCAGATACAAGGGGTCTCTGCAAATCCCCCACCTGCAAAGAATGACGCTGAAAGTATCAGGGTATGGCTGAAGCAAATAAGTCGTGTAAACTGGATGTTCTATGGCCCAAAAATGAGAAACTTCCCCAGCAAGGATTTCCAGATATTATAACATGTCGGATTTAGTTTGTATTCAATTTTAATATGTTATCCAGGAATTGCAAGCAAATGAAATCTACGCACTAATAGCAACACATATTAGATAGATGAGCTGTATTGTATTCCCCACCCCTCACAGAACTGAAAACGTTCTTTGCAACATTTCCACTTATTCCTCTTGTTACCCTCACCTTCATATTCCTCTTATCCCACCTATGACTAACATTGCCTAAAAAGATAAGCACCAAGTTCCAAATTCTGAAAATGAAACACCAAGTTCGCAAGCAGACTAACATGATTTCCCTACTTCCAGTGTCTGTCTAAACCCACATCAACAGTTTGAGCACAAACTTGAAACCCCTTACTGGGGCAAAATCTCTATTGATTACTCAATTAGACATGGAGATTGCCATTGGGATTTTCTCGTAAAGAGACTTTGTGCAAATCGAGGAGGCACACTTATCATAACGCAGAACGAATCTATCAAACGGTGAGCTACAAAAGAACCTAACAAGGAGAGCATTCTGAAGTTTCCCCAATAGTGAAAACTCAATAACACATTCTCATTTCCAAAAAGTCAAAATCAGATTGTTCAGAAGCAAACACAATCCTAGAAATCGACCACAATCGCAAGGAGCCAGGTTTGCCCAAATCAAACCAACACATGCCATTGGTGATCAAAACTCACGATTGATCATTTCTGGCAAGGATCGCCGCGAAATCGAGAGGTAAAGAAGAAGGAAGGAAGGTACCTTGAAGGTAGAAGAAAGACGGGAGGATCGGAAACGGGAAAAGAAGCGCCATGGTTTGCAGGCGAGAAGGATGATGAGGGAGATGAGAAGCAACATAAGAACCCCAATAATGAGAAGCATCTCTAACATCGCCATCGTCTTCGCTCTCTCTCGCTGCACCCCCTCTCTTCCAGATTGGTTCCCGAGAACCTCGCTTTGAATTTTTCTCTCTCTCTTTTTTGTTTCTTCCCCTTATTAATAATAATTTGTTACTGTCTTCTTCTGGTTTATTAACACTTTCTATAATTCTATTATTCTCTCCATAGACGTGTTACAAAGTAGTTGTGGTCGATTAATAAGTTCCTCTAAGTGAAAAGGATGTTCCTTACACAAAAACTTTCAATATCTATCTATCTGGAGTATATTATAATAGTGGTATAATTTATTATAAAATAAAATATTAAATTTGGAATCCGATATATATATATATATATATATATGGATTTATGATTTAATATTTTATAGTCTATATAAAAAATTGGTTACTTAGAAATAAAATTAAGAACGGTTACTTATGTATTTTAAGTCTTTCATTAATTGATTTTCAACTAATTTCATCACATATTTCCAAATATTAATTTTTCTATTCTTATTTGAACTATGTTTACTTTTTACTATTTTGCTATTTATATATCTATTTTTTCAAAAATCTTGATGAATTTCTTTTTCTATTAATTATTTTTTTTATTTTGCTATACATATTTCTATTTTTTCAAAAATTTTGATGAACTTATTCTTATATTACTTATTTTTACTCTTTAAATATTTTATAAACCTTTGAAAAAGAAACAAACACAAAAATATAGGGAACAAAATCAAATCATTTGCAAAAGTAAAGAAAATAAGATTGATGAAATCGATGTGAAGCCATTCTAAAGAAATCTAATAATTATTTATATATTTTGATTCTCTTTTTTTTTATATTATTTGATTTTCGGTTAAAGTTTATCACATATAAGACAATCATATGTAAAAACTGTGTTTTCTATAATGACGAGCGGTGACTCTAGGGTTTTGGGTGATCACGATGCAACTATGATGGAGATTGGAGAGAAAGAGAAGCCACCGGACAAGCAACAGGATTTATCCGGATCGTGGGCGAGGATGGTGAGAGGGTCGAGTGTTGGGGGAAGACCAAACCCAGAGGAGGTGTTGAATGATGAGTTTGTCTCAGCAAGATTGAGGGTGGAGTTTCCGAATGGGGAGGATGGTCAACCTGTGGTGACGATTGAGAGAGAGGTGCTGGAAGTGATGAATGGTCTGTGGAAGAATTGTATGATAGTGAAAGCTTTGGGAAGGAATATTAATATCGCAGTCTTAAACCGAAAGCTTAAAGAGATGTGGCAGCCTAAAGGGTCGATGTTTGTCATCGATTTACCCAGGCAATTCTTTATGGTCAGGTTTGGATTGGAGGAGGAGTATATGGCGGCGTTGACAGGAGGGCCATGGAGGGCGTTTGGGAGTTACCTTACGGTGCAAGCTTGGTCGTCTGAGTTCGACCCGCTTAATGACAACATTGTTACAACACCTGTTTGGGTACGATTGTCGAATATCCCGGTGAATCTGTATCACAAATCAATTCTGATGGGGATAGCAAGGGGACTAGGGAAGCCTATTCGTGTGGATGACACTACTCTGAATTTAGAGAGAGCAAGATATGCGAGAGTATGCGTTGAGATTAACTTAGCAAAGCCATTGAAAGGGACGGTTCTAATTAACGGGGAGAGATATTTTGTAGCCTATGAAGGCTTGTCAACAATTTGCTCACGGTGTGGTATGTATGGGCATCTTGTGCATACTTGCCCTCAAGGAGTAACAGAGAAAGTGGCCGATGTTATTGTCCCGCAGGGAGGTAGTGGAGGGATTGTAATCACGGAGTCAGTTGATGGTTTTACGGAAGTGAGGAGAACGGGGCGACGGAGCCAGGAGACGTCGAATCAGATTGTTTTTACGGCGGGAGGAGCTAGGAGAAATGAGAGTCGAAATTTACGTGAAATCCCGCAAATTACGGGGGGAGAAAATATTGCAATTTCGAATCGATTTGTGAATCTGGAGGAGGATAGGAATCCCGCGGAATTAGGAAATACAATTAATGTGGATGTGGAGGATAAAGAAAATCACGATATGGTGAATAAACAGAGGATTAGTCAGGGCAGAGAACAAGGGATAGATGTGAAACGAGGAGGGGCTTCGGGTAAGCCAAAGAATGGGCTCAAAGTTGGGCCGGTGGATCGAAGAGGAGTGAACCAAAAGCCTAATGAAGCTGGGCGACAAAAGGCGAAGGGTAACTCGAATAGGCCCATGAGGGGGCTGGTTTTTGGGACAACGAAGGGTGAGGTGAATTTATCTGCTTCAGGCAAACGACTTCGTGTCGAGAAAGAAAATGCAGGTGATAGAGGTAGAGTGTTTGCAACAGACCAAAGTGGGGAGATGGGTAGCGAAGAGATACGACACTCTACTTCTAAGACCCTAACAGCAAGTGTGTCGGAAACAAGCTCTAGGCAGTTGGAGGAGAGCTTGCGGATGAACGTGGAGAAGAGTCATGGGGCATAACGGGTTGCCCCGGTAATTCTTTGGATCATTAAACATCAAGTATCGATGAATTGTTTATTGTGGAATTGTCGGGGGGCGAATAAACCCAACTTTCGACGATCAATTCGTTATATGTTGAAGAGATATAAGACGAATGTATTAGCCTTGTTCGAAACTCATGCGGGAGGAGATAGGGCGATGAACATTTGTCGGAGTCTCGGGTTTGAGAATTCTTTCCGTGTTGATGCAATTGGGCAAAGCGGGGGAATATGGCTATTGTGGAGAGCCGAAGTAGGGGAGATTGACATTATTTTGTCAACATCTCAGTTTGTACATGCACGGATTACGAGTAGGATGGACGTGGTGCATTTGATTGTAGTTTATGCTGCTCCAACCGTGAGTCGACGAAGTAGTTTATGGAGTGAGTTGAGTCAGGTGATCGGGGGAATTAATCAACCTCTTCTTATTGGTGGAGACTTTAATACTATCCTACGACTTGATGAGAGAACCGGGGGGAATGGGAGGCTTTCACCAGATTCTTTAGCCTTCGGAGATTGGTTGAATGAGCTCTCTTTGATAGACATGGGTTTCAAATGCTGTAAATATACTTGGAAACGAGGTCGTGTGGAGGATACTTTTGTGGCTAAGAGATTGGATAGGGTACTATGTTGTGCCCAAGCAAGATTAAAATGGCAAGAAGCGAGTGTTACTCACTTGCCGTTTTTGTCGTCGGACCACGCTCCAATCTATATGCAGTTGGTTCCAGAAACTAGAGGAAATCCGTGTAGGAGACCCTTTAGGTTCGAAGCTGCTTGGTTAAAGCATGAGAGTTTTCAAGAGTTGTTAGCAACGTCCTGGAATGGAGATATAAGTACTCCGGAAGCACTTGATAGACTTCGGAGATCTTTGAAGAGATGGAATAAGGAGGTCTTTGGAGATATACACCAGAAGAAAGAGAGGTTGATGCACGAGATTAAGGAGGTACAAACTTCTTTAGAAATGAACCAAACCGATATTCTTTTGGCAAAGGAGGAGGAGTTGCTGAAAGAGTTTGACACCGTCTTAGAACAAGAAGAAGTTTTGTGGTTTCAAAAGTCTAGAGAGAGGTATATCGTCCTAGGTGATCGGAATACCAAATCTTTCATACTACTACGATTGTGCGCCGGAGAAGAAATAAGATTGAGAGTTTGAAAAATGATGAGGGGAGATGGGTTTCGGATGGAAAGGAGCTTGAGGAGCTGGCTATTAACTATTACAAGCGCTTGTACTCTATGGAAGATGTCGATGCAGTTGTGGAGAGTCTACCGCAGGAAGGTTTTGTCGGGTTAAGTGGAGGAGATATCCGAGAGTTGAATAAGCCGTTCTCGGCTCTTGAAGTTGAGAGTGCAGTTAAGAGTATGGGAAAGTATAAAGCTCCGGGTCCGGATGGTTTTCAACCGGTATTTTATCAGGATTGTCGGGATGTGGTTGGGAACTCAGTGGTTCGGTTTGTTTTGGACTTCTTTGAGACAGGGATTCTACCGAATGGTACTAATGATGCGCTTGTGGTGTTAATAGCAAAGGTGTTGAATCCCGAGAGAATTATGCAGTTTCGTCTGATTAGTCTATGTAATGTTTTATTCAAAACAATTACAAAGACTATGGTTTTACGGTTGAAGCATATAATGGAGAAGTTGGTAGGGCCGGCTCAATCAAGCTTTATACCAGGGCGACTAAGCTTGGACAATATTGTGGTGGTACAAGAAGCTGTACACTCAATGCGGCGTAAGAAAGGAAAGAAAGGGTAGATGCTTTTGAAACTTGATCTAGAGAAGGCTTATGATCGTATTAGATGGGATTTTCTGGAGGATACACTTCGAGCGGCTCGATTACCAGAGACTTGGGTACGGTGGATACTTATGTGTGTAAAAGAGCCAAAGATGAGTTTAATGTGGAATGGAGAGAAGACGGATGGTTTTACATCGGCTCGGGGTCTAAGACAAGGAGACCCACTTTCCCCATACCTTTTTGTCCTATGCATGGAAAGGCTTTGTCACCTCATTGAAGAATCGGTTGGCTTGAAGAAATGGAAACCGATTAGCCTGTCTCGGGGTGGTTCGAAATTATCACATATATGCTTTGCGGATGACCTAATCCTTTTTGCGGAAGCATCGGTGGCCCAAATTCGAGTTATTCGAAGTGTGCTTGAGCGTTTCTGTAAGGCGTCGGGACAGAAGGTCAGCTTGGAGAAGTCAATGATCTTTTTCTCGAATAATGTTCATCGAGATACGGAGAAGCTAATAAGCGACGAGAGTGGAATCCAAGCGACAAGAGAGTTGGGTAAATATTTGGGGATTTCGGTTCTACTGAAACGAATTAATAAGGAGACGTTTGGGGAGGTTCTTGAGAAAGTATCGTCGCGGTTGGCAGGTTAGAAAGGGAGGATGTTGAGCTTTGCGGGTCGGGTTACCCTGACCAAATCAGTTTTAGCTTCGATACCGGTACATACGATGAGTGCGATTGCATTACCGCAGGCTACTCTACAAGGTCTAGAGAAAATTTCAAGATCTTTCGTCTGGGGTAGCACGGTAGAGAAGAAGAAACAGCATTTATTAGCTTGGAGAAAAGTTTGTTGCCCGAAAAAAATGGGAGGGCTGGGGATAAGGAGAGCTTCAGATATGAATAAAGCACTTCTTGCAAAGCTCGGGTGGAGATTATTGAAGGAGGATACGAGCTTATGGGCTCGGGTATTACGTAGCAAGTACAAGGTTAACGATGTTAAAGATGCATCTTGGCTTGTGACCAAAGGCATATGGTCATCTACATGGAGAAGTATACGGTTAGGAGTGAGAGAAGTGGTCTTACCAGGAGTGAGTTGGTGTCTTGGAGATGGACGTATGATTAAGTTTTGGAATGACAAATGGATCCGTAATGAGCCTCTTTCGGAGATGATAGTAGGAGAAGTACCGGAGGAGTTACGAGATGTTTGTGTAAGAGATATGTGGAGACCGGGTATGGGATGGAGGATGGATCGTATTACTCCATATGTACATGTTCATATACGCCTACAGCTCACATCTAAGGTGGTTGATGATGTTACGGGTGCTAAAGACAGGTTGTCTTGGGGTGCAAGTCAAAGCGGAGAGTTCTCGGTCAGTTCGGCTTATGAGCTAATCACGAGAGAAGCGATTCATGGGGTGAATATGCAAAGCTTTTTTGATCAAATTTGGAAAGTTTTGATACCCGAGAGGGTAAGGATGTTTATTTGGTTGGTTGTTCATCAAGTTATCATGACGAATAAGGAGAGACATAGAAGATATCTAAGTGATACGAGTACTTGTCCGGTTTGTAAGAAAGGAGAGGAGTCAATCCTACATGTGTTGCGTGACTGTCCTGCAATGGAGGGAATTTGGAGGAGAATTGTTCCTCTGCGACACCATCGGGCCTTTTTTGGTTACTCTTTGCTTGAATGGGTTTATACAAACTTGGGAGTGAATCGGGTGGTAGAGGAGTCCGCATGGTCAACGACTTTTGGAATGGCTATATGGTGGGGTTGGAAGTGGAGGTGTTGGAATGTTTTCGGAGAAAAGGGGAGATGTCGGGATCGGACTAGATTTATTAGAGAATCGAGTAAGGAAGTGTACGGCTTACACTTGAAGGAGACGGGTCGGATGAATCTAAGATCGCGAGTTGAGAGACAGGTTGCGTGGGTTATGCCGCAAGGTGATTGGTTGAAGTTGAACACGGATGGAGCATCACGTGGGAATCCGGGTTTGGCTACAGCTGGCGGAGTTTTGCGGGACAATGAGGGGAACTGGAAGTGTGGATTTGCGTTGAATATTGGTATTTGTTCGGCTCCGTTAGCAGAGTTATGGGGAGTGTACTATGGGCTCTACATAGCCTGGGAGCAACGAGTGACACGATTGGAACTAGAGGTGGATTCAGAGATAGTAGCAGGTTTTCTTACGACAGGGATCAGTGACGAGCATCCTTTGTCATTCCTAGTACGTTTGTGCTATGGCTTTTTAGCAAAGGACTGGATTGTCCGAATCAAGCATGTGTATAGGGAGGCTAATCGTCTTGCAGATGGATTAGCGAACTATGCATTTTCACTACCGTTAGGCTTTCTTTTGTTAACATCTGCTCCAGAATGTGTTCATGAAATCTGGGTGGATGATGTTAATGGGTTTACACGACCGCGACTTGTGCGGGAGTGATTTATGTATGACTTTTCTTAAATAAAATAAGGGAGACATATGTCTTCCTTCTTCCTTAAAAAAAAAAAAAAACTAACCATTGAACTAATTCTTTATTTTTTCAAAACTTTTATATTTATTATTATTTTTTATTACAAATTATGAGAATTGTTACACAGACGATTATACCGCGGACAATTCACTCCGATCCATGTAAACTTGTCTCCATTAATCTGCATATTTGTTAATAAATCGCATCATCTAGGATTCGAACCTCAGACTTTCAGGTGTATAAGCATTAATTAACTTTTGGTTAAACTATTGGGGTTATATGTGTTTCCACAAACTAGTTCTTAAAATCAATTTTATTTAAATGTCCCACACATATCAATTAAAATCTTAATTAGTTTCTTTGCTTTCGAAAACGGCAGCCTTTGATTTCGTTCGACCAGCGGGCGGCAGCGACTGCTTCAATATCGGACGTCGGTTCTTTTCGGTTTTTCATATTTTTTTTTTTAGTTTTGTTTAAGGTTTTCGGTCTTTCTCTTCTTCGTTTTTTATGGTTATCGGAGTGTGTGAACGAGGTATGGTCGCCTCTCAACTGTTGTAATGGTGATAAACTAACCGGAAATAAGAGGAGCATGCCTTTGGGTTGATGATGTCGTTTTGTGACTAGTGACTCTTCTATCCATTTTCTAGATCCAACTTCATCGATTTTGGGCCTTCGCCACTGGTTGGTTTTTGTGACTTTCAGCAAGTTTTGCAATTTGTCTCATGTAGGAATTCGTGAATCTGTTTCATCACTTGTCTATGAAAAATGTTTTTGGTTTATCCTTTTTCCAGTCTATATATGTTTCTTGTTGGTTGTGGATTCCGTTGGTGTTGTCGGTTAGCCGACTATCAGTCTCAAATCAAGCCTTTTTGTTGTCTTTTCGGGTGTGTGTTTCTAAACTTGCAGTTTTTGACTTTACCCCTATCGTTGTCATCAGTTTCGTTTGTAGGAGGTTAAGGATTTAATAACTTTTCTGATGTTTGGACTCTCGAGGATGGAGCTGGATCAGCATGTAAGTACAAAGGATCTTCAAGGAATTCAACATCTTTTTCCATAGTAAAACACTTAGTTTCACGAGTAGCATTGTAAAACCATCTCATTTGAGATCATTATGTGTATACGATTCAATCTAATATAAATCCAGTTTGCCGTACTCATCTCCTTTGTTATCATACTTATAGAGATTTCTTAAACTAAACTCTTCTTCCCTAAATTTATGTATAAATTTTTAGTGCATAATTTAGCTTTTACATTATGATTTTTTTTTGTCGGCAAAAGATTTATCAAGATCCCATTAAAAAGTCATTACATGTGAAGTTATGGAGCCCAACAACCAAGAGTTAACTGATTAAAATTGAAGCTCAATATTTTAATCTAATTAAATAGTTTGACTAATCGATTTTAACTTATAAATTTTTTTTATATTTAAATGTATGAATATCTATGAACTTTTTTTTCTTTTCTTAACACTATATTTTTAATATTATTTTATTATAAATTATGAGATTGTTACATCGACGATTTTACAACGGACAAATGTTCAATCTTGATACACGCCAAAATGATAAAAAATCATGTAAGTTAATCTTCATTAATCTGTAAAAATGATAATAAATCATATCTCTTGAAATTCAAATCTCAAATTTCATAATGTGGAAATTTTAATGAACCATTAATCAACCGGACGATGCTTGACACTTAATTTTTTTTTTTTTTCCTCGTAACAAATATTTCATTATATTTTTCATTTTCTTTTTAGTCGTTGGGCCTAATTCTGATGGGCTTAACAAAATGATTCCAACCCGTTCTCAAATTTCTATCTTCTTCTTCTCATCGACCAAATCCAAAAAGCAAAAAAAATCCTTGGAGTTGGATATCTTTCTGGATAAGCCAAGAATCAAAAAGTCAATATCTTGTAGGCTAAGTCAATAATAATTAAATGAGGAGGTTAAATAATAATCGTTCGTTCGGTATATAAACGCGACCGTATCGGGCTTGTTTACGAGAAAAGCGGATTACGGGTACGCTTCCAATTCCTGATTCTCTCTTATTTACTATCATTCAGTCACCTTCTCTCTCTCTCTCTCTCGTCAGATTTTTCGGAATTTAGGGTTTCTTCGCCATGGACTCCACTGCTGCACTCGTCGTCAAGGTTAGATCGCCTCTTCATCGCTGATTCTGGCCTATCGTCCCGTTTCTCTCGATTTTTTCCCCTTTGTTTTCGGTTCTAAACCTAGGTTTATGAGATTTATTAGCACTGTTTGTAATCGTTTTGAATTTGGCTACGGATCAACCGTTTGTAACTCGAAATCTCCCTGCTACAAGTGTAAAGACTAAAAATACGGATCCACTGTTAATCGTATCCGAAATCAGTAGATGTTTTTGAAATTAGTATTTTAGCTGCTTGATAGCTTGTTTTGTTCTTTCAATTTGTTTTCTTTAATTACTTGCCAACAGTCCAGTATCGTATGGTTTGTTTATTTCATTGAATTGACATATTCTTTGTTTGTGATCATATGCAGGTTAGCTATGGAGGCGTGCTCAGGCGTTTCAGAGTTCCTGTTAAATCTAATGGACAGCTTGATCTTGACATGGCTGCTCTTAGGGAAAAGATCGCTGCTCTCTTTAACCTCCCTGTCGATGCTGATTTTTCTCTCACTTACTCTGATGAAGATGGGGATGTTGTGGCCCTAGTTGACGATAATGACTTGTTCGATGTCACGAATCAGCGCCTTAAGTTCTTGAAAATTAACGTGCTTTCAAACGCTGGTATGCCCACAAACTCTATTGCTCCAGAGAGTAGTGGTGGGAGTTCAACATCTGCGGGGATGCCTACTAGCCAAAGCCCTGTTTCCAAAATCCAAAAAGGTATCAATGATGTTCTCATGGCTGTACCTAACCCGATGCGTGATACCATATCCAAGGCGTATATGGACCTTGCAGCTAAAGCCGCATGTTCTAGTCCTGTAGTTGGTGAGATGCTTGATTGCATCTCCAAGTTAGGCCAGCTCTCAATTCCTCAGGAAAGTAATCCTTCCTCACCTGTTACTACTAAGTCTGCTTCTTCAGGACCTTCTCTGACCAGGGAGGAGAAGACCCAGACTGGAGGAAACCCTGCTAATCTGAATGAACCAACTGCCACTGCAAATCCAAAAGGTTTTGGTCATGGATCAACGTCCTCTGGACTGGGTGCTAGCTTCAACGAATGCCCCTTTAGTGGCGGTATGGTGAATGACCTCAACAGGCAGGGCCGTCGTGCATGTCATTCGAGAAAAAGCAGCAATGGTGATTATTGGACCTCATTGGGTGTGTTCCATAAGGGAATCCAATGTGATGGATGTGGAGTTATTCCAATAACTGGTCCTAGATTCAAGTCTAAAGTGTAAGGAAGTCTTTCACTTGCAACTGTAGATATGACGTGTTAGAACTTATTTTTGCTCATTTGGTTCTCTGGTTAATCTCTTGCAGCAAAGAAGACTATGATCTTTGCAACACCTGCTTTTCAGTGATGGGTAATGAGGGGGATTACACAAGAATGGATAAGCCCATTTCAGTTCAACATATGCATCCTTTTAGAGGACAACTGACCCACGTATTGCTCTGCTACTATGTTTAAGATTCTTTTTATTTTTCTACTTCTGATGGCTATATGAAATTCTTACCTTTCTTTTTATACGTATAGTTTACGAATCCTTGGCTGAGCCACCAAGTCCCACGACCTCCCCATGGAGGTTTACCTTTCAGGTGTACTAGGCCTAAACTAGACAGTCGCTTTGTCCTTGATGTGAATGTACTTGATGGAACAGTTGTTGCTCCATCTGCTCCATTCACTAAGATTTGGAGAATGAGGAACAATGGTTCGTTGGTATGGCCCCATGGCACACAGATAGTCTGGATCGGTGGGGACAGGTTCAGCAACTCATTGTCAGTTGATTTACAGGTTAGAACCTTTTTCCCTAGCTTTGTCACTTCTTTTGCTTGATTCCTTCCACTAAGTTGCACTTACAAATCAGTTATGTTGATTAAATCACCACTCACTGGCTTGAGTTGGCTTCTTCTCTGCACAGACATTATTCACGTATTTAATACTAGTTGTTTATTGGTCTTGGCACTCATGGCAGATTCCAAAGGAAGGTGTGCCTATGAACAGTGAAGTAGATGTCAAAGTGGATTTTGTTGCACCAGAGTCACCTGGTCGATACATTTCTTATTGGAGGATGGCTTCCTCTAATGGTGCTAAGTTTGGGCAACGTGTCTGGGTGTTGATACATGTACTTGCAATAACTTTGCTGCTTCTTTCCTTGGATCTTTGTTTCTCTCTATCAGATGTATTTGACACCTTTTTTTTGGTTGTGTGGTCAGGTTGATGCAGGCTTAAAGTGTTCTGTTGTGAATGAGTTTCATGGATTGAACTTGAATGCCTCCCCTGATGAAGACTGTTCAACAGAATTTGCAGGGATCAAAGTGAATTATGAGTCAGCTCAACATGGGAGTTCCAATGTTGATCCTGGGACAGTGAAAAGTGCTGGTATAGAACAAGTAGTTGATGAATCGCAAAACCTCGAAAAAGATAAGCCGCTGGTTGGTGAAGTTCATTCTACTCATACTCCTTCAACTTCATCTTCTTCATCATACAACATTATCGAGCTAACAAATATGCCTACTGTTGAGGCCTTGCGTGGTGGTTCTTCATCCACAAATGACATCCCAGTTCCTCTCGAAGAAGATATAGAAAAGAATGATGTCGAGATAACCATGCTCAAGGAACTCGAGGAAATGGGTTTCAAGGAGATCGATTTAAACAAGGAGGTCTTGAGGGACAACGAGTACAACTTGGAGCAATCTGTTGATGCGCTTTGTGGAGTTGGCGAGTGGGATCCTATCCTAGAGGAGCTACAGGAAATGGTAAGTGTGCGCTTTGTAATTAAAAGGTTGATAACAGATAGGGATGCTGAAAATGTGATTTTTGCAGGGCTTCTGTGATGATGTGACGAACAAGAGGCTGCTGAAGAAGAACAACGGAAGCATTAAAGGCGTGGTTATGGATCTCCTCACAGGAGAGAAGGAAGCCTAAACCTAGAAAATGTGATCTCTTCTCTATCATCAGGGTGACTTATGTTATTATATAAATAATACAGTATGCTCTCTACTGTGGTTTCGTGTGTGCCGTGACCCACTTGGTGTGTTCCTTAGCTTTCTGTTGGATGATATTACTCTCTTGAGATATAACTTATAAGACGTGGATGTTTTCGTTCTTCTGAGTTCGATTTACTTTCACTGATTAGTCTGCTCCATTAAGTTTAACATGCATGATTGTGTGTATATGTTGAAAAACGTACTAGTTTTCATTTGCTCTCATCTTCTCGTTGAACGACCGACCCATTTGCCATTTTCACTTGGCTGTATCATAGGAATGCAAATTAGTTATGGTGTTGGGCTAATAACGATCTGCGAGTCTAATGAGTAAACTAAGATTCGAAAAAGGCATAAAATAAGATTCGTTAATGCTTTGATATTCGGTCTCCAATTATCATACAACTGTTCTAAAAACTATCGAATCGCTCCAACCACTATTTAGATTGAACCATACATTTCCTAGATTTAGTAATGCCAATATAGAACACCTGTTGGATTATCTCATTAACCATTCAGACGTCAATCAACTCATAGTCATTAGTCAAAAAACCAATATACAGATCTCATCATCACGACCTACCCAAAGTGTAGTTTCTTGAACACAGAGGAATGTTGGACCGTGGATTCTGAATTGAATAATGGAAATTAACCATAATCGGATACAAACGTGGCAATTTCCTTGAAGACCGATTGTGATCGGAAGAGCATTAATACAATTACCAAAAGCACAACAAACAGCTAAACACAGGACAGGACCATAATGATCTCTAGTGGCGGCTCTCTCTCTCTCTCTATATATATATATATTCCTTGTCTACTTACCCTCTAGTTAGGTCCAATCTTCTTCTTCTTCTTCTTCAACACTATAATCTTAAGCTTTGCAGGTTCGTAGTAGACTTTGTTAGAGCTCTACAAAAGTACTCTCTCATCTCTGGTATTGTTCTCTGCACCAGCTGGTTCTGCCTGCATTTCCATTCATGTTTTAGACAAATGGCGATACACAAAAGTCCTTGGGAGGAGAGGCAGAGCGAAATTATTATTACCAAGGCTTTGAACTCAGTTTATCGAAATGCTCCAGGATGAACAAGATACAAGCTTGCCTCAAAGACATTGCGTGGAATGCTTCTGAGAGGTCGTACATGCTTCCTATGTTTTCCAACGTTATATCCTTCCATTTGAATGTGAGCATGTCAGATTTCGATAACTATTATGAACGCCGCATCACTTTACATTGCAATAATTCTAGCTCACCTGAGCAATTGTGTATTCACAGAGCCGCTTTAGCCCCTCCAAGAGATACTGATCCGCTGCTCTTAGAAGATCTTCTGATATCTCAGATGTTATGTCAACTGATCCAGTGTATATAAACCTGAACATCATCATCCAAGCGTGAGTCACTTACATGAAAATAAAGACTTCTCAAAAACAAGAATCCTGTAGACGTTCTTCATTACCTCATCATTAGCTCAAAAACCTCCCATTTGATATTCGGAATCTCAATATCTCTAGCATCTTTTTCCTAAGAAAAAAAAATACAAACTGAATGAGACATATTCCCTCTAATTTGCACAGAAGATACATAATTATCAAAGTATTCATTTTACAGAGACAACAGAATAAAACCATAGGTCCTAGTCATCATGGCTAGTAAATGACAATTTCCATTTCCTCCGCAAGAACATATTGAAAAGGATTGGTCACCCAAAAAAATTAAATCACTTACCCTGTAACCACCATCGAACATTGCTCTAAATGCATCTGAAGATGCCAGCAGACAAATTCTGTGTGCATAGAATCTCCTCCCTGCAGTAGGATTGCTCTGTTTTACATATGTAGTTTGGGGCTAACAAAAGACAGCTGCAATTTCTGGATTAATATGATTACCTTCGACTAGAAAGGTTACATCAGACAGCGTAGCATTATTTACATATTGCTCTCCAAGATAAACCTGCCACATAAAGACAACAAGAATACCGCACTCTGAGACTTCCTTCCCTTAAGTGTTGGAAAACTGAAGCAACAAGGAAACTCACCCTTTGTGTTGGAGAAGGAGGAGCAGCATCAACTGGAGAAAGTGCCATAGATTTATTTGCTAATTTGTACAACGCTGCAGCACCATCAAGTTGATGCTTAGTGTTTGTAGAACCAAGAAGACTGAGTAGATACTCCAACCCTGTCAAAAGACAACTCGATATAATTTATTTTGCAGAACGAACATCTAAAATGAATGGTTAACGTGTTAAAATAATACAAGATAGAAGCATGCGCAAATAAGTTTAAAAAGCTATCACATGCCTTTGTCATCTATGAATATGGTTCTCTGATCCTCGGGTGAACAGAGATGAGCAAGAGCAAGTGCAACTCGTCTTTGGATAGGCTTCTCGGAAATTCGCATTAGGTACAGCAGGTGTCTTAGAACCTACAAAAGATAATAAAAGCAAACATATCTCAAAGGTTGGATAGAGAAATGCTGAACTTCGACAGATCTCAGAAGCTAGACCATGGTATAGCAGTTTCACTACAAACCATGCATTGTGTATGTTATAGTCACCAGAAATGGAGCAAACAAGTTTAAAGACAAGCATAATTTCACGTACTCTTCCATGAATCTTCTCCTCCAATCTCTTTAATGTTTTGGAGACACAGTCTTTAGTTGCCTACAAAAACATTGTATATTATAAACACCCTAGGGGAGAGTAAAATAAATACAACTAAAGCTGCTTAAAATTCAAAGCCACTATAAGGAGTATGTCGATGTGACTCTGGAGAGCATAGAAAGGGTAACAACGCCATACATACTTGAACAATAAACTCTCCATCCTGTAGCTTCTGGATACCTCCCACCCTGATAAAATCCGACACATTATCCTAGGGGAAGAAAAAGGGATCAATAACCCATTGAGGTTTACTATAAAGTTTTGCATCCTGATTAGAACATACACAGAAGGTAAGGTAACATACATCATACCTCATTATCGGCAAGGCCATAAAGAGCAAATGCGGCATTATGTTGCAAGGATCCATTTCTTGAATCAAGAAGCTTCAATAAAGGTCCTAAACCACCACTATGGGCAATACCAGCTTGATTGTGGCAATCCTGTAGAAAGAGTATGTAGATGTTGAAAGTCATATTGGTTTTCTTATTGACTATAACTCAATGCTTATAAGAGGCCCAGGGCTACTTAAAACAGTTTTAGAAACACAATACTGAAAAATACACAGCTATGATTTTAGGAACTCATCTTCCATATCTAAGGAATCCAGAACTTTTTACATCTATGAAAGCTTACATATACGTACGTAACCAAGAAGAGAAGAGTAGACAACCAGGAATATGGAAAACTATCCAGGGTGAATAGGTATTATTAGAACAAACTAAGAAACAAAAGAAAAAAAGTGTTTAACATATTTATAGTATCAAGTATTCGTACTGGAAGTAGAACAGGAAACACCAAGAGAGCGAAGTTGCAATTTTACAACCCTCAAATGGGGGATGCCTCAACTTTTAAAACTGAAACTAACAAATGTTTAAGACAAGAACCTGTGCCAGTCTCCCCAGTGCAAAGGCCGACATTTCCTTCAACTGAACGTCTGGTGACTGAAGCATCTCAATTAAAGGACGGACAGCACCTCTTTGCACAATGTGCACCTGCAAAGTTATATTTTTTCAGTATAAGCAGACACCATTAAATCAATGAAAATGGTAGATTTAGTGGGAACTGGGAACATATATTCTACCAATCAACAGTAACAAACAACTTCTCACCAAGTATAACCAACTAGAAAACATAGATCTTAGGCTTTGGGGAATGGCAAAAGAGTTGAGGATAAAAACTCAGGATGAAATAGTACCTTACAATCAGAATCAGTCGAGGCAAACTGCCCAAGTAACAAAGCCGCCTCTCTTTGGCTCTCAGGGCAACAAGAGCTGAAATAGAAAAATTAACAGCAAAGCAACTTAACTTAAAAAACCTCAGCAATAGAGAAGCTAGGAAGATTCACAGAAATTTCAGCTCTAATTAAGCAATGACAGCTCTGCGCTTAACCATGTAAATCAGACTGGTGAGTTTTTACACGTACCTAAGAAGACCAATGACAGGTTGTAACGCCCCGGCAGCAAGAACCTCTTTTTTAATGTTTGGAGATGAATGTACTAGATTGCCTATAACTCCAACCTAAAAGCACGACTCAACTGGTTATTTCAATGTCAATCCCGTGTAGATAGATAGCAAAATAGGTGATTATGAAGGATCTCGACCCAGTATAAGATTCCTAACCGCTTCATAATGTATAGCAGCATCCTCTGATCCTAGCATTAGGATGAGAGTGGGAAGAGCATTGCATTCAACTATCTGCGGGAAAAAAAGAATTTATCATGCTCCGTACAAATCTGAAATCTAAGTATAAGCTGTAAGATAGCAACCTTTACCTGGTTCTTGTTATCATCATTTTTAAATGCAAGAGTTCTCAATGCCCCTGCTGCTGCTCGCTGAACCTTTGGATCGGAAAATTCAAGCAACTCCACGAGAGGTGGAATACCACCTTCTAGCCTGCTTGTCAAGAACTGAAAGTCATGAGGATAGTTATACTAAAACCAAATTCTTTAAAAGGAGGAAATCAATAAAATATGCTGACCTAACACGGGTCTTGATGCTGCTGTTTTCATGAGCAAGATTGGTGATTGCATCAGCAGCTCTTCTGATAACACTAACAACAGCTCGAGAACTAGAACCATCTTTGTTTCTCTTCAACAGATTCACAAGATGAGGTAAGGCACCTTTGTCTACTATCAGTTTCTGATACTCTGGCTGTTTAGCAATCAAATTCCACAACAAGATCACTCAAACTATACAAAATCCGCTCGGTCGATAAAAGTATCTATTACCAAAACTTGCCTAAAAGAACTAGATTTGGAGCAAAATAACATAAAAGGGAACTGCTTTCTAATCTAACAAGCCAAGACACTGTAAAATGAAGATCAAAACCTTGATTGCAAGAAGACCAAGAGCAAAAGCGCTTCCCTTCTCGACCTCATGTTCAAAAGGCTTTTCTCCATCGCTGTACGGTGGAGCCTGTAGATGCGTCAAAAGAGCTGGAACAGCTCCTCCGTCGACAATCACGTTCACTAAATCCTCTGCTGAACATCGAAATTCACTAGTCATGCATACAAAAAGTATGAAGAAACCGCATGAACAAAAAAAAGGAGTAAGATCGGGGAGGATCTTCACCGTTTTTGGCGAGCTCGGCCAAGACTTGAGTGGCGCGTTTAGCTGCGGCGCGATCGGATTCGTGCCAAGAGAAGGCGGAGTTTAGAACGGAAACTTGAGCAGCAACCTCGCTGAGAAGCGCATGGACACCGTCGGTGGTTACGGCGGAGATCTCTCGATCTTCTGTAGCGGCTGCTCCTTCCTCGAGCTTTCTCTTCTGTCCCTTTCGCTCCGGGAAGCTCCGGCCTTCTCTCCTCTCCGGTTGTTGCTCCATCGTTCACAGAGTTTCCACCAGAGAAGAAGAGCAGATCAGAGACAAGAAGCACCGTTTTGAAATCAATTCAGACCGAAAAAGAGATTAGGGATATTTTCGGCATTTGGGAAAATGTTTATTTTTTTTACCTAGAATTTAAACATTACTCTAGGAAAACAAATATTAAATTCGATACATAAAAGATGATAATCCACACACAAAAAATGATCCACAAAAAAAAGATGTCATTTTATGTCGAATAAGAGTTAAATTAATATTAATGTAGATTAATAGAGATAAACTTACATGAGATTTTCAGTATAGGACAAGATATAATTGTTTGGCATGGATCAAGATGGAAAATTTGTCCGTTGTAGAATCGTCGATGTAATAAGATTCATAATTTATAATTGAATAATAATAAACTCAGACGTTAGAAAAAATCATAATGTTAAATTTACATTATCAATAATGAACATTTATTAATATGCATGTATATATATATATATATGTGAGAATAAGGGGGTGTATTCAATCTAGCATTTCAAGTGATTTATTATGATTTGTCAAATCCTATGTTATTGGATCATGAATTTTTAAAAACTCTATTAAAATCCAGTGTTATTGAACTAGTGATTTGGAAAAATACCTTCAATTCCAGAAACATATGAAGGATTTGTTTTTAATGATTTTATGGGATTTAAGAAGGATTTCTTTGTTAAAAATACAAAAAGCTAAATCACATGGTTTTAGGTAGGATTGTAGATAGTTTTATAATAAATTTCCTAAAATACACAAAATCGTCAAAATCATCTAAAATTTTATTAAAACTCAAATCACTTGAAATGTTAGATTGAATACACCCCCTAAAATTAAAATTATTATTCTACAAAAAAAAAGTTCAAAAAATCGAACAGTTTTTATTACGACAATTTAAAATTTTATTTGATTTTCTAATAGTTTTGTTTATTACTATTATTTTATGGATGAGACAAGGTGTAGAAATTGAAATTTAGTGAGGATTCGATCAAGAAAGGACTTAAAAATAAAGAAAATCCGAGATGAGTCCGGTAAGATTAGCTCTAAACAGTAGAAAAGAGACTAAGATATCAAAGGATTAGGTTTATTCTCGCGAAAAGTGGACTTAGTATAAGATATCTCGGAATGCAAACTATATCCCTTTCTGAAGAGAATTAAAGAGTTTTATAAAGTTTTATTTGTCGAGGCTCAGATTCCGGATTTCGCGTGAGTCGAGTTTAGATTCTCGGGTTTAATCTGGTACGATGCCGATACTCGGATATCGGATTATGCGTTCTTAGTTAGATCGGGTTTGATTTGGTACGATGCATTCAAGTGATTCTCACCTAACACTTTTGTGTCCTTATGCCAGTTGGCCGATAATACGATTGATTATGCAGCAAGAAACATGATCTTCTCATATGTTGGCAATGGTTGACGCAGTGAGTCTGATGCCGAGTATTCCCTCGGAATTAGCTCTTTGTGCTTTAATCGATTTTCCGATTTGAAACACTTGATTTTCTATCTTATCACGCATAAATAAAAGTTTTTATCATACAACGGAAGATTTAAATAAAAGTATCTAAAAAATTTGAACTTAGCGTATACAAAATTATTTTATATTTTACCCGAGTTTCTGATATGGGATTCGGCCTCTATGTCCCGTCTCTGGCGTTGATGGGGGTGAATGTTCATTTTACTTTTTATATCCAAAAGTAATTCAATTGAATTATTGTTTAGTTTTCATCATCATATTTTTGAAATGAAATATTTTAAATTGAAAAATTGGACAGTTTTAATTACCATAACTCAAACTTTAACGTGTGATTTTATTACTATAACTCAAAAAAAAATTCTTATGAGTTTGAATATTTTAGATTGAGAAATTGGACAGTTTTTATTACTATAATCTCAAAATTTATTTCTTACGAGTTTGTTCGTTATTATATAATATTTATAAAACTAAGTAGTAGGAGGCTTTTGGACTTTTTGTGGTCTGCCACAAAGGAGACGTGTTTGAAAGTGTGAATAAAAAATTATCTAAATTACATATGAGGGAAAAAGAAGCATTTCTTTAATTTAAGAAGATAGATCGACCAGAAAAAAAGATAAATAAAGGAACCATTTCTTTATACATAGTGACCACATGAAATGAAAACTTCGGAGGCACGAGCGTGCTTTTGAAGAAGCAAAGGAAAAAAAAAAGCGAGAACAAATGATAAAGTGGGAGGGAAAATATACGATTTAGTAGTATTCATATCTCATTATGAATATATGGAACTCAATAGCATATATCTTTTTGTTTCTCTATGAATAGCAAATGTACAGTAGGTTTACATTTGTTTTTCTAAATGTAATTTATTCTTTTATGAATTGAAAATGTGATTTATTCACTGGAGTAAAAATAAATGATTATAGGAAAATCAAAAGGAATAATTATAATAGGTTAGGCCTAGGTCGGCAAATTTAAATAGGTCAATTCAGTGATGTGTTGATGGCTTGATGCTAGTAAATGTTATTTGCAATTTTTTTACGTGACATGTATTTGACAAACAAATATTCAAGAGCAAACTCGAATCGAAATATGTCAAATTAAATGGCAGCCACAATGGTGTAAGCAGATAATACAAGGGTTGATTATTCCATAATACAATGGTACAAATATTTATTTATACAAACGTGGTGTAAGTTTAATCTAGCGTATCATTAAAAAAAAAAGGGTTCATGGAACGTAAGGAACTCAAACAATATGTAAAATCAAACGATATTATATCTTCGATCGATGTAAACGCTAGAGAAATTTGTTTACTTTCTCGTTATTGATATGGTTTTATCTTTTTCTTTTTTGTCTTGCTAGTACTGCTATAAGAGCATAATCAATGGTAATTTGTTAATTTGAGATTCTAAGTAATTTTTTTTATTATAAATTGTTTTTAAAATTCTAAATCTCTAAAATTTGGGGTTCAAAATCTCTAAAATTAGAACTTTTTTATTGGAATTCTAAGTATTTTGTATATTATTTAGTTGTTTTTAATCTTTTAGAAACCCATTAAACACTATCATTGATCATGCTCTGAGTAAATACTACAATCAGTGGACAGTGGCGAATCCAAAATATAATTTTTGGTGAATCATAATCTTTAAAAAGGACAAAAACTAAATTTTATTTGTATGGGAAAGGATTCAAACCAAAGGCGGGAGGATCAACAATTGATAATTTAACCATTTAAGCTGTTTTTACTATATGAACTTAACTTAAAAATTGAAGTTATATTATTTATCCTAGGTCACTTGACCCACTTTCCTTCCATGTAGGTCCGCCACTCACTACAATAGTAATGTTTAACAAGTTCAAGTCCAAGTTATCGTATAATCAAAAATCCTTTGAAAAAAAATTATCACTAGAGTTGATTAGGTGTCACTCATAAAACCTTCTAGTAGTAGCAGGTCCGGCCTACTAGTTTTATGGACTTGTGTCAAAAAAATTGTTTTAGAAATTTTAGAACTTTTTTATAAAATTGACAGAAATTTAGAGTTTTTTTATCAATTTTACAGAAATTTAGGGTTTTTTGTAAAAAAGTTTTAACCAGAATTGTGAAGCCCATAGTTCGGATCCTGTACGAAAACACTCCTTGCACAGCCCATGGGCCGAGCTGAGTAGGAGCCCATATTCGGTTCATCAACAATGATTCACATAAAAAAAAATATCCATTTCGATGTAAGCCTACACTTCGCGAACTCTATGAATTTCAAACCATCTCATCAAAACACACAATTCATGAACATTTAATGTAGAGCACTATAAGAGAGGTGAAGGCACCAAAGCAAATTGAAGAGGCTAAACACTTCTTCTCCGCAAAAAACCTAGCAGTGTTCTACATCATTGTTGAAAGAACATGTGCAACTGGTTCTTGTCTGAGTCACTCAACTGAAATAGAAATGTTTGGAGTAGGAACAAAAGTCAAATTGCTGATGTGGCACCTTGAGCCAAACAAACAGGCAAGTGGATGTGAACAATTGAAGAAAATGAGATAGACTGCAGAGTAAAATGTGGAGCATATGGGAGAGTTTGTTGGGTAAAAGGTGGAGCTGCACAAGTCATCATTAGAGGCATGGTGGGCTTGTCCTTTGGAGAAAATGTGTCAGGTTCGTGACACTAGCTCTCGGTTGAAGAAACCATAAAGGAGAAGTTTAAAACTTTATTTTTTTGTTAGCCTTTCAGAAAATAAAAAGAGACAAAAGTTCTTGTTAAACTCAAAGTTGTGAGAGTTTATCATAATTTGATGACAAAGAAAACTTGTGCTGATTGTAAACTTGGGTAGTTTAGGAATAGTTTCAGGAGCAAATAAGTTGGGACTCAGTTTACGTAACTGATGAGAGTTGTTTTACCAGTTATAAGCAAATTAGCTTATCAAATAAAACCTAACAAAACTAACAACCTACTCATGATTCAATTGCAGCAAGTAAAAGGGTTCGAACACAGGGAAGACAAGGACTCAAAGTACTAGACCATAAAGAACTTTCATTAAGCTACAACATCAATAGGGGTTTGATTTGGTTGAACTAAACTAAATAGAAATGTAAATAAACTAGAAACACGCAAAACAGAGACTTGAAAACAAATGCAATGATAATGAAGACACCAAGTATCAGGATAGCAATTGATAAGGATCGATAAAAGACGGCTAATAAAGCTAAGGACTTTCGTTTAAAGCTCAACCCTTAAGCATGGGACACGGAGAATAATCATCTCACTTTCGTGATGCTACTAATTACTTTGTTGAGTACAAACATCTAACTAACTTTCGCTGCTAGATATAAGTATTCTCCAAGCATTAAGATCAAATCCCAATAAGCTCACTTAGCTCCCCTAACAACACTTTCATGGCCAGGGGTCGCTAAACCGAGCGAAAGGTCAGTCATGCATTCCATCAAACAGTTTTCGGGTAGCGGAATGCCTCAAGACAGAGCTCAAGGCCGTAACCGAGAACCGAGCATTAACCTCAACCTAAGCCCAAGAAACGTAACGTCTAAGCCGAAGCTAGATTAGCCAACTTCTAAAGCTCCTACATCTACTAGCCTGACACTCGATGAGTGGACTACTCACTCATGGCTACGGAAAAAGCCATGATTGAGCTCGAGTGAGGTGCGAATGGTGTTAAAGCAAAGATAAGTGCGATTAACAAGCAAAGATTGAAACTTTAAGGTAAAGACTAAAACTTTATAAAGAAAGTAACTTAGAACACCAAAGATCTGATGCTCTAAGGATCGATTACAACTCAAGCGTAAAAGGAAAACTTAAAAACGTAAAAAGAAAGAAAAACTAGGAAGACTTAGGTTTTTCAGGGGCTAAGAACATATATATAGCCCCTCATAACAGTAACTAGGTCGACCCAAAGCGTAAATGGATCGCCCAGCTCGAGTCAACGGTCGACCCAGAAAAGTCAACAAAATGCATTAAAGTCACTTCATATCAGGGAAGTGACCGATTTCTGTTGCCTATCCAGCGCGTCTAGTAGCTCTCGAGTCGCGACACCAGCTTCTCGATGGGGGCAGTATATCGGTCTTCCTCATCGGTCTGCACCGATATCAGGGGATATCGGTTTCTTCAGCTTATTCTTCACCTAGTTTGATGCGTCTGGTCCAACGGTTGAAGAGTCTTGATGCTCCATCATAATAAAGGGCTAACCTAGGACATCTGTGCATAGATTTAAGGTGCACTAACGTCCTGATTCTCACCCAAATCATGAACTTCAGTGGGTTTGTTAAGACTTCATCCTCCCGCTATTCCAACTGCTTCTCACCGGCGTTCCTTGATGATTCTTGACTGATTTCTGATCCGGAACCTTGTAATTCCTCTGCTCAATACTCCTCTGTACTCCACTCCAATCCCCTAGGCTCTAGTAAGCCGGATAACTCCAATTAAGCACAAGTACCACCTGAAAAAGGGAAAAAAGAGAAATATGTACAACTCTATCCTAGGACTCTAAGATGCAAATGTGGACTAAACTATGGCTAAAGGGTACATAAATGATGCAGAATGATGCTAAACAGAGGATAGGGGTATGCAATTATGTACACAAATAATGCAAATATATGGATATATCAATTACTCTAGATAGAACAGACTGAAATAGGTTGTTCTAGTGATATTCTAAACAAGAAACCTGGGTAGATTAAGAATAGAATGAGGATCAAATCACAGTGAGTGAGGTTGTGTAATGATATATACAATATTTTACCCGTTTTTAATATGTATTTAATAAAGAAATGAATACTTTTTGGACTTAACATGCTACTTTTAGCATTTTCGTGGGGTTTGAAGTTCTTACAGGTTTTTGGAGCATTTTGGGCCAAAAAAGAGTGAAATCCAACCTTTCCAAGGAATGACAAATCCTGACCGTCAGATGTTTGGCTCCAGATGAAGACATTCCCACTGTTGGATGAAGCTTATATATCACCACGAGATAGAGGAGGATCTCAGCTTCAAAACAAACATTCAGTTGCCTTAATCCGACGGTTAAATCTTGAGATATCTTTTATTTAAGGAAATCTGTTTTGAGTGAGGATCAAGCTAAAGGCAGTCCAGAATATTCACCCGCGATTGACCGATTGTCATAGGTGATTGATCGATCACGAACTCACTGTTTTTGACGGACATACGTGTTAACACGGCGATCGATCGAACGCATGAGGCGATCGATCGATTGCCACATACGAGAAGATTGGGAATTTTCTTTTCTTGAAGATTATCTCCTAAATCTTTTAGGAGAAACCCTAGCCGACCTTAAGACTTATAAAAAGAGACTCATCAGCCTCACGAGAAGGGACCACACTCATCACCACCATCACTTCAAAGCTCTTAGTTCTTCACAAGTTCTAAAAGTATTCATTTCTCTTTGCTTGTTACTTGGCTCTTTTGGATTTTGGGAGAAGGATTTTCACCCTCTTTGTAATACTTAGAGAAGTTTCTCGAACCCTCTTTCTATTACTCTTAATGAATACAAGTCTTTTTATGGATTGCTTTCTTATGTCTGAGTAGTTCTTTTGTTGGGTTAAAGGGGGTTCTTCTAAGGGAGTCATTCATAGATCGATAAATAGGATATGTTCATGCTTAGAGATTTGGTAGAGTCTTCATCTATGCTTGCATATCATATCATACTCAATTGCCAAGTTTAACCAACTGTAATTGAATCTAGATCAATCTAAGAACTTGAACCAATATCATTGCGAGAGTCGTGTAGGAAATTGTGATTGATTGATTGGAACTAGTGTAGATGAGCTTGAACTTTAACATTGCGAGAGTTGTGCTAAAGGTTAGGTTAACATATCGAATCTTGTTCTCTTTTATGCATGTTTATCCATCTTGTTACTTTGCTAGAGTTGAGTATTAGGTTGATAGACATATTAATCATCTTTGCGAAAGTTTGTTGATTATATTGTTAAGTAAATTCGAGTTAGGAATCCCATTTTGCTAGATTTACTCGCATGAACACCTGAATAAATTGTTCCATGAACCCTTAGATCCCCCTGCTGCCCAACGTTTCTTTATTATTGTTTAAAACCGATTTGAATTACCGTTTGATCTCTCTAAAATCACTTGTTGCTTAGCGTAGTTTTTAATTCATATTGCTATTGAGTATTTCTAATTCTCTATGGATTCGATCCCTAAGTACTACGATTGATTGGTTGTACACTTGCAGCATAGGTTGTTTTTCATAGGGTAAAACTTTATTTCGTATCATGTAAATTTGAGTAGAACAAATTGATTGTTCTATTGTTATTCTTAATAAAGGAAAAAGTTTACTGAGGTATCTCAAAGTGTTCTGCATACGAAGCCCCTGATTATTTCAATTGTTCATCTCTAAATCATATTGTATTACTTAATCCTTATTAAAATAACCATCTTTTAGTTTGTTTTCTTGTCTCTCATCAGTTCGATTCCGTTTTATCAATAAGCTTTAATGGTATTAACGTTTTCACTTTAGCTTGTGTAGTTGTCTTTACTACCATATAACTTACAATGATCTATATGTTATGATTAGCAGGTGAAGACTAATGATGAAAACGAATTTGTAAGAGTTTAGAGCAAAATTTATCGAAGTTAATTGTAACACTCAATCCGAAGATCTAGATTATTGTCTGAGTATTAGAATTATGAGGTGTCTAGGACTATATTGATATCCATGGCTCCATGGTTAAGATTTTATCAAAGGGGTGGTGGCTTAGTGGTAACTCAAGGGGTTGGTTCTTTTGTGCTTCGAGCTCAAACCCCCTTCGAGACGGAGAGTTATTCTTTAAATCGAAATATCCAAATACTGTATCCGGATACCGAAGAGATTGTGAGCCAAAGATTCGCAACTCCCACGGTCTATCAAAAAAAAAAATTGAGATTTTTTAATTTCTTTTGTTTTTCTTGTTTGATAATGACTTGGGAATTTCTTTTTCCCTTTATTTTCTTTTTCACTAAGGGGTAGAAATTTTCTTGTTCCTTTATTTTCTTTTTAAAAAATGACTATAAAAAATCTCAACTTTTAAAAAGTGGTCATTTAATATCCGATATCTTACAAATAGAGAAATTGGCAAAAATAGCACAATTTTTTTTATAATCAACTCAGTAGACAAAATTACTGTTTATGTTGTATAATATGTATTATGGACCATTTTTCACTTATGATAAAATATTCTTTTTTGGTCAAAATGATTAAATATTATATTCTATTTACTTATACATAGTATAGTACATAATGAATTCTATAAATTTTGTTATTTTCAAGGGTTTATAATTTGTAGTACAATTTTCAGTTTTTGAAGGAAAATTTTTTTTTAAGAAATGCCATTTTTCAAATGCCACTTTTTTTAAAATGTCACCTTATCAAAATCGTTGCAAAAATGCCACTTTTTCAAAATTATTTTTTCATTATATCATTTATGTTTGGATTAATTATGTTGTATTAGGGTTTAGTTTTGAGGGTTCAGAGGTCAAAACATTTTTTATGGTTTATAATTTTAAGATTTAGGCTTAAAAAATCCATAATTAGTGGTATTTTTGCAATTCCCCAAAAAACAATTATTAAAGAAAATCCTTTATATATTAGTTGTGAAGTGATTTTGTGGAGTTTGCTTATGTGTCTCCACCAAATTCATTCTCACAATTAAAATGTGACATGACATTCTCAAAAATATGACATGACATTCTAACCTATTACACCCTTATTACATTAGCCCAAACTTAATAAATTAGCTCAAGTTTAATCACCTAAATGAATTTGGCCGAAATTTTTATTAACACAATTACTTACCACAATTAAACCTAACCTAATAATGCTCGACTATATATTGATAAGGGATGACGGCAAGCAAAAAAATCATATTCCTTATATATTAATTAGAGAGTGATTTTTTTGAAAAAAACTTATGTATCTTCACCAAAATCATTCTCCCAATTTTAATGTGATGGCATTGTAAAAAATATGACATGGCATTCTCTCTAATTTAGCCCATTAATCCCTAATTAAAATTAGCTCAAGCTTAATAATAAAATTGGCCATAATTCAATTAACCCAATTTTACAAGTTATTGGTCTAGATCATTTCTAATTCTTCATTATAACTCATCTTTTATATATAAAGTTATAAGAAAATAATAATGAATGTTTTTTTGCAATTTAAGTAAACTTGAAAAAAAGACGTCTAATCTAAATGTCCAATTTCGTTATTGAATCTAACAAAAAAACAGTATTATCGATAATAGATATTTTTATTTTAGATATTATTATTCAAAACTACAATAATTCACACGGATTTAATCAAATGGATATAGAACACAATTGATCACAATATGTTGTTTTTTGTTTTGTCAATTTTCAAGTTTCAAAAGAATTTACACATACAGTAGTAGTACTTTGGTGCAATGTGTTAACGACAATGTCGACACTACAACATCAATAGAAATGGAAAAACTTTCAGAAACGACAAATCTTACTTGGTTATTACGATATAAAGTTAGATACAATGACCAATTCAATTGTTTTTTGTTAACTGAATTGTAAATGATATTATTGTCAACGTTATTAATGAAAATAAAATTAGTGCAAAGAAACGGAAAAAAAAGAAATTATTTTGTACAAAGAAATTTGAACTTAAATCATTAACAACTTTTAACCACGAAATAATACTTTTTAATTTATTTGATTTCTAAGAAAATACTTAACCGCGTATAACGGAGGGGATCACCTAGTTATGTATTAAGTAAACACTTTTGTAAAGTTAAAATTTTTTTTAGTCATAACTTACCTTTTCTTAATCCGATAAGAATTTGGTTCCTAAAATATCCACCGCCATCCTTATCTTTCCCCGGCCCCTAAAAAGCCTTGATGGCCCCTTCCTCCACTGAAGCTAACTTCTAAAGGCTTTTTGTAAGGAGTACCCCATTGAAGTACAACATCAGATTTTAGCAACGTTCTAAATCCTAGAAGTGGTTTAAACCTTGCCCCCTCTCATCAATGGTGGTGAAGTATATAAGTTAACACCTCTTGGAGGAAAAACTAAACTCCAAATGATGAAACAATTGTTGTGTGGCAGCTCGTTTGCTAGCACTTGAAGTTTCTAACTTGATTGCATTATTGTCCGTTGTGTATGTACCTTGACTAGTGTGACTAATTGGTTTTTAATTATACTTTATTTATAGTTAGCAAACAGGTTTGTTTTTATGTTTGAACATTAAACCTCCATTGATTATCTTGAATTAGGAACAGTTGGTTGGGGAACAACTCTGGTCAAGATGTATACCTAATTTCTCTTCACTAAACAAAGATATTTCATGACTTGTGTTTGGTTTTTCCTAGGCTGCATTTCAAATGTTGCAAAAGCAAATATATATATATAATCCTTTTCTTTTTCTACTGGAAAGGCACATGAAAACAAAATGGTTTCAGTAAAAACATTCCAACCTCTTTTGGAGAATTGTCGTGTCGTATGTATTTGGGAGAGATGTAAGCTATTTGGTTATTTCTTTAAGTGGCTTTCTTGAATTGCTACACATGTTGTCTCCTTTTGATTAAGATTCATTTCTTGTAGCTGGAAAACGCATATTCCCTTTATTCACTGAATACTAATCTTTTTTAGCTTTGTCTACTTTTTCAAGGTTAAAAGTATAAGCGCCATTTGGTTGCCAATTACAATTGTGTTTCTTTCGTCTTTAGAGAAACCCTTGTTATGTATTTGTGTCTCCAGTGTTATAGGGACTTGCAAAACAATAATCTAACAGGGCCAAGTTCCAAGCAATCTTCTTCTGAAACAAGGAATTGGTCTTAGGAAAAGTCACAAACTTCTCTACTGATAGATTTTCACCCACTCAGTCAGAGTTATACCTTTTGAACTGTCTAACATGAACACTTCTTCAGGACTTCTACTAAAACTTCTCTACTGATAGATTTTCACCCACTCAGTCAGAGTTATACCTCTGGAACTGTCTAACATGAACACTTCTTCAGGACTTCTACTAACACATTTTTGCCTCAACCTCCGCGTTGAACTACAAACAACGGCAATAGGCGTTCCAGTTTGCTTAAACAAGAACACTCTAATTCTTTTTTCCCCTGCCACAACATGATTTGAGGCTTGAGATTTGTTTCATTCTTACAACGATTAGAGAATACAGAGAAGATATATTGATCCGAAGCTGTAGACACTTTGTTTATTAAATTTTGTGTCCATCCATTCTTTGTTCTGTTCTGTGTTGTTATGTAATGAAAGAAGACAGTGAGGCATTATGATAATTGGAGTCAAATACTGTATGATGAAACTATGTTCCAGAGTCTAGCTTGGAGATTAGATTGGTTTCAATATGTTTATGTAACAAGGATGATATATAAATACAAAAGAGAGTTAAAGAGTAGTGGACCCTGTCCAAGAAACATTGAGCTGAGTCAGTTGGTGGATTTTTGCAAGAGAAAAAAAAAGGATCTAAGCCTTTTCCATCCGCAGTTTTTAGAAGATTATATAATGAATAAAAAAAATTAAAAAATGAAAAAGTAAAAGAGACAAAGAAACCGTTTTTTATTTGAGAGATTGTAGGAACGTATGTTAAATACTTTTGGACAAATGTCTATCTATGAGTGGTTTATCTAAAAAAAAATTAACCATATAATTAAATTAGAATAAAATATTAATATTAAAGTTTTAAGATATTCTTTTGAGTTTTTAAACGGACGGAGGCGCTGTTACAAAAACATCTGAAACTTGCATGTGCACATCACTCCTTTCACTTTTTCAGATCTTAAACTACTAAAACGAACTATCTAAACCCAATAATGTGAACTTTCTGATAAAAACCCAAACCATGAAAAAACTTTGGCTTAGATAGAGACAGAATTACAAAAAAAAAAGACTTTCGAATCCCAAAAAAACATAATGAAATGAAAAGCATGAAAAAAGAGTCTATTCAAATCTTATTGTTTTCTTCGAGTATGAAAATGTCTTCACATTTACACTTGTCACACCTCAGATCTCAATCATAAAAGCCAAAAGAAAAAAAAATGTTCATCAAGTTCGTCTCTCTACTTTGTTTTTCTGAAGTCTTAAAGGAAACAGAGGAGGCAATGGAGCATTTGACTTAGAAGGAGTACAAACAGGAACATGAATCATCGGTCTTATCCTCATAGTCACAGATCTCGTCCTCTCTAACCCTTTCTTACCTCTCTTCTCTCTCTCCTCTTTCTTCACCGCATCCCCAATCGAGCTCGAAGAAGACGAAGTCGAGCTTGAAGAAGACGATGGCGAAAGAGACGATGCTCTCGTTGTCGAATTCGTCCTCTGTTTCTTCAGCCGTAAGAGCTCTTTCCACAAAACAGTACACTTTGGTGGACGAGGAGAAGGGTCGTCGTCAAGAAACCAACTTCCTCTGTTGTTGTTATTATCCTGCTTCTCCTCCTCTTTTACTACTTTACGATCTTCTTCTTCTTCTTGTGTCTTCAAGGTTACGTTTTTAAGCTTCTCTGACTGCTTTACTTGCCAGAAAGGAAGCAACTTTCCTTCGGAGAACAACTCGTCGGCGGTAAGCATCGTTTGGGTATTGGTTACGTTTTCCGACAGAAACTCAAAGTCTCCGGCTTTCACTGAGATCTTGTCTTTTTCTTCTTTTCCAACCATGAGATTGACAGGGTTGATGCAGATGAAATCTCCGTCGCTATCTGATGATGATAAATCCGCGGAGAAGGAAATGCGAGGTCCCGACGGTGGCGACTCCGTCGTGAAAACCAGCTTAGCCTCCGCCATTGTCGCCGTTTCCGCTGATACCATTATATATAATGAACTAGTTATGAAGCAATGTGTAAGCTCGAGCAAGTGGACTTTGAGTCTAAGAGAGAGAGAAAAAGAGAGAAGTGGAGATTGAGAGAGAGTAAAGATGAGGATAATATATAAAAGAAAGATTTAAAGGAGAGAGAGAGAGAGAGAGAGGAAATGAGCTAAGAAGACCACATGGACACGTTGAGATGGAAACAGAAGGAGACAAATAACAGAGGTGTAAGAAGAAGAAGAAGAACCTATGGAAGAGGAAGAAGATGATGAACATGCAAATTGCATATAATATGTTTACTCACATCGATCGGGAGATGCATTGAATTATTAAGAAAAATAACTTATTATTTCTTTTGTTTTCCATGATTAATTCTTAGTTTATTGGAGTATTAATAAAAATTGTAGATGTGGATTTGAAAGAGGGATCGAGGGGATTTGAGTTTGACTGGAGAAGAAGAATTGAAACAGTAAACACATGTCGTCACATGATCTTCATGTCGTTGCCATGTGAAAACAAGTACAACGCAACACGAGATAGTACTACTAATATTTGTTTTTTCTTCACTCAATTTACCATTCAGTTATGTTAACTTTCAAATATACATACAGTAGAAAGAGAATCCCATCCTACAGAAAATTATCTAAATAAACTTTTTCTAAAATCATTAACTTAGATCAATATGTTATCTTTTTTTTTTTTTTTTTAGAACACACTTTTTCGAATTTAAATATGGATTATAAGTTTATAACACGAGATAGTTTAGACGGATACTGTAGCGCCAAACTATTATTTTATTTTTCATGACTTCTTGAATTTCTTCTATAGATATTTAGATCCCTACAAAAATTTTGAACAACTTGATAAGTATTAATCAAAGTGGTCAAACGGAGAAAATCAAGGAGAATAAATCAAGGAAAGAAACAAGGAGACAATAAGAAATAAATCAAGGCATAAATCAAAGAGTCAAAAGAAAGTAAATCAAGGAGCAAATCAATGAGTTTTTCTCTATATATAGATTTGTAATCACTCTCATTTCATAATCAACTTAATGAGAACTTAATCTTCTCTTCATCTTGTATTCTCATTCTCTCTCAAATACTTAAATCTTCAATCTTCATTCTTCAATTCCGCATAAATTCTTACATGGTATCAGAGCTAGATCCTCACTAAACTCGTTCATAATCTCCATTCGATTCTCCATAACCTTCATTCACTTCACTATTCAATCCGATTTCTACTCTTAAAGCTTAAAATCTCTACTCTTAGTTCTTCTCTTCTTAAAATTTTCTAAACCTTTCTACTCTTTTTTTCAATCCTCATAAAAGTTTCAATCTTTTCATCATGGATAATTCTAAAGCTATCATTATTCCGGTCACACTTAAAGGGGCAAATTACTTGTTATGGTCAAGAACCACAAAGATTGCTCTTTGTGGCCAAAACCTTTGGGGTCACATTGAGGAAGACTCAAGTAGCGATGAGGAGGAAAGAAGCAGCCCTTTCATCAAGAAGTCTAAGTGGTTCCAAAAGGACCAAACCGTTTTGGCCATTCTCCAAAACTCACTTGAAGCATCAATCCTTGAAGCATACTCGTATTGTGAAACCGCTAGTGAGCTTTGGGAGACTCTCAAAAACGTGTATGGCAACACGTCAAATCTCACTCGTATCTTTGAAATTAAAAAGGCCATCAACGATCTAAGCCAAGAAGACATGGAATTCACCAAGCACTTTGGAAAATTTCGATCTCTTTGGGCCGAACTAGAGATGCTTCGACCAAGCACCATGGATGCTAGTGTTCTCAACGAAAGGAAGGAACAAGACAAGGTCTTTGGTCTCTTGCTCACCTTGAATCCAATCTTCAATGATCTAATTAAGCATCTCCTTCGTTCGGACAAACTTCCAAGCCTTGATGACGTATGTGCTCAAGTTCAAAAAGAACAAGGCTCTTTAGGCCTGTTTGGCGGAAAGGGGGAGCTTCCTACGGCCAACAAAGGCGTGTTCAAGTTCGAGGATCGACGGTCGAAGACATGTGAGCATTGCAAGAGGAGAGGACATACCAAGGACAAGTGTTGGATTCTCCATCCACACCTAAAGCCGAGTTCTTTAGGAGGACCATCAAGAGACCCGCGTGCTAACATCACTCAAGCCAAGGATGATCGCGGACAAGCTGGTTCATCAAGACAAGGCGAGGATGCAACACATGGGGACTACGTGAGAAATTCGGATTTGGAGGCGATCATCAAGTCCATTGCCTCCTTAAAAGACTCCGGTATAAATCACTTAACCCAAACACCATATAGCTTGCTTACACATAAACCAACTAGTTCTCTTATTGTTGATTCGGGTGCTTCACACCATATGATTAGCAACCAAAATTTACTCAATAATATAGAACCGGCTAAAGGGAATGTGATGATAGCTAATGGTGATAGAGTTCCCATTAAGGGAATTGGAAATTTAAAACTATTTGATAAAGAATCTAAAGCTCTCTACATGCCTAAGTTCACCTCTAATCTTTTATCAGTAAAAAAAATCACTAATGATCTAAATTGCTATTCAATATTTGGTCCTAACGAGGTATTTTTTCAGGATATTGATTCCGGTAAAGTGATCGGAGAAGGGGGAACCAAAGATGATCTCTATATTTTAGAGAATTTTGCACCGACCACTTCACAAGCTTTCAATTTTAGCTCTCGTTTAAATGTTTTTCTAAACAAATTGTGGCATGCTAGATTAGGACATCCTCATTCACGTGCACTCAAACTTTTGATGCCAAATGTTTCTTTTGATCATTCCACTTGTGAGGCTTGTATCCTTGGTAAACATTGCAAAACTGTTTTTCCTACATCGTCTACACTTTATGAGAATTGTTTTGATTTAGTTCATTCGGATGTTTGGACATCACCGTGCTTATCTAGAGATAATAATAAATATTTTGTGACATTCATTGATGAAAAATCTAAATACACTTGGATCACATTGCTTCCATCTAAAGATCGTGTGTTTGATGCATTTATGAACTTCCAAAACTATGCTATTAACCATTACAATGCCAAGATTAAAGTGTTTAGAACAGATAATGGAGGGGAATACACAAGCCATCGATTCAAGGAACATCTAGCAAAGCATGGAATAATACATCAAACGAGTTGCCCTTACACACGACAACAAAACGGTGTAGCCGAAAGAAAGAACCGACATTTGATGGAAGTGGCAAGGTCGATGATGTTTTATACCAACGTTCCTAAGCACCTATGGGGAGATGCGGTGATGATGGCATGCTACCTCATCAACCGAATTCCAACCAAAGTCCTAGAGGATATTTCACCATTCGAGGTACTCAACAAAACTAAACCTTTCCTTGAACATCTAAGAGTGTTTGGTTGTGTTTGTTTTGTATTAGTGCCCAAGGAGCAAAGGAACAAGCTAGAAGCAAAAAGCTCTAAGTGCATGTTTCTCGGCTATTCAACGACCCAAAAGGGATACAAGTGCTACGACCCTATCAACAACCGGACTTATGTTTCAAGGGATGTAAAGTTCTTGGAAGATCAAGGGTTCTATGACAAGAAGGATTGGGATAGCTTGAAAGACTTGGCGGCATCATCCGACCGAGCCTCAAGTTTGAAGATACTATTGGAACACCTTGGAGACAACAACACCCGAAGACAAGACAAGCCGGAAGGAGGATCGAGCACAACACCAAACTTACCGATTCCGGAGACCACAACATCAAATGCACATGAACCGGAAGAGACTCAATCAAGCGAACAAGAGGAGGAAGAGGACCACCAAGAACAAAGTCAACCGACCCAAGAAGAAGACCCTAGCTCATCGACCAAAGAAGTAGTTCAAGCCCCAACTCAACCGATACTTAGAAGAAGCACAAGAGTAAGAAGCGACCCATCTACATGGAGAGATAAGAGGTTCTACTATAATTATGAAGCCGTGGCTCATCCAATCCAAGCCGTATGTTCACTTGCTCATGTGCCTTATGACCATCAAGTGTTCCTTGGGAAAATCGATCAAGACCTTATCCCGAAGACTTATGAAGAAGCGATGGAGGATGAGAAATGGAAAGATGCGGTTGGTGATGAGGTTGGAGCTATGATCCGGAATGAGACTTGGGATGAATTCGACCTTCCCGAAGGAAAGAAGACGGTTAGCTCTAAGTGGGTGTTCACTATCAAGCACTTGAGCAATGGAGATATAGAGAGATACAAGGTGAGATTGGTAGCTAGAGGGTTCACTCAAACCTATGGAGAAGACTTCACGGACACCTTTGCACCTGTGGCTAAACTACATACGGTAAGAGTGATCCTCTCCTTAGCTACTAACTTATCATGGGATTTGTGGCAAATGGATGTGAAGAACGCGTTCTTACAAGGGGAACTTGAGGAAGAAGTCTATATGACACCTCCACCGGGTTTAGAAGATTCGATTGCTCCGGGAAAAGTCCTTAGGCTTCGGAAGGCGATTTATGGACTCAAGCAATCTCCTAGAGCGTGGTACAAGAAGCTTAGCAACACTCTCAAGGAAAGAGGCTCCAAGAAATCTCAATCCGACCACACTCTCTTCACTCTCCAAGGACCTCAAGGCATGGTGGTGGTATTGGTTTATGTAGATGACTTGATCATAACTGGAGACAACAAGGAGGTGATTCAAGAAACAAAGGACTTCCTCAAATCCGTGTTTGACATCAAGGATCTTGGAGAGCTCAAGTACTTTCTCGGAATTGAGGTGTGTAGATTCTCGGATGGACTCTTTATCTCCCAAAGGAAGTATGTTTTGGATTTGCTTCAAGAAACCGGATTTATGGAAGCCAAACCGGCTAAGACTCCACTTGAAGATGGCTACAAGACACGACGGATTGAAGAAGAAAAAGAAGATAACGAGGAGAATAAACCGTATGAAGATGTAGCCCGATATAGAAGACTTGTTGGGAAATTGATCTACCTCACTCTTACAAGACCGGACTTATGCTTTGCGGTTAACCAAGTAAGTCAACACATGAAAGTCCCTTCGGTTTATTATTGGAATATGGTCGAGAGAATTTTGAGGTATCTCAAAGGAAGCTACGGTCAAGGCATTTGGATGGGAAAGAATGATAACTTCGAGATCGTCGGTTATTGTGATGCGGATTGGGCCGGTGATAGGAATGATCGGAAGTCTACCACCGGCTATTGCACATTCATTGGAGGGAATTTGGTGACTTGGAAGACAAAGAAGCAAAAGGTCATATCGGATTCAAGCGCGGAAGCGGAGTATAGGGCCATGAAGAAGCTCACCAACGAATTGGTATGGCTAAAAGGACTTCTTGAATGCTTAGGACTCACGGTCAACACACCCATCACGATGCACTGTGACAACCAAGCCGCAATACACATTGCATCCAACTCGGTGTTTCACGAAAGAACCAAACACATTGAGTTGGATTGCCACAAGGTTCGAGAGAAGATCGAGCAAGGACTTACACTTCCATGCTACACCCGAAGTAAAGACCAATTGGCCGACATCTTCACTAAGGCCACAAGTCTCAAAGTCTGCAATCATATCTATGGTAAGCTTGGACTTGTGAACCTTACACGCCCTTGATTTCAAGTCCTCTAACCGTGGACATCACACTCTTTTTCCCTTTGCATAGTTTTGTCCCATGAGGTTTTCTATGCTAAGGTTTTTCATGAGGTGATGCTTCACGGGCTTCCAAACTTAGCCATTGTTCCATATGGTTAAGCTTGAGGGGGAGTATTAATCAAAGTGGTCAAATGGAGAAAATCAAGGAGAATAAATAAAAGAGGGAAACAAGGAGACAATAAGAAATAAATCAAGGAATAAATCAAGGAGTCAAAAGAGAGTAAATCAAGGAGCAAATCAATGAGTTTTTCTCTATATATAGATTTGTAATCACTCTCATTTCATAATCAACTTAATGAGAACTTAATCTTCTCTTCATCTTGTATTCTCATTCTCTCTCAAATACTTAAATCTTCAATCTTCATTCTTCAATTCCGCATAAATTCTTACAATAAGTACATTCAAAATACGTTTCTTAAACACCTTGTTTACCTAGCAACGCAACCCATTATAGAGGGCTCTTCTGATGGTTGGTTCAATAGCATTAGGAAATCTAGTTCATTCTAGCCTAATGACTGCTCGACTCTCGATTAAGACTCATGTTCGATAATTCACCCTTACTTCTAATCAGACAAGCAAGTTTTAAAAGTTTGGTTTATCCTTTCTCAAATCTCTATTTCTATTATTTTTATCAACATCTTACGTGCCATGAAACACAACTAGCATTATTGGAAACATAAACAGTAGAAGTTTTTAAATGTCTTCAATGAATTCGCAAATTATTCGGGGCCTATCAAAGTTGTATGACTGGAGTCCTCTTTTAGTTCTGGAGCTTTACTGATTAGATACTTGGGTTTTTTGCTCTTGACTAAACGGATGACAATTCAAGACTACAACCGTTACTACAGAAGATTTATGGAAGGATAAGTTGTTCCACTGCTTGATATCTTTTGTTTGTAGGCCGATTTCAACTTATCAGATCAATAATTAATCGACTAACCACCTTCTGAATCTTTCGATTATCGAAAGCTTGTCTCAAAGAAATTGATAAACTATGTGTTGCATTCCTTTGGTCGGGACCAAATTTAAATTATAAGAAAAATAAGATTGCATGGAATAAAGTATGCAAACCAAAGAAGAAAGGTGGATTGGGATTATGACCATTTTTGAAAGCTAACAAAGCGAGTTGTCTGAAGCTCATATGAAGAATCTTATATGCACATTTATCGTTATAAACAAATTGGATTCACCGCTATTTAATCCGCAAAAAATCATTATGGATTGTGGAAAGTTCATCATCCCTAGCTCTTGGATGTGGAGAAGGTTATTTAAGTCTATAGAGATTGCGAGATCATTCATAAAAGCAGAAATAAGAAATCGTGCTACAACATCTTTTTGCATGATTTGTAGCCGTCGAGGGATAGGCTTATTGATATATCGGGTATTAGGGGTTGTATCGATCTGAGGATTCAAAATCATTCATCCGTGGAGCTAGTTTTATAAATTCAAAGAAGAAGCCACTTACTTGAAATGTATAACATCATTGAAGATGCGATAGATAAGTAGACGAGGAAGGGCATGTAACATGATGATGACATGGTTTTATGGAGAAAGAAGGGAGATAAATTTCAACCAAAATTTAACTCCAAAGAAACTTGGAACTTGATCGAGAAGTGTTGCCTACCAAGGAATGGTCGAATGGGTTATGGTTCTCGTACGCTAGCTACGCCGAAATATGCATTCCACTCGAGGCTAGCCTTTTAGTACAAATTGTCGAGGGTAGAAACTAGGCTCAAGTGGAACATAGGAACTAATGGTTCTTGTGTGTTCTGCCAAAGTAATATTGAAACCCGTAATCATCTTTATTCGCATGTGCACTCTCGAAGAAGATTCGGAGAAGCTTGGTCTAAAAGCTTATAAGTTCAAACTACACACCTGATTGGGATCGATTAAATGAAAATTTTGTGGATATATCGCAAAATAAAATATATTTGTTTCTTTTGCGATAAGCATTCCAAATTACTATTTATATAATCAGGCGGAAATGCAACTATAAGGTGGAAACGCAACAATAAGAGATATTGGGAATCCCCAAAGATGGCATCAAATGCAACTAGTCCAAACCATTGACAAGCAAGTCAAAAAACGATTATCTTCTATTCGAGAGACGGGGAATAATAAATACGAATGAGGAAGCATGGTTTGCTTCAAGATGCCATAATCATTATTCTATTTTTTTTCTTTCATAAACTATGGAGGTACATTTCCTATAAAAAAATCTTTTTGTTTGAGACAATTTTACATTCAATCCCAAAAAGGTATAGAAAAGAAAACTACAAATTTTGTGAACAAATGTATGAAGCCCATTTACCTCGTGATTATTATATCATAAAAATCGCATAAACAAAAAAAGCGGGTAGATATATTCAAGCGTTAATGATTTATGACTCTCTATTCGATATATAAGGTTGTTTATATCTTCTTACAAAACTCTAAATTCTCCATTTCATGAAAATACTTCTCTTTTTTTTAATCGTAAAACTTATTAATATCATCACAATACAATGTAAATGATTTTTTTTTTTTTGACATTAACAAAACATTTGATTTGATGTGCTTTCTGACAAAAATTATGGTAGTTTTACTAATAAGTCAGAGGTTTTTTGAAAAATATAGCACTATAATCACAAATGCGTTTGTCATTCATTAGAAATTTAGGGTATGACTGGATACGATTGGCAGATGAAAAGAAATGGGTAGAAAAATTATTACTATTAATTCTTCTCTATTTTTTCCAGTCAAAAATAAAATAAAATTTGGAGTAAATGTTTTTCTTCTACTTTTGGAGTATATTTTTTCACTTAAAAAAGAAAGTGGAAAAATATTTCCACCCAATTATTCTATTTTTTTTATTTTTCTTTTATTTTCTTCTCAATTCAATTATTTTCATTTTTTTTTTCTTCAGTAAGTACCAGTCACCCCTTTGGTTTCAAGAAAACAAACCAATTTTGAATATCTTCTCGCAATAATTTTAGTTTTAACTAAAGAACATTTTGAGAAATCAGACCAGTTTGATATCAAAATATAAATTACTTGAGCTTGTTAGAAAGAGTATAATTTGTATTAAACAAGATAACATTTGGAGGATAATGAAAATAGAAGTTTTTCGAAAGAAAGATTGCAAAAAACATTAAATATCGGCTTTTCACCTAAAATTTCGAAGGAAAATTGAGGTATATCATAAAATCTAACGTTTCCAGTCGTGCAAATTAAACGTGAGATGCTGTTAAGGTTAAATATCGGTTTTTTGGTTTTAATAAAACATGGACCATATGAATACTGAATAGTTTTTTGGATTCGTACGGTTCGGTACAGTTTGGTTAAATAATTAGAAGACCACAAGAGAACCAAATTTCAAAATGGTTCGGTTCGGTTAAATATCGAAATACCGAAATCAAAGTACCAAAACCAAACTTGCAAATATGTACCAAATAAAAACTAAAAGCGCAAAATGAAACACATGAACAAACTGTTAAACACCAAATGAAACTCAAAATGGTTGATAAATTAAAGTTTTACTCTCTTATAGTGAAAAATAGAAGAAAACATTAAAACTTTAGGAGGTGTATTCAATCTAGTATTTCGAGTGATTTGTTATGATTTGTCAAATCCTATGTTATTGGATCATGGATTTAAAAAACTCTATTAAAATCCAGTATTATTGAACTAGTAATTTGGAAAAATACCTTCAAATCCACTGTTATTGGAAACATACGAACGATTTGTTTTAATGATTTCAAGGGATTTAAGAGGTATTTTAGAGGATTTTTTTGTTAAAAATACAAAGAGCCAAATCTCATGATTTTAGGTGAGATTATAGAAAATTTTATATTAAATCATCTAATATCACACAAAATCACTAAAATATCATTAAAACTCAAATCCCTTAAAATGTCAGATTGAATACACTCCCCCCCCCTAGTTTAGGGCTGAGGATTGAGCAAAATTAGAGATTAGGGTTTCCAGCTTTAGTTTTGGAGATATTTGAATAAGATAGTTTAAAATTTAGAGTTGTCGAGTTGGGTTTAGGCCTTAGGGAGATGCAAAATTGAGTTTCTAATATTTGGTACCATTCAATTCTTATGGTATTTGGTATAGACTGAAACCGAACCGATACAAGTGGTCTTCAAATTTTAGAACCAATAGGTTTTATACAAGGATCCGAGACCAAACCGATACCTCTTTATTCGGTTCGACTTGGTTCAGTTTTAGTTACTTATGCCCACCCCTAATCTATATTAGACAAATGTGGTTTGACTTTGAAATATAACAAACTAGGGGTTATCACGCGCAAATGCGTGTGGAGTTTATTTTAAAGTATTTTAGCAAAAAAAAAATTTAGTAATTATTTTCTTCTACTAATATTGATGTGTATTGCACACTTCGTAACTTTATAGTTTTAGTTCTGCATTCATGGCCATTCAATATCATATCATAAAATATCAAACATGAAGGCAAATGAGAATATATTTTACTGATCACTTATTTGTTTGTGTACGTTCTTTTCGAATTTATTTCGTTTTTTCTATTTGCCTATGAAAATTATTTTACTGATCACAATCACACTTTATTTATCGATTAGACGAATACATTTTTCAATTAAATTATTTTGTGTACCGTGAATTTATTTTAGTTTCTAGTTAATGATAGTCATAGATATGACCAATTAAATACTAATCAAACTCGCGTTCTTTTGCATCAAATACATTTGTAATTAAAAACATTATTACATGATTGGTCATCTTTAATTTTGTATCAAATACGTTTGTAATAAAAAAATTATTGATCAGACAAGTTGTAGTATGTTTTGCTTTTATCGAGAAATCTACATTATCTCAACAGAGATGTTGGAATGTATCTTTATGTTTTATTTTGATAGAACCTTAAATTGTAAGAAAAAATATAATTGATGTTTGATTTTTTTTTCTCACTCTTTTTATCGTTTTTCTGTGATTTTTATCTTTCAGATCGATTCATTTGTGAATTATTATATTTTTTTAGATTCACAATTTATGGAGGAGGAAGGTTTCCTTTCGAGAGTATTGGGTAGGAAATGATTGACAACTTTAGCATTCTAAAACCTTAAAATTCCTAAAAACCTTAAAATTCCTGAAATCACTAATTAATTTTCTCAAACCACTTTTTTGGTTAATGTTACGATTTATTTTATCAAAATTTATGTGGCTTTATTTTTTTGACTTTTTATTTTAAAATGGTAGTTACCTATCTAAAGTTTTAAATGTATTTATTGTCTAGTATATTACTGGGTTTAATAAATAAAATATATATTTTTCAAACCATTAAAAATTTACAGTAACACATTTAATTTAGAATTATAATTTTTAGTGGATATCAAAGAAAGAAAAAAACTAAAATTGGTCATCTTTATGTTACACTTTAATTTTTGGAACTATCTTACGTTAAACTTAGCTATTAAATTGTAGAAATTAATTGTTTAAGTTATTAAAAAATAGTATTTTATAAATTCTTGTTTTAAAATTGTAGTTACCTATCTAAAGTTTTAAATGTAATTATTGTATAGTATATTACTGGGTTAAATAAATAATATATATATTTTTCAAACCGTTAAAAATTTACAATAGCACATTTAATTCAGAATTATAATTTTCGGTAGATATCAAAAAAAGAAAAAAATGAAATTGGTCATCCTTATGTTACAATTTAATTTTTGGAATTAACTTACGTTAAATTTAGTTATTAAATTGTAGGAATTAATTGTTAAAGTTATTAAAAACACTTAATTTGTTTTTTTTAATATATAAAAAAAAGGCAAATATCAAAACAATATGTGACACATGGCATCCTCTTAGGACTTGGGTTTAGAAAAATTTTAAAATATTTTATAAGATTCTAGGAAAGACGGATTATGATAATTATACACATATCCGAGCCAACAATTGCAATACACAAAACATTTTTCTTCTCTTTTACCTTAATACTAGATTTTTGTCCCGCATCAATCGCGGAATTATAATATTTAAAAATAAAAGTCATATTTTTTTTATAAATATGGGAGAAATTAAAAAAACAAAAATATCAAAGTGTATATGTCCCATATAGATAAATATAGTTTATCTTATAAAATATAATCTACATAATACTTAGATTGAATATAAGTATTTTTAGAGTTAATTGAATACATTTAAGATTATGGGTTCTCTCAAATTTATTTGAGGTCACCAAACCAAAAAAATATCGTGTTGTTATGTAAAATTTCTTAAATAAAATATCAAATAAATAATAAAAAATGAAAATGATAATTTTCAAATTTCAACCATTAGTGTTTGATTTGTAACGTTGTTCGTTTATACTAAAAGTGCAACATTAGTTAGAATAATATGGATACGACTAAATGATATAAAATAAAATATTTGTATGATCAATCACATATGGTATCCGAATGGATATAAATACAATTTTTATAAAGTAATTAACATTAGTAAATGATACATCGTTAAAACATTATGTTATATAACGTTTAAATATCAAAATATTATATTTTAGTTGGATTTAACTTAGTAACATATGTATTATGAGTTCATATTAATAACTTAATGAAAATATGTAGAGATTTCCAACATGACATATAAAATTAATTGAAATATTTTGATTGGTTAATTTAATATAATGTTAACGTAATGGATATTGGAAGTCTGGCTGCTTTATGGATTCGAAAATACTTAATCGTCTACCTTTGATTTGAAACAAGATCATCTTGGTATCGCTAATATGTCGTCAACGATTATTGTCCTCACTTAATTTCAGGTGCGAAAATGACCATTAATTTCTCTTTGTTATTTGTTGAACTTCTTCATTAATGTAATATGTTTTAAATCAGTCTTAATAAAATAAAGTGTTAAAAAATAAATCATAAATCAAGATATTTGAATCTACCCTAAAAGCCCATCAACATATATTTGCTCTTGAGAAGAAGTTGGCGATGAATGAGATCAGGATTTTGCCTATCAAAGTTGAATGTGAGAAATCGTTTCTTCACTTCAATTGAGTTTTATGTCTCAAAAACAAAACATGGTCATATAATATAATTAATAAAATGGTCTATTTGATCTCCATTAAAGAGTTAACTCTCTCAATATATCTGTAGTTCCATTTGCCCGAACTGAAATATTAAGATTTATATAATACCCTTCAAGTTTTCTTGAATTTTTTTGTTTCAGCTTTTTCTTTCTTAGAATATCCCGCGCCGGACTTTGTCTTCGTTGTTTTCGAACTAACCAATTGTCGACGGATAGAATCAGGCCCAGCCCATGGGGTGTGCAAAGAGTGGTTTTGCACAGGACCCAGCCCATGGACTTCACAATTATGTTTAAAATTATTTTACAAAAAGATCCCAAATTTCTATAAAATTGTTAAAAAGGACCTTAAATTTTTGTTAGTATTATAACAATATCCTAAAGTTTCTAATTTTTTTTTTTTCACAAGGTCCATAACACCAGTGGACCGGACCTGGATAGAATAAAATAGCACCATTTCTCTCACCTTCAGCTTATCTTACGCTGAATCGACTCCACAGACCAAGATTATGGTATTGAATGTTTGGAGTGGTCTGTGCGGTCCAACGTGCGGACTCCAATTTTGTCACCATTCAACAAAAATGGAATAGTATTATGACACAATAATAGAGGTTACATTAATTGAATAAAGACAAAAAAAACATACCATGTGCGGGACAAACGCAGTGGACCGCAAAGGAGTAAAAATATGTGTGGTTAGAGTGGTTTGAGGAGAGAAAGATAAAAATAATATTTTGTAATTAAAAAAAAATCAAACAAACTTTCGTCTATATAACACAATCTCATAGTGCACACACACAACAAAACACAAGAGCATTGTGTAGAGGAAAAAAAAACACAAGAGCATTATTTACGTGTTTACAACATATCATCATTATTTTTTTCAAAACACAAGATCATGATTTGAAGATTTTCTTTCAATAAAATCAGGTAATTTTCTTTTTAAATTCAATGTGTGTGTTTTGCAAAATTATTCTTATTTTTGTAAAAATTTGATGTGTTAAACTCCATTTTTTTTATATTAAAGAAGAAAAATAAAACAAGTTATGGAGAAATTTATAATTATGTTAATTTTAATAAAACAATTATTTTAGTAAATCTGGACTAATTTGAAAATGATTATTTTAATTTAAAATCAAATATTTTGACAATAATGTTAAAAATTTGGCCGGGTTATACATGTTACTATATAGATTGTGTATTAGTTTTATGATACAATTACGTAAAAATATGAATAGTCTCTTAACAATTGGTTATAATGAATATATATATTTTAAACAATTATAGTAAATTTTGATATGTTTTATAGCTAAGAGTTATTTTATATTTTTGGATTTAATGTTTTATTTGATTTTGTTATAAATATTAGTTAAGTAAAAGAATATATAAAACAATATTTTTAATGATCATAAGATAATAAATTTATATATTTGTTGATAGGTAATTTTGTTTAAGGTTAAGTTGTATAACATATATTAGTTTGTTTATGTTAAATTGTTACATATTTTTTTATCAACCAAATGTGTTGACCCAACCAAAATTGGTAATTTTGTTTATTTTATCTAATCGGTATTATTATTTTTGTTACATTTATTTTACTTACCAAATCATGGATTTCCGTTGAATTTGTGTTCATAAAATGCAGATATGAATAGACATCGATCGAACACAAATTCTTCCGGACAAAGAGCCTCGAATGTTCCCAGTGAAGCAACAACAAGAGTAAACTTTTATTTCGTTTCCTACAAAAAAGTTTATATTAGTGTATATTTTATAACCGAAAACAATATTAAATTTTTAAATTTTTTATATTTATAGAGCACACATCCTTTAGTGCAAAGAGTTCCAAATGAAATAACAAGAAAAGTAAATTTATTTATTAGTATTCTATACAAAATTTGATAATAGTTATATTTATAGCCGAATATAAAATTAATTCTATGAAATGTTAAAATTTGTAGAGTACATCAAGATTTTATTGGAATGCCGAGCAAGAAAGAACATTATTTGAGTTGTATGATCATGCAATTGCTATGAACAATTACACTCTGAAGGATCCTCAGACTCTTGGTAGAGAGTATATGGTTGAAAAATTCAATCTTGCGTATAACATGAATGTAAACTATGGATTTTTCAAACACAAACTTGATGAATTCAAAAAAGCATACAAGAGGTGGAAGTTCTTGATGAAGTCTACTGGTATCAGGATCGATCCTGAAACATCCTTGATTGATGCACCTGATGAGTGGTGGGAAGCTCATGAGTCGGTAAAAATTCATAACCATTCTCATTATAATAACTAAATTAAAAACATAGACAAACTAATATATATAACATATAACCCATATATATTTTATTAGGGATGCAAAGTTACAAGATCGTTTAATCGAGAACCGCCAAAAAATTGGGATTTGATGCAACGTTGTCTTGTTTTACACGATGTTTATTCGCAACCTCAACAATCATCACGACAAAGAAGAGATGAGATATTAACTGAGAGACGGGCAGATGATGGCCTTCATGGTTTCTCAGATGCTGATGGTGATGATATACCTCAAAATAGGAATGATGATACACATCAACATGAAGAAGTGTACCGTGTTAACATTGATGATGATACACACCCATCCAATGAATTCACCCGTGAGACCACTCGAAATTCTGTTGGAAGAGGTGAACAACATGGTAGGCGTATGAGTAATTCAAGCTGCAGTGGGAGACATGGGGTTAGTACGCAAAGATCTGAAAGGATCTCGGGGACCAGTACTGGAAGTGGATCGAAAGGAACTCGAAGAAACAATCGTTTGAAACAACCATACAAGACACCATCACTGGCTATAGAGAGTTTCAACGACAAAGTTTGCAACAACTTTGCCCAGGTTCTTTTGACCAAGATGATTACGATGAGTTTAAAAAGGCAGAAGCAATATTTCTTGAGTTGGAGCTTCCAAAGTACACTAGATTCTATTGGGCATGCATTAACACACTTAAAGAGCTAGTGTTTTGGAGAAAATATTTCATTGATATTGCTAGGAGCACTGATGAGGATAAGTTACAACTGCTAGAAGCTATGACCGGCATTTCACGGAACAACCAAGATGTGCCAAAACAGTTGGGCTCTAACCAATCTCTTGGGAGTCAACATTCAGGAGGTGTATCATCTAGTAGTCCGTCTTCGGTGGGTAACAATTCATTTGGCTTATGGGGTCCTAATTTACAACAGTGGGGAACACCACCAAATGCACAACAGTGGGGAACGCCACCAAATGCGCAAAAATGGGGAACGCCACCTAATGCACAACAGTGGGGAACGCCACCAAATGCAGAAAACTGGGGAACACCCCCAAATGCACAACAGTGGGGAACGCCACCGAATGCACAACAGTGGGGAACACCACCAAATGCACAAAACTGGGGAACACCCCCAAATGCACAACAGTGGGGAATGCCACCGAATGCACAACAGTGGGGAACACGACCAAATGTACATCAATGGAACACACCACCAAATGCACAACAATGGAGCTCACCATCAACTGATCCACTTTGGGGTCTTTCCCCAAACTTTCAATATGGGGGTTCACAATTAAACTTTCATCTAGGGAGGCATGCATCAAATTTTCAACAAGGAGGCTCATCAGAAATGACTCCACCAAATGTTCAATATGGATTTACCCTTGGAGGACAAGTAGAAAATATAGAAAATACTCGTGAAGAAGGTTCAGAAGGTGCAACAGTAGGCACTTCACCTAACGTTCAATGATCATCACCACCCAATTTCGGTTTCACAAATTATTTTGAATCTGGATAAAATTCATAGACACATAGACCTGGAGGTTTATTCAGTATATGGGGAACCTCGCAAGGACAGAGTGCAAGTATAAATGAAAGTAATCAAAGTGATACTGAAAATGAGGATTAGCTTGTCAATTCCATGTTTTATAAATTTCATTTAAGTTACTCAATATTTGATGTCTTTTGATTGTATGGTTTGTAAGATGTTTTAACTTTTTACGTGTTTTGTATAATTTTATAATGGCAAAATTTTGTTTACCTAATGTACAATTTTTCCTGTGTTTATACTTTTCAGACTTTTCGTATATGCCAGTTGCGAGCACAAGGCCTCAACAATCTAAGTTACGAAGAGAGAATTGAATTGTATGGTTTGGAAAATGACCAGTTTGAGGAGTTAATAATCCAACCAACTTTGTCTTACTATGATCGATATTTTCAAAGAGCACCGGTTCAAACAGATGGAGGTTTGGGATGGAGAAATATTTGGTGTCGACTACAACAAGATGATGCCTCTTGTCTTCAACTATTACGAATGTCACTTCCAGCTTTCACAACATTGTGTAACCTTCTACAAACAAACTACGGTCTCCAACCGACATGAAATATAAGCATTGAAGAAAGTGTTGCTATGTTTCTACGGATATGTGGACACAATGAAGTTCAAAGAGATGTGGGATTGAGATTTAGACGAAATCAAGAGACTGTGAAGCGAAAATTTAGTGAAGTTCTAACGGCGACAGAATTACTTGCATGTGATTATATTAAAACTCCGACGACGCAAGAACTACACCGAATTCCTGAAAGACTAATAGTAGATCGAAGATATTATCCATTTTTTAGTGGATTTGTAGGAGCTATGGATGGAACTCATGTATGCGTTAAAGTGAAACCTGCATTACAAGGTATGTATTGGAATCGACATGACAATGCATCCTTGAACATCATGACAATATGTGATTTGAATATGTTATTCACTTACATTTGGAATGGAGCACCGGGATCGTATCATGACACATCTGTGCTAGCAATGGCAAGACAAAGTGATTCTGAGTTTCCTATGCCTCCGTTAGATAAGTATTACCTCGTTGATTCTGGTTATCCAAGCAGACAAGGATTTTTGGCACCATATAGATCATCACGTAACAGGGTGGTGAGGTATCATATGTCACAATTTAACTCTGGTCCTCCTCCGAGGAATAAAGAAGAATTATTTAATAAATGGCATGCTTCTTTACGTTCTGTCATAGAGAGGACCTTTGGAGTGTGGAAAAAAAATGGAGGATTCAATCTGATTTTCCAAGATACAACGTTAACGTACAAAAGAGAGTGGTAATGGCAACAATGAGATTACACAATTTTATCAAAATTTCAAATTTCTCAGATGCAGATTTTGCTGAAGTAATGACAGAGACGGGAAGAAATAACACAAATGGAGAACCTGTTTCAGCTGAAATGGAAGCATCAGAAATAGCAGATGGAGAATATATGATGCAAATAAGAGACAATATCGCAAATATGTATTGGCAAAATCAATAGTTTTAAATAATTTTATTTTTTGGCATTGTATTGTACTTAAATTTTTTGAATTAAACAGTTTACTTTATTTTTCCAACAAAATAGTTTTTAAAAATTTTAAAGTACAAATTTTTACATTTAAATAATATTTGTGTGTATGATTATTAAATTAAAAAAAAATCATTTTTCATAGATAAATATTAAACTATAATATAGTAATATATGTATCCCAAACCGCTGTTTGCACTTTTCACCATTCAAAACTTTACTTTTATACCGCATGTTGTTTTTTTACCATTCAAACATTATCTCGAACCGCACTTGAACCGCACCGCACCTCTTAAACCGTTATTTTCCGCACCGCACTGCACCTCTTAAACCGCTTGTCCCGCACCGCCCAAACCGCTGTCACCATTCGAAGCCTATAAATACAAATGTACGTAGTGTTTACTTTTAGTCATCCAGAAATATTTTACACAAAAGTCGACTTATAATGTTAAATTTGGTGTACAATGATGGGAATATGGGTACTCAGCTTTGGATTGCAAGTACAATATACAAAAACAACAGCGAGAAAGTCCGAATGGAAAATGGATACTATAAAAATAACAAAAGTGATGATATATAACTCAAATATATTAACTTGGAGGCACGTTGAGCCGCGGGTTTCTTGGTGTTGGACCACTCGTTTTGGTTACGATGCAGCTCATTATAATTATTATTATTGGCAAAATAAAATAATAAAATAATTATTTATTACTATTATCGTTTAATTCCAAATGATAAATTACATTTCCGTTTAAAGTAGAATTTGCTTCTTTTGTTATTGTGTTTTTCTTTTCGATTTACATGCAACAGTGCAACTATTAAATGTTGTCGTTGAGAGGAGTGAGAGAGAGACAGCGATGTTACCAAAGATCTTCCTAAACACATGTCACTATTTATCATTAACTGTCCATTTCCATGCAACGCAATTACAAAATTCCAACCTACCCTATATATTTCAATACTTGTTTCGACTAATCATTAATCACAGTAGCTATATTATTAACTCACCACTACATCAATATTTTTACGCAAAAAGTTGGGAAAACTTAAAAAAAAAAAAAAAATTGGGAAAACAAAGTCACATGAAATATAAATATCCATATTGATTAGTTAAAAATGTATTCACCATCCTATTTCAATGCAGTTAACGTTTATATTTTGAAAGTTCCATTTTAAATTTTATTTAAGTATATAACAGAAATTATAATAATCATAACATGATAAATTTTGAGTTCTGGAGTCAAACATTTTGGATATATTGTTTGATTCGACGATCAAACCGCATGTGTTTTTTTTTGAAACATCAATAAAAACCTCATGTTGATCTACCTGAGCAGTCAAATCAACATAAGCGCTTAAAAGGGGAGGTAAACCTCATGGTTATTGTTGTATTTTTTTTTTTTATATACTATATTTGCTGATCTGGTCAGCTTCGGTAGAAACACATCGAAGTGCTACAGAGTGGACATTTCTTCGAAAGGCCACCATACTGACTGATCTGAGCTTGAAATGTTTTCCGACTGATGGCAAGAACGCTGGATCGCTTGTTACCGAACTACCAGGTAAATTGTCTAGGCCGAAGTCCAAACCCATACTTCCCACATGGATGTGATTTTTGTTTTAAGGAAAACTGAACCATGGAGGGAGTATTTTAGCACATTCCCAAGTCTCATCTACCACGAGACCATAACTATGTTTTATATTTTAATTTTTTTTTGGATATTTTAAATTTATGCTTTGTCATAAAATTTTATGTTTATATATTTTCGTCTTTCATTTTAGAGCATAAAAACACATGTATTGCGTTTTTATGATAATTTGCATTAGGAAAAGTGGACGTTATTATCATTTTTTTATCACAACTTAAATTTCATTAATTTAGCAAACATCAAACTCTACTACAAAAGTAAGAATTACAGCCAAATTAAGGGGAAAAACACAAAGGCAAAGCAAATGCCAAAAGAACCACCAATCGATGGTTAAACAATAGATAACTTGACTATACAAGTCATAATAAAAGACTATCAGGAGTCGAACAACAAGAACGATCCTGTGAGAATCTTGAATGGCCGCACCCATTGCAACCCGAAGGGTTAGAGACACTGCACCAAAGGCAGAGAAGACCATCGAACGGGAGGAAGATCCTTATAGTACCGGCGACTCTTGAATACCCAAATCAAGGAGAATATTGTTAAGAGAAATTGCTCCATCAAAGAGTTTAACAAAGCCATATTCACTTGGAGAGTCATAGCATTAATTAAGACTGAAGCTATGGAGCGGCTATCGAGAGATAAGTGGATAAAGAGTAAGATGAAGGAGATTTGGTTGTGAACTCCTCCCAACTCCAACATCTTCCATCATTCTTAAGGGGTTTTTGATAACACACACCATAAAAGAGTAGACATGGCAAAGGTTACCCAATAGAACATAAACCAAATGATGAATGAGAACCTTGAAATAAACCAAACCATTAGTGAAAAAAAAAACCTGAAAGAAAGAAATTCTACCAAGACAAATAATCTTTACGTCAACCGTAAAACTTAGTAGGAATTCTTTAGTAACACCTCAAACAGAGGTAATAGATGGCTAAAGGAAATCCCATGAACCTCATATTTATAGGTAAATAAAATCTCATACTAAAATGACTAATACCTAAAAAGATAAATTTTGAGCATATGTTTGAGAAAAAGAGTCTCACCGAGAATCAAAGGGATCGAGAAGGTATTAGGGAAAGTCATGATCGAGAATTGTTGCGGCGACAGAGAATCAAGCAGTCCGGCGGGTTTGATGGATCCGGAGGATTCGCTAGAGTCTTCATCAGTAGCAGTAGTGGAGAGGAGGAGCGCATAAGATATAGTGGTTCAGAGTGAGCGGAGGGAGCACACCAAGGGTTCTTCACTGAATGTGAGCGATCAATTTTTGAAAGGTTCTTGCCGGAAAGCTTGAATCCGGCAAAAGAAAGTCGAGCCGAAATTTCAGATCTGACGGCCGACGCTTCGAGGAGATACACCGACAGAGGAGAGACAAAGGTCCTTGCCGGAGGAGAAGCACTTCCGATGTGACTGTTGCAGCTGTCTAAATCAGAGATACAAAATCTATCGGATGATAGCAATTTAGTTTGCATATCTAGAGGAGAAATCCGCAGTCAACTATAAATCCTCTGAGCATTTTTTTTTTCTCTTGAATGTCGAATTTGTAACTTAAAATAATAAAACTTGTGCTAGATTCATGTTTCAATTGCAATTCAAAAATGATTTAAGAGGAGAACATGAATCAAAGCACACTATAAAAATAATCTAAACTATGACTTTTGGATTTTTGAAAATTAGAAATAGAATATTCTTCGTATGGTAAAAAAAAATTATCGATTGTCGAGTGATATATATGTTATTTTATCCGTTTTTCTTAAATTTTTAATACGTTTTTAATAAAAAAATGAATGAGTTTTGGACTTAGTATGTTACTTTTAGTATTTTCGTGGGTTTTGAAGTCATTACAGGAAAATGGAGTATTTTGAACGTAAAAAGAGGAAAATCAAGCTTTTTCATGGAAGGACAAATTATAACCGTCAGTTGTTTCTCTCTAGATGAAAATGTTTCCACCATTGGATCAACCTTATATGGTACCACGGGATAGAAGAAAATCTTAGCTTCAAAAAGAATATTAGATCGTGGAAATCTAACTGTTAGATCTAAAGATATGCTCAATTTACCGAAGACAGATCGTGCAGGAAGGAGAAGCAAGCACATAATATTCATCCTTGATCAACCGGACACCATAGGTGATCGATCGATCACGAGCCCCTAGTTTTTACTCCGAGATGATTTATCAAGGTGATCGACCGTTCACCTAGGAGTCCGATCGATCACCTAGTTCGAGAAAAGAGAAAAATCGTTTTTGAAGAATATCTCATAAATCTTTTGGAATATACCTGATCTGCTCAAATTTCCCTGAGCTACTCTCTCAAATTAAGAGATCGTAGTAGTACTTAGGGATCGAATCCACAGGGAATCAAATCACACAATCGACTAATGAATTCGAATTAGGCTAAGCAAATATGTATGAATGTAAAGTAGAAAGGAAAGCAAACAAGCAGACTGTGATATGGTTCTAGTAATCAATGAGACAAAAGAGTTAGGCTATGGGCAATTCTCAGGAATGAATCGAAATTGAGGATAAAAGACTGTTAGGATTTTATTAAGCACAGTTTTAGAACTCAAACACGAATATAAACCCAATCAACTTTCATTGCAGAGATTTTCTATGACTAAATCCCTAAATTCCAAATTTCTTTGTAAACTTAGTGAATAAAATTAAGCATTAAGTTCAAGTTTGATTATTCACAAAATTACTAAGCCAAATTTCTTTGAGAATAGATAATTTGCTTATCTAAGATTATATCAGGTTGTTAATAATACTTTCGCATCTATTAAAGCAACTTAGGGTTTCTAATTTCAGTTGATCAATCATAAAATCAGAGTTATAGCAATCTAGATGAAGAACAAGAAGATAAATCCCAACAGTAATCAATCCTAAGAATTTCTCATCAATCCCTTGAATCTCCAAAACCTAACAAGGAATCTACTCAGACATAGATGATGAAAACATTATCAATAGAAAAGAGTAAAACAATTGTCTCAATAGAAAACCAGATGTAAACTTGAAAACCTAAAAGAAAACTATATATAATGTATCAAAAACGGACTGGACTTCTTCTGCAAACTTCTGGGCTTCTATCGCAAAAAGGAAATCTTCAAAAACTTGACATCTTCTCGTTAGATATAAGTGTGTCGATCGACACAGTCTTGAAAACTCAACTTCTTCTCGCATCGGACATGTGTGTCGATCGACACAAGCTCCAAATTTCGACTCCGAGTTGGTCACTTCGGCTCTTCTTTCCTTGATGCTCCAAAATGCTCCAAAAGCTCCCATTATGCTCCAAACGTTCATTGACCTACAAAGACTCTAAAACAAAAAGAAAACACCAAAAAGACTCTATAGAAAAGACTTATATAATAGTCAAAAACGGATAAAAACCATGATATATCAATACCCTAGCCGACTTCTCTACCTGTAAAAGCATAGGAGAGGCCATGAAAATCAGCACACGCTCTCATCACCATTCTCCCAGCCACCAAAGCTCTTCACCGTCCAAAAATATTTGGTTTCTTATCGAGTTTTCATTGCTTTGTGAAGGGAGAAGGGATCTCATCCATAGAGAAGTTTTTTCAAACCCTTTTACTACTGTTCTTAATGATTATGAATTTATCTATTGCTTTTGCTATGGTTTACTTTGTCATGATTGAGTAGGTCCATTGTTGGGTTCTAAGGGGATGAATTCGAGGGGATTTCATGGTTCGATAGATAGTTTTGTAACTAGGGTGGCGCTTTTGAATTGATTAAGAGTATTCCTTAATCTGGATTTGTTCTTATTGCATGTTTTGGGGTTTGATCACCTTAAAACTGATCTTAGACGAAGTATTATGTGCTAATCGTTCCATTGCTTTGTCGTGTATTTAATGTTTGATTCTCTAGGTTACGAAAGTTAACTTATTGAGTTGGATGAACAATTGAACTTGTCGACAATTGCATTAGAATAAATCCTTGTCGCTGTGAGAGTATGATGATATGATGAATTTGAATTAGGAGTTAATGCTGCGAGAGTATGCTTAGCTTATTATGTGTTCATATTCTAGGAAGAAAATTGAATTGATAACCCCTAAGAATTTGCTTGAATAATTGGAACTGTGAATCCTTGAGAGAAAACCCATCGTTTTTCTCTTATTGCTTACATCGATTTTATTATTTGCTCGATTACCTGAAACCACAAAAACCCTGTTTGACTTAGCGTAATTCTTTGATTTACATTGTTTCTGTGTGTTCTAAATCTTTTTGGATTCGATGCCTAACTACTACAATCGACAGGTTATGCACTTGCAACCTAGGTTGTTTTATTTTGGGTAAAACTTAATTTTTACCTTATCATCGAGTTCAAAATCTAACAAAATGGGTCAAGCATAATTATGTCTTTTTTTTAACAACCATATAACAAAAATAAGATTTTTGACTATTTACCCAACCAGGAGGATAAGTGTGTATATAAGAAATTTTGGTCAAAATTATATGTATAGAACATGTTAGGCAACCTGCTTTTGAATTAATAGAACAAAAAAAAAGATATGACGAAACTCACCAAACTCATCTAAGATGTTGGCAAAGGCATGTAAATCCTCTGGGAATATAGTCATATTAATTAGATCTAAGCGATCTGAAATTTAAACAATTTGTCTCGAAGACATGACATGGTAATCATTGATCAAAGATGATTGACATCGTCCACAATAATGCTTTCATTTCTGAATGTATCACTGATGAAATATTTTTAATATCTTGGACGTCTAAGATTAAAGTTATTTCATTGAGTGCACATCCACCCGGAACTGAAAATTGGATATGAACTTTTCCTTGACCAATCTACTCGTCATTTTGTAGTCAATAAATGTTGATCCTTATATTCTTAGACCTCTGGTTGATGATGTCTAAGTTCTTGTGTTTTGTTCCACATCGAATACTTACTTGAAGCATGGTATACGATATATGAAAGATCCGACTCTGCTCCTATAATTTTGTTTATCTCTTGCTTTCCAAATGAACCACATGATCCATGGAAAAAAATTGTGACTCCATCATATTTTATAACTAATCGTTTAAAATTAGGTATATGTAGTAAATTGGATCTTTGTTAGATGTAGAATTTCTTTTTCTTCCTACTCACTCGTATTATGATGTACTATATAAGACGTATCTTGTTGTGCTTCTTAATATTGTTTTTCTTGCTTTCTAAATTAACCACATGACCCAAAGAAGCGAATCATGTGATCTCCATCTTATTCTGCTGACTGATCTCTCTGAATTGAGTTTCACCAAAGAATAATCTAAATAAGAGTATACCAAATTAGTCAGTAATGTACTTATATACAATGTGATCTAAATTAGAGTATAACGAATTGAGTTTCGCCAAAAAAATCAAAATTAGATTATACCAAACTAGTCGGTAATGTATTTATGTACAATGTGATCTCTAACCCATTCTCCTAACTAATCGTTCCGACTTGACTAACCTTTATGTACAGAATTCCTTCTATTCATTAATATTATTGTTCCTTTAAAAACCAAGGTATGATTTTATTTTCTAAGGATTATATGCTATGACTAACACTTGATTTTTTGATATTTTTTTCCTAAGTTCTTAAGAAATTCATCAGACATGTAAAAAGGGATGTGAGCCAAAAGAAAAAAAAACAAGAATCATCATGCTTGATTATGAGCTTTATGGAACCGAAACTTAGTTAGCTTGAGTAAATTTGAAAAGTACTTGTGTATACTTCACCAAAACTTAATTAGCTTGAGTAAACATGGCATCATTGATCAAAACCCAACCCATTCGAGAAAATCGGCTCTAACTTTACCAATAGACTTAAAATGCCATGTTTTTGGTGGATTTTAAATATGGCTTTAGAACATGTTTATTCATAAACCTGAGTGGGTTTCTTGGGCCAAAATAATATTAAACAAATGATTTTGGGCTGAATATTTATTGGATCATTTCTGTTAAACGAAACATTCGAGTCGGTTCGGCGGTGACACGTGTCGCGTTTTTAGTGGACCGCGAGAAAAAAAAATTTAATTTTGGGGGAAGAAAAAAATCAGACAATCTCGATCATTCTCTTCTCTCTCTGGTGCGATAACGAGGGCGATTTATCGATAACGACGACGATTCCGACGGCGAATCGTCGTCATTGATGGTGAATCATCTTCTGTCTCTTCTCTTCTCTAAGGTTACAATCCATCGCGACCGTCTCTCTCTCTCCTTCTCTCTCTCTATCTCTCTGTGAAGGGGAATCAAAGGAAAAATCTTCAATCCGACCGATTCTCTGCATGAATTGATGGTCTTATGAGGATCTATGTATCTCTGTGAAGGAGAATCGAAGGAAAAATCTTGTTCGGCGCAATCGCGGTAGAGAAGAACCCTAGGAAGGGGAATCGACCGATTTCTTGGTATTGTTCCAATCTCTTCGTTACAGATGCTTTTTGCTTGCTTAATTTCGTTATAAGGACTAGTAGATTATGTTTCAGAAACTTTTGATCTGATCATGATTGGTCTCTGATTTGAAGCAGATAGCCTTCAGAATCGTGCTTTGCATGAGCCGATATCGGCTTCTCTTCGTCTAGATCTCTCTGTGTTGGTGATGAACAGATAAATTTTCGATTTTCATTGTAGATTCAATTAGCTACTGATATGAGATGTAGATTTGTAAACAGTTTGTGTGTTTGTAGGCTTGACTGTAAATGTTTCTACTTAGAATATGTTTGTGTGTGGTTTTTATTTGCAAATTCGTAATTTGTGTATTTGTAACGACCGCGAACCAAAAATTTGTGAATAACTGGCGGGTCGGTTGGAAACCCGGGTTGTTATTATTATTTTTTTTTTGTATAAGTCAAAAGCCATGTTTTAGGGTGCCATGTTTTGTGGAGCCTTGTTTTGGGGAAAGGCTGAATCATTAAGAGAGTGTTCCAATCATCGAAATTACGGGCTTATTTACCGTCGTTATATAAGGATACAGGAGACGATCTAGATATCATTGGAAAAGCCCCAAGTCTTAGCTTTCTATAGACACCGAGTTCGATTTAATCAGAGGTGACCTCCGTTCTCTGTGTGCTTTCAAAGTCAGTGTGTCGTTTTCTGAAATTTCTGTTTTCAGTTCCGATCAACGAGTTTGCGAGCTGTTTTCCCGTCGAACTGCTTAGATTTAGGAGACGGTTTATACACCGTTGGAACCATGTGATGCAGGTAAAGAGAAAATGTGATCGTGGAATCAGGGCGAGGAAGAGGAGATGATCTAGTGTCTCGTTTGTATTTATATCTATTCCGCTTTTGCTATTGTGTTGAATTATTGTGTGTTTTAATATTTATGGGGATATTATTTCGGTGGTTTTAAAAAAAAAAAAAAAAAAAAAAAATTTGGTTGTTTCAGTATTTATGAACATGTGTGTGTGTTCTTTTTCTTTGCAAATCCAGAGCATTATGTTTGTTTTTAAAACCAATGATATTGATATGTGAATCTCTGCTTTTTTGATAAGTTAACAAGATTAGCTTTGAGTTTCTGTTTTGGTATTTTCAGAGTATATTTGCTTTTGATTACACTTGTTAGATCATTGGTCTAACTTGTCTGTGTGTTTAGGTCAATTACTATGTCAATGGTCGCCAATACCATATGGCTTACTATCTCACGGATGGTATATATCCGAAATGGGCAACTTTAATCCAATCAATTTCTCAGCCACAAGATCCGAAATCATCATTATCTGCTACTTATCAAGAAGCCGTCAGAAAAGATGTCGAGCGTGCTTTTGGAGTCTTGCAAGCTCGATCTACAATTGTCAGATACCCGTCGCTTACTTGGGATAACAAAAAAATAGGGAAGATAATGAGAGCATCTATCATATTGCACAATATGATAGTAGAAGATGAATGAGACAGATGCACTCAATATGATTTGAAAGAATTTGCACAAGGAGGAGAAAGCGGGACTTCACAAGTGGACTACACGTATTCTACAGAGACATCTACATATGTGGACAATATGATGGCCAATCGAGCTCTAATTCGCGAGGAAAGAATGCATAAACAATTAAAACTGATTTGGTTGAGCATATTTGGCAAAAATTTGGCACAACTTAAGACTAGAGCCAAGTTTAAGAGATTTTTACGGATTGTAATATACGCTTAAAATGTTATGAAATATAATAAATTAGTGTGTTTTTTAAAAATCTTGTATATTTATATATAGTAATTTGATTTTTTCATTTGATTTTTTTTTTCAAAAAATAAGAAAAAAATTATTATTTTTTTATTCTAGTGATACCCATTGAGTTTCACCATTAAACCTACAAATCTTACAAAAATCTTAATGAGTCTCATTGATTAAACAACTAATTAAATTAATACTAAAAAAATGTTAATGATACTCATTTGGTTCATGAGTAAACATGCTCTTAGGCAATATTCACGGATTGCAAGAAAACCCCACGATCATCTTTCGTTGACAAAAATCACCAAACTCAGCGTCAATCACCAAACTGAGAGGAATCGGAAGTTGGAGTTCAAAGAGAAATGGACCAGTAGGACCTAAACAAAGATTTTATTCAAGAGCTTTGCTATCCTTAGGATTCACAAATTATGATAATATTTTTGTGACTATGTTGACTCATATCAAAGAGAGACCGTTTTCCCTTTATAAAACAAAAAAAAAAGTTACGAAAAAGAGAATGGGAAAGAGCTTGTCCTTTAATTTGAAGGCTCGTTGATAGTGACGTTATTTCGGAAATCGAAGCAAGAACTAAAGCCAAAGGTGAAAGTAATATGGGATTTGAAGCGAAAATGGAGGTTGATCTAGTGGATGCGGTAGACAAGGATGGTTTGGCGATGTCGAAGAGATCATGACCAGAAGATGATAGAGAAGAGATCCGATCTAAAGATTACGATAATTTTGAAGTTGAAATCGATAGATGAAATTTCGACACGATCTCAAAAATCATGGGAAAGTAGAGCATAAAGCGTCCGAGTAGAGACCACAAAGAATTTCGCCCGCAATGAAGGCCAATTGGCGGAAGCTGAAACAGTTCTTCGAGTGAACCATGTTGGGCCCGAAAGAATAGATTAGCGTTGTTCAAGATGAAGGTTGGTCGAAGAAAAAGCACCAGTGGAAAAGTCTTATTTTGGAGCAAAGGAGTTATGTCGTGCGACTGCATGTGGTTTCAGACCTCTTTTATGTTGTACTTGAAACAATAATGTTTTTAAGTTTTCATTCAAAGATTTAAATTTATTTGATTTTCTTACCAATTATATTATGCATAAGTATTTTTGTTGATTATGAGACATACGAAGTTCTCCGAATAATCTGCTAAATGCCCATGTGGACGTGGGCTAGTGGTAAGGAGGGGGGAGGAAAAAGCTTTTATGCTTATCCACCCAAGTTCGAGCCCTGGCAACTACAACACAAGCACATGGAAAGTCTATCAGTTGGGCTGAAGGCCCAATTGGTTTATCCAGTAGTCAGTAATGCAGGCGGCCTAACTATCCCCTCGCACTTAGTCGGAAGGCATCCCAAATTTGGGATAGGCAGAATGGTAGCCATTTGGATCTCATGGGTCTAATGGCCCGTTGAGTACCTCATGGTGTATGTTGAACTGTTGAACCAAGGGCCTAACCGTTAACGCGGTGGACCAGTCCACTTTGTAGCACATTGGTGCGTTCCTACCGGGGCCGACCGGATAGCCAATAGGGTTATAAAAATAATAATAATAATAATAATCTGCTAATGGGCATATAGACAGAATTCTAAACCAAGTTTCTAAATTGTCGTTTAGTATATTTTTGCAAATGTAAACGTAAAATAGTTTCTAAGTTAGCTATTTATACGCAGTGGGTGCGGTTGCGGCTGCGGGAGATTGCGGAAGCGGGCGGTAGCGGTTTCAAACGTTATGGAGTAATTTATACGATTGGCTCAGCGGTTGAAAACTGGTGCATTTGTGGAATGTTTATGACTGGTTGACAGCGGGTGAAGTAACGGTTAAACATTACATTAATAATATAAACACAGTATATAGTTATAAAAAAATCAAAAACCATACTATTAAAATAAAATATAGAAAAGTCATTGATTCAATATAATTTGTAATAGAATATCATGAATATATTTCTTATGTCCTTTTTAAAAAATTTTAGTTTAGACGAAAGCTATGATTTTGATAAAAAAAAATGGAAATTGTGATTTTGATGGAGAATTTCTTTTATTTTAGAGAGATTAATGTGATTTTAATGAACATTTTACCTAGTTAGATTTATTAATTAGTGATCAAGAACAATTTATCGAAAAAATTACGATTTGAAGATTTTATAAATATTAAATTATGATAGGTTATTAAGTTTTAATTAGAAATTTTCAAATTTTTGATATATTTCATAATTATAGTTACTAAAATATCAATTTTTAATTTATTATATTTATTTTGATTTTTAATCAATTTTATTTTTGTAATTATTCAACCGCAACCGTCCGCAACCGCAAACGCAAACGCTTGAAGGAATCAGTTTTTGGATTTGAGAGGTTTGGAGCGAAACAAAGCGGTATAAAGCGTTTTTAATGATTATTTTTAAACGCCAACAACCGCTAGCTTCCGTAAACACAACATTTACAGATAGTAACGGATGAACCAATCAATCTCTTAATGTAGATGTAAACGCTAGTTGGGATTGCAAGCCAAGAGATGAAAGTGAATATCATGCATTATTACCGAACAGGTGATCTAATTCCCATTGATGTATAAAATTGTATCTGATGAAAAATATGATTTGAAGTATACCGAAACGAGAATTTGAATCATATCATGCAACTCAAGCGTTAACACGAATTTACAAAACGGTGATTCAACGGTGGTGTGTTTTAATTCAGTATTTATGCTTATATATTTTTCATTAAAAAATGATTAATATTTACACACATATAACCAATAAGAATCAAGACGTTGAAGAAAAATTAATAATTGTAACATCTTGGTCCCCATAAATAATAATAATTGAATTTCACTGTTCTTGTATTTATAAGTATCAAAAATGATCAAGAACAAAAAAATGAAGAGGACCCATAACTAAATGAAGACATTATTGGATATGATTAAAAACATAGAAGTAAATATTTTAGTTTGTAGTGTAGAAGAGGAGCTTTGACTTTGACCACATTAGAATCGTACACCATCTTTATTGGATAGTTTTTCACGAGAGTTTCTCATATAAAAACAAATATTAAAATAATAAATAATGATATTAAATTATAAAATCTTTCAAAAATTTTGAGAAAAACTCTCATTTGAGAGATTTGAGAGATTATCTAGACTATTTTAAGAGACTTTTATAATTAAATATAGTTATTTGTTGTTTTATTATTATTTTTATGAGTGAGAGATTTTTGTGAAAACCCCTATAATGGAGTTGCTCTTACTTATGTACCCAACGCTTCTCAATGCAAAGAAGCACATGTATCCCATCTACTTATGCATATGTATTTAATGTTCGTGAGCTTCTACTCCACGTATATGATTAATTGTACTACCTTTCATAAATATATTTTCAATAACCCCTCACAAAATATATAGAAACACAGATCTAGAAAATATTTTGTATGAGACACAATAAAACTAAATTTTAACAAAAAAATATAATTTATTGTTAATTACTTTAAAATCACAACATATCTCTTTAAATCCACATTACTTCAAAAATATTTTCAATAACACTTAATGTTTTAAAAATTTAAAATTAATGTTTGAATAACATATGATTTTTCAGTTTCATAAAAATCACTTCAAATCTTAAAATTGAATACACCCCCCCCCCCCCCCCCCCCCCCCCCCCCCCCCATAAACTTATTAGTTATTTTACTATCTTTAAATCACCGTTCAATTTTTGTTTTTGTACTTCTTTCACCTATTTTACTTATCTTCCATTTACATTTGATCAATATGTATACTACAACTATAATATATAAAAAGACAATTACGTATAACTTGTTTTGTTGTCACTATTTGAAAATGTGGTGAATATTATAGGCTAATTGGTATTTTTCCTCATTTGTAACTTTGTAAATTCTTTATACACTAAAGATGAAAAACTCGTACTTCCGATTGCCTTATAGATACTTCATATTTCCTTCTTTTTTTTTTGGTCGAAAGATACTTCATATTTCCAATCAATCAATTCAAGCAAAGTGTTATTTTCTTAAATATAAATGAAGAGGTACATTATGTGCACCCAATAAGCAAAGCAACATTACTTTCAATGACTTTTAGGGTTTCGTAGGTTACATATATCATGTCTTAAACCATTATTAGAACCATGACGAAAATTTCGTTTCGTATCCAAATGTCATCTCACCTATAGGTTCTAGATATATATATATATATATATATATATATAACATTCGTATACCAAGTACCAACTCGTAATATTTTAGTCCACCATAGAAAATTTGTCTTAGGCTAATAAAATCAACAATATTTAGAGATCGAACCATCGTCCACACCAAAAATCACAAATAATCGTTGGGCATTTAAGATATTGAAAAGAGATATATATTAAAATAGAGCAAGGTACATTAATTTATCATCAACGGTGTGAACACCGACAATAACCATAGGGATAAGGTACACAAAGAAGAGAACCAGTTCGCAGAAGAGTACTAATGAGGTACTCAATAATCCATTTCTTCAATTATTTATGCAAATATATAAACCCCACCGTCGTTTTCTTGTTTCCCTCAATTATTTCATAACGTCTATATACATATATCATAATATAAAATATCTATATTTATATTTTAATCACATCAAACAACTTACAAGATCGAAACAAAGAAACGATGCTCGCTTTTTGTTTTTTGTTTTTTTTTTGGTTCGTTGGATGCAAATAGTTTGTAACCTAACGTGAAAATTGGTTTGGAAAATCATGTGGATTCCTTATTCAATAACCTTTGTATAAAACTCCGGCTTTGTATCTTCCCCGAATTTTATATAATATCAACAAGAAAAGAAAAAATATACCCTTTAAAATAAAATAAAATATAACGTTGGTTTCTTTATGTTGATCGATAATATATATATCGGTTTCAGTGATTATTACGTCATACATGGAGGTTCGAAGTTAGCATGAGTTTTGAATCTTTTGATCCATTAAAATTGGATAAAATAATTAAGGTACATAATATAACACTATAATTTGAAAAGGAATTAAAATCAAGATTAATCTTCAAACGATCCACCTACTACAATGTCTTCTTCCGAGTTAAGTTAATCAAATAGAGTTGTTCTGGTTCAATAACATCCGTATTAAATAAACAAATAACATCGTTAACTAGATCGAATGTTTTGAATCACACTGGCAAATTTCTAAGACAAAGAGTAGATCAAGTTACTACAAAGACAACATAAAAAAAAACATATATGAAGATGGATATATTACTAGATCTCGAGACTACTAACCAAGTTCTTCTGCAACATTGAGTTCTTGCAATGAGCAATAGCTCCTTGAATAGCACACTGTAACTCTTCCATTGAAGAAGACATACTGTTACTGTTGCTGCTACTTGCTCCTGCCGTCCCCGCCGGGAAGCCACCACGTGTCAGTACACCGGAATGACTCGGAGATGACCTCATAGACGACGGACAGCTCGCTGCGCATCGTCCTCGTTTGGTGTACCTCATTAGGTTACCGGAGAAAGAGATCGATAGACCGTTGCTTCCGCCGGAAACTGCGGTCGAGGCGGAAGCCACGGCGGTTGCAGGGATGTTGCCGGAGTCTTTGAGAGATAATGATGACTCTGTTTTCAAAGTGGAAGAAGAACTCTGTTTCTGAGATAACTTGTCGTATAAAGGTTTGACTTTTTTCATGTATTTGCGAATAACTTCTTTCGCGGTGGAGCTCATTCTCTTAACCGACGACGGGGGAGCGGCGGCTGCGGCGGAAGAGGAGGAGGAGGAGTGGATAACGGTTTTGGGATCTTTCTTGAAAACAGAGGAGAATCTAGAGAGTGAGAAAGCAGAGGATTTGTAATGAGGATTCTTCTTGGGTGGTTTAACGAAGAAGTCTTCCTCGTCGGTTACAGAGCTAGGACGGGAAGAGTCACAGCAGTTATTATCGAGCGGAGGAGGATGGATGAGGAGAGGGAAAGAGGCGGTGGAATCAGTGGAGGAGGAAGATTCGGTGGAGTCACGTGCGGCGGAGGAGGATGAGGAAGAGGAGTAGTCGGAGGAAGAACAGAGTGTGCGGACGAGAGAGAGACGAGGAGAGAGCTGAAGAGGGAGGAGCTGGCCTTTGTAGAAGAGCTCATCTGCGGGACAAAGGGAAGAAGATGCTTTTCGCGGCGAGATCGAGATGTTGAATTCGAATTCCGATGAAGATGACGACGGAGATGACTGAGATTGCGGTGGCGAGTTACGTGGCCGTGGTTGACGTCTCATCTCTTCTCTCTCTTTTGTTTTTGTATTAGCACTCTCTCTCTCTCTCTCTGCTTTGTATTAATTTTGGATTCGATGTAAATGATAGAACAATGCAATGTTTTTAATTTATTATTATAAGTTTTTTCTTTTATAAATTAATATAATAAAGAGGCTACTCTGCAGTGCAGTTGATATCATGAGAAAAGCCCACGATGATCGCCAGATTGAAGCTGTAGTCACATGCAATGCAATTAAATAGTGTTATAGGATTGCAGAGTTGATTAATGACGTTTGTTGCTTAATTAATTAATTTCATATCTAATCAGTTGTAGGAGTGAAGAGTGAGTAAAGCCTAGTTGTGACCTGTGTGGTACGATCCCCGAAATTATGGTATCTCTAGGTTTTGCAGGTCGGATTTGATTGCTTGGTGTCACTACTTCTTTTTAATTTGTTAACTGTTTCATCATCTGGAATACATTTTTAGTTTGTTAGGTGTGAGTTGGTAACTCATGGTTAAGATTGAGTTATTGGTATAACTCATAGGCATCAAATGGTAACAACATAATTTGAAGAAAATGAAGAATATAAAGAATGTGAAGAATGTTGTTACCAGTTGCATAATTGTGAAGAATTGAAGAATATGAAAAATGGATACAAAGAGACAAAAATTGAAGAATTGTTGTGGAAAAAAAATATTACCTATTGGAGATTTTTGAAAAAAAATATTGGCATTTTTAAATACTAGGCCTAGGCATACGGGTATTCGAGTCGGGTATAAGTTCGGGTTCTATCCGGTACAGTTTCTGTCGAGTATAAAATTTTTATATCCATACAGATACCTATAAATTTTCGGGTCGGTTACAGATACATGTTCGTGTCGGGTCACAATTAATTGTACCCAAAAATTTCGGGTACAGGTTTGGGTACATGTTATTTTAGGTTCAATTGTACTTAAAACTGTTTTTTCTCTAAAATCTACAAAAAAATAACCTATAAAATGAAAAATATTTGAATCAAGAACAATACAAAACATTTAAAATACCAAATTTAAAATTTAAATTAGTTAAAAATGTGACAAAAGGTACCTATGCATGGGTATACGGGTATTCGGATCGGGTACACTGTCGGGTCTAGAAATTTTATGCCCATATACCTTTAATTTTTGGATCGGACAGATGTTCGGGTTTTTCGGGTCGGGTACAGGTTCGAGTATTCGGGTTGGATACATGTTCTGTCGGATCTAGAAATTTTATACTGTAAATGTCCCTATAAATTTTTAGGTCAGGTACATGTTCGGGTATTCGGGTTCGGTTTTATATGCTCAAACCTATTTAATACGTAATAATTGGCAAAAAAAAATATTTGTGAAAAAATCATTAAATATAGAAATTTTTTGAAAAATACTATTTTTCAAGTGTTATTTTTCAAAAAGACCACATTTTCAAAACCTTTGCAAAAATGCCACTTTTTCAAAATTATTTACTCATTGTATCATTTATGTTTGTGTTAATTATGTTGTATTAAGATTTAGTTTTGAGGGTTTACGGGTTTTTAGGGTCAAAACATTTTTTAAGGTTTAAAATTTTAATATTTATACTTTAAAAATTCATAATAAGAGTCATTTTTACAAATGGACAACGGAAAAACTGTCATTTTAATACCGAACTATTCATTTTGAGCCAAAATAAATACCAACTTTCTAATGAGTAAAAAAATTACATAATTTTGGTTGACTCGCCCAAATTAGGTATAGAATTAGTCAATTTTAACATCTGTTAACTACTGTTTACTTTATCCGTTCAGTTTCAAAACGGCCTTGTTTTGAAATTATTAAAAAAACTCTCATAAGGACAACCCATATTGACATTTTTGCAAATGTATATACCAAAAGTGAATTTTTATAATTATCCTTTAAATATACATGTAGTGTGATTAAATCTTACTAAATTTGCTTGAAAATTCTAAAATAATATTGTAATATTTTAAAATTAGGTTTACTAAAAATAATTCAATTTCCATAGCAAAATATTATATCATAAATTTTATGTATATAAATTTTTTTTATCGATCTATTAATTTATTTAATTAATTATTTTTTCAAAAATTCAGCACATTTAGCAGATTCTGCAAGAAATCACTAAAAATTCAACAAATTCAGCAATTCAGCAGAAATTCAGCAAAAATTATGCGGTTACCATTTACACCCATAGTTAAGTAAAAAATGTCATCAATTATGAATTAATTTAATTTTTTTTAAATGTATTTTGAGTTATAATGTGTTATCGTTGATTTACAGTTTAGAGTTATGACATTTGTAAAATTATTAACTCAAAAGTTAACTCAACATCATAGAAAATTTCATGAGCTAGAGATTAAGTTAAAAAAAAAAATGTAATTGTTTAAAAATTCCAACTTTCCAAGGAAATGTTTGATTTTTGTTTTAATTGATTTATTGATTCTATTTAAATCCCTTTAAATAATCATTCCACTATTCCAAATTTCCAATTACCCTTTTTTAGTCATAGACCTTTCGTAAGCTTTCTAGTTTATATTTGAATAATTAAAACAAAGTTATTCCAATTATCTAAACTGTTAAGTTTTATTTTATACTTTTTAAAATAATTATTTGAATTTGAACTTACATAGAATTATATATATATATATATATATACATATATATATACTTACGTAGACTTATATATATATATAATTATAATAGGCATTATTGATAATTTACTATGTTTAAGTTAATATTATTTTATTTTATCTTTTTGTATTATTAAATTTGCAATAATTGTTATTATTACTACTTTTTAATTTATTTTATTTAATAACACAGCCTGCACCAAATGTTACTAATCAGTGGTTTTGACAATAAAACTAACTCATATTTCTGTTGTAAACTCACCATATAATTCTACAATGTCTATAATTTTTACTCAAACTTACATCAAATTATAACATATACTGCAACTCAACTTTAAAATGATGGAATTTCATTTCCATTTCATGTTTCTTACGTTACGTTACGTTCACTACAAGAAAACAGCCACTATTCCGACGGCCAAGATTTCCGTCGGAATTTTTCGACGGCTTACCGACGCAATTGCGACTACCATTTCGTTAGCGGTGGCCGATGGGATTGGTGGGGTGTTATGTCGGAGTTTTGTGACGGAATTCCGACGGAAATCCGTTTTATATAAGTTCCTTCATTTCTTCGTTCATTCATAACACAATTTTACAAATCAAAAAAATTTGTTAGCGATGAGTTCATATTTTCGGTCTTGGATGGACGAGCCAATGATGGATATGGGCTCGAACTTATTAACATCCGCTTACGCTGCAGGTATATGCGAGTTCATGAATTTACCCAGAAACCAAGATGCAGCAAAAAAAGGTCAGGATATCAAATGTCCATGTTCTAATTGCTGTAACAGAATTAGTGTTGCGGTTCATACTGTTTGGAATCACTTATATAGATATGGATTTAGGCCGGGATATAAGGTTTGGTTTTTACATGGAGAAAGCAATTACGAATATGGTAGTACTAGTAGTAATGCACCTTATTTTCCGGATAGCGTAGAAGAACGTACAACGGAAGTAGATGTTGGGGTAAGTACGGTTGCGATGGTTAACGACGCGTTTAGAGAGAATTTGCAGTCGGGTGGTTATGAGGGTGATAGGGTTGAAGAACCTAATTTAGAATCTCGAAGGTTTTTTGATATGTTAGACGCATCAAAGCAACCACTGTACAGCGGTTGTAGGGAAGGGCATTCACCGTTATCTTCTGCTAGTAGGATGATGAACATGAAGACCGATTACAATTTGTCCGAAGAATGTGTTGATGCATTCGCCGAGTTTGTGAAAGATGTTTTGCCAGAGGATAATCTTTCTCCAGCATCATACTACGAGGTCCAGAAACTTGTTGCCGGTCTTGGTTTGCCCTACCAGATAATAGATGTGTGCATCGACAACTGCATGCTATACTGGAGAGAAGATGAGAACAGAAAAAAATGTAAATTTTGCCGTAAACCACGGTTCCAAGACACAAGTGGCAGAGTGAAGATTCCTTTCAAACGGATGTGGTATTTACCATTATCAGAGAGGTTGAAGAGGCTGTATCAATCAGAACGCACTGCTAAGGCTATGAGATGGCATGCAGAGCATAATCAAGATGGAGATATTACGCATCCTTCTGACGCAGAAGCGTGGAAACACTTTCAATCGGTATATCCAGATTTCGCATACGAACGCCGAAATATATACCTCGGCTTATCCACTGATGGTTTCAACCCATTTGGAAAGCATGGAAGAAAATATTCATTGTGGCCGGTCATCGTAACACCTTACAATTTTCCTCCTTCTATGTGCATGCGGCGAGAGTTCCTGTTTCTCTCAGTTCTAGTTCCTGGGCCAGATCATCCAAGACGATCACTCGATATATTCCTCCAACCATTGATCTATGAGTTGCAGATGTTGTGGGAGCATGGTGTTGAGGCATTTGATGTTTCAATCCAGCAGAATTTCAACATGCGTGCGGTTCTTATGTGGACCATAAGCGATTTTTCGGCGTACGGTATGTTATCTGGATGGACAACGCATGGAAGATTGGCATGTCCTTATTGCCAAGACAATACTTCAGCATTCCAATTGCAGAACGGAAGGAAGACTTCATGGTTTGATTGCCATAGGTGTTTTTTGCCGGCAAATCATCCATATCGTCGGTCTAGAAGACATTTCAGAAAGAATTTTCCAGTGTTTAATGGTCCACCTCCTGAGATAGATGGTCGCAGCATATTGGAACAGTTACGAGATTTTGGTGCAGAGCGAACTCCTGAATGTGGGGGTAATGGCCATCACCCCGTCGACGGCTGTGGGGAATATCACAATTGGCATAAGAAAAGTATTTTCTGGGATTTGCCTTATTGGAAAGATCATCTACTGCGGCATAATCTAGATGTCATGCATGTTGAAAAGAATTTCTTTGACAACATCATGAACACCATTTTAAATGTACCAGGAAAGACAAAAGATAACTGGAAATCTAGATTAGACTTGCCATTGATTTGTTAAAGGGCATCTCTTCATGTTTTGCCTAATGGTAGATTGCCGATGCCTGCGTACCGGTTAGACGCGGGTAAGAAGGAAGTTTTCTTTGAATGGATTAAAAATTTTGTTAAATTTCCTGACGGCTACGCATCTAATCTGCGTAATTGCGTGGATTCGACGGAAGGGAAGTTTATTGGAATGAAGAGTCATGATTGTCATGTTGTGATGCAACGTCTTCTTCCATTTGCATTTTCTAATCTTCTTCCACAAGACATCCATCAAGCAATTGGAGGTATATTTCATAATTTTCTTTAGTTTATTACTAATATAATGTTACTATATATGTACTAACTTGATTACTTTTCGTTTGTAGGAGTTGGGGCTTTCTTTCGAGATTTATGTTCACGGACACTAACAGCGGACGGGATCCGGTCTTTAGAGGCCAACATCCCGGTGCTCCTTTGTAATCTTGAGAAGATATTTCCACCGTCTTTTTTTGATGTTATGGAACATCTTCCTATTCACCTCCCACGAGAAGCAGCATTAGGAGGCCCTGTTCAATACCGATGGATGTACCCGTTCGAGCGTTACATGTTCCACCTGAAGAAAAAGGTTAAAAATTTGAGCAAAGTTGAGGGATCTATTGTTGCACAAAGTCTAAACGAAGAAGTATCACACTTTGCCGAATATTACTTTCCTTCGTATGTTCGGACTAAAGGTAGACGGCCGGCGCGACATGATGATAGAGGTGAGAAAGCAGTGTATCCCGTGGTTGTACCTGAGTTGTTTGCGCAAGTGGGCCGCGTAAGTGGAAAAGGGAAGAAACGCATACTATCACCACAAGAGGTCACACATTTGCATACATATATCCTCAGAAATTGTGACGAACTTGGAGAGTATGAAAGGTACACCATTTCTCATACTAAATTTGTGCAATTATTTGTCTTCATCTAATAACAATTGTTATGTTACAGGATATACATGTCCCTAGCACAAACTTACCATGCTGATAAGACAGATTCCGAACTTGCTGTCTTAAAAGATGAAGAATTCCCGGAGTGGTTGAAATTTTTTGTACGTTAAATATAACTCCTCACTCTTATTTTATAAGGTTTTCACGTTCATATGTTATTGATTGCTTACTTATATTGTTTTTAGGTTTCCGAAGGTTTAGCAAGTGGTCAAACCCTCCCGACATGGTTAGTGGAGTTTTCTCATTGTTTACGCAGCACCGCGACTTCATATCCGAGATTTTGCACTAGGGGATATTCGTTCAGAATTCGTGACGAAAGACGTCAAAGGCCAACTTCGGACAATGGTATTTCGGCGCAATCAGGTGATACCATGTACTATGGCCATTTAAAAGAAATCTTGGAAATCCACTATCCTGGAATGTTGGACTTGAGGTGCATTGTGTTTAAGTGCGATTGGTATGATCCATCCAATGGTAGTGGGGTTCGAATTGACCCTCTTGGTGTTATTTCGATAAATTCAAGCCGAAAATTACATCATTACGATCCATTTATCCTTGCATCTCAAGCAGACCAGGTATCAATATATCGATAGGTTTTCCGTTATATTTGTACGTTAGGTTTTGTTATTCTTGTATATTAACAACATCCACCGTTAATGAATAGGTTTGCTACATTCCATATCCTCGAGTTGGGCGGATGACAGATCCTTGGATGAAAGTAACTCCAATTAATCCGCGAGGAAAAATATATGGAGTTCCGGAACATGATACTCTACAAGTATCGCGAACCAACCAAATGTCACATGTTGAGGAGACGGATAACATTGACCTTGTCACTGATGTCACACATATCGGCGATGATCTAGTGCATTCAGATGAAGATGAACTACGTGAAGAATTTGACGACGATTCAGACTCCATCCCTAGTGAAGGTTCATCAGAAGATTCAGATTAATAATTTATGAATAAATGTTTGTTTACCAATGTTGTACTATAACACCTATGCGTTCCCTCTAATATAATGTACTTTATGTTAATATCCGCCAGAATCATTTATTAAATTTGCCGCCGGATTTCCGCGGGATAAAAGCTGTCCTAATTTTCGGACGACATAATGACGGAATTAGTTCCGTCGGAATTCCGATCTCGGCAAAGTTTGAGTGGTTACCATTGCGTTATCTGCGGCCGATGGGACTGGCGGGGTATTATGTCGGAGGTTTCTGACGGATTTCCGACGGTTATCCGTTCTATATAAGGTTCCTCATACGTTCATTCCTGTCAACAACACAAATAATGTCTTCTAACTCTCCTAATGAAGACTCAAAAATCGTGGCAAACCACTTTCTACTTCCAAAATACTCGTGGGAAACCGAAACCCAATGCGACACACACACTAAAGAGATACCCACTTACTCGTGGGAATTTGATACGTTCTCACCAATCTCAATCGGAGATTCTTCATCAACAATAGTGCCGGACAGCCAGTGCTTGCCAACCATCCAACGCATTCCAAACGTCTCGTGGGAAACGCAATCTCAGTGCGACAAATATCCAGACAAGAAGAGTGTTCTCGAAGACGTACAACCATCTCGCTTGATTGAAACGTCAGATACTTACGGTGGAAGTACTTCAAATGAATGTAAGGATCACTAATATGATTATGAATTTGCCCAAAGACCAGAAAGTCCGAACTTAAATATAGATGTTGATGCAATCAAAAGAGATGTTTGCGGCGGATATTTAGAAGGTACATCGAAGAATAAAAAGGATCAGTACAATGATTATGAATTTGCCCAAAGACCAGAAAGTCCGAACTTAAATATAGATGTTGATGCAATCGAAAGGGAATTTTGCAACGGATATGTAGATTCTCCGCCAAAGAAAAAAAAGGGAAAAAAAAGTTTCAGGTTCTAACAAAAGCATCCAATGGTAGTGGATATAGAGACATATGTTTTTCAAACTTGAAAATAAATAAATTTCCTTTCGGTTTTTGTTTTTTATCTGTTATAAAATTTCGTTGTGTAAATCTTTTATTCAATTCCCGGATAAATTTAAAATAATTTATGAATAATTGTTTGGACATTTTTTTTAACTCTGCAATCGGGTAACCACGCGGACTTTTAAGCGATAGATTTTTCATAGTTTTCCGACGGATTGTAATTTTTATTTTTAAAACAGATTTGTTTATATTATGAATAAAAAAAATTAAAATCCGTCGGAAATCCGTCGGTATTTTTGACGGATTTCCGACGGATGTAATATTTTTATAATATAAAAAAATCCGTATAAAAAAAATTAATTTAATAAAAAATTAAATTCCATCGGAAATCCGTCGGTATTTTTGACGGATTTCCGACGGATTTAATATTTTTTATAATATAAAAAAAATCTGTATAAAAAAAAATTAATTTAATAAAAAATTACAATCCGTCGGAAATCCGTCAAAAATACCGACGGATTTCCGACGGATTTAATATTTTTTATAATATAAAAAAAATCTGTATAAAAAAAAATTAATTTAATAAAAAATTACAATCCGTCGGAAATCCGTCAAAAATATCGACGGATGTAATATTTTTATAATATAAAAAAATCCGTATAAAAAAAAATTAATTTAATAAAAACTTACAATCCGTCGGAAATCCGTCGGTATTTTTGACGGATTTCCGACGGATTTAATATTTTTTATAATATAAAAAAATCTGTATAAAAAAAATTAATTTAATAAAAAATTACAATCCGTCGGAAATCCGTCAAAAATACCGACGGATTTCCGACGGAATTTAATTTTTATTAAATTAATTTTTTTTTATACGGATATTTTTATATTATAAAAATATTACATCCGTCGGAAATCCGTCAAAAATACCGATGGATTTCCGACAGAAACCCTAATTTCTGCCGCCTAGAGAGCCTCGATCTCATCGAAAATAGCGGGAAATTCCGTCGGAAATCCGTCGGAAACCTGTAATAAAACCAGACTTTTTTTCTTCGCGGAGACAGAACGAAAAGTCGGAAAAAAATCATAAAAAGTCGCCGGAAAACGTTCGATCCAAGCCGGAAACACGCCGGAATCACCAAATTCATCCACAATCTCAATCTCTATCAACAAATCATCAATCCAATGTAAGTTTTTCGAATTTTTTTTTGTAAATTATGAATTATGAGATGTATTTGTAGAATTTGTTAGATTTAGGATGTTAAAAATGTAGAAATGTACGGGTTTAGGATGTTTGAAAAGTTTTGAATTTTGTAAATTTTGTGATTTAGAAAATTTTCGGGTTTATAAAATTTATTTACATTTTAATATGTATTTGTTATTTTTAGGAAATTATAAATATTTATAATTTAAAAAAATTAGTAAAATTCTAAATTGTTGAAATTTTACTAATTTTTTAATTTGTTTAAATTACAAAATCCCAAATTTTGGAAAAATCGTAAATATCTAAAACTTTAAATTACCAAATCTGAAATTCCAAAAATTTTCTAAATCTGTAAATTCCTAAATGTTCATATCTGAAATCCATAATCCAAATATCCCTAAATACCTATTTAGAGAAACCTCAATTTCCCACAATCCCTAACTCCCTAAAACCTTAATTTATGAAATCCCGAAATTCCATAAATTAATCCCTAAATTCCAAAATCCCTACTTCTCAAAATATCAATATCCTAAAATCGCTAAGTCCCCAATTTTCGTAAATTTCATAATTCGGAAATCTCAAAAATTCGATGTCGGCTAATTCTCAAAAACTGAAAATCCCTAAATCCGTAATGTAAATTAAAATATCTGTAAATTTATATTTAAAATTTATGATTTAAATTTACATATATTTATATTTAATATCAGAATTTATATTTATATATGTAAGTAAATTTCAACGGTATGTAAACATTTTGGCAATCGTAGGGACTATGGGCGATTTCATCACTCTACTGGATCCGGTACTTCCAGTAGGGGAGGGAGTCAGTCGCATATCCCAGAGACTAGATTTCCGGATCCCCAACACCCGTCTCCTCCAATGGGTACACAGCCCTCAGCTCCCACGGCCATGACCATTGAGGAGTTTGTTTCGCAACCCGGACGGGATAGGTTGACTCGCCTAGATCCTGACTTGCCACCTAACACGACCTGGTAAGTTTTATTTAAAATTGTATTTGATTATATTAACTTAAAAAAATATTTAACTAAATATTGTTTAGGTTTCAATTTTCGGGAAACGGGATTACGAGTTCAATCAACGCAATGACTAATTCGTTGATAACTTGCCCGTATCCCACATTTAGTTCGATGCCGGTGGCAGACCAGGAGACCTGGTTTCGTCAATTTGCGGTATGTTTTTTTTTTCCTATTAAGAATATAGATTTTTATTTCCATTAAAATTGTCAATACTAATATGGGTACGTTTTTTTTTTCAGCAAGAATTTACTTGGGACCCACAGTTGACTTCCCGGGTCCGACGGGAGTTCTACAAAAAAGCCTCCCGGAAATATTCGTTGAAGATAAACGAATGGAAGGACATGTGGTACAAAGAGGGAAAAGTGCCGCGGAGATTGCAAGATAACCCCACATTATGGGCTGGACTACTTGCCCATTGGGAACGGGAGGAGACAAAAGCAAGCTCCGGAAAGAACTCGTCTAACCGGAACAGCGACCGGAAGGGGAAGGGACCGGCGACCCATAACCTCGGTGCAATGAGCAAAGCGTCACGTCTTCAGAAGCTGGTAATTTTATAAATTTTACTAAAATTTTATCTATAACACTTCTCATATTTCTTTCATTATCTATGCCAACAGATGGAGAGGACCGGTGTGCGTCCGTCACATCTTGAATTGGTCAAAGATGCGCACACCAACAGAAAGGCGGGTGAAATTCAAGATCCCATTGCTCGTGAAATCGTGGAGAGCGTGGAGAGGCTGGGTGAGGAGTACCTCCAATCCCAACCGATCGTCGAAGGAACTCCCCCGGCCACGGAAGTTCCTCTCGAGATGATCAACGAGTTTACCTATCAGATTAGTAACACTGTCAATTTTAATTAAATTTTAAACAAATTTAAATATAAACAACTTACAACATTTATTGATTGATTTTTTTTCGTAGGTTGCGCCTAAGCACAGAGGTCGTGTGTTTGGCCTCCCGGAAGACAGTTCATCCACGTCCGTCAATTCTTACCGCTTCCATGCAGATAGTACGTTGAGGGCACAGAACGCCGAGCTTCTCGAGCGGGTGACCGGGTTGGAGGTACAACGCGCACAAGATGCAGCACGCTACGAGGAACAGCAGACACGCTACGAGGAACAGCAGGCACGCATGCAGGCAATGGAAGAACAGATGGAACGCATGCGGGCAATGGAAGAGCAGATGGCACGAATGCGGGAAATGGAAGAAAGGATGAACGAGATCTTCCGTAACCGATAGACTTTACGTTATGTAATATTTTAATTTTCTAAATCACTTTTAAAAATATTGAAACTTAATTTTAAATGTTGTTTTTTTATTTTTATTTTAATTTAATTTTTATTTATATTTAATTTAATTTAATTAAATTAAAATCTTTTTTTTTAAATAAATAATATATCCGTCGGAAATCCGTCGGTATATGTAGCCGTCGGAAATCCGTCGGTATGTGTAGCCGTCGGAAATTCGTCGGTATGTGTAGCCGTCGGAAAATGAAATATTGCCGGATTTACGACGGATTTCTGACGGATTCCGGTAATCCCTTTTCCGTCGGAAATCCGTCAGTATTTCCGACGGATTTCCGATGGAATTTTATTTCCGACGAGATAGAACCGACCGACCAAAACCGTCGGAAATCCATCGGAATACACGATATTCCGACGGTTTTGCCCGTCGGAAAATCGTTTGTTTTCTTGTAGTGGTTGTATTTTACGTTGTATTTTAATTTCAATTATGTTTCTTATGGTCTCTCGGAGCTATCATGTATAAAATGCTGGTAGGCTATCCACCGTTTTAGTCAGACAATCGTATGTCAACCTATAGAAAGGTATTATGCTCATAAACTATAGAAAAGGTGACAAGGGAAACAAACAAAACAAGACAAGAATGTGAATTTACCTTTTAGAAACACTGACATAAAAATCTTGTTCCTGTTGCTGGTTGCATATAGAAACTGGAAAAAGTCATATGAAGTGTCCAGAGGAAGCAATATTACAAGAAGCAAAAGATCTTATCAACAACTTGTTGTGAAGTGTCAGACATAGACTTCGTTCCAAAGGTGCTGATGAAATAATTAAATGTGTTGTATGGTGTGTCCTTTGTACTGGTTTTCTTAATAACATTTGCCTTTTTAAATGCATGAAAAGTTTTTTAGCCTCTCGAATTCATGACGAAGAGACTGTCTTTGAGTGTAGTTTGTGTTCAATCTATAATCCAAATTTGATGAGATCAAAATGCATGAGTTGATTATTTGTAGTTGATCATATATAGAGACCGAAAATTGATAAATGCTTTGTTTAGTTTGAATCGCAAACTCAGACATCATCCAAGTGTCCATGGAGGAAGGGATAACTATATCTATTACCTATCTTTTAACTAATTTGCTACTCCCGACAATATATTCAATATTTTTTTCTTATTATATTCATTTATGTTTAACTGATTCTGCTTTTACTTTTGCAGATGTTGTCGTATGAGTTCATAAACTTTGTAGGATACACTTACAAAAACTTCGAGATCGTTAAAGATTATCTAGTTCCTGGAATGGGTATACAATTGATCACTGGTTCTTGTATTTGAGTGAAATTAGTTTGAATGTTTAGTATGCATGCTTTAATGTCGTTTGTAGAAGAGTTAAAGAAGAAGAACAAGTTGAATCGTCCAACGGTCAAGTTACTCTTTCGTACACATTTTTTTCCCTATTTCCATGGGAAGATCAATCTTGAAAGACCAATGTTGATCATGTTTACTTATATTATATGGAAGAAACTATAGGAAAATATGTATAAGATGTGAAAAACAAAATATGTGTTCTTACATTTCCGTATATTCTGAAACAATCCGACCCGTTTTTTTTTTTTTTTTTTAAACATCGAATTAGTATTCCCATAAATACTAATTCTCAACAATTATCAGCAAACGTGTTAAACTAGCAAATCGCACATAACCAGCATAAATCAATTCAAACAATTATCCAATTCCATAACTAGACCAGTTCAATCTCAATTCCAGAATCACTAACATTCGCTAACATCCTAGCAATTCAACATAAACGCAATCAACCGAGACGCTGGATCATTTTCTCTTCCTTGCCCGATCCCACGATCACATTTTCTCTTTACCTGCATCACATGGAAAAAACGAGATGCGTGAGTATTATCATAAATACCCAGTGAGACGGTCCTCCCATCTACAGGTCAAATACTCAAATGAAAGAATGCACCAAATACCAGGATTATCACTCAACAATGCATAGACAATCAACAGCACAAACAGGACAGCAGCATCTCTGTCGATCGACACAGCCTCTAGGTGTCGATCGACAGATAATTCTGTCCCTCTGTCGATCGACAGACAACAGTCCTGTCGATCGACACGGACCTGCAGAACCCTAAGATCGAACCTATCCTCTCATGGAACGAATCTCAGGCCTACAGATCGCTTCCCAGCACAAATCCACAGCCATTCCACACCAAAACACACAGAAATCAACGTATTCCATCCATTCCTACATCCGAGAACCTATGGTCACGCACTCACCTCAAAGGATCAAAAAGAACGGATGAACGATGTTTACTAAAACCCCCGTACACGACGAACCACCGATCCAATTCTGAAACAGGCGACTGTTACGGAAACTAGACACCCACAGCTACACGTCGGTATGTGGATCACCTCTAGAATCCCTCTGGTTCAATCGGAATCCGCCCTCAAACCCGACTGATCGCAGACAACAATCTGCACGAACCCACCGAGTTCAACCAGCCATAACTCGGTGAATAATCAACCAAAAGACAAAGCGTTTTCGCCTATAACACGAGCAGAGATTGGAGAACTTACCCTCCAAAAATCAGCCCAAGCAAAGCCCCGCCGTTTGTCCTCACAAAAACCGATCAGAAACTGTCTCACTCACACAAACTCTCAACTTCCTCCCAAACCTTTTCACTTCAGATTTCTGATCCAACCAAACGGCCAGGACCCTGTTCCAGCCTTTTATATCAAACCTAGGGTTCTCCCTTAACCAACCAGCAAACCGTGCGATTAACAAATCAACACTCGGTTCGATCTAACCCCCTGTCGATCGACACACACAGACTGTGTCGATCGACACAACCTTCACTGCCTGACTCCTCGCGAGTCAAAACACCCGTGTCGATCGACACACTCTTTTGTGTCGATCGACACCCTACCAAAAATCCTATTTTTGGATCACGGGCGTTACAATTCTCCCCCACTGACAAGGATTCGTCCTCGAATCACAAGCCAATAACCACTCAGATCCGTGCTAAGGTCACCACTTAAGCTCAGAAACCCGACCCAACCTTCCCGGAGATACACCACAATGTATCGCTGTAGTCCCGGCCCAGTCTGCCCGATCGATCGAACAACAATCAGACAAGAACATGTCCGACCCACCGTAGACCCGGCATAAAAGACTAACTGATCGTGCAACAATCAGACAAGAACATGCACGACCAGGACGCTACATTTCTCTCCGAAATTGCCCGAATCGAGGTTCCAGCACAAATACTAACCCTAGACCAGACCCTACCATCCAACCCACACACTTGACCCCACCGGTCAACCCACCTGAGATCCCTCTCGATCCCCGATGGCCATTCGGTCGCCCACCTACAACCTGCTCAGACGCTATTGCTCATACTCATACTCATGACTCGTACACATATACACCACACCTACTCGCAGGATCGTCACCCCTTGAGCTACAGTGTGCAGAGAATCCACTATTCCCTGGAGAGACCCACTATCCCTCAAAGTACATGTAGGAGACCCACCGTCCCCAGAGGCCCACTACCCCTCGAGTGCATGCAGGGAATCCACTATCCCCTGGAGAGATCCACTATCCCTCAAGTATACAGGAACCCACCGTCCCTAGAGAGGCCCACTATCCCCTCGAATGCATGCAGGGAAACCACTATCCCCTGGAGAGATCCACTATCCCTCATATCTACAGGAACCCACCGTCCCTAGAGAGCAATACTCTGCAGCGTGCCGTCACAGACATCTATCGACCGACACACCCCCATGGCTCACCATGACATTTCCCCACTGAAAATGTTAACTCTCGCTGTAACCCCCCACTAGGTTACCGTAACCCCCACTAGGTCACTACACATGAACTTGCATTTTACGATCCAACAATAATAAGAAAGCATATCTTATTAATCTCCAAACCGTACAATCGTTACAACAAAACGAAAATACAACAACTGTAGCCACATGCTACTACAAAACCAACAATAGCGAACGAAAGAACTCAAGCCTCCGCTTGCTTCTCGAACCACTTCGGAAACTTGGCCTTCATCTTCACCTCCGGCTCCCAAGTCTCCTCCTCGACACCATCGCAGTCCCACACGACTCTCACCAATGGTATCCTCTTACGACGCAGAACCTTGACTCTCCTCTCGAGAATCCTCACAGGCCTCGCCGCTAATGTCATGTTGGGCTGAAGATCCTCTGGGATCCTAGCCAACAACTCCTCAGACTCATGTAGACACTTTCGCAGCATCGAAACATGAAAGACATCGTGAAAAGCCCTCATACTCTGTGGCAACTCCAACCTGTAAGCTACCGTCCCAACCCGCTCAACCACTCTGAACGGACCCATAAACCTCGGCCTCAACTTGTTCTCTGCAATGGATCTGTTAGGACCCCTCAACATGGCTGCCTTGAGATACACCATATCTCCCAGCACGAACTCCAACTCCCTCCTCCACTTATCGGCATAACTCTTCTGCCGATCCTGAGCCTCCTTCATGTTCAGCTTCAAGACACGGATCTTCTCCGTCGTCTCCTGAACGAAATCTGCACCAAACATGCTCCTCTCCCCCACCTGAGTCCAGCACAATGGTGTCCTACATGGCCTCCCATACAGAGCCTCATACGGAGCCATCCCGATACTCGCCTGATAACTGTTGTTGTACGCAAACTCTACCAAGCTCAGATGATCTGCCCAATGACCACCGTAGTCTAACACACACATCCTCAGCAAGTCCTCCAATGTCTGAATCGTCCTCTCAGACTGCCCATCCGTCTGAGGATGATATGCCGTACTCATATGCACCTTCGTGCCCATCTCGGCCTGAAAAGCTCCCCAGAACACCGAAGCAAATCTCGGATCTCGGTCTGACATAATGCTCGCAGGCACCCCATGCAACCTCACAATCTCCCGTACATACTTCCTAGCCAACACTGCAGCCCCATCAGTCTTCTTAATGGCCAGAAAATGTGCTGTCTTGGTCAGACGATCCACAATCACCCAAATCGCATCATAGGTCCGCGAGATCGGCAAACCTGTCACAAAGTCCATAGTCACCATATCCCACTTCCACTCCGGCATAGGCAGACTCTGCAATAACCCGCTCGGAACCTGATGCTCAGCCTTCACTAGCTGACACACGTTGCACCTCGAAACCCAACTCGGAACATCCCTCTTCATCCCGACCCAGTGATAGTACCTCTTCAAGTCCCGGTACATCTTGGTCGCTCCAGGATGAATCGACAGCATGCTCGAATGAGCCTCACCCAGAATCTCCTGCCTGAGACTCTCATCCTTGGGTACACAGACCCGACCGTTCACCAGTATCATCCCACTCCCGGAGACCTGATACTCTGAACCCGCCTGCTGAGAAGCATCCATCAAACCCTGATCCTTCTCCTGAGCTACCCGAACTCTGCTCAGCAAGTCCGCTCGGTTAGCTGCCTCCAACCCCAACGGCTCCTGCGAGATAACACACAGGCTCAACGCGCCAATCTCGCTCGCCAGCTCCTCTAGATCCCACTCCTGAGCTGAAGCAACCCTCTTCCGACTCAACGCATCTGCAACCAGATTAGCTTTCCCCGGATGGTACTCAATCTCCAGGTCGTAATCCGCTACCAGTTCCATCCAACGCCTCTAGCTCAGATTCAGCTCTGGCTGAGTGAAGAAATACTTCAGGCTCTTGTGGTCCGTGAACACCTGGACCTTCCCACCATAAAGATAAGATCGCCAAATCTTCAGGGCGAAGATCACTGCAGCCAACTCCAAGTCATGCGTAGGGTAATTGCACTCATGCTTCCTCAACTGCCTCGAAGCATAAGCAATCACCTTCCCCTGCTGCATCAGAACACACCCCAACCCCACACCAGATGCATCCGTATACACCACGTATGGCTCGCCCGCATCAGGCAACGCCAAAACTGGAATACTAGTCAGCATCTCCTTCAGCTTCCCGAAGCTCTCTTCACACTCCGTAGACCACACAAACTGAACATCTTTACCCGTCAACTTCGTCAACGCCGGCGCCATACTCGCAAAACCCTTGACGAACCTCCGGTAATACCCAGCTAATCCAAGGAAACTCCTGATCTCCGTCGCATTCCTCGGTCTCGGCCAATCCCTAATGGCCTCGATCTTAGCCGGATCCACTGAAACTCCCTCGGCAGACACGACATGCCCCAGAAAACCCATCTCCCGCTGCCAGAAACTGCACTTACTGAGCTTCGCATACAACTTCTGTTCCCGCAGCTTCTCCAGAACCAACCTCAGATGAACCTCATGTTCCTCCGGAGTCTTCAAGTACACCAAGATATCGTCGATAAAGATAATAACAAACTCATCCAAGTACTCCTGAAACACCCCGTTCATCAGCCTCATGAATGCCGCTGGCGCATTCGTCAACCCAAACGGCATCACCACGAACTCGTAGTGTCCATACCTCGTCCTGAAAGCCGTCTTCCTCACATCGGCCTCATCTATCGGAATCTGATGGTATCCCGAAGCCAAATCGATATTGGAAAAATAAGTATCCCCCCGCAACTGATCCAACAACTCATCAATTCGCGGCAGAGGATACCTGTTCTTCACAGTAACCCAGTTAAGGCCCCGGTAGTCGATACATAACCGAAAACTACCATCCTTCTTCTTCACAAACAACACCGGCGCTCCCCACGGTGAACTACTCGGTCGGATGAACCCCTTACCCAGCAAATCATCCACCTGCTTCTTCAGCTCTGCCATCTCCGCTGGACCCATGCGGTAAGGTGCCTTAGATATCGGAGTAGTCCCAAGCTCCAACTCAATCGTGAAAGGATAAGACCTAGACGGCGGCAATCCCTGCAACGACTGAAACACATCCTGGAAATCCCGGACAACCCGAATATCAACCAAAGCGACCTCCCCAACAGATTCTGGCATCACAATCGTCAGCAAGTACGCCTCACAGCCCTTATCAATCAACTGCGCAGCCTGAATCGCCGAAATCATCAAACTCCCGGAAGTCGGCCTGATGCCCTGATAGACCAACCTCCCCGCCTCACGCTCAAACACCACTCTACCTCGATGACAATCCAGATGAACCTTGTAACGATTCAGCCAATCCGTCCCCAAAATGACGTCGTATAACTCCACTGGACTGATAACCAAATCTGCCGGCATGACCTCTCCTGCCACCAGAACCTCTACTCCACAAGCACGCCCGAAAGTAGCCAAGGTCTTCCCTCCAGCCACCCTAACCACTCCCGGCTGCTCCTCGGAATCGCTCCGGATCCCACTGCACTCCGCACACTCCGGTGTAATGAAGCTATTCGAAGCTTCAGAATCGAACAAAACATGGGAATCACGCCCGCCTACTACTAAGGTCCCTACATTATTATCACAGATACAAGACTCCCAAAACAAGCAATTCACAACGTTAACAATTGGAAATTCACCAAGTTAAGGTTTAAGTACCTGTGATCGGCCTGGCGCTAGGACCCCCCGTCTCCGCCGAAGTGAACACACGCGGCGCAGCAAGCTGTCTCAACGGCTGCACCTCAACTGCCGCCCCCTGCACCGGCTGCACCACTGCTACTGCCATCTGCAACTTGGGACACCTCACCCTGATGTGCCCCGCCTCTCCGCAATGGAAACACGCCTGCGTAGCCCGAACCTCTCTCCTCTTCGGACAAGCTGCCACCCGGTGCTCCGTGCTCCCACAACCATAGCACCTCGTACCACTCTGACCACTCTGGGCCCTCTGACCGGAACCCGAAGAGCCCTCCCACTTCCTCTTCTGTCCCTGAGCCGGCTTACCGCCCCAGCTCGCACCCGCCTGTTGCTGCTGCGGCCTCCTCTGCTGCTGCTGCACCGGTGGACTAAGCGCTGCAGCCAGCTCTGTCCCCATATCAACCTCAATGGCTGCCGCAGTCTCAACCAACTCCGCCCTCGTGGCGTACTTACGAGCCCTGCACAACGTCTTCAGCACCGGTCGAAGTCCATGCATGAACCTCCTGATCTGGGACTCCTCGCTCCCAAACTCTCTACCAGCATATACCAACAGCCGACCGAACTGCTCATCATAACCCCGAACCGAACTCACTCCCTGAGTCAGCGCCAAGAACTGCGCCTGCATCCGGTCCACCGCTTCCTGCGGAAAATACATGGCATCAAACTCAGCCAAGAAATCCGCCCAGGTCATCCCCGCCTGCGGCCTCCTGCTCGTCACACCTCTCCACCACAGATGTGCATCACCCTCCAAATAGTAAACCGCAAGGTCCACTCTGTATCCCTCGGGACACCTCAGCGCCTGGAAATTACGCTCCAGACGGCTCCTCCATGCAGCAGCCTCCTCAGGCTTAGCACCGCCCGAGAAATACCCAGTAGTAATCCTGTGCATCTGCTCCAAAATCCTCAGGTAGGAAGGAGCCTCCTCTGCAGCCGCCACACCTGGCTGCCCCCGGACCACTGCTGGCTGAACACCCGCCGCTAACGGCTCAACACCAGCCACCCCTGGCTGTACACCCGGAGCATACCCCTGAGCCGGTGCCCCACCTGGCAACCGCTCAAGAACCTGAAGCATCATCGCTTCCAACCGGTCCAACCGACCCTGAGCATCGCCCCCGCCTGGACCCCCACCTGGGCCTTGCGCCACACTGGCTAACTCAGTACCACCCACTGGCTCTGGAGATATCTGCGACTCTGCAACCTCCTCCTGCGTGGCCTCCTAAGTCCCACTCGACTCAACAGGATCAACCGCCGGTCCCCGACCACGGCCGCGACCACGCCCTCTAGCCCCATGGGCACCACGACCTCTGCCTCTAGCCATCTCTCACTCACTCATCACAGAAGACTAAGCATTAGAAACAGAAATCATAAACGAACACACTTACCGTGGAATCATATTGAAGGCTCGGAGAAGATGATCCAGGACTCCAAACCCAAGAACAATCAATTGACTAATTCTCAAAAGTAATCAATCAACATACTACGTTCACCCGCCCTAGAACCGTAAGGGCTCTGATACCAAATTGAAACAACCCGACCCGTTTTTTTTTTTTTTTAAAACATCGAATTAGTATTCCCATAAATACTAATTCTCAACAATTATCAGCAACGTGTTAAACTAGCAAATCGCACATAACCAGCATAAATCAATTCAAACAATTATCCAATTCCATAACTAGACCAGTTCAATCTCAATTCCAGAATCACTAACATTCGCTAACATCCTAGCAATTCAACATAAACGCAATCAACCGAGACGCTGGATCATTTTCTCTTCCTTGCCCGATCCCACGATCACATTTTCTTTTTACCTGCATCACATGGCAAAACGAGATGCGTGAGTATTATCATAAATACCCAGTGAGACGGTCCTCCCATCTACAAGTCAAATACTCAAATGAAAGAATGCACCAAATACCAGGATTATCACTCAACAATGCATAGACAATCAACAGCACAAAACAGGATAGCAGCATCTCTGTCGATCGACACAACCTCTAGGTGTCGATCGACAGACAATTCTGTCCCTCTGTCGATCGACAGACAACAGTCCTGTCGATCGACACGGACCTGCAGAACCCTAAGATCGAACCTATCCTCTCATGGAACGAATCTCAGGCCTACAGATCGCTTCCCAGCACAAATCCACAGCCATTCCACACCAAAACACACAGAAATCAACGTATTCCATCCATTCCTACATCCGAGAACCTATGGTCACGCACTCACCTCAAAGGATCGAAAAGAACGGATGAATGACGTTTACTAAAACCCCCGTACACGACGAACCACCGATCCAATTCCAAAACAGGCGACTGTTACGGAAACTAGACACCCACAGCTACACGTCGGTATGTGGATCACCTCCAGAATCCCTCTGGTTCAATCGGAATCCCCCCTCAAACTCGACTGATCGCAGACAACAATCTGCACGAACCCACCGAGTTCAACCAGCCATAACTCAGTGAATAATCAACCAAAAGACAAACCGTTTTCGCCTATAACACGAGCAGAGATTGGAAAACTTACCCTCCAAAAATCAGCCCAATCCGCCAAGCAAAGCCCCGCCGTTTGTCCTCACAAAAACCGATCAGAAACTGTCTCACTCACACAAACTCTCAACTTCCTCCCAAACCTTTTCACTTCAGATTTCTGATCTAACCAAACGGCCAGGACCCTGTTCCAGCCTTTTATATCAAACCCAGGGTTCTCCCTTAACCAACCCGCAAACCGTGCGATTAACAAATCAACACTCGGTTCGATCTAACCCCCTGTCGATCGACACACACAGACTGTGTCGATCGACACAACCTTCACTGCCTGAGTCCTCGCGAGTCAAAACACCCGTGTCGATCGACACACTCTGTTGTGTCGATCGACACCCTACCAAAAATCTTATTTTTGGATCACGGGCATTACATATTCTATAAAGCTATTTTAGATATTTGTGTTTGTATAAACCACATATATAGTTATTTTCAGAGTTAACAAATAAGAAAAAGTACACAAAAAATATTGGACCGCACTTAAAAGAGGTGAAACACACCTTATTACAAGTGTTCTTTGGTTCCGCGTGTATAAGGTAAAAAAGATGATACAATTCTGTAGCGTTTCAATTTTATTTTTATACTTTAATTATTTTATTAAAATCTGAAAAAAAACTGAGAAAATGTTGTGAACGGTGACATAATTGGTCTCGCATGTGAAAACACACCTAGCCGCTCCAAACATTCATAGCCTATAATCAATATTCAAAATATTGTTAGGCGCTAATCAGACGATCACTAAAAAAAATTCTAATTTTGACTATCAATTTAGTATAAAATTGGTCAAAAACAGCTATTTCTGACTAATACTTGACCAAAATCGATTCGTAAAAAATCGATTGTCGCAAATAGAATGTGGTCAGAAAATAGTCAAAATATTTTGACCAATAAAAATGGTCAAAATTTTGATTTTAACCAACAAAATGGTCAATATTTTGATTCTGACCAATAAAATCGTCAAAATTTTTTGATCATTCAAAATGGTCGGAACTATATATTTTGACCAATTTTAGACCATATAGTCTAGGAAAAATTGTAAAAATGCCATTTTTTATGTGCACATTGCAAAAATGCCACTTAGGGGTGTTTATTTGCAAAAATGCCACTAATTATAGATTTTTATCCCTATATCTTAAAATTCTAAATACTAAAAAATGTTTTGAACCCTAAACCCCCCTAAACCCTCATAACTAAACACTAATAGAACATAATTAACCCAAACATAAATAATATAAAGAAAAAATAATTTTGAAAAAGTGGCATTTTTGAAAAAATTTCAAAAGTGTAGCATTTTTGTAAAGTGACACTTGAAAAATGGTATTTTTTGAAATTTCTCTATATTCTAACCAATTTTGACCAACTTAGATATTTAAATTTTAGAACTATATTTTGATCAATTCAAAAATATTGAAATTCAAATTTAAAATATTTGATTCATAATAATTGAAATAAAATTAAATATTTTTAAGAAATTAAAATATAAAATATTTCAAAAAAATTATTCAAAAATATAAAGTTTCGAATTTAAAATATTTGATTCTTAATAATTTCAAAATATCCACTAAATCAGCGATTAAAATATTTCAAAATTCAACTATTTGGGCCATGAAGCCTATTTACGTTTTTCATAATGGAATAGGTGTTATTTTATAGAGAAAGTCAAAGTTTCATCCCTCCCATATCGGCGATGTGGGACAAATACAATAGAAGTGTTCTCCTCAATTTGGTCGATAATATTTTGACAAATTTCTGTCAAGTATTTATTCATAAAAAATTACTCACAAAGTTTCGACCAAATTTTGTTTTAGTTGATATATGGTAAGAATATTTTGACTATTTACTGACCAATTGTATTAATTAAAAAAAGTTTGATCATATTTTGATGAGTTTAAATTTTCATAATTTTTTGGTCGAAAATTTGTCAACAAACATTTTGACAATTTTATTCGTAAAAAAATTGGCCAAAAATTAACATGTTTTCTTGACCAATTTTCAACTAATCTTCTTTGTCGCAAGTTTTCGACCATTTTTTGACAAATTTACGAATCCGTTAAAAATTGGTCGAAAAATTTCGACCAATTTTCAACTCTTATATTTCACCATATTTTCTTGACCAATTTATAACGAAAATAAACATTCATCTAAAATTGGTCGAAAATGATCAAAATAGTTTTGGCCACAAAAAAAAATTGGTCAAAAATTGATATGTTTTCTTGCAGTTGGTTGGACTGCGCCTAGCGGAAAAATCATAGATTAATCGGAGATTAGTTTTTGTAGTTCAAATCAAATATTCGGGTTTATAAATTAAATATGCGCAATATAACAAAGAATATTCAGTAGCCTAGTGGTCTGAATGTTTAAACATTCATCTGCCTGCCTGGGTTCAAAGCCTAGTTTTGTCTTTTATCGTTTTTTTTGCTTTAATGACTCGAAATTACAAATTTTACCCTCATTTTCTTCTTTTATCCAGTGACATTGTAAACCTAATTGCCGCCATTTCTCGTTTTTTTCATCATTGTTGTCGATTTTTGTTAGTTTTCTTTGTGAGTTTTCACTTCATTATGAAAAATCTATATCCTAACAGTCAATTTCGAGCGAAAAATGAAATAAAAAGTGAGTAATTTTGAGATTGGCCGATTTTATATCCGATTTGGCTCAAATTACCAGCCGTCGATCGCCTGTTCGACGATTAAACGGTCGCCGAGACCGCTTTTTTGAACAGGGCCTATAACTATGCTTGGTGTGGTTGTAGAATTTTTCTATGTTATAAACTATGAATTTCATATGTTTTTTTAATCATGGTTTAGAATATAACATTAGAGAAAAAAATCGTTTGAACGGTTTATTTTTGTTTTTCTATTTTGTTTTTATCGAGGGTAACATATCTAAACAAGCCATCAATTCACGTACATTCAGATTATGAAAAATTTAAAACCATGCACAATGGTTTCAATATTCAAAACCCGTTTTTTTTACTTTTTAACACTCCACATCATATTTTCTCTCTTTCATCTAATAATTCAACATTCATTGAATTTTAATCATCTACAGTGGTTTTGTTTAATAAAATATGTATGCTTTGATGAAATTTAGCTAAAGTTGAATCGAACAATCAATGTCAGTTTAGTCATTTGTTAAAAAGTGATGAGAAGTGTCTATTGTTGTGTCTTGAGAAGTGTCTATTGTTGTATTTAATTGAGAATTCTTGTTTAGTTACATGGTTGTCAATTGTTGTGCTTAACAAGTGAAATTCTTATTAACTTACCAATATCAAACCAAAAGCAAGATTGAAACATAGTCAAACATTGCATACATATTGTCCCAAAGAAACGAGTCATTAAAGCTGACAACATGGTCCGAAATAAACATTCATTAAAGTTGACAACATGATCCAAAATAAACATTACATAACTATGGTTCAAAAGATTGAGTTAGAAAGCTGAAACACGTCTCAAAACAAATATTTCATAATTGTAACCTGTATGTTTACTGGGATGATTGGTTGAGCTCTAGAAACAATTTACATCCTTATTTTTTTTTACAGCCCCAAAAGATTTCAATCATTTTTTTTTTTAATTTTTAAAGTTAAAGACCAAAAAAATAAGAAAACGCTACAAGTGCCCTATTTTCTACAGCCTCACTTTTAAGGCTTCAGGAAAAAACTATCGACTGTAATTTTTTTTCTTTCTTTTATGACTTCTTTCTTTTTTTCTCCTTCCTTTTCTCACATAGTACACATATGTATAATTATTATTAGTATATACGTAAAGTGTAATACTTAACGGTTATTTGGATTGATTATTTATCAACATATTTAGGTCACTTGTCTATATATATAATAATATTATATTATATTTTATATACTAAATGATATATTACAAAAATATATATGCATGTTGTATTGGTTTATACAAATTAGTATTACATATGCATTATTATTCATATAAAATAATATTTTATATTTTTTTTTTCAACAAATAATATTTTATATATATCAATGTAAAAATAATTTTTTCATCTATATTACTCTATAAATATCATTAATTTTATATTTTAAAAATTATATGATAAATAAATATCTTACATCATATATCTAATACTTACCAATCATAATTTAATTTATAATAGCTACAGCCAAAATTCTATAACTACAGCAAATAGGTCTACAGCCCAAATTCTACAACAATTAATCATTATTACAGTCTAACCAATCACCTATTAAGAGATGAAGAGGTTGGTTAGATTAAGACTGTTACATACCTTGAAAGTGGAATCATGCCAATCAGTTACTTAGGCCTACCCTTACGCACTAGGTCTGAGATTTCAGTTTCTTTTTCTCAGGCTGTTTTGGTATGTTTTTCTTAAGCTCAACTTCCCTTTTTGTCTATGCTCGATACTGAGTGAAAGTAATCAACGGGTGTTGCCTTATAGCTAATGGTTTTCTTGTCCTTAAACCTATACGTATTTCAGGCACTTCTTGATTCTCTTCTCAGCCAATTACCGTCTCCACAATCGCCTCATTAGATGGTAAGTCCGGAATAGAATATGCTGATGATTCATTCTCACTTTGACCATTTTCATTGTCAGGCATAAAATTTGATTCATTCTCACTTTGACCACATTCTCGTGGTGGACTTTGACCATGCCTGCTCTCATACATATGATGCTATGATTCATATTCTTGTGGTTCCTAGCCCATTTTTTGTGCAGGCACCTCATGTTCAGTAGCAAATTCATGAGTTCAACCCCCAGATTGAGCGTCATCATCACCGCCATGTTCAACTCCCTCACGTTGTGTACCATCAGTTTCTTCATGACGAATAACATCTACTGCATCATTTATGTTATCATTTTCATCTCGGTGAGTGCAACGCACGTCATTTATGTTATCATTTTCATCTCGGTGAGTGCTAACCTCAGGAACCTCAGTCTCACTAGTAACCATCTTTCTTTTCATAAATACTACATCAATTTTCAAACTACGCACCTTTAAACTACATCATTTAATAATTGAGATCAAATTATTTGGGTGGGATAAATATCACAAAATCTCAGCAACCAATGAAAGTAGAGCACGCGTTCCTATCATCTTTTCTCCATGCGCATGGACCACACACTCAATATCAATCCTCTCACATTTTGACACATGGCAGCACAAGCCCCAGTTTTTTTATTCAACGTGTTGAATAAATTCAGCAAAGTTTAGTTCACAAGTATTTTTCACTTTATTCAACACCCCCAATGTGTGAATTAAACAGTTGAATTTTTTTTTTCAACACTCCCATTGTGGGTGGTCTTAGGAAACGTAGAAGTTTCAACAAATAAGAAACTATCGATTCTTAAGTAAAACAAGATATATAAGAGGAGAGTAGAGTAGATAACTGCTCAGAACTCAATCTACTAAAATTTAGAGAGTCAACAACAATATCACCAAATCATAAGTTTTTCTAACAATTAACTACATTGGACGATAAACTTATTGTCCTATATTAGGAGCTTGAACTTACAACAAGTTTACCATACTACCCAATGCAACTTTCATATATTTGATGAAATCTGAAGCGAAATTATCTCGGGTTTGCAGCATCTCCACTTCAGCATTATAATCCATTTTTCTATACGTATTTGAAACTTGAAGACACCGTTGTAGAGGTTGATACAAATTTCGTCATATAGCTTCGTTGATATATTTCATCACGATTACAGTTTACCATACGCTGATTAAGAGCTTGGTATTATTGAAGTTCTGGTTCCATTCTAAAACAAAGTCTTTGTTCTTCTTCTTTCTAGCTAAATAGTCAGTAAAGGATTCTGAAGTGTTTTCCACTTTTGGGGAAAATACAATCAATCTCAATTGAAGAGAACGAGGAAATCTTGAAATAGCAGAAGAAAAATTGATTATTCGATCAGAAAACGATTTATAATTCTTGCCACTTTCCTTTGGTATGTTAATTAAAATTTTGGCTAAATGTTTTGTTGTGTTTTTTAGTTTGACCAAAATGCCTTCAACCAACTATATCCCAAACTCATGCAAGTTAAAATCTAGATAAAAAGATGGATTATGATGAATGCTTCTTAGATGAAATATTAGACTCTTCAAATTGTTTGGTACGACCAAGTTTTAAGTGCACATTTTTTTGTGTATGAATATCAAAACACAAAATCAAACTACAAACACTAATGTCACATAATTTTTTTTTGCCAATGACTGCTCCAATAACATAGGAATAGCATACTTCACTAGTTATGACTTCACTGCTTTATTAACATACTTCACTAGTCCATACCTTTTTATTTTTGATAAAATGTAAATATTATTCAAAAAGAACATTTTAGAATAATCTACATCTTTCCGGAAAAACATGAGCAAGATAGGTGTTCTTAATATATTTTAATCACCTTCATTGTGAGGAGGCGCTCAATGTACATAGACTGGTTTAGTGTTCTGGTTTAGATTATTTTGTGTTGTGATTTCGGTTTGGTTTACATGGTTGAGTCAAGTGTATATATACTGTATACCACTCGATTTTGTTGAATAAAGAAACAGAAATCATTTCACAAAAAATATTTTTTCATGATCATTAATATATGTGAAATGTTATAAACCCATTATGTGGATGTCCATTATAGGCCCATATTCTAGAAGGTTCTAGAGTTGCTTGCTCTCCAAGTTATACTTGTTCTCCAAGTCATTGTAATCCTATATATACTCAGTATTATTCATGGAATAACACAACACAATTCCTTCTCTCTTTCTCTTATTCATAACACGTTATCAGCACGATAGTCTAGCCATCTGAGCACGAAACCCTAGCCACTAAGTAAAACCCTAGCCATATGAGAAAAGCAAGATCTCCACCGAAATCCATGATCGACGGCATCTCCGATCTCATTCATTATCCATCAAGATAAGTATCACGTTATGCTTTTATTTTAGCACGCTTATAATCAGAACATGATTCATAGTAACTGATATATGATAATACACATATATTTAATTATTCTATAAATAAGAATATTAGCATACACATATCTGCTTATGTTGAGATCTGTTTGTTTATTGTCTGACTATTGTTTAATAATTTGTTAGAATTGAATTTACAGTGTAGATCTAGTTCTGGAATTAAATTGTATTGTATAATACATCCTAGGTAATCGCATGAGCTTTTACATTGATCGAATATGTAACTTGCTTATTATTTCATGTCTGTTAGACTTATCATAATTCCATGTTAATTTGGTATTGCTTATTATCTAGCTCATTGCCATGAAGAAAATCGGAATTGTTCAATCATGTTTTATTGCTTATTGTTTCTTAATTACAAAGATGCTAAGTTCACACATATCGTAATTGATTTTGGAACTTATTTCATATTTTTGAGATTGGATTTGCATATAAGTTAATAAAAGCTTAGATGAAGTATTATGAAAACTTTGATTTAAAATTATTGTTCGATGTGAAAGATATGTTTATTTAGATTTAGTTTGGTTTTCTATTCGGTCTAGTCTTTAATTTGGTTATGAGAACAAATAGGTCACTAAGTTCAAAGCCATAGAAGGTTGTGGGAGACTAGAATTATCAATTTATTTTAATTGGATTTCTTGTGGTTTAGTTGTCTGGTTCGTTTTAGTTCTCTCAAATCGAATGCATTATCTACTCTTTCATTATTAAAAAAAAAATTGGTATATGCCTTATCGATTCATGCTATTTATCGATTGATGACAGATGAATTGACTCTTGCTTAATCCAACAGACTTTGACATCATCTCTATACTCCGATGTCGTATCCGTCGTATCTGTCCCCAACCATCGAGATAAGTATTATTTTATCAAAGAATTAATGGCATAGTTACATTACAATCGAACCATACTTTTATATAATAATCGACACATGCTTTGACAAGCTGAATCTAATGTATTATTGATTTACCAAAATCAACATGTTTTGATCGTAGATCTGATTTTTACATGCTTTTAGTTACTCTGGTTTTTATCGATATCTCACCATGCTTTATGATTTAAAACTATAAGTCTGGCATTATTAGATTCGATCTTAATTATCTTATCGTGAAATATTTTAGTTTAAAATTTATGTTTCTTGATCGTCTCTATGATATTGATTTAAGTAGCATGCCAGCTGATCATCTTCTGAGTAAACATGTTAGTTTAGACTTATGTGTGAAAGCCTAGACGATGTCTATAGAATCAAAATTAATGGTGATATATGATATGTTTCTTTGATTTGATGATTAGTAGAAATCATTATGTTTTCATAGTTCATGAGTCAAATCTAATTGATTATTATATATTCCCTGAAGTGAATGTGAAATTGTATGTAAGAAAAGAAAAATATCACTAGCCTAAGAAATGGTTATAAAAGTTGTCTTGAGGTTTCTTTTAAGAACTTAAATTCTCACCAAAAGTGTGAAAAGAAAATAGTAAGAAATCGATTATGATCCATTCCTTGAAGTGAATGTGACGTCTTATACATAAGATCATACTAATAACATTAAGCCAAAAGATGTGGCTATAAAGATTGTCCTGAATGGTCAATATCGAGATCAAAGAGTATCTATCAAGAACTCATATTTTCAATAGAAGTGAGAAAATAAAGATGGTACTATACAAGATAGTACGAGAAACATATTGAATTCTAAAGAATAGCATATGTATGCTCCAAAAGAGCACAAAGATAGTATTGCCTATGGGGTTTCTTTAGATGAAAGAATCTATTGTGAATACGATATTAAGAAGTGTAAAACTTAGTGAAAGCTCCTGAAGAGTATATATAAAATTTACCTATGAGAACGCGATTTAAAATCATTAATACGTTATACTCTCTCAAATCTCAAGTATTAAAGAATGTTGTTGATTCTAGAGTGGCAATTAGAGATTGATGAACCTGAAGTTTCACCATCTCGAGGGGGAGAATTAATGAATTATGTTCACTAGGTTCTTCGAACAATTCTCAAAGAAAAAGTGTGATCACCAGAATGTGATAGTTAAGACTACAAGATTTGAAGTCTGTAAGTGAATTTAACTCAATTATGTTGAGAGAACATTTTTAATGAGTTATTGATGAGAATTCATGATTCATGTATGACTATTTTTGGTCAATTTCCTAAAGTGAATATGATATCTTGCATATAAAAGAAAAGACCAAATAAAATTCACCGAGAAAATGGCTACTAAGTGATAGCCTCACTTTTGATTTTCTGAAAGCAATTTTGATTATGATATCCCCTGAAAGGAGTAAGTGATAATCGAAACAAAATAAAACAGAAGTTTACTAAGAATGAAAAGTAAACCAGATGTTTACTAAGAGATTAAATATTTGGTTTAACCGGATTGGTCATCCTGGTTTAATGATGATGCGAAAAAAATTTATGTGGACATTCCATGAAGAACTAGAAGTTTCTTCTTAATGATTTATCATAGGTTGCTTGCTGAGAAAGCAATATGATAATGTGGTTTTTACCAGATAAAAATATTTTGGAATCTAAAGGTAATGTGAAATATATACAAGGAAATGGTTATGGGCTGATCACCCACCATGTGAAATTTTTGATTCCTTATGGTTCTAATAGACGCATCGACTCAGTGGATGCATTGACTCGATTGACGCATAAAGTCAATGGATACATCGACTAGATATTCACATTTATCCTTGTCATCAAACCGCAACCTGAAGTTTGTGAAGTTATTTGATATATATTCATTTCAAAATTTTTTTTGATATGATAATGCTGGTGAGTTCATACCAATAGTCCATTGGAATAAGTGTTGAACATCCTAAGTTCATGTTCATACACAAAATGTTTATACACAAAATGGTATAGTACCATTGATTCGCATCAAGCCAATGAATAAATAATAGTTCTCCTCATCAATTTGGTTTAGGGCAGAAACCAAGAAGTTCCCATATGAATCTTTGAATGTGAAAAATGCTCCACCAAATCACTTTAAGATGGGACCTCAAAAGAGGATAAAAATATATGTTGGATATGAATGATACTAAGTATCTAGAGCCATCCCAGAATGATTTATTTAAGGCTTTGTTTGAAGACTCTCATTTAAATGAGTCAGTTTTTCCAACATTAGGGGGAGAAAGTAAAATAGCTGGAAAAAGATATAAGTATCTATGAATTATCAATGATCCTCAGACTAAATGATGAGAATTAGAAGTCCAAAAGATAATTCCAAATTTAGCGTATTGATTGCCAGACGCATTTACTGACCCAAATAGAGTGATGAAATCATCTATCCAGCTGTATATGCTCCAATTAGAATTGATGTTCCGGAAGGACAATATCAAACTGCTAGTGAGTCTAAAGATCGCATGAAGCGTGATAGACATATTTGGTTCCTAATATATAGATCCTCAGATAAGAAAAGGAGCAAAATGAGATTGACCAGATCGAGGAAAGAAAGATTTCGAATGATCTCCAAAGGAGACCGAATGAGCTCTAGAAGAGACATAAACATGACGAATAAAAATATTCAAGTACTTGATGATGAAGAGAGCTAGCTAGCTATGTCATGTTTGAAATAAAATGGAACTAAAAAGCAAATCGACGTCGTAATATTTTGCATGCTATGAGCAGTTGATTTTATGAATAAGAGGATCATAAGAAAAGTCTATTGAGAAGTGTACACAAAACAATGATTGGCCAAAGTGAAAAGAAGAAATAGACGTATTATCTCTTGCAGAGAATTAGACCAGTAATCTATGCACCTGAAGTGTAAAACCAGTGGAAATAAATGAGTCTTTGTGTGTAAAGATAGGGAAATTGTCACAAAGACATATAATGTATTATGAAGAGATGTATTCTCTTGTGGTGGATGCAATACTTTTATAAGTCTGGCAATAAAAGAAGAAACACTAGATGATACAATCCTTGAAGGATATAATCCCTGAATGATTAGTGATATCAGAGTTATAATCCCTGAAAGATTAGTGATATCAGAGTTGTAATCTCTGAAGGATTAAAGATATTTTCCCAGGAACTATAATCAATCGAATGAATAGAAAATAGGTAACATGGGGTATAATCATGTAAATTATACCCATGTATTTATCAAAAATTTTTGATAAATTGATTCTTAATTGAAGATCATCGAAACTCCAGCAAAGTTATCACAAGTAGTACGATGATAATAATATATGATAAAAGATCACTGGATAATGATATTTATGAAAGTCCCAGAATAATTCAATGTAAGGAGATTTCGTAAATGATTTGCTATAATAGCAATGTGTGTGATGATTTCAACACCACTAGAACTCCTTAAGAGATTAACATATGAAGAAAGGATTTGAGAATATACCTCGGAAAGATAAATTTATCTTCAGATATCTCAAGTTGAACATCTAGCGCAAAAGATATTATCTGAATAAATCCCTAGAGGATTTTACATAAAATACTCATATATGTTTGGTCCTGAAGTACCATAGATAAAAATGCAATGAAATTTTGTATGATAAAGAAAAAGATGGTATTGACCAGAAGTCCAATCATCTGAGATATCATATGATAATTATATGAGTTTTAAGGCTATGTTTATAGTAATTTCAAAAGATCGAAATTCATCTCCCGAAGAAGATGTTTCCGAGGGGGAGATATATAATGATGAGCGTGGATATACTATTTTTCCCTTATCATAGTTTTATCCTATAGGGTTTTCTATGAAAGGTTTTTAACGAGACATCAAAAGAACACGCATATGATAGATAATTAAAGAGGAATGTTACTTTACAATGATATATGAAAGTCTATCAATCTCCCAAATGTATATCATACATTGATGATAAAACAAAGAGAATGATTAAGATAAATCATCCGAAAGACCCATGAGTTGCAGAAAAAGGCGGTATACATGTTCTACAGATTCGTTCAAGTGTAGCTTTGACGGACTTATTTTCAAGACACTTCCATTTAGTACTTTCAAGATGCAAGTTTAATATTTGGGTACGTCATCACAAAGATATCAAGTTATGCACTCATCAGGGGGAGAAATAGCGCGTTGCACTCTTTTTCCCTTAGCCATGGTTTTGTCCCAATTGGGTTTTCCTGGTAAGGTTTTTAATGAGGCAACATCTTAAACGCATTAGGATTAATTTTACTATAATGACATCCAAGGGGGAGTGTTATAAACCCATTATGTGGATGTCCATTATAGGTCCATATTCTAGAAGGTTCTAGAGTTGCTTGCTCTCCAAGTTCTACTTGTTCTCCAAGTCATTGTAATCCTATATATACTCTGTATTATTCATGGAATAACACAACACAATTCCTTCTCTCTTTCTCTTATTCATAACATGAAATCATTAATTTGATAGAGCAATATTTTCTGGGTGATTTGCAACAATAACCAAAAAATAAGAAGTAGTAATCTAACAAAAAAAGCATGATGTGGAAAGATTTAAACCATTAGATTAGAGTCATTTGGTTAGTTAGTGAATTATATATATATATATATATATATATATTTTTTTTTTTTATTATCTTAGCCAATTTCCTATATTTTTTTGCAGTTGAAGGGCTTTAAGTTTGCAAATGTGGTTAAATTGGTGTGATAGCCATTTACGCTCGAAATTTAGCTAATGATAGCTCTAACATTTTAGGTAAGTCAAGCTTACTTCTTATAAAAACTTTGTGGTGCAAATCACAATTTTTTTTTTTAAGATTACGTTGATGTATAGTATGGTTAAAAGTTATCATTATCATCATCATCATCTTATAAAGTAGCTTTAGCCTTTGAGGTCAAGTTTCTGTTCATAGATTTTGTATGGTTTTAGTATAATATAAGTTAGCTCAAGGACCATTATAGAAAAGGGATTTGAGGTAAAAAAAGGTGTGGATGTATATTTTAGATAGAAAGATAAAAGCAAAGGATCAACTTAAAGAAACACTAGCAAAATGTTTACGAGAAACTTGTTATGTCTGATGCCACTACAAGTAAAGTTTTTAAAAACTAAAAAACCTTTCCCAAAAGAAAAAGAAAAAAGTTTTGTAAAACTAATAAAGGCATGAAGGCGAAGGAAGCCCACTTTAAGCTTAAGGTCACAAAGTCCATTCCAAATTGTATTCTTTTTATTTTTGTTGATATTGAAGAATAAAAAAAGGGAAATTAGCATGGATAAACAATGGACAATGTTAATAACATAAAAAATAAAGAAAATTATCTAGAGTAACTTAACTTTTTTTTTAAATAGCTAAAATAATTTTTTTTTTTATTGTTGAAATAACCTATTTTGATTTTTTTCATAATACCAAAATTGTTCTTCGCACATTCTATCGAAATATTGACAGACTCTACCGAAACATTGGTAGACTTTGTCGAGATATTAGTAGACTACCAGACTAAGATATAAATCTACCAATATTTTAGAAGACTCTACCGAGATATTAGTAGAGTATGCTAGTATCTAAAAAAACGCAGAGTCTGAACATTAGTAGACTCTACCGAGATATTGGTAGACTCTAATAAAAAACGTAGACTCTATCGAGGCATTGACAGACTATAACGAGGCATTGGCATACTTGCCAAAAATATGTAAATTTTACAAAAAAAATAATAATCATAATCTGCGAAGACATTGACAGACTTCTAGAGTGTTTTGTATTTTGTTGATAATAGTTTTTTGAAATATTTTTAAAAATTAAATCTATTTCTAATATTAATTAGTTAATAAGGATATTTTTGGTATTAATAGGTTATTTGGACAATAAAAAATTAAAGAGGTAATTCTTTTTAAAAAATAGATTATTCTAGGTAAAATTTTCAAAAAACAATTCTGATGTAAGGTTACTTCCACGTGATTTTTTTTCCGATATATGGTTATTTTACACATTCTAAATTTTGGTTTTTAGCACCGGTTGTTAAACGGGTGGAACTCTTGGTGGTATTAGCTGAAAAATTGGAAACACATTTCTAAAGAAGAACTGTTTACCTGGCTAAAAGTTAGAATTGGTTAAAAAAATTAAAGTGAAAAAAATTGGTGGAAAAACGAGCCAAATGTGAGAGAAATAAGAAAAATAAGGCATGACCGATTTTTGGGATTCATGACCGATTATTGGAATTAGTAGCGGTACAATTTACTTTGGTTCAGTGGTTAGTTAATATGTTTACACCATGTTAGGGTTTTGATGCCAAGACAATGCGATTAATTTACAATTATGTAGATTAATGAAAGCAATTAATAAAAACAAACTTATACGAGATTTCAAATATAGTGAGAGTAGAACGGTTCACCTAATTCCATGAATTGAGGGTAAAAATGTCTATCATGAGTATAGAGCAGATGGTACTATAAATCGTGAATTTATAAAGATCATATATAATTGTTCTTGGTACAATCGTCTATGTAATAATTCTCAGAATCTGTAATAAAAAGTAATTTCAAATGACAAACAAAAATTTGGAATTGGCTGAAAAATGTCTATGTTGTTATAAATGATAATGGGGTATGGTCTTAAAAGTTTTCCATTTTCAAATTTCGGCCACTCAAATTTCAAACCACAAAGTTTGGCTTGGACAACTTAAACCATTAATGTCTACTGAATTTTGTTTTAAATCTTGAACTTTTGTTGATTGGACCAAATTAAACACGTTATTAAGTTGTTTAACCAAACTAAAATAAGGATTTAAATAACAGTTATTACACACACTTGCATCAAACAACGTCATCCCTTCTTTCTCATAAATCCCCAATTCACGACAATAGAGAACACAAGCCCTTGTATTCCAAAAAATCCCTAATTCGATTTATGGTTTCTCCTTGTTGATTTTGCTTTGGTATTCGACTTCATCTCTTCCAACTTCTTCTTAGTTAAGCAAAATCAATTGTAAAATTAGTATAGTTTTAGCAAAAAAAATCAGTAGTAATTAGTACAAAAGTTATTACACAACATCAAAGATCTGCTAGTATATATTCTAATTTGTGATCATTTTGTATAGGATTGTGTTTCACCACAAAAAAACATGGACCAAAACAAACTAAATCAAAATTCACCAATTCAAACTTGAACCAAAATATATCCTTCCGAATAGATATATAAATTTATATACTAAATTACTCGAAACAAACTCGAATGATACGAAACTGAACCGAAGTAACTGCACTAACCAACAAATTACTAAAAAATATATTTTTGGTTATAAGTATAATGAAATTAAATAAATAAAGCAGAAAATGGTGTAAATTTTTTTGTGATAACATATAAGAAAAATGACCTCTAATGTTTGCTTTTTTAATATATAGAGGTTCTTTAATACTAGAATTGTGTTTGGTAAGGTAATGAATATTCAGATGTGTTTGCTAATAGAAATTAGAGTAATAGAAATAAGTAAAATAAGATAAGTATTTACAAAGGTAAAACCTACAGGCTTGGGAATCGAGGTGATGCGTCGCATCTTCAGGCGCTCTGATATGATCATGGATAGCTCCAAAGAGGAGAAGCTTGAACTGGAGCTTGAAACTGAGCTTGTAGCAGAGGAGACTTTGAGAGATCCAATGACTAGGTCCAAGACCAAGGCACTTAAGCACGTAATAGGAATGTTACTTAACCACATTCAACATCATTCGAATGAAGTTAAGGCTAATCAAACCATTCTGGTTGTGATTCAAGAACAAGATTAACATTTGGGTTTGTGGATTATTTTGTGCTCTTTTTTCCTCTTTTTGGTTTTGTCCCAATGGGTTTTCCAAGAGAGGTTTTTAACGAGGCAAATAATTCACAATGCAATTGCCTAAATGTTGATCTGATCCATGCCAATTTTTTTTTCTTAATCTCGATGAATAAAAGTTGTGTTTTCAAACTTAAAATTCTGTTTTTAATGTTTTAGTCTTGGAAAATTCTGTTTTAATATTTTAGTCTTTGGAATTTGTTCCAAGACTAAACCCTAGTCCTTTCGTTTTTTTCCTCTCTATTTAAATTCTTGTACTCTCAATTCTGTAGTTATCTATATTTTTATTCTAAAACTCGTTTAAAGATCAGATCAAGGTAAATCAAAGTTTTCTCCATAGATTTTGACCCCTAACAAACCCTAAACCCTCGGAACTAAACACTAATACAATATAATTAACCCAAACATAAATAATATAATGAATAAATAAAGTTAAAAAGCGGCATTTTTGCAAAGATTTTGAAAATGTGGTATTTTTGAAAAGTGGCACTACTGATATTTTTCAAAATTTCTCTTATAAAAATCAGTTAAAACCTAACAGAAAAAGAAACCGACATTGACAACCATTCCACGATCCTTTACACCACATAAAGTTTTTCCTATTGCTGTCATGTGAGAACATCTCTTTAGGGACTTGGATGTTGATTATTGACTCAATCTTACAGTTAATGATATCAACAATATTTTACTTTCATCTTTTGCATATATCTTTTTGAGTTTTAATGAAATTCTCTTTAAACAGTTTTTCACAATAATTTTTTCGTCATATTCCAAGATGCACTTGTTCACCTCTTGGCATCTAATATGTGTTCACTTTCTCTTTCGTGACATATAAATATATAACATATTGGATGGTGGAATGATTTTCAATTCTTAACAAAACGATTTCTTCATTTTCATCTTCATATACTATTTTTTGGGCATTATTTAAGGATAAAAAAAAAATGTTAAGAGATACCTATTTGTCTTTGCGAGGTTTATGTGCTTGTGTTATGGTGCATATTAAAGTTTCTTTCTAGAATCTCGTCTTTGATCCCATTCTTATTCATCAGACACATATATCATTTTTGAGAAATTTCAAAAAATGCCACTTTTCAAGTGCCACTTTACAAAAATGCCACACTTTTGAAATCTTTATAAAAATGCCACTTTTTCAAAATTATTTTTTCTTTATATTATTTATGTTTGGGTTAATTATGTTCTATTAGGGTTTAGTTTTGAGTGTTAGGGGGTTTTAGGTGTCAAAACATTTTTTAGGATTTAAAATTTTAAGATATATGCTTTATAAATCTATAATTAGTGACATTTTTGTAAATACACACTCCTAAGTGGCATTTTTGCAAATGTGTACACAAAAGTGGCATTTTTGTAATTATCCCATCATTTTTTGTCATTAAACTATGCACTAAATTCTCTCTTCTCATATATAATTTTATCATCCATTGTAAATATTTATAGTATATTATGTTTGTAAATATTAATCTACACATATCTTTGATTTTGAGTATTTTAAAAAGTGTAGTTGAAAATTTCATTTAAGTAATAGTCTAAGTTTTTAAATATATATAAAAGGAAAAAAATCTTCTTTAAAAACTCTACATATTTATTTTTTATTATTCAATTAAATTGTAATCTGTTTTATTGGTAATTTTCTGGATAAATTCTTTTCCTATTTGTCTTTTTTCTTGTCACCAAATTGTCTAGAAATCTATAAATTATTTTATATTTAATCAAGAACAAGAATTAATTCTTTAACACTCGTATAAATAGTTTCAGCTTTTAAAGATCTAATCACAAATAGTCGCAAAATGAATTTCTTTAAATCTAATTCATGTTCATATTTTTATTTAATGTTTTTTTTTGTATTGTAATTTTATTTTTATATATTTTATGTAATTTTTGAATTATTGTTTTGATAAATAATAATACAAAAATGTGTGAGTGAACTAAATCATTAATTTTGATTTTAATGTTCTTTTTTTATGATGACGTTCACACCTCAGATGGAGAGATATAACTCCATAATTATATCTCTAATTATATGATTGTCTTTTTGTAAACTTTAAACGCAAAAATTAGCACTTGTGTCATAATTAATCCGGATTAAAAAGTAACTCATGAGGATTTGTTATAGATTCCACGTTTTTTGTTTTTCGATGATTCCATGAGCCTTGAAATCGAAAGCATATTTTTTAGCTTATTATTTGGTATTATTTTTTTGGGGCAATTACAAAAATACCAATTTTTGTGTGCACATTTGCAAGAATGCCACGTAGGAGTGTCTATTTACAAAAAATGTCACTAATTATAGATTTATAAAACCTATATCTTAAAATTCTAAACCTAACAAATATTTTGACACCTAAAACCTCCTAAACACTCAAAACTAAACCTTAATAGAATATAATTAACCCAAACATAAATAATATAAAAAAATAATTTTTAAAAAGTGGTATTTTTGTAAAAATTTCAAGGTGTCTCAGTTTTGAAAAGTACCACATGAGTTGTCTATTTAAAAAAATATCACTAATTAATAAATGATTTTAAGCTTTAAACCCTAAAATTCAAAATTTTAAAAAAGATTTTGACCCCTAACAAACCCTAAATCCTTAAAATTAAGAGCAATTTTAAAAAATGCCACTTTTCATATGCCACTTTACAAAAATACCACATTTTTACAATTTTTACAAAAATGCCACTTTTTCAAAATTATTTATTCATTATATCATTTATATTTGGGTTAACTATGTTGTATTACGATTTAGTTTTGAGGGTTTAAGGGGTTTTAGGGGTCAAAAGATTTTTTAGAGTTTAGAATTTTAAGATTTAGGATTTAAAAAATCATAATTAGTGGCATTTTTACAAATGTGGACCCAAAAAATGACATTTTTGTAAATGTCCCCAAAATTAAACCATAACGTAATATAGTTAACCCAAAGGTAAATGATGTTTTGATTATATTAAATGATACAATTTTAGTGATATTTTTTAAAAGATTTTAGAATAGTGATACCTTTTAAAAATAATATTTCAAAAATTGTATTTATAAAAAAAAAACTAATTTTCTTGAATATTCCTAAATAAATACTTATCTTCCCGGATAAAAATTACTATCTGTTTTTTAACTAACAAATTAAAAATGATGTTTCTACTATTTCGTAGAAATCATATCATGAGTTTTAAAATAAACCCTTTAGAAATATGTTACTTGAAATTTTATATTTTTAGGAAAATATAACAACCGAGTAATTTAAATATCAACCGAACATTATCAACAACAATATTTTCAGATAAATTTGAAATTTTTAGGAGGATAATAGTCTTATATTATTTGAATATTTATTAAAAAAATTAAATCTTTTTAGCAAAATAATAAGGAACAATTACAAAAATACCACTTTTTTGTGTGAACATTTGCAATAATGCCACTTAAAGTATTCATTTACAAAAATACTATTAAGTATAGATTTATAAAGCCTATATCTTAAAATTTTAAACAAAAAAATATTTTGACACCTAAAACCTTCTAAACACTCAAAACTAAACCCTAATAGAACATAATTAACCCAAATATAAATAATATAAAAAAAAAGTAATTCTGAAAAAGTGATATTTTTGTAAAGATTTTAAAAATCTGGTAATTTTGTAACGTAGCACTTTAAAAATGTTATTTTTTTTTTAATTTCTCAAATAATAAAGAAACCACTTTTTGGTACAAATTATTTTCAATTATTTTCTCATACAAATATTTTTGTTGACAAAATATATCACCCCTTAATAACATAATAAGGATAGTAATAGTCGTATAACAGACCACAGAAACAGAATTCAATCAGAAAATTGGTAAAGCCCCAAATGAATCTAAGGTAGTGTGCAGTTTTCAAAACCCTGTGATCGAATCCCTAAACTGTTGGATCATGTTATCGAGCCATCTACAGAACGGGATCGAATCCGATAACCTGATCTGGTCTCGTGTCCCGGAATCCGATGATGCTTCCACCGACGGCGTTGGGCTACTCAACTCTCGCCGTGACGGTGGAGGTGTTGATAGTCTCGACTATGAGGTTATCGAGAATTACGCTTACAGAGAAGAGCAGGTACTTCTCTTTCTCTCTTCCTCCTTTTGTTCTTCTTCTTCTGCTCTCTGATGATCTTGATTTCTCTCGGCAGGCGCATCGAGGTAAGCTTTACGTCTGCTACTACGTTGCCGTCAAATGGTTCTTCTCTTTGCTCATCGGGATCGGTACTACTTCTTCTCTTTGCTACGGTTATTGGTACCTATCCTTACTTTCAGTTCCAGAATCAGATCCCTAGATTTTGTTTTTTTCTTTCTTAGGAACTGGATTAGCAGCTGTGTTCATCAATCTATCAGTCGAGAATTTCGCTGGATGGAAATTTGCCCTCACTTTTGCCATCATTCAGAAGTCTTATTTTGCCGGGTTTATAGTTTACCTTGTGATCAATCTAGTCTTAGTGTTTTCTTCTGCGTATATCATTACGCAATTCGCTCCTGCTGCTGCTGGCTCTGGCATTCCTGAGATTAAGGGTTATCTCAATGGTATATACGCCAACTTTCTTAATCTCCCTCTCTTTTTGTTTTTGGGCTGAGAGTTTGTATTCCTCAGTTTTCTTTGAGTATAAAAACTTTTGTGCATTGGATTTGGGCAGGAATTGATATACCTGGCACTTTGCTCTTTAGAACCCTCATCGGGAAGGTGCGTTATCTTTGTTTTTTGAATGTTGTGTTATCATGGAAGGTTATTTTTTTTTTTTCATTTCTATTTTGAAGACACTTTTTTATAGTTTGCTCTCTCATAGATATTTGGAAGCATAGGTTCTGTTGGGGGTGGCTTAGCCTTGGGGAAAGAAGGTCCTCTTGTACATACAGGTGCCTGCATTGCATCATTGCTTGGTCAGGTGAGCATCTGAGTTCCTTGTTTTTCAGGCATGGAGATTAAAACTGAATCAGTGTTGCTTTTGTTAGTTCTCTGTCCTCGCATCGTTCCTCAGGAACTAACATGATGCTTTTCTTTTTCTTCTGTTGTTTTAGGGTGGATCCACGAAATATCATTTCAATTCTAGATGGCCGCAACTTTTTAAGAGTGACAGAGATCGTCGTGATCTTGTATGTTTCTTGATGATGCTTCTTGTGAAGAGCTGTATATGTTTTCCTTTTGTTTTAGATTAGGTCCACATCTCTTAAGAGAAGCTTATTCCTTCATTTTTCCAATGCCTTGAAAGGTCACTTGTGGATGTGCAGCTGGAGTTGCTGCTGCTTTTAGAGCTCCAGTTGGTGGAGTCTTATTTGCATTAGAGGAGGTCACATCGTGGTAGGTTCCTTCCCTCATCCTATGGCCGGCATCTGAAATGATTCTGTTCTGAGAAACAAGCAATTTAGGAACTTTTGTTGTCTATTATCCTTAGCAATTGGTATCACTTGACAGCAGGGCATTTATCCTTAAAGTGTCTTAGCTAGTGTGACTCTGGGATGCTATGCAATCTGTTAAATTAATTGAATTTGCATGTGCTATTGAAGGTGGAGAAGTCAACTTATGTGGCGTGTCTTTTTCACTTCTGCGATTGTGGCTGTTGTGGTGCGTACTGCCATGGGATGGTGCAAGAGTGGAATATGTGGACACTTTGGTGGAGGTGGTTTCATTATATGGGATGTATCAGAGTAAGGTTCTAGCTTCAGTGCTCACTTATATTGTGCAAGGTTAATAATGCTATCTATTATTGACTTGAAACTTTTCTTTCCCTCATTTAGTGGTCAAGATGACTACTACTTCAAGGAGTTACTGCCAATGGCTGTAATTGGAGTTATCGGTGGCCTACTTGGTAAGGATTGTTCTTTTCCAGCAATCTTGGTTCAATTTAGCACTAGTTCCATTTATCTATCTCTGACTGTTACATTTCTTATGGCGTTTTCCTCCAGGGGCGTTATTTAACCAACTTACACTCTATCTGACATCTTGGCGTCGAAATTCTTTGCACAAGAAAGGAAATCGAGTGAAGGTAATCTTTGATGGAAAATTTACAAAGTTCATTTATTTGGTTACGCTTATCTTGGAGATTGATCGTCTCATTGCTGATTTGAGCAACTGCTGAAAAAATTGAATTTGCAGATTATTGAAGCATGCATCATCTCTTGTATTACTTCCGCAATATCATTTGGGCTGCCACTCCTAAGGAAATGCAGTCCATGCCCTGAATCAGTTCCTGATTCTGGTATTGAATGTCCACGTCCTCCAGGAATGTATGGGAATTATGTAAATGTAAGTTGCTGTTACAGATAGATGTGCATTCTTCGCAATGCCGATCTCTTATGATGATATTTAGCCATCATTTAATTGTTTTTTCAGTGGTGAAAATGAACACTCTTGTTACAGTTGGATACTTATGTGGAATTCCTTTGATGGTGTTTTCTAGAAAAACCTGAATAATCAGGCCCCAGTACTTTAGCAATGACATTCATGGCCCCTGCTGAGCTTTTCTGACATTTCTGCTTTTAACATTGTCACATTCCTTTTTTTGTTTTTTGTTTATTACAGTTCTACTGCAAGACGGAAAACGAATACAATGATCTCGCTACAATTTTCTTCAATACTCAGGTCTTTTCTTTTAGGATATTTTCAAAAGTCTTTTCAATCTCTACTTTGCTTTATTTTTGGCCCGGCTGTTTCCATTGAATTGTTTTGCTTTTCTTTTTGACGACAGGATGATGCTATAAGGAATTTGTTCAGCGCAAAAACAATGCGAGAATTCAGTGCTCAGAGTCTACTAACTTTTTTGGTATGCAATTCTTCTTGGTTTGTTCCTAATGTTCATAGCCTGGTCACATGTCATTTTGGTGTATAGTCCCTTGGCAGGTTTGAGTTTGATTGAATCATGTGCATGTTAGCAATCGGATAAGGGACCTGCTGATTTGACTTCTAGCATCATTCCATCTCTTTATCTATAGAAATATCTTTCCATTTGTTTATTCCTCTGATTCGTTATCCGTTTTCCCATTTTAAATGTTGTACAGGCTATGTTTTATACTTTAGCAGTTGTGACCTTTGGCACTGCTGTTCCCGCTGGCCAGTTTGTTCCTGGAATAATGATAGGATCAACTTATGGGCGCCTTGTAGGCATGTTTGTTGTCAGGTTTTACAAGAAGCTCAACATTGAGGAAGGAACGTGAGTCTCTTTGTGTAGTGATTTTTCTTATCTTACCACCACTTTTTTTTTCAGTTTTTTGTGAACATTGGGCTTTATTTCCTGACAACATTTGATACAAAAACTCTTTGAACCTTAGCTATGCTTTGCTGGGAGCTGCTTCGTTTCTTGGAGGCTCGATGCGGATGACTGTATCTTTATGTGTTATTATGGTTGAAATCACAAATAACCTGAAACTTCTGCCTCTTATAATGTTGGTTCTTCTCATTTCGAAGGTACGAGTTACCAACCGTTATCATTTATTGTGGAAATATGCTTGTTTTTAATTTGTTCTGTTCATAGGCCGTTGGCGATGCGTTCAATGAGGGATTGTATGAAGTACAAGCACGCCTGAAGGGCATTCCGTTGCTGGAATCAAGACCTAAGAATCATATGCGTCAAATGATTGCTAAGGAAGCATGTCAAAGTCAGAAGGTTGTTATCATTTCTCCCTTATTAAAGACAAAGCTAGCCAATCACTAGATGGAGCTTGTGACACATATTTCTTGCATTATGCTATATCAAAACTTTTTTTCTGTCTTTGAAGGTAATCTCCTTACCTCGAGTTATCAGGGTCGCAGATGTTGCTTCAATTTTGCGCAGCAATAAACACAATGGATTTCCGGTAAGCATTGCTCTCTCCCACACAGGTTTGACTCGTGACTGCTTAGCCTCTGCACTAATGTTTTTACTTTTTGACACTGTGCCAGGTAATTGACCATACGAGAAGTGGTGAAACACTTGTCATCGGGTTGGTTCTTCGGAGGTACGTGATTGTACAGTTGTCCACCAACTGCAAAAGGAGTTATTATTAAAGAAATAAATAATTCTGAGTTTTGTTCACCATGCAGTCACTTGCTTGTCCTCCTTCAGTCTAAGGTAGATTTCCAGCATAGTCCTTTGCCTTGCGATCCAAGTGCAAGTCATATCAGGTAAACTAATGTTCCTCTCTCTCCTTTTCAAGTCTCTTTTGAAGGAGTCGTATATCATCTGATAAAGTAATTGATTCTGCAATCTCCAGGCACAGTTTTAGCGAGTTTGCTAAACCTGTTTCATCTAAAGGACTATGCATAGAAGATATACATCTAACTTCAGATGATTTGGAGATGTACATAGATCTTGCTCCATTTTTGAATCCGTCTCCATACGTTGTTCCCGAAGACATGTCGTTGACAAAGGTGAGTAAAAGCTCTGATTATGTTTTACTAATACATTAAATATTCATCATCATTGGTTGAGAGTTTGATATGTTTGGATCAGGTATACAACCTTTTCCGGCAACTTGGATTGAGACATCTATTTGTTGTTCCTCGTCCTTCCCGTGTGATAGGCTTGATTACGAGAAAGGATTTGCTAATTGAGGTATCCATTCTCTTACATCAGTCGAACATTAATACATAGCATTTCCATTTAACAAAATCCGAGATGGGAATAACAAAGGTGATGTTGCTGGTCCGTTATGCAGGAAAACGCGGAATCATCAGCAGTGGAACTCCAACAGTCAACTAGTGTAAGGTCTCTAGCTTGCTGCTATTCTTATGTCTTAATCACAAGTTTGGTGTTATTCTATAAGCAAAACCCATAGTATAAGACTCCTTCAAAGTTTTTTGTTTTAGTCTGTACACTAATGTCTTTCACCTTTTGCTAAACCTTATTATTGCAAATTGTTTTGCCTGCAGAGGTCGGTACAGTGAGACATCAACACGGATGGACGTGACACGTCCGCTTCTAGACAATCTTTTAGGCTAAAAATAAGGTCAACATATACAAGCAGTTGGAGTTGGTAACTGAAATGTTTAATCGGGCGAAATGAAATTTTCGTCCATACTATAGAACGACATGCCTCTCTCCGTTTTGAGTTTGGGGAGGTTTGCCCCAAAACCGGTCTGAAGGATATGATCGATCATCTCTTTAAGATGGGATTGTGTCGTTTGTGAACGGTCACAGAGAATAGAAAGATATACGTAGATGGCTCGAGTGTTGTAACTGTGCAATCTTTGATTATTTATTGGTCATTGTAACATAGGCCTTTGATTATTTATTAATTACCCTATTGGAAAGAAAAAACAAGGTAGAAGATATACGACAGACATGCGTTGATGGCTGAAAAAAAAAAATATTTTACTTAGCATGTAAAACATAAAAACTTGCCTTTTAATGAACTAGGTAACTAAGTAAAATCAATATAGTTTTAGTTATAAAAAAATAATTATAATTATTAAAAAAATTATTATATAGAATCCAAAATCTGATTTATCAATTTAAGTTTTGCAATTATTTTGTATAGAGATAGGTTCTATCCGTAAAATAATTGAAAACAACAGATTTTTATTTTTTAGTCGATATAAATTGAATCTTTAAAATATATATATTTTATTTATTAATTTGTACACCATTTATTAATAACATTTATTTATTTAATATCATAATTTTTAAAGTTAAATATACAAAATGGATGACTGTAAATATAAACTGAATCTTACAGATTTACGGTAATTATAAGAGTAATAATATAGTTTTTTAAATAAAAATTTGAATTTAATTAACTAGTAAAGTTTTTTTAATTTTCACAGCAGACTATTATGTGTTGTGAAGTATAGTGTCATTAATGGCGAATTGGCGAGCGTTCTCATTACATTTACCGAATTGTCGAGAAAAAAACAACTTTTCACTTTTTTCCCTATTTGCTGATCTCGCTTATGCAAACAACTTTTCATTTGTTTCCCTATTTGCTCTTAAGAGCACTATAGTGTTTTAACGAGTATCTCAAAATATATTAAAATATAAACAATACTAATATATTATATGGGTCTCGCAAAATAAGAGATTTTGGTGTTGAAGCTTTTGGTGTGAATTTTTGAATTTTTTTGAGACTTCTTAATATTTTAATATTATTACTATTTTATTATTGTTTGAGATACCCATTGAAAGACTATTGATAGAGATGTGCTCGAACCTATATTTCTAATATTGTTTATGTAAACTTTGTATCTCGGTTCAAGTAAAAAACTTTTTAACAAAGCATTAAAAGTTTTATGCAAACTTTATATCTCGGTTCGAATTATAATATAAATTTATATCTATATCAATAAAAAAAAAAAACTTTTAAAAAATAACTTGACGAGTTGCTCTTTGATTCCTTTTTTCTGGCCCCGACTTTCACACATCTTTTGGAGTGCCGTTCATCAAGACAGACCATAACTACAGGGTCGCAAATTGGCCTATTTCTTTTGCGCGATCCTCCGTGATCTGTAATTGTTATAAGAGTTTAGAGAACCCTTTTCCGGCTCTCTGTCCATCTTCATCTTTTTGTGCTTCTCTTATCTTCTATAATGGGCTTTCTCAACCGATGTTCCGTCAGAAAACACATGCGTGACTCTTTTTGACTTCCGAATCTAGTTTTTATTCCTTTCGGGGTGGAAAACTTTACGCAAAGATGATATGTCGAGGTGACTGCTCGGATTAAGTTCAACCACGACATTCCCAAGATAGCGTTGTAAATTGCTGGATGATCCGCCACTTTAAATTCGATAGTCTTGGTCATTCCCCCAGCCCGAATGGGTAGCCGGATTAGTCTTGCAGTCATCGTTGTTTCTCCAGAGAACTCGGTAAGCGGCTTCGGCCATGGTTTGATCTCGGAAATATCAATGTTCATCTTTCTTAATGTGTCTTTGAAGATAACATCAACGGTGCTTCTAGTGTCTATCAGGATTCGCGCCCCGTCGCAGTTGCTGATAACGAGCTCAATCACGAGGGGGTCGTCATGAGGCCGATCCATTCCCACAGTCTCCACTTTTTCAAATGAGATCACGTCGTTGGAAAATTTCGAAGGGGTCTGGAGGTTGATGCTAACCTCGGCGCGCCGCTAAAACGCTTTGATTGATTAAACGGTGTCCACACAATAGTGAGACCCGCCCAATATCATGTTAATACGCCTCCTAGTTTTGGGTGGCGGACGCTCACTACCCTGCTTTCCTCGTTTCGGGGGCTCGCCATTGGGCTTTTCTTTATTGTCTGCCTCAAAATCCTTAAGGCTGAAATCTCCTTTAAGTTGGCCGGCCGCGAGCTTTGTGGCGAGCATGCGACCGAGGTTCCGACAGTTGGCAGTGGAATGTCCGTGGATTCGATGGTGATCACAGTAGGCCGCTTCTTCGTAAGAGCCTTGACCTCTAACCCATGTATTGCTCATCATGCCTCTTCCACGGCCTCGGCCTCTACCGTATCCGGGCGAGTCGACTTGAAAATTGTGGGCTCCCTAAATCCGCCTTCGTGTTGTACGAATCCGCCGGATTGGTTGTTCTTCTTGCTGCCCTGATGGTTCTGATTCTGAGAGGGGGGCAGTAGGTTGTTTTGTCTTGAATTATTGCCGGCTCGTTCACGATGATTTTCCTTCAGAAAATCAGATTCATACCATAGCGCTTTCATCAAAGCCTCGAGGGATGACTCGTCGTCAATGCCTTCCACTCTTGATAGGACGGCCTTGAACCGCTCGATGAAACTGCGGAGAGTCTCTGTAGGTCCTTGTGTCATCTTCCATAGGTCGGCTCCGAGAGTTTTCCGTTCCATGAATATAGTGTATTGCTTGAGGAAGGCTGCGGACAGCTGGCTGAAGTTATCATGGAGTTGCTCTCAAGCCCAGAAAACCATTGGAGAGCCGGTCCTTTGAAATGTTCTACGAACATATGGCACTGACCGATGTCTCTTTCATCCTCCCGGAAGTTGGCTCGTCCCATTGCTATGGTGAAAGCTGTAATATGATATGTTGGATCGGATTTCCCTTCATAGTTGGTACTTTTATTTTTCCGGGATCGGATAGCCTGGCCTTTGAGACGCGAGCCGTGAAGAGAGTACGCTGTGTTTCTTTAAGCACTCGGTCGATCTCCGGCGCCCTTGCTCGTCGGCCGATGCATCTGTGAGCACATCTCCTTTAGGTCTAGAGCTGTTCGGCTCAAAGAAACTCGAAGTTCGTCCAACTCGGTTTGCTGCGTTAGTGGTGCGGCTCGCCGCGTCCCAACAGCTCGCTGTCTTTCACAGAGGAGACGTTCTTCTTCTTCGGCGAGCTCTTTGGCGTACCGTTCATCGTCGTAATAGGCTTCTCTGCGAATGGTTTGAGCTCGCCTCGCAGCTGCCTGATAGCGTTCGCTCGTCTCGTCGGGATTGTCCTTGGCGTCGTCCTCAAGATCGACAACTAATGCCGACATGCCAGCTAATGCCGATCCGCCAGCTGCTGCCGATCCGCCAGCTGCTGCCGATCCGCTTGCGATGAGGTGTGGAAGTGCCCTCGGTCCAGTGGTTTGATAGAGGGTTCATTAATGCTTCTACACCTACAGATATGGAGTTCGAGTCCCGGAGAATACAAATTATAATGGAGGCAAGATTTACAGGAGATTTTCAACGTGGTGCAAGGAGAGTCGTCCGGAGTAGTCCCGCATGTCAAGGCTAAAATTGTCCGTTGTATAATCGTCCGTGTAATTGTTCTCATAATTTGTAATAATTCATAAATTTAGACGATTAAAAACAAAAGAAATTTATATTATAATTAACTTTAACCAATCCTGGTTATTCAATATTGAAAATAAGAAACGTCTTTACTTGATGTTGTCGTCCATATTTACAACTCACACAAACATACTAATACTACCGATCGAGTAAACAAAAAACAACATATCCACGCAGATTGTGCATTGGATCAACCATATCCAGACGTAATCAAGCCGTTGTCATCTGTGTTAACATAAAAATAAAAAAAACCATACCATAACTGAATTCATGACAGCAAAATGTTGACTGCAAGAACCCCAAAAAAGGCATAAACAAGAAAACTGGTCCAAATACATTGACCAACCAATCAATATCCATCCTTTCTCATTTCGCAACAAATATTCCATTTTTAGACATCCATATCTTCTTTTTGGTTTCTTATCTTCCTCTCTGTGTATATATATATATGAATCTCCTTTTGTCTCAATTTCAAGTAACGATCTCTGTGTCTGCAGCTTCTCTGGCTCTCCTTTACAAGACAGAGAAGCGCAGACACAAACCAAGATTTTGAGAGAGCTAGAAGTCCAACAATGGCTGTCGTTATATCATCTAGTGGCAGTTCCCAGTCTTCCGAGGCGAAGATGACTGTTTATGTCTTCATCTGTGTCATTATCGCGGCTGTTGGCGGTTTGATCTTCGGTTATGACATCGGAATCTCTGGTTTGGTTCTCTCCCTCTCTTCATTTTTTGCGTTCTTTAGCGTTGCTTATAAATCAAGAAACTGCATCCAACTTAGTAGGTGTTCAGATATAACCCTTTTGACGAATGAAGAAAAGAACATAGTTAACCAAACCTTATTAGTTTCTCTTTTTTTTTTTGGTCACAAACCTTATTAGTTTCTTTTGGATGCTAAATATCAACACATATTCATGTTCCCACCTAGTCATTGCACAATTCACATAGTTTCTTGAAATGTTAAGCCACTGCGGTTCGAGTCTTTGGTCCATACATCTTCTCAGATCGAAGCTCAGAGTAGGGTTTCGAGAAATGAATAGTCTCAATCTCGAATCTATAATCTCACAACATTTTCAACGGATTGAGCTACTTGTACTTGTGAATTTGGATCAGATCATCAGTATTATAAAATCTTGGTTAGATCATGCAAAGACTAATGGTACTAATGGTGTGAAAATAAACAGGTGGAGTAACCGCGATGGACGATTTCTTGGAGGAGTTTTTCCCGGCTGTGTACGAGAGGAAGAAGCACGCGCACGAGAACAATTACTGTAAGTATGACAATCAGTTCTTGCAGCTCTTCACTTCTTCTCTCTACCTCGCGGCCCTCGTGGCCAGCTTCTTCGCCTCTGCCACGTGCTCTAAGCTCGGCCGCAAACCCACAATGCAGTTTGCTTCCATCTTTTTCTTGATCGGCGTTGGCCTTGCAGCTGGAGCTGTTAACCTAACCATGTTGATCATCGGCAGAATCTTGCTCGGTTTTGGAGTTGGCTTTTGTAATCAGGTATAAATTTATAAACCTTTACACCAAAATTATTAATTACCCTGTAATTTACCAACAAGATTCCAGCTACCGAAAATTTGAATATTAATACTGTTCAGAAAAACCTAAATGTCTAAATCTTTTGCAGGCGGTACCACTTTTCTTATCAGAGATTGCTCCGGCTAGACTTCGTGGAGGTCTTAACATTTGCTTTCAACTAATGGTTACAATCGGAATTCTAATCGCAAACATTGTCAACTACTTCACCTCTTCAATTCACCCTTACGGATGGCGAATGGCCCTCGGTGGCGCAGGAATTCCTGCCCTGATCCTCCTCTTCGGATCGCTTCTCATTTGCGAAACACCAACGAGTCTCATTGAGCGGAACAAAACCGAGGAAGGCAAAGAAACGCTTAAGAAGATCAGAGGCGTCGAAGATGTTCATGAGGAGTATGAATCAATCGTCCAGGCTTGCGATTTCGCGAGGCAAGTCAAGAACCCTTACAGGAAACTGATGAAACCCGAGAGCCGACCGCCTTTCGTGATTGGAATGTTGCTGCAGCTGTTCCAACAGTTTACTGGAATCAATGCGATTATGTTCTACGCACCGGTGTTGTTCCAGACCGTAGGATTTGGAAATGATGCCGCTCTGCTTTCCGCGGTTGTAACGGGAACGATCAACGTTCTCAGCACCTTCGTCGGGATTTACCTCGTAGACAAAACTGGCCGGAGATTTTTATTGCTCCAATCTTCCGTTCACATGCTCGTGTGCCAGGTATTTTTTGCTTCTCACGTTCAACGTTTCTTGTTCTACAAGTAAATTAACCTACGTTCTTGTCCTCCAAGTAATCCTCGTAAACTAACAATTTGCTCAAAACAGGTGGTTATCGGAAGCATCCTAGCGAAGGACCTAGACGTGACGGGTACGCTAGGGAAAGCAGAAGCCATTGTAGTGGTGATCTTCGTGTGCGTATACGTGATGGGGTTCGCTTGGTCATGGGGCCCACTAGGATGGCTAATCCCTAGCGAGACATTTCCCGTGGAGACTAGAACCGAAGGGTTCGCATTGGCGGTCTCGTGCAACATGTTCTTTACGTTCGTGATAGCTCAGGCCTTCCTATCGATGCTTTGCGGGATGAAGTCAGGAATATTCTTCTTCTTCAGTGCTTGGATCGTTGTGATGGGACTTTTCGCTCTGTTCTTCGTGCCGGAGACGAAAGGAGTCTCAATCGATGACATGAGAGATAGCGTGTGGAAACCGCATTGGTACTGGAAGAGGTTTATGCTTCAGGAGGATGAACGTGACGTAGAGAAGAGAACTGCTTGAGCTTTTTGATCAATCGATCACACTCTTACTCTTCTCTTTTATATTTCATATGGGGAGCAATGTACTGTAATATATATAAGAGACCAACTTGTTGATTCTTGTCTTATAATCAAATGCGCTTCTTCAGCTTTGGTGTCATCAATGAAAACAACATGGTTACTTTATACAGTTTGATGTGTTTTAAGCCACTTGATACGAGAACGAATAGTGTTCACTTTCATCAACGATTGACCCTTATGTTAACAACTTATCAGTTTCGGTACTGATCCTAAATATCTGTAAAGAACTAAAGATTATAGACCAAAGAATCATAATTTCCAGGGTTTAACCAAAAAAAAACAAAAAATCATCTTACATATTGGAGCTTTGTCTTTTTATTTCCTCAAAATTAAAAGAAATTGAATGCTAGAAGGTGCATTGCATGAAGGCATGTGGCTCATTTAGTTGCGTTTAATACAGCTGATGATGTTATTGCATGTCAGATTTACATCGACCCATATATATATGATATGACATATGTACTTGTAATGTAAACTCCAGAACGACGAAATATGCATGTACTTTTTAACCACCCCGAAACATACGGTGATATGCATGTGAAATGTAATAGAATGAACCAGATATGTTGTTGGAAAAAAATATCTCAAAGGGAAAGCCATAAGTAAGAAAACATGGTATTATTTAGAGAACTAAATATTATTCTACATGACATATGAAATTAAACATACTTAGTGAGTTATAAATGGACATTGTTTGTGAGCTCCTCGATAATTATGGTGACATTATGCACGATTGGTCTGGTTTTCAACCAAAATTACGAAAAATTGTCAGAGAGTCTTTTTCCGAATTCGACCTTATCTATCGGCAACAGGAGTGTAATAAGACACGGATTTGCTTGCGAGGATTGCACGTACCAAAAATATGTTTTCTCATTTATTGGCATTTCTGTTTTTTATAGGTAGGCGGTTGATGAGGTAGACGGCTGTCGTGAAAACATAAGACCAGTATGATTTAGGCATGCCAGCATGAGTGAGCAAAGTGAGACCAGTTTCTACAATATGCCGATGTTTTCGCTCGGAAACACCATTGTGCTCGGGTGTGTGCGGTGGAGTGGTGAGATGAGAGATGCCAGATAATGAGAGGAACGACCGGAGTGCGATGAATTCTCCGCCGTTGTTAGAGAATAGCATTCCAATTTTGGCTTGAAATCGGTTCTCCACAAGAGCTTTGAAGGCAATGAATTTGTCTCAAACTTGGGACTTTAGTTTGAGAGGATACACCCATGTGTAGCGACTGTAGTGATCAACAAGAACTAGGTAGTACTTGTAATTGTCTATCGACAGAATTGGAGAGCTCCATAGATCGGTAAAGATGTATTTAATGGGCGGTTGGAAGCAATATAGGTTTGTGAAAAAGGAAGCTTATGAGTTTTATTGATGGCACAATCTGAACATAAAGAGTTTACAGATTGAGAGCTTGGTAAATTAAAAGAAGAGAGAACATTTTTCAGAATAGTGTAGGATGGATGACCGAGGCGATGATGCCAATCAGTCGTTGATGGTTTAAATGTTGTGGAAGTAAAGAATGATTGAAGCAGGGAGGGAGAGGTTGGCCACTCGTACAGCTCATCCTCGGTCAGCCCTTGGATTAACGGGGTTCCCAAACTCATATCCTTCACCTGAAAATGAGCAGGGAAGAACTCAACTGAGACATTGTTATTGTTGCATAAACGGTATATATGGAGATTAGATTTTTTTGGAGATTCGGAACGCAAAGAATATTATTTAGAGTTAAATTCCGAGAGAGAGAGGGAATTGAGAGGGAACCCGTGTGTGTGATGGATAAACCAGAACCATCACCGAGGAGAATGGCATGATGACCATTGTACGGTTGGTGTGTGGAGAGAGAGTGTAGATCGCTGGTCATATGGTGTGTGGCGCCGCTGTCCATGAGCCAAGCATTAGACGGGTTTTGGAGACGTGAATGCAACATTAGCATGCGGTTGCCAAGGGCGGAATGGTGATGGAAGAAGGCTAGTCTGCGAGGCCGAGAATTGCTGCAATTGAGGGCAACGTTTGGCGCTGTGACCGAACACAGCACATATTTGACAACGAACTTGATAGCCTTTGTTGTTGTTGCGAGTATCTTATCGCAGGTGAGAGGGCGATGACTGATTGTTGTTGTTCCATGACTGATTGTTGTTGTGGTTCCATGGCTGGTTTGGGCGTTGGTTTGGTTTTCCTTGAAACGTACGGGGACGAGCAGCGGCTTCTTTTGTGTGGAGCTTCTCATGAACCTCCGTGATGGTTGGTGCCACATCACGTCCTTCAATCTGGTCAACGATGGTTTTGTAATCCTCGGTTAAGCCGTCGAGAATCTTCTGGATCTGATCCTCATGGTCAATGGGCTTATCGAGAAGAGCGAGTTGATCAAAGCGAGTTGTGAGACCTTGGAGATACTCATCAATATTTTTGACACCTTTAGAGTATTGGTGCAATTGATTTTTGAGTTGTAGAACGTGTCCTCTGCTTGGATTCGCATAGGTAGATGCAATGGTTTTCCACATCTCTATGGATGTCTTGGATTTGGTGATGACGGTTTGAATCGATGGAGAGAGTGTGTCGAGAAGAGCAATGTAGATCAATTTGTCCTGCCTCATCCACGTGGTGTGTGCTGGGTTCGGAGATGTAACGTTGTTTGTAGTGATAGTTGGGGATAGCGCTGTAGTGGATCCATCAATGTGACCAGCGAGATCGTATCCGCCAAGGAGAGCATGAATCTGGATGCTCCATGTTAGGTAATTTGTGGAATTGAGTTTGGTGATGTTGGACATGTTGATGTTGAGAAGAGATGTTGTGGAGTCAAAAGTTTCGACAGTGGTAGCCATGAGAGTATAGAGATGTTTTGCGAAGAAGTAGAAGGTGAGACGGAAGGTTGGCGGCTTAAAAAATTTTTAGGGTATCGCTTATAGCTCTGATACCATATAGAGAATGCGTATTTGTATATCTCTTTGTAGAATAATACAAGGAGAGTTTTATACAGGAGAGAATAAAGACCTAGAATACTCTAACTATGGAATGTACATCAAAACAGAGCAAAGAAATATATTTACAATAAATGAGTATCAGAGTCATACCTTTTACAAGAACAATTCTTTGGTTCACCCCTACGGGTGAATACTTCTTATTCACCTTCCCCATTAGACAATCACAATTTAGTTAAAAAATATATTAAATTAAATCACAAAAATAATTATGGAAATCACTAATTCTCTTTCCTAATTATGACATATAGCCAATAAATTAAAATAATTAATATAATTAACAAAAACAATTAGATTAAATCATTAAATCATAAAAATCTAAAACACAAATATTAAACCCTAAACTCAAATACTAAACCCTAAACCCCAAATAATAAATGATAAATCTCAAATACTAAACCCTAAACCCCAAATAATAAATGATAATCCCCAAATAATAAACCCTAAACCCCAACTAATAAACTCTAACCCCTAATACTAAATCCTAAACCCCAAATAATTCTTGAATAATTCTAGGGGGTTTAGTATTTGGGGTTAGGGTTTATTATTTGGGGTTTAGGGTTTAGGATTTGGGGTTTATGGTTTATTATTTGGAGTTTAGGGTTTAGTATTTAGGGTTTAGGGTTTATTATTTGGGGTTTAGGGTTTAGGATTTGGGGTTTAGGGTTTATTATTTGGGGTTTAGGGTTTAGTATATTGGGTTTAGCGTTTAGTATTTGTGGTTTAGATTTTTAAGATTTAAGGATTTAATCTAATTGTTTTTTTAATTATATTAATTTATTGTCTATATGTCATAATTATGAAAGAGGTAATAATTAGGAAAGAAAATTAGTGGTTATCATAATTATTTTAGTGATTTAATATAATCTATTTTTTAACTAAATTGTGATTGGCTAATGGAGAGGGGGAGAATAAGAAATATTCACCCCTAGGAGTGAACCCAAGAATTGTTCCTTTTACAATAAAATGTATTTAGTTAATCGATAATGAAATACATTTGTGATAAAAAAAAAATTGCCTTTGTAATTTCATGTTATACTATTTGTATTTACGCCCATACTCATGTACATACAACCGTTTTGAACGGTTTAATTTGACCACTATGATTTTTTAATTTTTAATTTTATTTTGTTAACCGCATTTATCTCTAAACTTCATCAAGTATACACACCGCTTCTAACATTTCTACCAGACTACCACTTTTTAACATTTTCACCATGCATTTGTGAATTGTGATGCTTCATATTAGAAATGATGATCAAAATGTGACAGTCTTTCTAACATGTTCAAGAAAGACATAAAACTAAAATTCAGCATCGACAGGCGATAGGAGACCTTGATTAAACTAAGGGGGAGCTCGGAAAGTCAAGGTAAGTTTGAAATGGAACCATTTTACTTGGAGGAGTTGTACGGATCTCGGATTAGAACTGCTTAACCCCACAAGAGTTTTAATTTATTGATAACTTAAAAAAAAGAAAGATGACATATATAACAAACACCAACAAAGTCGTCGTCTCTTATTCATTATATATACCATGTTTATAATCCGCGCATGCGCAGACTATTACAAAAAAAATATATTATATTTTTAAAAGAATTGACAAAACAAAAATTTGGCGTGGGCTATTATAAATTTTCTTTACTATTGTAATTATAAAATGTTAGGAAATAACGTCAAATTCTTGGTAAATCAGATTTGTGGGAACGATAAAAACACACATTATTTGTTAACGGAGTTCGGCCAATTTGTGCCTACGTCTCCGAACCTGCTACAGATATTTTATTAACGACCGGAAAATATTATCCGACATGAACAGTGACTCCGACGTGAACAGTGAATCCGACATGAACAGTAACTCCGACGTGAACAGTGACTCCGACGAAATTACAAAGCTCTCAACTCACACACCAAACTCAATTACACTCAAAGAGAACAACTCTCTTTCACAAAGAAAAATATTTTTTTTTCTCTCACTTTCTTTCTCTCCCACACTCACTTCTTCTTTGTTTTTGGTTTTGGGATGTTGGGATGATTGATTATGATGAGGAGCTCATGTATTTATAACACATTGGAGGAGGAGTTGGTGAAGTGTGAATGAGTGAGCCAAAATTGTTGAAACAAAATCAACCTCCAGTTTTGACTCCTTTCACCAACCTCCCATTCTTGACTTGTGAAGCTTCCTTTACCAACCTCCCATTCTTGACTAACAATCTCCCACTTGAAGACTGATTTCAATCTGTATTCACACCTTGATCAATACAGCAGGTCTTCTCCGCTTGTTACTCTAACAAGCCAACTGAGGTCGTACATAACCTCAGTTTCTCATACGGTACAGTTTTCGTCAACATGTCTGCCGGATTTTTACTTCCAGGGATCTTTTCAAGCACCAACACTCCATCTTCTAAAGCTGATCTGATGAAATGATACCGAAGTTGTATGTGCTTCGTCCGAGCATGGTAAACCGGATTCTTCGCCAGATCAATGGCACTTTTACTATCACAGTATAACAGACTTCTCTCTTGGTGATGGCCTAGCTCTCGTAGAAATGATTGTAGCCACATCATCTCCTTTGTTGCCTCTGTGACGGCAACATACTCAGTTTCACAGCTTGATAGAGCTACGATTTTCTGCAACTTTGAAACCCAACAAATTGCAGTACCACCAAAAGTGTAGACATACCCGGATGTGCTCTTCCTACTGTCAACGTCACCTCCATTGTCAACATTTACATATCCCTGTAATCCCATCTCGTTCTTCATGAAACATAGAGATACACTTGGATTCTTCTTCAAGTACCTGAAGATCCACTTGACAGCCTCCCAATGATCCTTTCCTGGATTATTCATATACCGGCTAACGACTCCCACTGCATGTGCAATGTTTGACCTTGTACATACCATCGCGTACATTAGGCTACCAATAGTAGAAGCATATGGAACTTTATCCGTATATGCCATCTCGTCTTCAGTCACTGGGGATTGATCTCTGGATAACCGAAAATGACTCGCCAGGGGAGTACTAACTGGCTTTGCATTATCCATGTTAAACCTCTTGAGGACTTTCTTCACATACTCCTCTTGTGATAGCTTAAGACTTTCTTGCTTCTGTTAATTCTCATCCCAAGAATTTGTCTTGCTTCTCCCAGGTCTTTCATCGCAAACTCTTCGGAGAGTTTTCTCTTCAAATTATTGATCTCACGCAAGTCTGCTCCCATTATCAGCATATCATCAACATAAAGGAGCAATATCACGTAGGACTCTTCTAGCCTCCTAAAGTAGCAACAGTGGTCAGCTTCACACCTCATGGAGCCAACAGTTTTTATAAAGTTGTCAAACTTTTTATATCATTGTCTTGGAGCTTGTTTTAAGCCATACAGACTTCTTTTAAGCTTGCACACCATATTTTCTTTCCCTTTGACCTCAAAACCTTCAGGTTGCTTCATATAAATTTCTTCATCCAAATCACCGTAAAGAAATGCTGTTTTCACATCCATCTGTTGAAAATGTAAATCTTCCTTTGCTACCAGCCTGAGAACAACTCTAATTGTTACCAGCTTAACTACAGGTTAAAATATTTCCATGTAGTCTATCCCTTCTTTTTGTTGGAAACCCTTCACAACGAGCCTCGCTTTATAACGTTTGCTCCCATCATGTTCTTCTTTTATCCGATAGACCCACTTGTTGTGCAAAGCCTTTTTCTCCCTCGATAACTCGACTAACTCCCACGTGTGATTGGACATCAACGAGTCTATGTTGTCGTTCATTGCAAGCTCCCACTTGATAGATTCATCAACTTGGATTGCCTCTCCATAACATTCAAGCTCGCCTCTATCTGTGAGCAGAATATAGTTGAGCGATGGAGAAAATCTTTGAGGTTTCTTGATGGTTCTATTTGACGGTCGTAATTCCGTAACTGGTGTACGTGAGTCCTCTTCAGAATCATCATTCTCATCTGCATCATTGTTCTCTTCTTGAGAATTTTGCTCTTATGCTGTTGTGGTATCTTGTTGCAACTCTGGTGCCATGATATCTCCCAAATCAACAGCTCTGGACTCCTTCCTTTCCGAGCTTTCTTTTATCTTATCTTTGTACAGTACTTTTTCGTTGAACACAACATTCTTGCTACGGATGATCTTTCAGTTTTGATCATCCCAAAACCGATAACCAAACTCCGTGTCACCATAACTAATAAAGTAACATTTCTTAGATTTTGCATCAAGTTTACTTCTTGCAGCATCATCCACATGAACATAAACCAAGTAACCAAACACCTTTAGAAAAGAAAGATTTACTTTCTTGCGGCTCCAAATTTCTTCAGGGATCTTGAATCCCAATGGAACAAATGGTCCTCTGTTTATTAGGAAAGCTGCGGTATTAATTGCATCTGCCCAAAACATCTGAGGTAATCCACAATTGATTCGCATGCTTCTTGCACGCTCGTTCAGAGTCCTATTCATTCTCTTCGCTATTCCATTTTGCTGGGGTGTTCCAGGAATAGTCTTCTCCATTTTAATCCCATTATTAGCGCAATAATTTTTGAACTCGCCGCTGATGTACTCTCCACCATTATCAGCCCGTAGGCACTTCAACTTGAGATTCGTTTCATTCTCAACCGTGGCTTTCCATCTCTTGAAAACCGTGAACACTTCATACTTGTTCTTCATGAAGTACACCCACACTTTTCTTGTGGAGTCATCAATAAAGATCACATAGTAGGACGAACCTCCTAATGATGCGACAGGAGCGGGTCCCCATACATCAGTGTGCACCAGCTCTAACTTCTCAGGTTTTGGCTGTCTTCCGTCTTTTGAGAAGCTGACTCGTTTCTGTTTTCCAAGAATGCAACTTTCACACATCTGATGATCCACCGTCTTCAGAGTTGGTAACGCACCATTTGCCACCATAAGTTTCATCCCCTTTCTCACTCAGATGTCCCAATCTGCAATGCCATAACTGGGTTTGTTTGGCATTCTCGACAACAATAATTGTATCTTGATAACTCATCGTCATATAAAGAGTGCCTCTTTTATGACCTCTAGCAACAACCATGGAACCTTTCTTCACTCTCTAGGCTCCATCACCAAAGTTGACATTGTGCCCCGTATCATCAAGTTGTCCTACCGAGATCAGATTTCGCATCAATTTTGGCACATGTCTAACCTTTGTGATCTTCCACACGAGTCCATCTAACATCTTCAAGTTGATATCTCCGATACCAACTATGTCCAAAGGTACGCCATTAGCTAGGTATACCTTCCCATAATTTCCCGTAACATAATTCTCCATAATGTTGTGGTCTGGTGTGGTGTGGAATGAAGCTCCTGAATCAAGAACCCAAGAATCGATCGGACTATCAACATAGGAGATCGATGCTTTGGTGGTGTTTACAACTGCATCATGAATTTCACCTTTTCTCGGGTAATCAACTGATACTAACAATGCATCAGCTATTCCATGTGTGACTGCATTGGCTCCGCCTCCTTTGTTATTTTCCTTCTTTGGTGGTGCCCAACAATTATTTTTGAAGTGGCCGGTCTTTCCACTGTTCCAATACTCAACATGCTTTCTGAACTTGGATTCACCCCTTCCATTCCTTGACTTTGATCTGCCTCTGTTTTGGTTTATTCTGTTATGGTCTCTGCCTCTGTTTTCCACGTTGAAAGTAGAGCTCATTGATGTTTCGCCAGAGTCTATCCTACGAACTTCTTCAGCAAGAATACGATCTCGAACATCATTGAATTTTAACTTCTAAGTACCCATAGAATTACTAACCGCAGCCCTCATAAGCTCCCAACTATTTGGCAGAGATGCAAGCAAAATCAGTGCTCGCACTTCATCATCAAACTCGATTTCAACAGATGACAGTTGGTTGACAATCGTGTTGAACTCGTTCACATGTATTGCAACAGGGCCACCTTCTTCCATCTTCAGGTGGAAGAGTTTCTTCATGAGAAACACCTTATTATTGGCTGAAGGTTTCTCATACAAAATCCGAGAGAACTTTCATCAGCCCTTCTGTGGTCTTCTCTTTTGCAACGTTGTGAGCAACGTTTTTCGACAGTGTTAATCTGATAACACCCAGAACCTGCCTGTCAAGGAGATCCCAATCTTCTTGAGTCGTCTTCTCAGGTTTGTTGCTCAGTGGTTGGTGAAGCTTCTGTCCATACAGAAAATCTTCGATTTGCATTCTCCAAAATGCATAATCTGTACCGTCAAATTTTTCGATACTATGTGCCGAACCATTTGCGCCTCCCATCATTTCTGATTTTTATGAATCACCGTGTATAAGAACACTTCCGTCGACGAACCGATATCGTCGACAAGTTTTACTATTCACAGATTCACTATTCACGTGAATAGTAAACTCGAACCAAATTTGACGAAAAATAACCCAAACGCTCTGATACCAGTTGTTAGGAAATAACGTCAATTTCTTGGTAAATCAGATTTGTGGGAACGATAAAAACACACACTATTTGTTAACGGAGTTGGGCCAATTTGTGCCTATGTCTCCGGACCTGCTACAGATCTTTTATTATCAACCGGGAATTATTATCCGTCATGAACAGTAACTCCGATGTGAACAGTAACTCCGACGTGAACAGTGACTCCGACGAAATTACAAACCTCTCAACTCACACATCCAAACTCAATTACACTCAAAGAGAACAACTCTCTTTCACAAAGAAAAATATTTTTTTTTCTCTCACTTTTTTTCTCTCCCAGACTCACTTCTTCTTTGTTTTTGGTTTTGGGATGCTGGGATGATTGATTATGATGAGGAGCTCATGTATTTATAGCACATTGGAGGAGGAGTTGGTGAAGTGTGAGTGAGCTAAAATTGTTGAAACAAAATCAACCTCTATTTTTGACTCCTTTCACCAACCTCCTATTCTTGACTTGTGAAGCTTCTTTCACCAACCTCCCATTCTTGACTAACATAAAAAGGATTGATAAAGGAAGAAAATAATTGTGAACACCAGTTGAAATTTTGGAACAACCAGTTAAAATTTTATTATTTTAGATGGTAAATGATAGCTTATCGTATATTACAGTATGAATTGTGAAGTATATTTGTATGCATCAAATATCTTAAATAAGATTTCATAAAAACATATGTTTTGAACTTTGCACACAAATTAGAAAAAAAAATTAACTCTATTATTATTAATTATTAGTTTTTCATTTTTTTTTAAATGCTTGATAAGTGAGAAAATATACAGAATAGACTAACAAATCAAAAATGTTATCAAAAATTGCATAACCGCTTAATTCGTATAATTGGTTAAAGAAAATACATATCATAAATTTGTTACTTGAATAATGAACTACATACTTTAATCTCTCTTACTTGATCTTTCACCGAGAGAATTTCTTCTTCTTCCTCGTTAACTTTTTTCCTTTTTTTCTGTATAATTGTCCAAACCATAAACTTGATTTCTGAATTAGAGTTTATATATTCTTTCAGAAATCAAAATTCTCCTTCTTCTTCATCGATTCTCATATTATATATTTGTGACATATTATGTTTCTATCTTCACCGAAACCTAATTTCCCTTGGCTAAACTGCAAATCTCAATGGTAATACTTGATGGCTCCATATCTCCTTTTGATTTGTTCTTATAAGATATAATTTCTCTTTCGCTATTGTTATCCTTAGTGCAGACTTTATCGGGTTGATTTTCTATTGTGTTTTTCTCTTCTCGTTACTGATTTGGAATTATTGTTATCCACACAACTTCTTGCAAGTTTCGTATGAAATTGGTGTTTGTGGGATCATTGTTGGTGAATTCCTTATCTTCGCGGTTACTTCGTCATTATTTTTTTATACGTTCTACACTGAAATTTGATTCTTCTTCTTTACTTGAGTACACTTCTAGTCGATCTCCTTGTATGTGATAATCCTTGGTTACTCGATCTCTTTCTTCGTTTGTTTTGGCCGGGTAACTCTAATGCCACTTTTGTCACTCTGTTCATTGATACTGAATTTTGTTGGTGTATTTTTCCTTGTTCGTAATTTGTTCTTCTCTCCATCACTGCCATCATAGTTGATTTTATTAAAATTAAACTTGATTTTGGTTTAGCTTAGTGAATGGTGTAGAAGTCTCTAGAGTCATCGTCACCTCCTTTGAGATTCTAGAAGATTAGCACCTCCTTAAGTGTTTCTAGAAAAGTGGCACCTCCTTAAGTTGTTCTAGAGAGTTGTAAACTAGTAAGGAGGTTATTGTAAGGAGGTTAGAATAATCTAGATAGTTGTAAGATAATGTTGTAGAGATATCTAGATAGTTATAGTAAGGAGGTTAGTAGAATTATCTAGAGATTTTGTAAGAGGTTTTGGGAGGCTATAAATACCTCTCCACCCCTCTCATTTGTAATATAGAAACAAGAAAAAATACAAGAAAGTTTTAAAAAAGTGTGTTCCAATTCATAAGTTCTCTAAGAATTTTTCCATATTTCTTCATCATACTTAGAGGGTTTTTGTTTCTTTCAAGTATCTCGGGGTTGTACGGTCTTGGGTTAGTGCTAAGCACTATCTTGAGGTTTCTCTACATGGTAGCAGAGCCATTGTGCTCATCAGGATCGAGGTTTTAAGAGAGCTTGTGTTTACTCTAAGTATGGAATCAACGGGTCGTGTTGTTGGATTGGGAATGGAGATTTTAAACCAATCTAACTATCGGTTATGGAAGTCATGTATGCAGTCATACTTGCTTAGTGAGGACTTATGGGATGTCGTCGGCGGTAGTAGCACAACACCACCAAGGGGAGCTGCTGCGACAGCGGAAGCGACAAAGGAGTGGACACGGAAGAATGCCAAGGCGGAGTTTGCGTTAAAGAGGTCAATATCCTCAAGAGTATTTGAGCATGTCTCAAGGTGCAATTCCGCTAGTTTCATTTGGCGGGCGTTAGATCAATTGTTCAACAAGAAGAATGAAGCTCGACTACAGTTGTTAGAGAACGAGCTAGCAAATGCGAAGCATGGGGAGTCTTCTATCTCGGAGTTCTTCATTAAGGTAAAGAACCTTTGCTCTGAGATTAATACTCTTAATCCTGAGGAGACAATTTCGGAGGCTCGATTAAAATGGTCTATTATTCGAGGTCTACGACCCGAATACACACCGTTTGTGACTTCGGTTCAAGGATGGCCTACTCAACCTACCTTGGAGGAGTTTGAAAATTTACTAGCTTCGCAAGAATCCTTAGTCATGCAAATGGCGGGAGTTAAAGTCCATGATGACTTGGGGAGTGCATTTATAGCTCGAGGACAGCAAAGCTTCAAAGCTAAACCTAAAGATGGTGGTTCAAAGAACAATGATAGAAGAGAAGGATCTTCCATGGGATATAAGAGAAGGCTTAAGTGTTACCGGTGTGGGAAACTTGGGCATTTCAAAAAGGATTGTCGAGTCAAGCTGAAGGAAACAAATATGGCGGAATCCAAAAGTCATACTGAAGACAAAGAATGGGAAAGTTGTTTCACGGTGGAGGCTGCAAGTCCAGGTATATCTACAACCAAAAATTTTGAAAATGGTTGGATTGTAGATTCTGGTTGTAGCCATCATATTACCGGAGACGAGAAGTTATTTTCAAGTCTTCAACAAAATGATGGGAAAGAAGCCATTATTACCGCGGATAATTCAGTTCACCAAGTTGAGAAGGAAGGGAGTGTTATCATCAAAGGAGATGATGGAAGTCCAATCACACTCAAGAACGTATTCCATGTTCCTGGAGTAAAGAAGAATCTTCTCTCTGTGATGAATGCGGTTGACTCAGGTAACTATATTTTGTTTGGCCCAAGAGATGTTAAGTTCTTAAGGAACATTAAAGAGTTAAAGGCGGATGTGGTTCACACTGGAGCACGGGTTAAAGATTTATATGTCTTATCGGCGTCAAACACTTATGTGGAGAAGATGAGTGCCAATGACAATGCCTATATATGGCATGCTAGACTTGGTCATCTAAATATGACTAAGCTGAAAGTCATGGTGAATAAGGATTTGGTTAATGGACTCCCAAAGTTGAAGATTTAAGATGAAGGAAAACTTTGTGAAGGATGTCAATATGGAAAATCACACAGGCTTCCATTTGAAAATTCTACTTCACGGTGTAGTGCTCCATTGGAGAGGATTCATAGTGATTTGATGGGTCCAACGAGAACATCCTCCTATTCTGGGTTTCGTTACATGTTGTTGTTTGTTGATGATTTTTCACGGTACACGTGGGTATACTTCGTGAAAGAGAAATCAGAAGTATTTTCCAGGTTTCAAGAATTTAAGGTTACCGTGGAAGGCGAGTTGGGTCAGAAAATAAAGACCCTAAGGACGGATAATGGAGGGGAGTTTATATCAAAGGAGTTTCTCTCTTTTTGTCGAGATCGTGGAATTAAGAGAGAGTTTACAGGTCCATACACACCTCAGCAAAATGGAGTAGCAGAAAGAAAGATCAGACATCTAAGCGAGACTTGTAGAAGTTGGTTACATAGCAAGAACTTGCCTAAAGCTTTATGGGCAGAAGGCATGAGATGTGCAGCGTATGTCATAAATCGGATGCCGCTTAGTCCAATTAATATGAAGTCTCTGTATGAGATGGTTCATGGGAAGAAGCCAACGGTGAAACATCTGAGGATATTTGGATCAATTTGCTACGTCCATGTGGTTGATTCACAAAGAACTAAGCTAGAGGCAAAGGCGAAAAAGTGCATCTTTGTCGGCTATGATGAAAAGAGGAAAGGATGGAGGTGTATGGATCCGGAGACACACAAGTGCATTGTGTCTCGTGATGTTGTCTTTGACGAAATCTCTTCATACTATGGGCCACCTCAAGTGTTGGTTGAGCAAGAAGGTGATGGTTCCTCTAAGATCGGTGAACCAGATCTTGAAATGCCAAGTGAAGGTGGAAGTCCAAGAAAAGATACGCAAGGTGAAAGGGGGAGCACTAGCCAAGAGGAAAATGAAGAAGAAGAAGAAGAAGACCATAGTTCCTTGGTAAATCAAAGACCAACAAGGAACATTGTCAAGCCTGCTCGGTTCAGGGATAAAAATTTTATTACTACGTACTCATGCTACTTTGCAGCTCCATTAGATGAAGAGGAGCCAACATCATATGATGAAGCAAAAGGAGTTTGTGAGTGGGAGACCGCGATGAAGGAGGAATTGGATGCTTTAATGAAGAATGAAACTTGGGATTTAGTTCCGAAACCCAAGGATGCTCAACCTGTTTCTTGCAAATGGGTGTATCAAATTAAACGAAAAACGGATGGGAACATTGACAGATTTAAGGCAAGGTTGGTTGCTCAAGGATTCTCTCAGAAGTATGGAGAAGATTATGATGAGACTTTCAGCCTTGTGGCTAAGATGACTACGGTACGTTCTCTCTTATCTCTAGCTGCAAGCTTTGGATGGAAGTTATGGCAATTAGATGTGAAGAATGCTTTTCTATACGGCGAGCTTGATAAGAATATTTTCATGGAGCAACCACTTGGTTTCAAATCACAAGAGCATCCTGATTATGTGTGCAAGCTTAAGAAAGCTTTGTATGGGTTGAAACAAGCTCTACGAGCTTGGTATGGGAAGCTTGCTCAGTTTCTTCAGTTTTGCGGGTATGTGCCATCCAATTCTGATCCAAGTCTATTCTTGAAGAAGAATGGAGGAGTCCATGTGGTAGTTCTACTTTATGTAGACGACATGATAATTACGGGGAATGATGAAGCAGAAATTGCTCGTGTACAAGAGGATATGTCAATAAGGTTTGAGATGAAAAAGTTGGATGAGCTAAATAACTTTCTTGGTTTGGAAGTTAAAAGGAATAAGGATGGAATATTCATCGGCCAACAAAGCTATGCTAGAAGAATTGTTGAGAAGTTTGGTGTACACGAAGGAAAGATGCGTACTACTCCGATGGATGTGAACATAAAGCTTAGGCGTGATGAAGGGTCCTTGCTACCCGATCCTCGACCTTATCGCTCTCTTGTAGGAAGTCTTCTATACTTAACCATTACAAGACCTGATATTGCCTTCGCGGTAGGTCTAGTAAGTCTGTTTATGCAGGAACCAAGGAAGCCGCATCTTGAAGCAGCTAAGAATATATTGAAGTATGTGAAGACAACTTTTGGCATGGGTCTAGTATACAAGTACAATGCCAAAGTTTTGCTTTATGGTTACACAGATGCTGACTTTGGTGGAGATGTGGATGATCGAAAATATACTTCGGGTTATGTGTTCCTATGTGGAGACACAAGTGTTTCATGGTGCAGCAAGAAGCAACCAACGGTGTCGCTGTCTACCACTGAAGCAAAGTATAAAGCTTCGACACTCGCAGCTCAGGAATGTATATGGCTTCGAAGACTCCTTGAGGATTTGTTCGAACCAATCAATAAGCCAACTGCAATCTTTGGAGACAATCAAAGTGCTATCAAGTTAGCTAATAATCCAGTGTTTCATGCAAGAACAAAACATTTTGAGTTGGAACATCATTTCATAAGAGAGAAAGTGCTTGATGGGACAATTGAAGCTTTGGAGGTTCGAAGTGAGGACAATGTTGCAGATATTTTCACCAAGTCATTACCGAAGGGACAGTTCGAGCTATTCCGTTCGAAGCTCGGGATGGTTGACAAAATCAAGTTTAAGGGGGAGTATTAAAATTAAACTTGATTTTGGTTTAGCTTAGTGAATAGTGTAGAAGTCTCTAGAGTCATCGTCACCTCCTTTGAGATTCTAGAAGATTAGCACCTCCTTAAGTATTTCTAGAAAGGTGGCACCTCCTTAAGTTGTTCTAGAGAGTTGTAAACTAGTAAGGAGGTTATTGTAAGGAAGTTAGAATAATCTAGATAGTTGTAAGATAATGTTGTAGAGATATCTAGATAGTTATAGTAAGGAGGTAAGTAGAATTATCTAGAGATTTTGTAAGAGTTTTTGGGAGGCTATAAATACCTCTCCACCCCTCTCATTTGTAATATAGAAATAAGAAAAAATACAAGAAAGTTTTAAAAAAGAGTGTTCCAATTCATAAGTTCTCTAAGAATTTTTTCATATTTCTTCATCATACTTAGAGGGTTTTTGTTTCTTTCAAGTATCTCGGGGTTGTACGGTCTTGGGTTAGTGCTAAGCACTATCTTGAAGTTTCTCTACAGATTTGCTAGAATTGTGTGAAGTGTGAATGGAAGGAATAGAGGAGACAGGTTTTTATAAAGCCGAAGAGATACGTCTACTGCAATGATTCAATGAATCTGAAACCAAAAAAGGAAGAATGATCAAATGGTCGTGACCTTTTGTTTTTTTACTCCAAAAAATAAGAAATACGTTTCACTCATACAACAACACGAACCCCATCTTTTATAATATATATAAATATAAATTTTAGATTTTAGATAGTTGGATTATACTCCATTCTATAAACATTGATGTCCTAGCCTTTTTTGTTGTTTTACAAAGATTGATGTTCTAACATTTTTTATTGATTAGTATTAACAAATTCTAAACTTTAAGAAATATTAAATGAAGATATTTGAATTTAGAAAATAACTATTAGTTTTTGAAAAATGTTTAAGTGTATTAATAAATAAGCACAATTTATTGTTTTTTAATTTGTGTGAAACTACTAGGACATCAATCTGCATGGAACCGAGGGAGTACTAAATAAGTAGAGAGTATCATGGAGCCAACGTCTAATTTGTCCCTTTGAGAGCAAAACAAATCTCTTAAATCCCTCTGTAAGCTTCATGTCCCTCTATTGTTTAATGAAATTGGAATTGACAAAAATACCCTTATTGAAGTTGAAGAAAAACAAATTAATTAGAAACAAAAATTTTGGGAAAAAAAAACGTCGAACACGAGCCGCACGCCGTCAACGAGAGCTCCTCCTGCGCCTGACCGGCGCCTCCTCGATCCTCCATCGCCTCCGGACCGCCGCCGCCACCGATTCATTGCTCTTAGGTTGGTACTAGGTTTTAGCAATCTAACTCAATCTAGATTAGTTTTTAGCAAATTAGGGATTGATTGGATTTGAGTCATTATTGATGCACATGAGGTGTTTTAGTATAAATTTTGGGTCGATTAGGGCTATAAAGAGGTAAAAAAATGTATTTTAGTGGTTGAATCCTACTGAATTGGAAGTAGAATGGATCCCCATTTGTGTTCTTGCGACATGGTAAAACTAGGTAAAACAAGTAAAATTGTAAATATTGTAAAATTGGTAAAACTGAGAATTATGAATTACGTATAAAATCAGGATAACTGTGGATAACTACTATTACTGAGTGAATTTTTTGTATTGTTTTTGACAGGATACGATGAGCAATGAAGTGGGCATATTCTTTAAATACCAAGGTCGCATGTATAGTATAATGTTCAATACATTAGTGAGGGAGATAACTTTGTCGATGGTGGAAGCTAGGATATTGAAGAAGATTTCGTTAGATGAAAGAAGGGTTAAATTGGAATTGAGTTATTTTCCAGTGCTGATGGGAAGAGATGAGGAAAAATTAGTTATTGAGGATGAGGAGGATATGTCTGTTTACCTAAGGTGTGGTGGTAAAGAGAACCGAAGATGTCTTTTGTACGTGGAGGTCATCGCTTCATCGGAACAGCTCGAGCAACTGTCGAGAGTAGAGAAAAGTTCTACTGGTGTGAACTTTGATGTATTGGAATCAAATGACGAGGAAATCGGAGCTAATGCCATTGTTCTGTATGTAGGCGAAGAACAAGCAAAAGAACAACATCAGGCGATGGAGGATGATGATGATGATAGATCACGTGATGAATGTATGGACAACGGTATGGAGATATCGGATATGCGTGAGAGATATATTGAGCCTCAGCCTATTGTAGAACCTTGTCAGTTTATAGAGGAATGGGAAGACGGTTTGGGTCTGAGTGTGGGTCAAGAATTTAAAAATAGGAAGGCAGTACAAGAGGTGGTGGATAGAGGTGCATTTGCTAAGAGTTTCGGTTATAGGATAATAAAGTCGGATAAGGTGCGATTAGTGCTAAAATGTCCTATAGAAAACTGTAAATGGGCTTTAAGAGCTGCAGTGGTTACAAACACAGAGATTTTCTCGATTAGAACGTACACGAAGATGCATACATGCTCTCGTGCTAGTCAGAGTACAAGCAACACGAAGAGGAAAGGCTCGGCCCAATTGGTTGCATCTTATTTGAATGAAAAGTATCCAGGACAAATGGATACTCTGAAGCCGAAAATTATCATGGGTATGGTTCAGAGAGATTTAGGTGTGCAGATATGCTACTCCACAGCTCTGAGAGGTAAAAGTCTAGCTGTTCGTGATTTACGTGGTAGTCCCGAAGACAACTACAAGTTGTTGTATCGTTATTTGTACGTGTTAGAGCAGTTCAATCCCGGTACTAAAACAAAGTTGTTATTGGATGATGTGGGGAAATTCAAGTATCTATTCATAGCGTTGGGAGCTAGCATCGAAGGGTTCCAAGCGATGAGGAAAGTGATAATTGTGGATGCGACCTTTATCAAGAACGGATTTGGTGGTGTGCTTGTTTTCGCCTCAGCCCAGGATCCTAATCGACACCATTATCCCATAGCGTTTGGTGTGCTCGATGGTGAGAAACTTGATAGTTGGACTTGGTTTTTTGAGATGCTGAAATCCGTTGTACCAGACTCTTCCGAATTGGTGTTTATGAGTGACAGAAATGCAAACCTCATCAGCGCCATAGAGAAACTGTATCCCCTGTCTCATCATGGGTATTGTGTTTGGCATTTGTCCCAAAATGTGAAAACTCATACATCTGGCGCTAACAAAGATGTAATCGCATGGAGATTCATGGAGTGCAGCAGGATATACACGGTGGGTGAGTTCGACCGTGCTTATGAGTCATTTAAGATGAGATATCCAACTGCGGCGAAGTATCTTGAGGAGAGTACCGTGAAAGAAAAATGGGCAAGGCCTTATTTTCCAGGTTGCAGATACAACCTAGACACGAGCAACGCCGTGGAATCTTTGAACAGCACGTTTTTGGACGCAAGGAAATACCCCATAATACCCATACTTGATACAATCATGAGAACATTTTCCCAGTGGTTTAATGAACACCAGAAGGAGGCCGCGGGTGGTACTGCACATAATAAACTGGTGCCTTTAGTGGAGAAATTCGTGCACGAAACATGGCCTATTGCTGAGAAATTAATTGTTTCGGAGCTAAACAGTTTCGCGCTTGAATACGATGTCACCGGTAGTGACGGCAATTCTTATTTGGTGAATTTGAGGTCGAGAAGTTGCAGTTGCAGGTACTTCGATGTTCAGAAGTATCCTTGTGAGCACAGGATAGCCGCATTCATTGCGTTTAAAAAGAAAGCTCCTCAAAATCTTGAAATCGGAGGACATGATATCCAATTAGAATTACATGAACTATGCTCGAGGTATTATTGGACCGATTTGTGGGCGTTGGCGTATTGTAGGACAATTTATTTAGTGCCGTATATGTCGGAATGGATTATCCCAGACCACATCAATGAGTTGCAGATCATACCTCCGGATCGCGTGAAGAAGAAGGGAAGAAGGAAAACAAAGAGGTTTCCATCGGTTGGGGAAAGGCGACCAAGGACGAAAAACAAAAGGCGGCGAAGGCAAGGACTCCAATGGTTGCTATTTGGATTTGGTAGCCCTATTTGATTGTATCTTAAACGCTTGTGATGTAAAATTATGTATGGGATCTGTATCTTCAGGTAAAACTAGGGAGAACTGGTGTTTTGTTATGTAAAACTATGTAGGAGATCTGCATCTTGAGGTAAAACTATGGAAAACTGGTTTTTTTAATGTACAACTATATATGTTTGATGATCGATTTAGCAAAAAAAAACAAGGAAAAACAAAAACAAAAAAAACAAAGACAGAAACAAAAACAAAACAAATTGATGATCGATTTGGAAAAAAACAAATAATAAGAAAAAAAAACAAATATCGATTTGAAAAAGCAAACAACAAAACAAAATATAATTACATGATATAAACGTTATATATAGTTGTTTTTCTTGTACTAACATGAAAACTATATATTTAGAATTTTTGGGTCCATAATAAACAATCACACCAACAAATGACTTATACTTTTAAGATCACTATAGGAACAATAGCCAAGTTAGTAGGGTGAAACTACAAAAATGTAAAACTGAAACATATTAATGCACACAACAACTAGAATGATAGATTAAAGGAGGAAACTCAACAGTAAAACTAAAAATTTAAAGTTTAAGAGTGGGTAAAACTGAATAAATTGAAAACAGCCAAAGTAAAACTATTTGGGATTTTCGTAAAACTAAAATGTTTGGTAAAACTAGGTGTAATATTTGGGCGCCAAAACGAAAATTTTTTGGCACCAAAACGAAAATATCACCAATTTCGACAAAATTACACCAATTTTCGACCATTTATTTTCTTTTCCTTTGTTCTCTCTCTCATTTTCTATTTAGTTCTCTCTCTCTAGTTCTCTTCTCCCTTATCTACTTCACTTTGGTTCTCTCTCTCATTTTCTCTTTAGTTCTCTCGTTCTCTCTCTAGTTCTCTCCTTTTCCTTGTCCTTTATTTGCTCATCTCATGGACAAGATCTGTGAAACTGATCCGTGGTACACTGACATGAAGAGGTTTAAGAAGGAAGAGGCGAGGAGGTTGTTACTCGCCGATGGTTGTGATGGCATACCAACAAACTGTCCATGCGGTGCTCGAATCGTTGCGGAGCCTTCACACCTCTCTGGATCTGACGTGGGAAGGAGGTACCTTATTTGCAGTGAATTTGAGGTGAGCAATGTTGTTGTTGTCAGTAGACATTTATTTTTTTCTGGGTTCGGTCGTAAAAGTGGAAAACTTGGGAAAACTATCGTGTGGTAAAACTGGAAAACTTGGTTAAACTATTATGTCTTCTTGTGTAGGAGGGTAATGACCAACACCTTAAAAAACTTTGGGTTCATGGTGTCGAAGAAGAAGTTACAACCGTAAGAAGGAAAGTTGACCGCCAGGCCGAGGAGCTTGGCCTCCATGCCTATCGTATTGAGCAGCTTCAAAATGAGAATGCAAAGCTCAAAAAGGAGCTGAAAGAGGTTGCAAAGCTTAAGGCTCGCTTCGATTCGCTTTTTGGGAAACCATAACAATCTCTTGTGTTTTAAGACTTATCTCTTGTGTTTTTATGACTTATCTTTGTGTGTTTAAGACTTATCTTCTAATGACTTGTGTTTGTGTTGTAAAACTTATCTTCTAATGTCTTGTGTTTGTGATGTAAAACTTATCTTCTAATATCCTTTAAGATTTATCTAAGCATGTTAGACTTCGAAAATAACATAGTTTTACAAAGTTTTACGAATTCAACACATCATAGTTTTAACATAGTATTACGAATTCAAAACAACATAGTTTAAGCTTGTTCGAATTCAAATAAAAAACAACATTGTTTAAGCTTGTTTAGCAAACCGGAACTCATCTACTCCAAAATCATGATCTTCCTTCAAGTCATATATAAAAACCCTAACTCTTCGATCTTGAAGCAATCCTTTCACCCATCCTTTCCTCCAATTGTTCTCGTAAAAAACTTCAACCTTATCCAGCAGCTGCACCTAATCATACCAGAACCAATCAAATCAAATAACAAAAAAACCAACCAAATATAGTCTTCACACCTCATGATGGCTCCCCCAATGGTTGTGATGGCTTTACCAATGGTTGTGATGGCCTTCTCATTGGTCTACTCGGGTAATTGGCTACTTCGGCTCGGGGACGCTTATCACGTTTTTTGTTCTCCATATAAATTTTGAGGGTCTCCTCATTGGCTTCCTCCTGCCTATCACCTTGATCTTGAGGTCTTTGTTCATTTACCCGAAATCAAAAAAACAATTAAAGTATAGTTCTACAAATTTTACCAGTTTTACCACAACATAGTTATTCCAAGTTTTACACTTTTACCTCATCTAACTTCTTCAACACATAACTTTCCACCTTCTTCATTCTCTCATCAAACCCATCCAACTTCTCATTAACTAACTTGAACCCTAAGTCCATTTCTGCCTTCATCTCTTGCACAAGCTGTGCCAAATCGTTTAAACCATTCGCTTCTCCGAGTGTTCCACCTTCTTCTTTCTCAACTTCTTCTTTGTCAGCTTCTTCTTTGTCAGCTTCTTTTTCCTCTTCCACTCGGGCAGCCACGTCATCGTTGTACATTTCTGGAAAGAAGATTTCATTTCCTTGATTGTAACGGGTTATCCATTCGCGAACAGCCGGATCGCCACAATCCTCGACATCGTCTTCTTCGAAGATTTGAGCAAGATCTACTTCTTCTTCAGGATTCAAGATGATGCTATGAATGTCCTGCGAATTTCAACAATTATGTTAAAAATTAAAAACAAAAAACAACTCAAAATAATTTAAATGCGTAAAATAACTGACCTTAGTTGTACCAAGTTTTTCGTTGATCTTTGAAAGAGGAAACCCTCTCATCAAGCTCTTCTTGAACTTAAACTTGCACATCCTTGGACAACCATCATCTGGCGGTAGAATTGGCTCGCGGAAACTACTCGCCAAATCTGGAATTGCTTCAAACGCTAGCAGCTGCACAACACACTTATAGTTGAAATAGTTTCAATTATTAAAAAGTTGCAACAATTACTTCCTAATTGTAACTACCTCCAAAGGGATACAGAAACCGGCAATCGCCCTTAAAATGTCTTCCTCGACGACTCCGTCAAATTTATTCAGCATGCGATACATCTGTTCTATCATGTAATCAAAAGACAACCTCCCAAAAGGATAACTCTTGCACAAGTCAAGATCGTCAACAACTTTCAGGAAGAAATTGGAGATCAGAGTTGCATGCTTTCCGCATTTTTCCTGAGCTATGATGATGCTGCAAAGGAAATACAACACAGCATCCTCAGCCTATCTCTATCAGCTGGCATCCCATCTTCTAGCTTCTTTTTGACATCTTCATATCTGACTTTTTTTCTACCAAAGTGCCTCCTCACATACTGCATGTCACCCAACTTATAATTCGCCTCATAATTTCTACAGTTTAATCCGGATATCAAGGCGTGCTCTCTCAGACCGTATCGGATAGGAACGCCATTAACCACGAACCACGCCTCCTTTTTCTTCTCAATGCGTGCGGTTCGGAGTAAAAGCATCCACATGCCTTGGAGCTTGTGATTGTTGTCCTTTGGCAAGTGGAAGATGTGTTTGAACTGGGGATGCCTTTCAAACCAATTCTTCTCAGCACGCGTAAGTGGAGGCTCCAAATTATCCAGAGTTGACAAAAACTCTTTCACGTAGCACCCCGTCGAGATCCTTATCTTTTTCTTGTACTCCGTTGGTTGGAAGTACATACTCAGAGGTCTCATAACCGCTGCTTCATCACCAGATCCCTGCATCAATCAGTTGTATCAAGTTATTCCATTTATACATCTGTATATTTACCAAGTTTGACCAGTTTTACAGCAATCTAGTTTTACCAAGTTATCCAGTTTTACAGCACTTTTGTTTTACCAAGTTATCCAGTTTCTCTTCAAACCCAACAAACTGACATGTTTTCTGGATTAACTGTGTCAATTTCCTTGCAATAAAGATCAAATTGCACACAAAATTTCTCTAACTAAAACGAACTATTTTTTCCAAGCTTTTCCTTGTTTTACCTAACTAAACGGGAATACTTACCGCACTGTCATGGGAATCGTCTCTTCCTCCAGCCCCATCCTTGTTTGCCTCATCGTCTTCATCGTCTTCTCTGCCATTATCGTCTTCATCGTCTTCTCGGAAAGTATCTTCATCTTCTTCTCCCTTTTCTTCTTCACTCTCTGTTCGGTCATCTTCTTCTCCCTTTTCTTCTTCACTCTCTGTTCGGTCATCTTCTACATTTTCTTCACGCACCGCCTCCTCCGCCATAATCGAGGAATCGTTTCTCGATCGTCGGTTTGAGTTGAGAGTAGAGGAGGAGACTAGACAAAGGAACGAGAGAACGAGAGAATTCGTCGCAGTCGCCGCTCGTCGCCGTCGAAGGACTCGTCGGTCGTCGCCGTCGAAGGACTCGCCGGTCGTCGCCGTCGAAGGAAGAAAGTCCGTTGAAGAGAAACGCGATAGGGTAAGAGGAGGAGGAGTCGAGGAGTCGAGAAGGAGGAGGCTGTAAAAAAAAATAATTAGGGATTGTAAATTTTTTTTTTTTTTTACATTTTTTGGGTTTGACCCGTTTTTTTTTGGGTGGGCGGGTTATACCCAGGTACAGATTGTAATATCGCAAATATGGGTTGGTTTCGGTATTAAAAATAAACATTAAACAAAAATGAGTTAGAACAGGGAGTTATAAGATTTGAGATTGAGTTTGAGGGACATACGAGACGATTCCCCAGTATCATGTAGGCACGATGTTGGTAACAGAAACCATAACCATTTCGGCTTCAAAGACTATGGAATCATTCACCAAATACCCATCTCGTAGATCTTTAAGCAAGATTATATTGTTTACTCCCACGCCATAACCCGGTCGAATCGGGTACCAAGTTGCAGCTGCAACATCAATTTTCATCCATTTTGCGGCGAGTGGCCGGAAAAGGAGTGTCGTGCCGGCCGCGTCGAGGTGATGGAGTTTTCTCCGTGCTCGCCCTGCTTGTCGATGTTGTAGCGTCATGGCTTGGAGATTAGCTGCAACCCCTCACCCGCCGCACGTATCCGACCGCTCCAGATCTACTTGTAGATCCACCTCCGGCCTAGGTGATTCCGATGATGGTCGATTTTGCTTGCGGTTTTGGAGCGACGTCCTCAGCCATGACTCATCCTCCCTTATCTCGGTGGTCTCGCCTCTTTCCAATTTTTGAATTGGATCTCTGTCGTGCCTCGGGCTTCTACAGTGGTTGGACTTCTCCTCTCTCTGCCTCTACCGATCGGGGACTGTTTTGGCTCGAGATTGTTAGGTACCTGTCTTCACCTAGTCTCCCGATGTAATCCTCCTCGGCTCGTAAGTCGCTGGGATTTCTCTTGCTTTGTTAGAGATTGTATTCCTTGAATTCTTTGTCTCTGCTTGGGAGCCTCGATCTCTTTGGCTTTGTCGTGTGGATTTGTTGTTGAGTTTTGGTACTGTTCGTGGTCTTGGTTCTCGTTGGGTGACTAGTCTCGACGAGTTGGGTTCATTTTGGTTGGGTTTTGACAATAGCTTGCCCCTCTACTGTGTGTCCATTGTGCATCTCGGATGTTGGGTGTTGTCCTAGTCGAGTCCAGTACCGCCTATGGTTCTTGCGGTGTTGTTGCTTTAGGTTTGGTTTGTTATCGGTGGTAGCTTCGTGGCCGTCCTTTGGTTTTTGTTTCGCCGTGATTCTGGATTTTGTTGGTTGCTTTAGGACCAGTTGTCGAGTGTGTCTTCTTTTTGAAGTTGTTGTGATAGTTTGGTTTGTGGGCTAGTGTTTAGGGTTGTTTGGTTTGCCTTGTGCCTTAGGGGAGCTAGTAAGTCTAGTGGTGTTCAGAGCTGTTCTTTATCGTTAAATTTGGTAGGGGAAGCTTGCACCGTTCATTTTCTGGTGTTTGATGTTTCTTATCGGGTTAAGCTCATGGAGATGTTCCTTCTAGTCGCTCTCACTAGACGCGAGAAGAGTTGGTGATTGAGGTTGTTGAAGACTTTCGCCATTGACAACCCTCGTTTGGATCTCTCTTGAAAAGATTATATCGCATTTGGTTTTCGTCTTGCGGTCCTTGTGTTTACCCAGGACATTCTATGCCCAACAGATTTCGGACGAACACTCTACATCGCCACCACTTTGTTTAACTCCATAAGCTTTGTGTTTATGTCGACCTACGGACTGAAAAACTTGTAGGCATATGTTTCTATGTTTTTTAAACTTTTTTGCCATGGAATACATTGTATAGGGTTACAATCTTGATTGTAATCTTGAACTGATTCATTATATGAAATATTGACCTTTTAGCAAAAAAAAAAAAAAAAAATTATCCATTTTGATTTTTAGCTAGTGTAGTGACCATACACAATGTTCAATTACATTGTCCTATAATATCAATTCGTCTAGTTTTTTTTTCTCACTTACAATATGCTTTTTTGTGGTTGGATCCCAACTGTTGCCTTAGCCGCAGATTAACCGCTCCCATGTGGTTGTAGCAACTGCGTTTGGCTTAAAGCCTTGAGCAAATAGGTAGATAGGGAGTGCATGTAGTCTTCCTCCTCCATCGTCTTTCGGGTTAAACCCTAATCTTCTGATTACAAATTAATCGAAAACAATTACTACAACGCATAATTGACAATTAAAAATTCACACGAGTAACGATAGACTCTGAAATTAATATAGACATTGGTCTAAGAGATAAACATTGTGACAAAAAATGCAATAATATCTATCATTACGTTCACTATATATGATGAGATAAAGTACTAACCAGTATCGGTCTCCGACGAGGAAATCGCCAGGGTAATAAAACTTATCTTCCAAGGTGGAGAACAGAAGTATCTTCCAACTGAAAACGTTGTCTAGTGGGTTTGATACGAATGTGACTTTCTCTTGTTGTGCGACCGGTTTAACAATGAAAATTTCAGCACCAAAAGAACAAGTGTCCTGCACAATATACCCTTCATTCGTGTTGTAGAATGTCAACAAAGGAATCAATTGCCCGAATCCCCACTCTTTCTTCGCCTCGTTGTATCTCTTTACCGTTCCATCTAGAACGCACATGTACACAAATTTATATATATCGTCTCGATTTACCAAAACAAAATTTAGAGTAATTCTCAGTAATTTAGGGAAACAAAAAGTGTATTGATTCGAACGTTGACCAATATCGTGAAACATAACATGCATGGATTTATACTATATAGTTTGTATTAAGGAAACACTAAGGATTGTTATACCTGAGACAAACAAGTACTTGCACTGTTTAGGATTGTGGACAAAGAGTTTGAGACCAACATTGACTTCCCAACCTTTGGGAAGAGATTCTGTGTCTTCGATCCTCACATAAAGTGATATATGATTATTTCCTCCATCATTCTTATTACCGGTCACATACAAAACCAATCTCCTGGTTTCATTTATGTCAAGAAAAAAATCATTATTAAATCAAATAATGAGAATGAAAACATTAATTTAAAAAGGGTTTTTACCATTTGTAACCAGAAGACTCAAAAACAGAGGATTCATAAGGTTCCGATCTGTCCTTAATCACAGATAAATTTCCTATTGTTACTATCTTACTCGATGGTCGCTCGTCTCTCATCACTCTAGTCACTCCTGTGAGATGAGATTGTAAGAAAAACGAAAATACAAAGAAAAAAGGCTGTGAAAATGATTGAAGATCGCATGCATGCGTACCTAGGTTCGTGTTGAGATTGTAAGAACTGTTATACTCTGTTTCTGAAACAGAGGATACTCTGCCCTCTGTGACCTTTTTTTTTTTGTTCGTTAAAAACTATGTTAGTAGAAGAAGCAAAGTATCTAAAGAAACTTCTTGAAAACAAAAGATAAGAACTTGAAGAAGAAAACTTTTATTGATATTTCTTGCTTAAAAGTTCAGCCTTTACATTGCTTTGTTTATATAGAGAGTGTTTAACCTAGGTACCCTATTGACACCTGTCAGTTTTTGCAGGTAATTACAGTTCAGGATCAAAACACCAAATCTGTTGAAGGTTTTGATTTTGTGAGCTGTGAAGGTACACACTATTTTGTCTCTGTTTGATTTTTTGACCGTTGCAGGATAAGGTGAATCCTTCGGGGCTTTATTCTTCGGGGCTTCAGATTTCAATTGGGCTTGTGCTAAAGACCCAAGTGTCTTTTGTTTCAGAGATAGAGAAGCTTCTGGTTGAGACAGAGTCTTTGATCTTGTTGATGAGTGGCTAATACATCCCCTCAAACTCGTTGTCGGAGGATCGGAGACACTAAGTTTGAATCAGAGATCGAAGAACGGTTGTTGAGCTAGGGACTTGGTGAAGAGATCGGCGAGCTGATGAATGTTGAGAATGTGCTTGACCACAAGCGTTCCAAGAGCTACTCGTTCTCGGACATAGTGAAAGTCGACATCAAAGCTCTTGGATCGAGAATGGATCGCCGGATTTGCTGTGAGGTACACCGAAGAAAGATTGTCGCAGTACAATTCTGGAGGCTTCGACTGAGTAATTCCCTTCTCACCAAGCAAAGAGGTGAGCCATTTAAGCTCAGTAGCAGTGAGAGAGAGTGTTATGTATTCGGCCTATGTAGAAGATCGGGACATTGTGTCATGTCTTTTAGACGACTAAGAAATGATATTTGTGCCCAGAAAAGTACAGAATCCACCGGTGGAGCGACGAGTTTCTTTGCAACCGGCCCAGTCGCTGTCGCTATAAGCATGCAGAGTGAGATCAGTATTGGAATCAAGATTGACACCCATATGTAGAGTGCCTTTGAGATATCGGAGAATCCGCTTTAGAAGAGAGAAATCAGCCATGGTTGGGCTATGCATCTTTCTGCAGACAAAGTTAACTGCATATTGAAGATCAGGTCTGGTAAGGGTAAGATATTGAAGCTTACCAGCTAAACTTCTGAAATATGTTGCTTCTGGAAAAAGCTCATCATGACCAATGACTTTGTCAACTTGCAGGGGAAGAGGAGTTGGCATTGGAGCACAATCAGCCATTCCTGCTATTATGAGAAGGTCAAGAGAAGTATAGCATACTTCTCTTGACTTAGGAATAAGCTTGTAGAGTGGAAATGTGCTTGAATTCCGAGAAAGTATTGTAGTTGACCCAAGTCTTTCATCCTGAAAGTGGTATTGAGATGCTTGAGTAGGTCTTGAATCAATTGAGGGTTGTTTCCTATTAGGAGCATGTCATCCACATAGAGTAGGAGATACATGACATCTTTGCCATGTAAATAGACAAACAGAGAAGCATCTGCATGAGTACATTTGAAGCCAAACTCAAGAAGAAAGGAGCTGAATTTGTCAAACCAGGCTCTAGGTGCTTATTTTCAGCCATAGATATCTTTCTTGAGTTTGCAAATATAGTCTGGATGTTTACGGTCTTCAAAACCAGGAGGTTGAAACATCTAAACCTCCTCTTTGAGATCCCTATGTAGAAATGCATTTTGCACATCCAGCTATTTGATTTTCCAATTGTTGACAACAGCAACATGTAAAACAGAATGGATAGTAGGAGTTTTGACCACTGGACTATATGTTTCAATATAGTCTATTCCCTCTTCTTGTTCATAACCTTTAGCTACAACTCTGGCCTTGAGTTTGTCAAGGTCACCATTAGAAAGTAGCTTAGTAAGAAAAACCCATTTGCTGCCTAGAGGAGAGATGTGAGATTGAGGAGGAACAAGATCCCATGTCTCTGTTTCATGGAGATTTTCCATCTCAACTCCCATTGCATATGTCCAGCCTGGATCCTTCAAGGCTATCTCACTACAAGAAAACTGTAATTTAGCGTCGAAATTTAGCGTCGGAATTTTTTCGACGCTAATATAGCGTCGAAGTTGTGTCAGTCTACATATTCGACGCTAAGTAGGGTCGAATAAATTCGACGCTAAATCGATGCTAATGTTGCATTGATTTAGCGTCGATCACGTAGCGTCAAATATAGTGTCGAATTTGCCTCAAATTGGTAGGTAGAAGACACATTAAAAACGAGTTTACTACCTGGGTGCAAAATCGACGCTAATTCGATGCAAAATCGACACTAAGGTATTCGACGCTAATTCGATGCTAAATATTCGATGCAAAATCGTTGCTAAATTCTCCTATATATACTCAACCCCCCCCCCCCCCCCCCGCATCGCTTGAATCAGTCCACCATTTTAAAAAAAAAAATTTCGAAAAATTTTTTTTTTTTACAAAATTTAGAAAAAAAATGGATATACGAACTCCGACGCTGGATGTATCAACGTAAAGATGCAAATAGAGGGTTTTCAGAAGAGTTCCTCAACGGCCTTGAAATTTTCATGGTTCAAGCGAGTAGTGTGCCTACAATTCAACGAACCGGAGTGATGGTGTGCCCGTGTCGGAAGTGCAAAAATTCGAGGACGCAGACAATTGACACAGTTAGTACGCATTTATTTAATAGAGGGTTTACACCTGAATATTATGTTTGGTTTTATCATGGAGAGGGATATGAAGATGAAACTTCGGGTAGTACTAGTTACCAACCTATGGATCAGGGTTATTCGAATGAGCAATTTGATCAGCATCAATTTGTTATAGAAAATGATCATGATGTCGGGTTAGAACATAATAGGTTCGAAGAAATGGTAACCGATGCATTTCCTGGAGTTATGTCTACTTCTGATGTTGCTGATGAACCCAATGTAGATGCCAAAAAATTCTATGATATGCTTGATTCTGCAAACCAACCAATCTATGAAGGTTGTAGGGAAGGTCTGTCTAAATTATCATTGGCATCTAGGATGATGACAATAAAGTCTGATCATAATCAATCTGAGAGTTGCATGGATGATTGGGCAGCTCTTCTAAAAGAATATTTGCAAGAGAGTAATCAAGCTGCTGAGTCATACTACGATATACAAAAACTAGTCTCTAGTTTAGGATTACCTTCGCAGATGATAGATGTTTGCATTGACAATTGCATGATATTTTGGAAAGATGATGAAGATCTACAGGAATGTCGATTTTGTCACAAACCAATATTTAAGCCCCAAGGAGCTGGTAGAAGTAAAGTGTCGTACCAGCGAATGTGGTACCTACCCATAACAGATAGGCTACAAAGGTTATACCATTCGGAACGAATAGCTGCATCAATGAGGTGGCATGCGGAACATTTAACTATTGAAGGAGAAGTTCATCATCCTTCTGATGCAAAAGCTTGGAAACACTTCAAATTGGTACACTCTAATTTTGCTAAAGAGAAGCGCAATGTTTATCTTGGCCTATGTACAGATGGTTTTAGTCCGTTTGGTATGTCTGGCAGGCAATATTCTTTGTGGCCGGTTATATTGACACCTTATAACCTTCCGCCTGATATGTGCATGCAGAGGGAATTTCTATTTTTGAGTATTTTAGTCCCTGGTCCGAAGCATTCAAGAAGATCTATTGATGTGTTTTTACAGCCGCTGATTCACGAGTTGAACTTGTTGTCGTCTCATGGGGTTCGGACTTTTGATTACTCCAAGAAAAAGAATTTTACCATGCGAGCTGTGCTTATGTGGACGATAAGCGATTTTCCAGCGTACGAAATGTTATCTGGTTGGACAACACATGGTCGGTTATCATGTCCGTGTTGCCAAAATGAAACAGATGCCTTCCAACTTAAAAATGGTAGAAAATCTTGTTGGTTTGATTGTCACCGCAGGTTTCTCCCTATGAACCATCCGTATCGGGAGAACAGGAGACTATTCACAAAGGGCAAACATGTACGTATCCCACCACCTCCATATCTTTCAGGAGAGCAAATTGAAGGTCAACTTGATTATTGGGGAGCTCAGGATACAGCAAAACGTGGTGGTAACTAGCTTAATATCCCGGCCAATCTTCTAGATCGATACCTTGTTGAACATAATTGGCATAAGAAGAGCATTTTCTGGGATCTACCGTACTGGAAAGATCATCTATTGCGCCACAATCTTGATGTCATGCACATTGAGAAAAACTTTTTCGATAACATCATGCATACCATCTTAAACGTTTCAGGCAGGTCTAAAGACAACGTGAAGTCTAGATTGGATTTGCCTCTTATATGCTCTAGATTTGAGTTACATCTCAAGGGAGATGGTAGAGCTCCAGTCCCTATCTTTAGATTATCAAACGAAGGCAAATCAACATTCTTCAACTGGGTTTCCACCGACGTAAAGTTTCCAGATGGATACGTGTCAAAACTCTCTAAGTCGGTAGAGCAAGGGAAAAACTTTTCTGGCATGAAGAGTCATGATTGTCATGTGTTTATGCAGAGATTATTGCCTTTCGCCTTTGCAGAGCTTTTGCCAACGAACGTGCATGAATCACTTGCAGGTATAATTTTTATGATGATATATAAATATCTAAACAAATGATGTGTGAAAAATTATATTTTTTTTTGATGATATTGAACTTCGGTTTTAGGTGTTGGAGCATTTTTTCGAGATCTGTGTGTGCGAACTCTGACTGAGGATGAAATTCAACAACTAAAACATAACATCCCAATATTGTTGTGCAACTTAGAGAAGATATTTTCTCCATCTTTCTTTGATGTTATGGAGCATCTTCCTGTCCATCTTCCTCACAAAGCCGATTTAGGAGGGCCCGTTCAATTTCGTTGGATGTATCCTTTCGAGAGATTCATGAAACACTTAAAAGGAAAGGCAAAAAACCTGGCTAGGGTTGAGGGATCAATTGTTGCGTGAAACCTCTCATTTCAGCTCATATTACTTCTCTCCCACTGTCCGGACCCAAAAAGAGCTCCACGTAGGTACGACGATGGTGGCATCGCGCAATCGTATCCGGTTTCGGATGTCCCAGATATATTTTGTTCAGTTGGTAGGTATGCCGGAATCACAAGAGAAGAAGATTGGTTGTCATACGAAGACTACAATTGTGCACACATATATATTCTCTTACAATGCGATGAAGTTACCCCATTTTTTAGGTACATATTATAATTACCAACTACGGACTGATGTCAAAAGGGTTATCTTCGTACTTATATATGCTTTGAAAACATTTATTATAACTATATTTTCTTGTAGTGAATTCATTCGCCAAGTTGCCGAGGCTTTCCCAAATGCATCCGCCGATGAGATTGAAAAACGTAAAGATCTCCACTTTGCTAAATGGTTGAAAACTCAAGTAAGTTAAAAACAAAATTATATATATCTAGTTTCCATTGAAACCTATATATACAATTTGTGTTTATTATATTTACAATGTGTATACTGTATTTGTCAGGTTGATTATGGAGACACGTCGTACCCTGTATGGTTTAGAGAGTTGATCCAAGGTCCATTGGGAAAAGTTACGTCATCTCCAATGTATTTTACACGAGGTTATGTGTTTCATACGTTCGAACATGGAAAAAACAGATCAACTGCGAACTATGGTGTGGTAGTTCGAGCGGGGGACACGGATTTTTATGGCATTATACAAGACATTGTTCAAGTGCAATTCCCCGGTTTGGTTAACTTAAAGTGCACCCTTTTGAAATGTGAGTGGTTTGATCCAGTTGTCGGGCGAGGGATTTGAGTAGGAAACTTTGGTGTCATCGATGTTAACGGATCTCGTTCTTATGCAAAGTACGATCCATTTGTCCTTGCATCACAAGCGGATCAAGTTTGTTTCATACCATATCCACATGTCAGAAAAACAGGGATTTCATGGTTATATGTGCTTAAAATAGCTCCCAGAGGAATGATAGTTGAATCAGACGATGCTCCTATGCAATATGAAGCTGCCGTGGATACAACAACTCCATAACAAGATATAGACAACATCATTCTTATAGATCCGCAAAATCGAGAAACAGAAATTCTTTCGGAGGCTACCGATGCAGAAAACCCGAAAGACGAGTTCGCAAACGAGAGTGGCGAAAATACCGATGAGAATGACGATGACTCAAATGACGATTCGGAGTGAAGCATATACATGTGTTTTATTTGGATTTTTGTTTTTATTTCATTTGTTTCGGATAATATTAATTTGTTATTATACTATATTTTCTATTATTATTAAGTTTTTAAAAAAAAAATAAGCTGAATTAGCGTCGAATTAGCATCGAATCAGATGAATTCGACGCTAATTCGATGCTATATAGCGTCGTTTTTGCATCGGGTAATAAAAAATCCGACACCTTTTCCATTCTATACCCTAAACCCAAAAAACAGAAATTTTTAGATTTAGCGTCGAATTCATCTGATTCGATGCTAATTCGATGCTAAATCTAACAAATTCTGTGTTTTTTGGGTTTAGGATATAGAATAAAACATTTAAAAGTCAACAATTACGAGTGAAGCATATATATTAGATAAACTGAATAATTTAATTGCAAACAACTAAGTTCATATAATTATACTTTTAAACAAAAGCATATAAGTCTTAGATTTCTATAAACTATATTGGTTTACATATACTATCATAAAACATTTCGGAACAAGATAGGTATTTTAAAATTTCAAAAGTTTAAATTATTCGGTAGTAATAAAGATTGAAAAGGATAAGATAGTTCTCGTATATGTGGCGGTTTCTATACCCTAAACCCAAAAAACAGAAATTTTTAGCTTTAACGTTGAATTAGCATCGACTCAGATGAATTCGATGCTAATTCGACGCTAAAGCTAAAAATTTCTGTTTTTGGGTTTAGGGTATAGAATGAAAAAGGTGTCGGATTTTTTATTACCCGATACAAAAACGACGCTAAAATCAATTAATTTGGTTTCACCGATGGCGGCAAACCAAAATTTTCATACTTGTTTTGGTTTACCGCGGTTTTGGTTAAATTTTTTTAATTTAGCGTCGAATCTGAATATTCGACGCAAATTCGACGCTAAATTAAAAAAATTTAACTAAAACCGCGGTAACCATTTATTGTGCGTGGGACGTCGGATAGGGTAATAAAATTCAGAACCAGACTTCTTCTTCTTCCTCATTTCCGATTTCTTCTTCTCTCTCTCTCTCGCTCCCGCCGCCGGCGACCTCTCTCTCTCTCTCTCTCTCCCGCCGCCGCCATCTCCTCTCTCTTCCCCCGACGCCGGCGACCTCTCTCTCTCTCTCTCCCGCCGACGCCATCTCCTCTCTCTCTCTCTCCGGCGACCTCTCTCTCTCCCTCTCTCTCGCCGCCGGCGACCACCTCTTCGAGATCCACATGGTAATTTTTTTTTTTTTTGTTAATAATATTATGTTAAGTTTGATTTAGGAATTTGTAGAAAATAGAATAGATTTTTAGGAATTTGAATGGATTTGTAGAAATTAAATTGGATTTTTAGGAATTGAAATGGATTTGTAGTAAATAGAATAGATTTTTAGGAATTTGAATGGATTTGTAGAAATTAAATTAGATTTTTAGGAATTGAAATGGATTTGTAGTAAATAGAATAGATTTTTAGGAATTTGAATGGATTTGTAGAAATTAAATTGGATTTTTGGGAATTGAAATGGATTTGTAGTAAATAGAATAGATTTTTAGGAATTTGAATGGATTTGTAGAAATTAAATTGGATTTTTATGAATTGAAATGGATTTGTAGTAAATAGAATTTGTGTGTTTGTATTTATAAAATTTATAAAGTCATGAGTTTATGAAAATTATTAATAAACGAATTTGAGAATTTTAATTTTTCAAAACATATATATTTGTGTAAAATATAATAAAAATCATTTGATCTATAATTTAGAAATGTAAATAAATATTTGTTTTAAATAAAAACGAATTTATGTTTTAATTTTACACTTATACTTTATAATTATGAACTTATAAAAATAAATTTTTGAAGTTAAAATAACAAAACAAGTTTACAAATTATGTTCATATTTTATATACAAAATTTAAATTTTTTTAGCATTTTTGGAATTATTTTTACAAATTTAATATTTATTTATGAATTTATATGTTTTCTATTTTTATTTATTAATTTTTTTGGTTTTATAGGCGGATCCACCACCTTCCTACGGACAGTTATTTGGCGAGGATGCTACGATTCCTGGATATGATGGTCGTCGCGGATCAGGATCAGGATCAGCGTCGGGTTCGCAAACTGCGACATATCGTCCACGACCTCCACTACGAGGTCCATCACGAGTTGCACCACGAGCTCCGCCACCGCCTCAGCCAAAGCCAGAGACACAGACAGAAGAAGACGTAACAGACCCTTCTGATGACCACCAAGAGCCGCCACTGGCAAACGTGCCTCTCATGATGCGGATTACCGAGCTTCTCCGCCAACCTGGACGAGAGACACGGGTTAGGACTCTCCATCCGATGAGGCCTCCTGGTACATTATGGTATGATTATATCTTTTACAATATTACTAATATTGGTTATATAATTTTTAATTGTAAATTCTTGTTTAACAGGTTTAGCGATAACAAGGTACCGCGTTCGGTCACCAAGGCCATCGCGGCCTATTTCACTATGCCCCATGCTAATTTGAGCAAGACGCCGCAGCATGTGCGAGATATTTGGTTCGAATCATGGGCGGTAAGTCTTTTTATATTATTTATTTTTAATTATTAAAAAATTTTATTTTAAATATATTCATAATATTATTCGTATTTTTGTAGCCAGGGTGGCATTGGGAAGAAGCTCGTACTTTCGAAGTGCGAGCAGAGTTCAAGCGTAAGGCGCTAAAGCGTCTCAACGGTTACGTCGGTAACTTGAAGGAGGCGTGGCGCGCGAAAGGCGATGAGGCGAAGCCGATAGGGATGGATCCCGATGTTTGGTCGAGTCTAGTGCAGTTCTGGGAGGATCCCCATTCGGTGGTTAAATCCGGGAAGTGTTCTGTAGCCCGTCTCACGCCAGTGGCCGAAGGAGATGGACCTTCAAAGCATTGTGCGGGTCAAAAATTGTACGCCACAATACGACTGGATATGGTAATTTATTTGATTTCTTTGTATTTTAAATATTTATATAATTTATATTTAAGTTTTATTTACGTTTATTTTTGTTTAACAGGCTGATGGCGGTGATCTTCCTCCGATGATTAAAGTGATGGAGAAAACTCATTGGAAGAAGGATGGAACGTTTGTTACCGCTCAAGCGGAACGAACGTTCAACGAGTACAACCCACGACTGGCAGAGCTAGACGAATCTGTCCAGTCTACGATGGATGTCAAAGATTTAGATAGACTTTACGAAGAGGTAATTTTTTAGATTTTCTTAATATATTTAAATTTATTTTTTATTACAATTTTATTGTATAACATTTTTATTTTATAGGTTGCACCGAAGAAGAAAGGACGAACGATGGGTGTTGGATCCATCAGGGATGTCCCAGCAGCTTGTCCGTCGGCTCGATATTCTTACACCGCGGGTCCGTCTCAGCCGCAATTGACCAGGCAGTTGGAAACTGCTAATTCTAGGATTTCGCAGCTAGAGACTAACCTTTCGGCAATGACCAGTCTCTTTAACATCATTGCAGTGGATAATCCGATATTAGCAACTGCCTTGCAAGGGCTTCAGTTTCCTCCACCGCCTCCTCCACCTGACGGTCCTACGCAATTCGAGCAAGAATCCGAAGAGATGATCCGGGAAGATGTCATCAACTTAAGGACCCAACAACAAGAGTAGATTAGAATTTTTATTTTATTTGTATCGCATATATTTGTTTTATAATGTTTTTAATTTTTAATATATTTTTATAATATTTTTAATATATTTTTATAAAAATTTTTATTTTTTAAAAAAAAAAATTATAATCGATGCTAAATCGATACTATTTAGCGTTGAACTTGTCGAAAGTGACGCGCTAATTCGACGCTAATTAGCATCGATTGAGCGTCGATTTGTTGCATCGAAACACTGTGACGCTAAATCGATGCTAAATAGCGTCGAATTAGGGTCGATCTGTTGCATCGAAACACTGTGACGCTAAATCGATGCTAATTAGCGTCGAATTAGCGTCGAAATATTAGCGTCGATTTAGCGTCATAATTAGTTGCGACGCAAAATTAGCGTCGAAATCATTTTCGACGCTAATGGCTTTTAGCGTCGAATTAACGTCGAATTACGCTGACGCTAAATGTCTGTTTTCTTGTAGTGTCTTGACTGTTTTAGGCTCAGGGTAGCTCTGTTTTAGAGAAATTAGAGCATATTTTGGATTAGGCTTTGTGATCCCAAACTTGGTTCTGGTGATCATTGGATGAACAGGTTGATTTTTCATCGAAGTGTTGGTCACTTCAGTCACTGGAGAGGAAGGAGCTTGAGGAGACAAAGGAAGAAAATCATCAGAGGTAAACAAAGGAGAATCAGCTGCAAAGTCTTCTACAGAGGATGATTGAGAAGTGTCTAAAGACCCTTCAGGAGAGTTGATGACAGGAGTTTCATTATCACTGGGAGGAAGATATGAATTGTGGCCTATAGGAACAAGGTTAGAACCTGCCGGACACTCAATGTCATCTCCCCCAGAAGTGATGGACACAGTAGGAGTAGGAAATCCAGCTTGCCAAGCAGAGAGAAGTGGAGTGGATGACTTAGAAAGAAAACTTCTGAAGATGTCAGTGTAAGGGAATTTTGTCTCATCAAACAAAGCATGTCTAGTGATATAGACTTTTCCAGAAGATGGATGCAAGCATCTATAATCTTTGTATTTTTCATTGTATCACAAGAAGACACAATGAAGTGACTTAGGATCAAACTTATTTTATGCATAAGGTCTAAGATAGGGATAGCAGCTGCAATCAAAGACTCTCAAGGAAGTATAGACAGGTTCCTTGTGGTAAAACATTTCATAAGGACTTTTCTTCTCAGAAAGCACAGATGAGGAAAAAAGATTACCAAGAAAGGAAGCAGTGAAGAAAGCTTCAACCCACAGATTCTGAGGTACTTTGCATTGGAAGAGAAGTGCCAAACCCATTTTTGTGATGTGACGATGCTTCCTCTCTGCCGGTCCATTGTTGAGGAGTATATGGACAAGAGAGGAGTTGCTTAATTCCACATTTAGCAAGATGATTGAGGAAGGAGTTACTTGTGAATTCACCCCCTCCATCACATTGAAACATGGATATTCCACTAGCTATTGAAAGATGAGAAACACTGAAAAAAAATCCGACTTCACAAAATTGTGGCAAAAAAAGCTCTAACTTCTAAAATGTCATTTAAACCTCAAAGTTTTTGTTGACTTTTAAATAAAATGTTTAACTTTTGTTGACTCGGCAATATAAGGCTCGTCGTGAAATTTTCGTTAGCGGAGTTAATATTAGGATTAAATTGGATAGTTCAGACAAAAAATATGTCGTTTGCAGATTCTTTGTCGTGCCACATTGACAGGGTATGACGAACCTGGCTATAATCCTTGCTTATGCCACGAATTGCAAGACTATCTATAGTGTGCGTGCACCTTTGGTTGATTTTACAGGGGTTGGTATAGGTTTGAGCGTGTTCCTTGTAGTTGTTGGCATTTGGCTATACAAATTCGTTAAAAGGCGTAGAAATATCAAACGTCGGAAAGAGTTCTTTGAGCGCAATGGAGGTCTTCTGTTACAACAACAACTGGCTTCAGAACAAGGCTCTGTAGAGAAAATAATTGTGTTCAGTTCCAAAGAAATAGAGAAAGTTACTGAGAGCTTTGGTTTGGACAAGGTGCTTCGACATTGTGGACAAGGTACAGTGTACAAAGGGATACTCGATGACGGTATGCTCGTGGCAGTTTAGAAGTCTAAGGTTGTGGACGAAGACAAGTTGAAGAGTTTGTAAACGAGGTTGTTATTCTGTCTCAAATCAACCACCGTAACATCGTCAAAATACTAGGCTATTGATAGAAAACCGAGGTTTCGTTAACTCTGCTAACGAAAGCTTAACGACGAGCCTGAAACGGCTGAGTCAACAAAAGTTAAGTATTCTATTTAAAAGTCAACGAAAACTTTGAGGTTTAAATGATATTTTAGAAGTTTGAGCCTTTTTTTGCCACAATTTTGAAAGTTTGAGGTTTTTTCGACATTTTTTCCAGATAAAACGGTGTCGTTTTATTAAAACCAAAACGTCGTCATTTTGTTTAAACGGAACTCGTTAACAGAAAATTAACTACGCTAACGAAACTTGACGACGAGCCTTAAATGGCCGAGTCAACAAAAGTTAAGCATTTTATTTAAAAGTCAACAAAAACTTTGAGTTTTAAATGGATTTTCTGAAGTTGGAGTTTATTTTTTGCCACAATTTGAAAATTCGAACTTTTTTTGACATTTTTTCCATTGATAAACCTCACATGTCTTGAATAATATCAAAGTGGATAGAAATAGTTTTTTTTTTTAAAACCTAATTCCGAAAGAATGCTCACCGTATCAAAAAGCATAAGTTTAAAATCTCTTAGATATAAATAAAATTCCAATCTAATAATTTAAAATTAAATATAAAAATGAATTGTAAAAAATCGTGAACGTCAAATTCATTTCTCCATAAACATGTTTTCGGTTCATTCCATGTATAATACAAATAAACAAAACTGACATAGGACGTTTGACCAAAAATAAAACAAAATGACATAGGAACATTGCTGATATTATATTACCGAAATGATATGAATGTATGTAAAAAAACTAATAACATAACGGGTTATGTTAAGTGATATTTGTCCCATATCAAAAGTTGGAGAATTAATTAACTAATATATAAAAGGTTATGGCCAATCCACTCATTACCAATTAGTTTTGAGTTGAAAACCCATGAGTAACCCAAATTTAATATGGTATCAGAGCCATCCGATCGTTGGGCCACCCGTGGATGTTGTTCTCACAATTGTCCACGTTACAAATGTTCATGCCTGAGCGTGAGGGGAGTGTTAAGTGATATTTGTCCCACATCGAAAGTTGGAGAACTAATTAACTAATATATAAAAGTTTAGGACTCATTTTCAATTAGTTTTGAGTTTGAAACCCATTAATAATCCAAATTTAATAGGTTACAAAGTTTCAAAAAAAAAGAGATTCAAACGGTTTTAAAAATAAATTAACCTAGAAACATTAATTTGAAAGCGTTTTCTACATTGAAAATTTGATGCAATATGTAATCTATTTATAGAGTTTAGACTTATTTAGGTTAAGCTGCACAAAATCTTAACATATAATCATAAATTACTTGTAAATCATGATTTATGCACTATAAATGCATTTCATCCCGATTATGGTATTTTATAGGAGTATTTGTTATAGCATAATGAATTGTCAATTTATTACAAACTAGATTGATACCCACGTGTTGCGTGGGTTATCATTTTTAATATGTCAAAAATAAATCATGAAATAAAAATATAATAATTTGAAGTTTAGAAGGTAATTCTATGCAACCACAACAGATTCGGTGAGTATGTTTTACCAGTTAAAGCAAACACAACAGATTCATCTTAAAATATTTTTTTCCTATCCAATCTACCATATTGGTGCGACCAAAAAAAATTTAGCCGGTTTCAAATCTGATAACTTAGTTTACTAATATAGGTAGATTATTTTTAATAACAAAAATCATTCATTTCACATAGTAAAAAGAATATGAAAGTTTTATATAGTCTCTGGCTTACATTATTTGAGCTCTAAAACACTTGTTTATCTCATTTAAATTTCTACATCTTCTAAAACACACTCATTTAAAAAACACTTGCTTTCGGACGGTTTTGGTCCGTCGGTTCTATCTCGTCGGAAATAAATATGCGACTGACTCCCACTCCGACCTCCCCTACTGGAAGTACCGGATCCACTCGAGTGATAAAATCGCCCATAGTCCCTACGATTGCCAAAATTTTTACATACCATTGAAATTTACTTACATATATTAATATAAATTCTGATTTTAAATATATATACCTGTAAATTTAAATCATAAATTTTAAATATAAATTTAAATTTTATAATCTACATTACGAATTTAGGGATTTTGAGTTTTTGGGAATTTGTGATTTCGAAATTTTGAGATTTCGGAATTATGGGATTTATGGGAATTGGGGACTTTGAGATTTTGGGATATTGAGATTTTGAGAATTAGGGATTTTGAGATTTTTGGATTTCCAGATTTTTGGAATTTGGGATTTTGTAATTTAGAGATTAATTTATGGAATTTTGGATTTCATAAATTAAGGTTTTAGGGAGTTATGGATTGTTGGAAATTGGGGTTTTGTAATATAGGTATTTAAGGATTTTTGGATTTTTGGATTTTTAGATATGGAGATTTAGTGATTTAGAGATTTAGGAATTTTCTGGAATTTGGGATTTGGTAGTATAAAGTTTTAGATATTTAGGATCTTTCAGAAATTTGGGATTTTGTAATTTAAACAAATTAAAGAATTAGTAAAATTTCAACAATTTAGAATTTTAGAATTTATTCATATTATAAATCTTTATAAATCCCTAAAAACCACAAATACTTATTAAAATGGAAAATAATTTTATAAAATCCGAAAAGTCAATAAATCACAAAATTTCCATAATTCAAAATTTTTCTTACTCTCTAATTTCAATAATTCATAAATTACAAAATTCATAAATTTCAAAATTCCTAAATTCCTAAATACGTAAATCCCTAATTCCTAAATCCCTAAATTTCTAACATCCTAAATCCGTACATTTCTACATTTCTATCATTCTAAATCCTTACATCCCATAATTTATAACATCCTAAATCTATCAAATTCTAAAAATACATCTTTAAAATTCATAATTTCCAATTTTCAAAAAAAAAGCTAAAATTAACAAAAACTTACATTGGATTCATGATTCGAGTGATAGAGATTGTGATTGTTGGTGAAACCGAGGTTTCCGTCACTTTTCCGTCGAAGAAGCAGAGTTTTCCGGTGATTTTTTTATGTTTTTTCCGTCGATTCATCTGTCTCCGCGAAGAAGAAGAGTCTGGTTATATTACAGGTTTCCGACGGAATTCCGACGGATTTTCCCGCTTTTTCGATGAGATCGAAGTTGTTTAGGCGGCAGAAATTAGGGTTGTCTGTCGGAAATCCGTCGGTATTTCCGACGGATTTCCGAGGGATTTTAATGTTTTTATTATAAAAATTTAAATAGTTTTTTTTATAATAAAAACATTAAAATCCGTCGGTTTGATGTTTTTATTTTTAAAAAGGCAGAAATTTAATAAAGATTTCTTTTATAATAAAAAAAATTAAAATCCGTCGGAAATCCGTTGGAAATTATGATGGATTTCCGTCGGAAATCCGTTGGAAATTATGATGGATTTCCGACGGATTTTAATGTTTTTATTATATTTCTGCGGAAATTTAATAAAGATTTACAAAACGAAATTTATTAACTGATAATAACAGATAAATTTGGATCTCATTTCGCAAATAAATTCTCTTCATATTAGAGCCTTGAACATATTAAACATACAACGGTTATGGTACAAGGTCATAATACACTCCTAAATTTAAAAACATATGTCTCTATATCCACTCCAAACTTACCATTTGTTAGAACCATAAACTTTTCTTTCCCTTTTGTTTCTTTGGTGGAGAATCTAAATATCCATCGCAAAATTCCCTTTTGATTGCATCAACATCTACATTTAAGTTGGGGCTTTCTGGTCTTTGGGCAAATTCATAATCATAGTAGTGATCCTTACATTCATTTGAAGTACTTCCACCGTAAGTATCTGACTTTTCAATCAATACCGATGGTTGTACGTCTTCGAGAACACGCTTCTGGTCAGGACATTCTGCCTGCTTATCATATTTGGGACTCAAAACATTGGGAGGAGAGCATGAATCAGCTTCCCACGAGTATGTGGGTATTTCTTTAGTATATTCGTCGCACTGGGATTGAGTTTCCCACGAGAATTTTGGAATGTATTGGATGGTTGGCAAGCACTGGCTGTCCGGCACTATTATTGATGAAGAATCTTCAATATGGATTGGTGAGCACGTATCAAATTCCCACGAGTAAGTGGGTATCTCTTGAGTGAATTCGTCGCATTGAGTTTCGGTTTCCCGCGAGTATTTTGGAATTTCCCACGAGTATTTTAGAACTTCTAGGTGGTTTGCCACAATTTTTGATTTATAGTCTTCATTAGGAGAGCTAGAAGACATTATTTGTGTTATTGATTGTGGCTTTTTAAAATTGTGTTATGAAGAAATGAAGAAATGTGGAAACTTATATAGAACGGATTTCCGTCGGAAATCCGTCAAAAACCTCTGACATAACACCCCACCAATCCCATCGGTCACCGCTAACGAAATGGTAACCACTCAAACTTTGTCGACATCGGAATTCCGACGGAATTAGTTCCGTCGGTAAGAGCTGACCACTCAAACTTTACCGACATCGGAAAGTCGAATTTCCGTCGGAATGTCGTCGGGAAATTATGACAGCTTATTTCTGTCGGAAATCCGTCGGGATTTAATAAAAGATTTAAAAAATGAAATTTAAATTGTTAGAGTACAACATTCATAAACAAACATTTATTCATAAATTATTAATCTGAATCTCCTGATGAACCATCACTAGGGATGGAGTCTGAATCGTCGTCAAATTCTTCACGTGTTTCATCTTCGTCCGAATGAACTAGACATCGCCGATATGTGTGACATCGATGACAAGGTCAATGTTATCCATCTCCTCAACATGTGACATTTGTATACTTCTCGATACTTGTAGAGCATCATGTTCTGGAACTCCATATATTTTCCCTCTCGGATTAATTGGAGTTACTGTGATCCAAGGATCTGTCCGATAGGAATCGCGAGGATATGGAATGTAGCAAACCTATTAATAAATAGTGGATATTGTTAACATACAGGAATAACAAAACCTAACGTATGAGTATGTAGGAAAACCTATTATTGTATTGATACCTGGTCTGCTTGAGACGCAAGGATAAACGGATCGTAATGCTGTAGTTTCCGGCTTGAATTTATCGAAATAACACTAAGAGGGTCAATTCTAACCCCATGGCCATTGGATGGATCATACTAATCGCACATAAACACAATGCACCTCAAGTCCAACATTCCTGGATAGTGGATTTCCAAGATTTCTTTTAAATTGCCATAGTACATGGTATCACCTGATTGCGCCGAAATACCATTGTCCGAAGTTGGCCTTTGACGTCCTTCCTCACGAATCCTGAACGAATATCCCCTACTGCAAAATCTGGGATATGAAGTCGCGGTGCTGCGTAAACCATGAGCGAACTCCACTAACCATGTCGGGAGGGTTTGACCACTTGCTAAACCTTCGGAAACCTAAAAACAATATAAGTAAGGAATCAGTAACATATGAACGTGAAAACCTTAAAAAGTAAGAGTAAGGAATTTATATTAAACGTACATAAAATTTCAACCACTCCGGGAATTCTTCATCTTTTAAGACAGCAAGTTCAGAATCTGTCTTATCAGCATGGTAAGTTTGTACTAGGGACATGTAAATCCTGTAACATAACAATTGTTTTTAGATGAAGACAAATAATTCCACAAATAAATGTATGCAAATGGTGTACCTTTCATACTCTCCAAGTTCATCACAATTTCTTAGGATATATGTATGCAAATGTGTGACCTCTTGTGGTGATAGTATGCGTTTCTTCCCTTTTCCACTTACGCGACCAACTTGGGCAAACAACTCAGGTACAACCACGGGATACACTGCTTTCTCACCTCTTATCAGCATGATAAGTTTGTACTAGGGACATGTAAATCCTGTAACATAACAATTGTTATTAGATGAAGACAAATAATTCCACAAATAAATGTATGCAAATGGTGTACCTTTCATACTCTCCAAGTTCGTCACAATTTCTTAGGATATATTTATGCAAATGTGTGACCTCTTGTGGTGATAGTATGCGTTTCTTCCCTTTTCCACTTACGCGACCAACTTGGGCAAACAACTCAGGTACAACCACGGGATACACTGTTTTCTCACCTCTTATCAGCATGGTAAGTTTGTACTAGGGACATGTAAATCCTGTAACATAACAATTGTTATTAGATGAAGACAAATAATTCCACAAATAAATGTATGCAAATGGTGTACCTTTCATACTCTCCAAGTTCGTCACAATTTCTTAGGATATATGTATGCAAATGTGTGACCTCTTGTGGTGATAGTATGCGTTTCTTCCCTTTTCCACTTACGCGACCAACTTGGGCAAACAACTCAGGTACAACCACGGGATACACTGCTTTCTCACCTCTATCATCATGTCGCGCCGGCCGTCTACCCTTAGTCCGAACATCCGAAGGAAAGTAATACTCGGCAAAGTATGATACTTCTTCATTTAGACTTTGTGCGACAATAGATCCCTCAACCCTGCTCAAATTTTTAACCTTTTTCTTCAGGTGGAACATGTAACGCTCGAACGCATACATCCATCGGTATTGAACAGGGCCTCCTAATGCTGCTTCTCGTGGGAGGTGAATAGGAAGATATTCCATAACATCAAAAAAAGACGGTGGAAATATCTTCTCAAGATTACAAAGGAGTACCGGGATGTTGGTCTCTAAATTACGGATCCCGTCCACTGTTAGTGTCCGTGAACATAAATCTCGAAAGAAAGCCCCAACTCCTACAAACGAAAAGTAAACAAGTTAGTACATATATAGTAACATTATATTAGTAAGAAACTCACGGGAATACGAAATATACCTCCAATTGCTTGATGGATGTCTTTTGGAAGAAGATAAGCAAATGCAAATGGAAGAAGACGTTGCATCACAACATGACAATCATGACTCTTCATTCCAATAAACTTCCCTTCCGTCGAATCCACGCAATTATGCAGATTAGATGCGTAGCCTTCAGGAAATTTAACAAATTCTTTAATCCATTCAAAAAAAACTTTTTTCTGACCCGCGTCTAACCGGTACGCAGGCATCGGCAATCTACCATTAGGCAAAACATGAAGAGATGCCCTTGAACAAATCAATGGCAAGTCTAATCTAGACTTCCAGCTGTCTTTTGTCTTTCCTGGTACATTTAAAATGGTGTTCATGATGTTGTCAAAGAAATTCTTTTCAACATGCATGACATCTAGATTATGCCGCAATAGATGGTCTTTCCAATAAGGCAAATCCCAGAAAATACTTTTCTTGTGCCAATTGTGATATTCTCCACAACCGTCGACGGGGTGATGGTCATTACCCCCACATTCAGGAGTTCGCTCTGCACCAAAATCTCGTAACTGTTCCAATATGTTGCGACCATCTATCTCAGGAGGTGGACCATGTAACACTTGTAAATTCTTCCTGAAATGTCTTCTAGACCGACGATAGGGATGATTTGCCGGTAAAAAACACCTATGGCAATCAAACCATGAAGTCTTCCTTCCGTGCTGCAATTGGAATGCTGAAGTATTGTCTTGGCAATAAGGACATGCCAATCTTCCATGCGTTGTCCATCCAGATAACATACCGTATGCCGAAAAATCGCTTATGGTCCACATAAGAACCGCACGCATGTTGAAATTCTGCTGGATTGAAACATCAAATGCCTCAACACCATGCTCCCACAACATCTGCAACTCATAGATCAATGGTTGGAGGAATATATCGAGTGGCCGTCTTGGATGATCTGGCCCGGGAACTAGAACTGAGAGAAACAGGAACTCTCGCCGCATGCACATAGAAGGAGGCAAATTGTAAGGTGTTACGATGACCGGCCACAATGAATATTTTCTTCCATGCTTTCCAAATGGGTTGAAACCATCAGTGGATAAGCCGATGTATACATTCCGTCGTTCGTATGCAAAATCTGGATATACTGATTGAAAGTGTTTTCACGCTTCCGCGTTAGAAGGATGCGTAATATCTCCATCTTGACTATGCTCTGCATGCTATCTCATAGCCTTAGTTGTGCGTTCTGATTGATACAGCCTCTTCAACCTCTCTGTTAATGGTAAATACCACATCCGTTTGAATGGAATCTTCACTCTGCCACTTGTGTCCTGGAACCGTGGTTTACGGCAAAATTTACATTTGTTTCTGTTCTCATCTTCTCTCTAGTATAGCATACAGTTGTCGATGCACATTTTTATTATCTGGTAGGGCAAACCAAGACCGGCAACAAGTTTCTGGACCTCGTAGTATGATGCTGGACAAAGATTATCCTCTGGCAAAACATCTTTCACAAACTCGGCGAATGCATCAACACATTCTTCGGACAAATTGTAATCAGTCTTCATGTTCATCATCCTACTAGCAGAAGATAACGGTGAATGACCTTCCCTAAACCGATGTATAGTGGTTGCTTTGATGCGTCTAACATATCAAAAAACCTTCGAGATTCTAAATTAGGTTCTTCAACCCTATTACCCTCATAACCACCGGACTGCAAATTCTCTCTAAACGCATCGTTAACCATCGCAACCGTACTTACCCCAACATCTACTTCCGCTGTACGTTCTCCTACGCTATCCGGAAAATCAGGTGCATTACTACTGGTACTACCATATTCATAATTGCTTTCTCCATGTAAAAACCAAACCTTATATCCCAGCCTAAATCCATATCTATATAAGTGATTCCAAAAGTATGAACCGCAACACTAATTCTGTTACAGCAATTAGAACATGGACATTTGATATCCTGACCTTTTTTGGCTGCATCTTGGTTTCTAGGTAAATTCATGAACTCGCATATACCTGCAGCGTATGCGGATGTTAAAAAGTTCGAGCCCATATCCATCATTGGCTCGTCCATCCAAGACCGAAAATATGAACTCATCGCTACCAAATTTTTTCGCTTTTTAAAATTGTGTTATGAAGGAACGAAGAAATGTAGGAACTTATATAGAACGGATTTCCGTCATAAACCTCCGACATAACACCCCACCAATCACATCGGCCACCGCTAACAAATGGTAACCACTCAAATTTGCCGTCATCGAATTTCCGACGGAATTAGTTCCGTCGGTATGAGCTGACCAATCAAACTTTGCCGACATCGGAAAAAATCGGATTTCCGTCGGAAAGTCGTCGGAAAATTACGACAGTTTATTTCCGTCGGTTGCCGTGTCCGTCGGAAATCCGTCACAAAATTCCGACGGATTTCCGACGGATTCATTTTGCTCGGAAATCCGTCGGAAAATTCCGACCGGAATTTCAACCGTCGGAATTCTGTCGGAATAATGCTTGTTTTCTTGTAGTGACTTGTTCTCCTTTCTGAATCTATTCTCTTTTCACTTTCTCTTTGCTCACATATAACATGTTAAGAATATCTTTGTAGTGAAGTTGTTTATATCTTTTAGCAAACATCAATTTTTCACTATCTAATCATATTTTCTACTTCATAATTCTCATTTTAATCACTTTATTACATCGCCTCAAACATTCATCATCATTTGATTACTATTCTTTTAGAATTGTCGTTATTTATCTATAATTTTAATTATTTATTATTTTATGTGAATGTTTTACAAATTTTTCAAGTTTATGAAATATACATAATCTTTACCATATATTCATATTTTTTTGTACTTAAAAAGATGTATGTTGTTTTTGTACTTAAAATGACGTATGATTTATTAATCAATTTTAACGTTAGAAATATTTATATTAATTTTTGTATCAATTTTTTATTTTAGTTCTTCTATTATCTATTTATTTTTATTGTATTGTACAATTTTTTTAATTTTCTTTTTATGTTGTGTGGTAATTAATAGAAAACATTAATTAAAAGATAAAAAAAAATTAAATGAATCATTAAACTTTAGTTTTAATGTAATTACTTCTTTTTGATAAAGTGAATGTTTTAAAGTGATGATGTGGATACCTTAAGAGGAGAGAAAACTCTGCTATTTTAGAATAGACTAGATTTATACCTCGCGCGATGCGCGAATACTCAAATTATTGAATTATTGAATATCGATATAATCATTTAAATTTTTTTATAAATACTTATAAAAATATATTATCAAGTAGTATATAACATATATTGTCAATGAATTGCTAAGTGTCATGTGGTAACCAATGTAAATTAGAAACATCGTGAGAAGATGAGATGGCTTTGGTGATAATCCCATGATTCTTTATCTGGGGAAGCTTTAATGTGTTAAAGTATTAATATTGAGCATTGGCTTAATAGTATCCCAACCCCACACTAAATGTGAATGTGTCAAATATAAACAACTAGGGATTATCCACGCATTACGTGGGTTTAAAAATAAATATTGTATAATATGCAATAATTTCTAGCTTATTGACAAGTTATGTATTTAATATTACATAAATTTGATGTTTGTAGTAAATAATTACCTAGATTAGAAGATTAAACACTTATAGCAAATTTGGACATATACAATGTTATATGAAAAAAGAAATAGACATTTCATGAAACTACAATATATAGAAGACATCTTCTTCTTCTTTTTTGTGCAACAAAAAACATCTTTTTTGGAACAAATCTCTAACTTGTATGTCTTCATTAAGATTCCCTAAAAAATAATTTATTGTTTTTTTTCTTGCATCAAATACATTTATTAAAAAAAATTATTGATTAGAGAAGTTGTAATATGATTTTGATTTACCTTGACATATGCATCATCTCAACAAAGATGTTGGAATGTATCTTTGTGTTTATTTCAATATAACTTTGAATCTTATTGAGAGAATAATTGATGTTTTATTGTATTTTTGTCTTATTCTCTTTATCGTTTTGCTATGATTTTTTTTATCTTTAACATCGATTCATTGGTGAAGTGATTCTGTTTTTCTAGATTCACAATTGTGGTGGATTAAAGTTTTTTCAAGAGTCTTGGATAGAAGTTTTATTTCCACTACAAATTGTATTAATTTCATTAAGGTGTAGTTAGGAAATTGGCTTTAGAAGGTGTGAAGACTAAAAAAAATTAATTATGAATATTTCCAATCAGACTTTATTAATCTTAAAAATCTTAAAATCATATCTTAATTTTTTCACAGCATTTTTTTTTGTTTTTATTCTTGTTAGGCTTCTTTTTATCGAAACTTCTCTTTATCGAAGCTTCTCTTTTGTGACTTTTTAGAAAATAAAATCACAATTACCTATGTAAAAATAAAAGTCTTAAACATTTTTTGTATATTGTATTGTTGGATTTAACAAATAAAACAACTATTTTTCAAACAATTAAAAATTCACAATAACACATTTAATATTGAAATTAGCCATTAAATTGTTGTAATTAATTGTCAAGTTATTAACACAAAATTTTCATTTTTCTTTTCAATAGATAAATTCGAATGCCAAATGTCAAAAGAATGGGTGCAACATGGCAGTCTCTCATATCTTTGATTTTGAAGAACCTTAAAATATTATATAGGATTGACAAATTGTGTATTTAATATTACATAAATTTGATGTTTATAGTAAATAATTATCTAGATTAGAAGATTAAACACTTGTAGCAAATTATTGGACATATACAATGTTATATGAAAAAAAAGAGAAATAGAGCTTCATAAAACTACATCATATAGAAGCTATGTTCTTTAGCACAAATCTCTAACTTGTATGTCTTCATTAATATTCACTACGATTCCCTAAAAAAAAGATTTGGTGTCTTTTTTATTGCATCAAACACATTTATAAAACAAATTATTGATCAGAGAAATTGTAATATGATTTTGATTTACCTAGATATATGCATCATTTCAAGAAAGATGTTGGAATGTATTTTTGTGTTTATTTCAATAGAACTCTGAATCGTATTGAGAGAATAATTGATGATTTATTGTATTTTTTTCTTATTCTCTTTATTGTTTTGCTATGATTTTTTTTTATCTTTAACATCGATTCATTGGTGAAGTGATTCTATTTTTCTAGATTCACAATTTGTGGTGGATTAGGTTTTTTTCAAGAGTCTTAGATAGAAGTGTTATGTCCACTACAAATTGTATTAATTTAATTAAGAGGTAGTTAGAAAATTGGCTTTAGAAGGTGTGAAGACTAAAACAAAAAATTATGAATATCTCCAATCTGACTTTAACAATCTTAAAAATCTTAAAATCATATTTTAATTTTTTCACAGCATTTTGTTTTGATTTTTGTTCATGTTAGACTTCTTTTTATCGAAACTTCTCTTTGGTGACTTTTTAGAAAACAGAATCACAATTACCTATGTAAAAATAAAGGTCTTAAACATTTTTTGTATATTATATTGTTGGATTTAACAAATAAAATAACTATTTTTTAAACCAATAAAAATTCACAATAACACATTTAATATTGAAATTAGCCATTAAATTGTTGGAATTAATTTTCAAGTTATTAACATAAAATTTTCATTTTTTTTCAATAGATAATTCAAATGCCAAATGCCAAAAGAATTGGTGCCACATGACAGTCTCTCATAGATTTGGTTTTGAAAAACTTTAAAATATTATATAAGATTATTTCTTTCAAAAGTATGAACGAAATAATCATGATGTTACAATGAGTTTGAGAGTGAATAAAACCAGGTGAAGCGAGAGAAGTGATCAACAAAGATGACATAGAACCGAAATCCTTGAGTTGAAACTACAGGAGAAGGTCCTCACAAATCACTGTGTATCTTTTCAAGAGGCCTAGCAGAAACAAATTCAGAAGAAAGAAAAGGGAGTTTGCTAAACTTTCCCATTTGACAAGCATCACACAGATTAGTGCTTGTTTTACTTATTGAAATAGCCTTGGAAGTAGAGAGTTGATGAAGAACATCTTTATTAGGATGACCAAGCCTCAAATGCCACACAGCTTCACTTGTAACTTGTTGTATGTTGGAGTAGCAAGCTACAAAGGGAGAGTTGTCCAGCACATAGAGATCTCTGTGTCTACTGCCTTGGGCCAGAAGCTGATCCGTTCTCTTGTGCTTAATAATTACATAATCAGAGTCAAAGGTGAAGGCACAGGGATAGTCAGAAGTAAGTTTAGACATAGAAAGTAAAGATTTAGTGATGTCTGGACATACAAGAACATCATTGAGAGGCAGTGTACCTTTGAGAGCAGGAATAACAATGGAACCTACATGTGTGATGGGTAAGAAATCACCATTTCTAACCATCATAGAATCTTGACCAGAGTAGGGCATAGAGGACTGAAGTTGAGAGGCTGAGTTGGTGATGTGAGCAGTGGCTCCAGTGTCAGGGTACCACCCACTACCAACAGGAGCAGTATGATCAGAAACTCTCATGGCTGCAAGAGCATTGTGAAGCTCACCAGCATTATAGTTTTGGTCAAATCGTTTGTAACATCTACGAGCAGGATGACCAAATTTATTGTAAATCTGGCATGTTGGTCTAGTGGAGTCATTTGAGGCAGGTTGTGGTGTAATCTGTTGAGGAAAGCCTCTGCCTTTAGTCGAATATGAACCTCTTCCTCGGTTATAGAAGCCACCTCTGCCTCAGCTGGAGTAGTCAGAGTAACCACGACCAGTAGCAGTATTAAAGGTAAGGTGAGGATTGACTTCAGTTTGAGCAGCATAAGTTTGAAGACGGTCATCAAAGCTAGTGATTTGAGCAACAATGGAGTCAAAAGATTGATTTGGAAAGGTGTTCATAGAGCTTTCAATAATTACAGCTCAGGATCAAGAACACCAAATCTGTTGAAGGTTTTGATTTTGTGACCTGTGAAGGTACACACTATTTTTTCTCTGTTTGATTTCTTGACCGTTCCAGGATAAGGTGAATCCTTCTGGACTTTATTCTTCTACGCTTCGGAGTTCAGTTGGGCTTGTGCTAAAGACCCAAGTGTCTTTTGTTTCAGAGATAGAGAAGCTTCTGGTTGAGACAAAGTCTTTGATCTTGTTGATGAGTGGCTAATACTGCTTTTTAAGAAGAAAGAAGAAAAGAAAAAACTTGTTGAATAAAAACCTCAGCAAAAGAGGAAGTGATAAAGAGAGAAACCAGACATACAATTCCCAGACTCCATCTCCTATTCTCCATTCTATTTTGTTGAGAGGTAAGCGTGTAAGGAAGTATCATATCTTGAGTGACTACAAAAGCCTTCACTTATATATATACTAGGGATTGTCCACGCGTTGCGTGGATTTAAAAACTAACATGATAAAATATACAATATTTTTTAGCTTATTAATATTAAATTCATTTGGTGTTTGTAGTAAATAATTATTTAGATTCGAAGACTATACATTTGTAACAAATTATTGATACAATGTTATATGTAAAAAAAACGTTTATTAACAAAAATTTGCATATGAATTGACATAAACTTGTATGAGGCATGCATATATTATGTGAGATCATACAAATGTAAAGTAAAGTTAAAAAATATGTTTGGTCTTTTTTTCTTGCATCAAACATGTTCGTAAGGAAATTTATTGATCTGCACCATCTCAACAAAAATGTTAGAATGTGTCTCTATGTTTATTTCGTTAGAACTTTGAATCGTAAAAAAAAATTAATTGTTGCTTGATTGTATTCTTGTTTTCTTTTGATTGTTTTGCTATGATTTTTATCTTTCACATTGATTAATTGGTGAAGTGAATTCTGTTTTTGTCAATCATGATTACAGTATGGAAAAAAGAATAAACATAAAAAGAGTTTTTCTCAATTCACAAAAGTTTTAATTGCACTAACTTGTTATTAAGTTTAGAGAAAAAAAACTTTAAAATATTAGATTTTTGATATAGTACATTGTTAGGTTCAATAAATAAAATATTATTTTCCAAACCATTAAAATTTTATAATAATACATTTAATTTAGAATCATATTTTTTGTTGGTATAAAAAAAATGTCTCATATATATCATATATATTTAGAATTAATTAACATTAGAATTAGCTATTAATTTGTTGGAATTAATTATCTAACTTATTAGAAAGAGAAAAAGACTTATATATAAGATATATAGAGAGGTTCACTTCCGTCTGAATGAGATAAATGATGTTTACTTTTATATATATACTAGATTAGGATCCGCGTTTATAATTTTTTTTCTCCTAGCTATTTGAGATTATTAGAAATTTTCTTTTTTACCATTTTGTTAGTTGCTTCACTATCATTTTGTTCGTTTTCCATTTTTAATTTTACATTTTTATAATTAATTTTAAATTTTAACACATGTCATCATCTTATCAATATTGGACACATGTCACGATATAGTGAGTTATAACTTTGCTTATATGTCAAACTCTTATCGATAATAATTTTTTTACTTGATTTTTTTTTCTCTCCTTTTTTTTATGGTTTACACTTTCTCTATTTTATTTATTAATTTAATTTTATATTTAATTTAAACTATATGATTTTTTTAGTCTAGTTAGTGTGGATTATTAGAAATTTTATTTTCTCATAATTAGTATGAATAATAAGAAAATTTTCAAAATTTTTCTTACTTGATTTTTTCTTCTCTCTGTTTTTTTTTATGGTTTACACTTTCTCTATTTTATTTCTTAATTTAATTTTATATTTAGTTTAAACTATTAGATTTTTTTTACTCTAACTAGTGTGGACTATTAGAAAATTTTTTTCTCATATTAGTATGAACAATAAGAAATTTTTCTTCTTTACTATTTTGTTATAGTCGTTACTATTTTTCTTCTTGAAAATTATTTTGTTCGTTTTCATTTATATTTTTATATATATATAATTATTTTTAACACATGTCGTCATCTGATAAAAGATTGACACATGTCAAGATCGGGTGAATTAAAAAATATATATTTTTTTTATGTTTCTTTCATTGTCCTAGTATCAAAAATCTATATTTATATTTATATATCTAACAAAAATATATAATTATATATTTATATATATATATTATTGTTATTATTTGAAATTTTGAACCGTTCCTCACCATATTGTTACCATTCTGACTCTTTAAATAATTATTAACTAAGATATGTAAAGTGGTATAAAAATATAATTTTTATAATTATAAATGATAGCGTGGCAAGTGTTAGTATGTGAGAGCATGTACAATGGTAGTTTTTTATTGAGTCTCTTACTATTAAAAAAAAAAGAAAAAAAAAAACTTAGAGAGAAAGTGAGATAAGGTTCTCCAATGATAACTTTAAGAACCTTTTGATGAGAGACTCTTATATATGTATCTCTTTGTGAGTGGTTCATATTTCATTTTTTTCATTAAATTCTAATTATTTAATTTAATTATTTAAAAATATTAATTTTCTATTATTGAGAAACCTTTTTTTGAGAAACTTTTTTTGAGAAACTTGCTCTGACATGTTACCTAACTCATAATATAGCTGACGTGTCGTTCATGTCATTGTCAGTTAACGACTATTGTATCGTTTAAGTAAAATTGGTTAGTTCGCGCATGAGCTAGATAATTTTTTTAGTAATAAATTAGCACAGTTCTTCAATTCATTTACGAATCCTATTATAATAAGTCACAAGTCATTTTTCTTAAAATTGCTCTCAGTCCTTCTAATACGTGTTTTTGATTATCAAATTATCATCTTTCACTTTTTTAAGTCTCAAATTATCATCTTTCATTTTCCTAGACTAATTCATCGATTAAAAACAAAAAAAAATCCTCAACAATTGCTCATCTACCCCACGATCTCCATATACACTTCCCCTCCCCCTTCAACAATGGAGCATAAGAAACTCCTCTTCTTTTTCCGTTACCCTAACCATCTACAATGACAAGATGGAGTCGTAGTCCGAGTCGTTTGAATGGAATCCATTCTTCTCTCGGAAGAGGGCATGAATATATCGAAATCTTGTGGAGATTAGACGCCAAGAAAGAGAGAAAGAATGGAGTGATCGATCGAGGAGGGGACCACCGGAATTGGACTCGCCGATGTAGCACAGCGACGACGGAGCCGCCGAGGAAGGATAACGATTTGTTTAAGGTTTGTCGCCTTTTGAGAGAGAAATTGGAGGCACATGGTTTTCACGACCGATGTAGATGATTTCCTTATCCCCCAATGGATCCCGATTTGATTTTCAGTCATAAACTCTCACCGATCCACCGTCAACATCAATTATACTTGTATTGTAAGTCGTTATATTTCTACGTGAAAGAGTTTCATAACTTTTTTTTTTGATCAACCGATTTCATTAAACTTAAGGATTGTTCATTACAAGTTTTAGCCCTTGTTTGGCTAGGCAATCAGCCTTAACATTATCCCTCCTAGGGATATAATTAAACCTAGCAAATTGAAAGTTCGTGGAACAAATCAGAATGTCTGCAACTACTCCATGTATGGCCGAGATATGGAGATCTTGATTGAGGGCAGGAATCAGCAACTGTGAATCTGAATTGAAGATGATCTTTGCACAGTTCAGACTCGCCGCTTGTAGAACTGCACTTCGCATCACTAAGGCTTCTGCGACCAAGGTTGAAGATACATTGGAGGAAAAACTTGAGTGGTCTGAGATTGTCTTCACCGGAGAATTAAAGCACCATCCAAGGCCCGCCATCTCTGAAGTAGCATTCCATGCTGCATCGGAATAGCAATTGATAAATCCATCCGTATTAGACACTGGATTTTTGTTTTGGATTGATTGGAGTCGGACAGTCGGAATTGGAGAATCTGCTTGAGCCAACAGCCATTCTCAATTTCTCATGCATCCTGGTAAGTTTTACGGATTGTTTCATTCACCATAAAGTTTCTATTGCTAAACACTATCTGAATCCTGGATATCCACAACACCCAACAGATCCACAGGGACAAGGTTTCCTTCTCAAGTCCAATCGGAGGTAAGGAGAATAAATTATGAGCTCTTGCAAAGCCAGCTGAAACACTTGTAATCTGAGCAAAATCAAACTTTCTGGAGCTAACGTTCAGCCACACTTCCTGGGCATACGGACATAGGAATAGCAAGTGGAAGGCCGATTCAATTCCCTCACATCTGCAGCATTTAGCATTTGTCGTGATGTTTCGCACCACTAGTTGATCCCCAACCGGTAGGGCACCTTGTATAGCTTTCCAAGTAAACAATTTGACCTTAGGTGGAACTTTTTTTTCTTTTTTCTGTTTTTAGCAAAAGAGATTCATAATTAATTAGAAAATCATCATTTTCCTTGGGAAACAATTTTAATATTCTAGATCATTTCTTTGGCATTTGATTATTTAATGTATACTAAAAATGGTAATTAGCTTGGCTATCATAAGAAGATATATGTCTTCAACCTTCACAAAAAAGTAATGTTTTCTCTGTTTCTTCTGACGAGAGCACATTGCTTCACAATGACTCTGGTTTTCGTTGATGGTTGTTAATTGTTATTTGTATTTGCATCTTTTTTAATGTTTTGTATATCGTGATTCTTAATGAATAGTTTTGTCTCTCAGATGATGAATACGTCAAGTACTTTTTTTTTGCAAACTTTTGCCTTCAGTAGCATCTTTTACTAGTGTTGAGCCCGTACTACGTACGGGTGATATTTGTAAAACTACGATAAAACGTACACAAATGTAAATGGTCAACAATGTTAAACAAAATTAAAATTAGTACATGCATTTGGCTCTTCTTTTGATGTGTAAACAGAATTCGTTGATCAACCTTTTTACAAAATGGTCTCTTTTCTTCATTCTTTGAGGTGGAATAATAAGTAGTAGAACATCTTAACATTTTTTTTTTCTAAAAGATAAATATTTCATAGAATAAATTGGTTCAGGATTACAAAAGATTGTAACCCTATACAATGTAGTCCACGGCAAAAAAGTTTAAAAAACATAGAAACATATGCATACAAATTTTCATTCGTAGCTCGACATAAATGTCTGGCTTATGGAGCTAAACGGAGTGATGGCGATGTTGAGTATTCGGCCAAATCAGTTGGGCTTAGAAGGTTACCGGGTAAACACGAAGACCACAAGACGAAACCAAGTGCGATAGAAGCCGTTCAAGAGAGGTCCAAACAAGGGATGTCAACGGCAAAAGTCTTCAACGACCTCGATCACCGATTCCTCTCGCGTCGATGAGAGCGACTAGAAGCATAGCTCTATGAGCAAAACCCGAGGAGAAACCTCAAACTCCAAAATAAGAACAGCGCAAGTTTCCCCTACCAAAAACGTTGGCTAGTACAAAGCTAAATAAACGATGAAGAACTGTTCCGAACACCAGTGGACTTACTAGCTCCTCTATGGCACCAGGCAAAACAAACGTGGCAATATTCATCTATGTCTAAATAATCCTATTAATCAACTTTCGTAGTTAATGACATAGATTGCACATGCAACTATTATCAACTTCAATTTTTCACCTAACTCAATAACTTAACCTTCAAAATTTAAAGCGCTAAACCCATCATACATCATATCAAAATAATAACTCAAGTGATGTTTAAACCGAATAAGATCAGTAAAAGAATATGCAATAAGATCAGTTCTAGATGAAAGATTACTTTAATTTCTCAAGAGTGCCACTCTAATGGTTAAACCCTATCTATCAAACCATGAAAAACCCTTGTTCTCAACAATGAAAAATAGAAAACATATTCATTAAGAGTAAAGGTTTCAGAAAACTTCTCCAAGGAATACAAAGAAGTGAGATCTTCTCTCTTATCGAACAAAAAATAAAGAAAACTAAAAGAGTTTGATGATGAAAATAAATAAATCAATCTTCAAGAGAATGATGAAGACTTGGTATTTTTATGGTTGTTGTGGTGTTTTTATAGGTTAAGGGGGTCGGAATTTCTTTCAACTCTAAATTCTTCTTCAACGGCTCAAAATCACTCACGTAATCATTTGGATGCTCTGTTGAGCTAACCACATACACATCAACTACCTATGTCGAACGAGCCTTTTCACATATCTTCTTGAAAACCAAATCCCTATTAGGCTATTACACAAACTCTTCCAATCTTTATTGTCTTCAAAACTCAAAAGGCATCTTACAACACACATTCTTGTCATATAAACCTCCATTCAACTAATGCGACAACATCGTAAATAAGTTCTCCGATTTACATTTCATAGTATTCACTTCACCATTAACATAAACGAATTTCCCATCATAATTCTTCATCCAATTTTCCACCTTGGCACACAATGAATACGAAGGCATCCATATAGTTTTAATAGGTAAACGAAAATGATATTAAAACGTGTATTTTTCTCTCACGTATATTTAATGGACTACTTGGTGCATTTAAAAAGAAAAATTTATTAAAACCTACACATATGTCTGATATCTATGATTTGTATAAGAAAATAGACATAAAAATGAGATTCAACAACATGTAGTTTTGACTATGATTTCTTAGTATTTTCGTCTCCAGTTACTCGTCTCCAATCATAGTTCATCGATTTTTCCAACTTTTTCGTCGATGACAAGATTATTCAGGACAACATTTGTTTGATAAAAAAAAAAAGACAAAACGTCGTCGATTTTTTCGACGAAATCAATCAATCAATCTTGTTATATCACTCAACTCAGTATGACTTAACCGTGGGTTGATATTGGTCAAATGAAAACTAGTTCATATAAATAATTTGAAATTTTTTTTTAATATGTTGAGTTAAGCTAACTATTGAAAGAGATCGTTTTTCTTATACGAGAAAATATATTTAGTCAAGTGGATAAAAATCGATTTTTGCGGTTTTTTCACATGATTTTATTCTATTTCGAAGGTTAGAAAATGATCTAATTTATATTTTAAAAAATGTTGTTTATCAAATCGACACCTATCTCCTCTTTACCTTATCCCAGTGGACCCAAAGTAATTGAACGTGGGTGGTGTCCTTGTGTCCGAGTGAAGTTTGATTATTTTGTGATGTACATGAATAGTGATACTACCATTGACATTGAGTCGATCATTTCATTTAATTAAGTAACCTCGTGTAAAACGTTTTGCTTTAAAATTTAATCATATTTTTGAACATTTGCGACCCACTACTCCCTCGAGATCTCCCACAATTCCATAGCCTGTATATTGTAGGGGTGTGACGATTCCGGATATCCTATAATTTTAGAATATCCGGATTCAGATCCGGAATCGTCGGATCCGTGAAAAAACTATCCGGATCCAGAATTGTGACCTCCAGATATCCGAGTTATAGGAATCTTTTCAAAAATCAGAATATCCGCGGATATCCGGATCCGAAATTAATATTACAAATAATTAAAATAATTAATAAATAAATAAATATATTTTTTTTAAAATTATTAGTTAATATTTTAAATGGTATTTTTTCATTATAAATATAATTTATTATAAAAAGAACTAAAATCAATTTTTATATATATTTATTTATATAAAATTAGTTTAATAGTCTATATATAATATATATAGTTTTAATATATTTAATGCGTCCGGATCCGGATCCTTTTTTCATGGATCATAAATTTTACTATCCTTATCTGGATCCGGACTCCCTGAATATCCTAATTTTTGGAGCGATTCCAAATGGATAGCGGATCAGATCTCGGATCACGGATAATAATTTCATCCCTAGTATATTGTATGATAAGAGAATAGACCAGGTACTTAAAAAGTATAAGAATAAGAATTATATTGTTTTTTTTTTCCACGACCAATCCACTTTCACTATTTTATATCTGTAACTAAACTCAAAGTTAAGTAACCTGATATGTCAGTCTATATAAATGCAAAGCCTTCCTCGAACAAAAACCAGATCTCATAAAATGGATGGTCGAAAATGGAGTTTGTGTTTCATATCTCTCGTTTTTCTCTTCATCACTTCCTCTTCCGCTGAGTTGCTCATTCAACAAGTATTTTCTTTATCTTGAAATCACTTTTTTTGTTTTTTATCGATTTGTTGTGTACTTCTTAAAGTATGGTTTAACAATAAAAATACTTCAGGTCACAGAGGGCAGAGGAACAGAGTACAACGGGTCTTACCGTCTAGAGGCGAATCTTGGTACGGTTGGTGTCTGAAATTGTTTTAGATTTTCTTGATGAAATACTAAAACCCCAATTTTTTTATTTTCTTGAAACTTTTGTTGACAGGAGTGACAAGAGTGTTGAGAGATGAGCGACCATCGAGTAAAATTGTGACAATAACAAGCTGCTCTACGATTAAGGGGAGAGGAGAACCCTATGAGTCCTCCGTTTTTGAGGCTGCTGGTTACAAATGGTAAAAAAAAAAGACCTTACATACTCTTCTTTACCATACCTTTTTTAATTATTGAGGTTATAATTTTGATGGAAAAAAAAAAAACAGGAGATTGGTTTTGTACATGAATGGTAATCAAAACGACGGTGGAAATAATCATATTTCACTTTACGTGAGGATCGAAGATACAGGATCTCTTCCTAGTGGCTGGGAAGTCAATGTTGATCTCAAACTCTTTGTCCACAACCCCAAACTGCACAAGTACTTGTCTGTTACAGGTATATATATTCATCATCATCCACAATTTTACTAGATCCATTCTATTTTCATAGATATTTTGCTAGCTACATTTATTTGGAGGTTGTAGATTTCATATATATATACCGAGTTGCTTGTGATTGGAAGCTTGTACCAAATTGTGGGTTGTAGATGGAACAGTGAAGCGATACGACAATGCGAAAAAAGAGTGGGGATATGGACAATCGATTCCTCTTTCAACATTCTACAACACGAACGAAGGTTACACCGAAGGCGACATTTGTGGTTTTGGTGCTGAGGTCTTAATCGTTAACCCGGCTCAACAACAAGAGAAGGTCACATTTATATCAAACCCTCCAGACAATGTTTTCACCTGGAAGATACTTCGTTTCTCCACTTTGGAAGATAAATTTTACTACTCTGACGATTTTCTCGTTGGAGACCGATACTGGTTTGTATTTATTTCCTAATTCATCATATTCTATATTTGAAATTTTTGAGTAACATGATATTTTTAGACCGTTGTCCAAATTAATCTCAAAGTTTGTAACTGTTATGTGAATCCCGCAGTGGTCAAATGTCATAATAGTTTTTTTGGTTAATGTATAATCAGGAGATTAGGATTTAACCCGAAAGGGACCGGAGGAGGAAGATCAAATGCACTTCCCATCTTCTTCTACGCACAAGGCTTTAAGCCAAATGCAGTCGCTACAAACACTTGGGGAGCAGTTAATCTGCGGTTAAAGAATCAACGAACCTCCAACCACAAACAAATATATTGTAAGAAAAACTAACCAAGTAAAAAAGTAATTTGTTTATCCATGAGGAAAATTATATTTAGTAAATGAAAATAAATAACTGATATAAATTGGTTTGTTTTCTGGGGAATGAATGCAGCTGCAGCTTGGTACCCGATCCGACCCGATTATGGTGTGGGAGTGAACACTATCATTACGTTTGCAGAATTAAAAGATGCATCAAAGGGATATTTGGTGAATGATGCCATAATCTTTGAAGCTGAAGTGGTTAAGGTCTCTGTGACCAACATCGTCTCTGCCTAAAGATCGTTACTTCATTGTCATCGCTCAAACACGCTTATGAATAATGAGTTTGTAATAAGAACAAGTTGTTGATGCTTGTGTTGCAATGTACTTCGAGTGTTTTTTTCTTTATAATTATTCCAAATTACTCTTAACATCTAGTGAATCCGGATTTTTTTTCTCAAAAAAAAAAATCTAGTGAATATGGATATTGTAAACTATTCGGATCCAATCCAAACAATTTAAGAGGCTAGGATTTCCAAAAATAACAACTCAAGAATATTAAAACGATGAAGAGAATAAGTGAGAGGTTTTTTATTGACAGAAGTTGTGAATCCTCATGAAGAGGATATACATTGCATATTTATACATATTTGAGTCGGTCTAATAAACCTAATAAGTTATGTAAACTTTCCTAATTCTAAGTAATTTACCATTCTTTATGTCAATTATTTTATTTTTCTTCTTAAATGCTAGGTCGGTTGAACGTCATGGGCATGGGTCGAACTCTCTTTTCTAGACCAAACTCATTTTCGTGGGCCTAATCCGTATGCTTTCTTAGCGGAGCTCCGAATGATTCGGATGCGTCGGATCTTGATGATGGGTGCTAAACTCAGTACTATCAACATCTATAATTCACACCATGTATTGTTTAATTCTATATTAGGTACTTAAAAAGTATAAAAATAAAATGTCAACGGAAAGTGTAAAACTAAGAATAAGAAAATCGAATACTTGACACATTCAAAAGGACAAAAATAATTATAAGGATTAATTACTAGAATAGAATAGACTTGACAAATGGACTAATTATTAGAATAGTCTTGACAAAATATCAAAATATTAAGAAACGGTTTAAAATATTAACCAAGGTTATGTTTTGTTATTGCAAAAATGCCATGTTGACTTAAAACAAAAAAAAATATGAAGAATTTGTTTGAAGCAGCCGTGAAGGCTGCGGAACCACCGGAGGCGCGCGCGGCAGAGGTGTGGAGGCTGAAGAAGCACCAGAATTGAGATAAAATCGGATTAAAAATCATAAGGTGAAAAAAAAACTCAAAATCTTTTGATTTTTGATTAGAAAAATGATATATGATGTTAGATCTACTAGTTTTAGGCTAAACCCAGTTGAAAACAAGTTAAAATACAGTAAAAACAAGCTAAAAAAGTTGTTGGCCGCCATTATTGGTGTTTGACAGCTTTTGAGTTGGAGGAGAAGATGAACGGTAAATTACGATTTTACCCTTTTTGAATAAGTCTACCACTACTATAAAATAAGTCTACCACTACTACAAATAAGTCTACCATATATTGTAAATCTACCACTACTACAAGTAAGTTTACCACCTATCATAACAAGTCTACCATGCCGCTTATTTTTTAAATCGACCAGTACGCTTATCCGAATCTAAACAAGTCTATCGTCATTCAATATTAAGAAACAAGTCTATCGTAACTCAATATAGCCATACAAGTCTACCATATTATGGTAGATTTACCAAAGATTGGAAGATTTGTTGTAGTAAAGAGCTGCAAATATTGAATAAATCTACCAAGAAAAGTAACAAGTCTACCACATAATATTAATCTACTGTCACTATAAATAAGTCTACCATCGCTAACAATCAATAAGTCTACCGATCAACAAATATAAATCTACCAAGGAGAGTAATAAGTCTACCACATCATATAAATCTACCGCCACTATAAATAAGTCTACTAAAACAAACAGATTTTTTTTTTTTTTTTTTTTTAAACCCCGAAATAATATTCCCATAAATATTAAACCACACAATAATTCAACACAATAACAAAAGCGGAATAGATATAAATACAAACGAGACACTAGATCATCACCTCTTCACAGCCAGATTCCACGATCACACTTTGTCTTTACCTGCATCACATGGTTATAAGAGATGCGTGAGTATTATCATAAATACCCAGTGGTACGATCATCCCATCTACTTGGCTAGATGCACGGGTATAGGGAACAATCAAAACACCACACAACACAATTAAGTAAAAAGTCAACACGAGAAGTCGACCTCGAAAAGTCAACGCAAAGTCAACCCCGAAAAGTCAACGTAAAGTCAACCACAAACCACGATACTTACGTTGATCTAAACACTAAAAACGCCCCAAACAAGCATTGATCGAACAACAAATCAACTCAATTCGCAATCAAACGCACCAAATAAACCCATCTACCCGCAAAGACCATGGTCACGCACTCACCTGATTCGAGATCCATTATCTCACCCACCACAGCTCAGAAACAGGATCGGAAAACTGTTCTGAAAACTAGACTGCAAGAGCTACAGAACAATATGTAGATCGTCGACTGGGTCTCTCTGGTTCGACAGGAAAACAGCCCGCAAGTTCGACGATCATAACTGAAACAGAAACGACCCATTGAACAAGAACACAAAGAATTCGATGAACGGATACTCCAAATTAGGATCGGAAAAATGTTCTCGAAACTAGACAGATAGAGCTTTCTAACCGTATATAAATCGATTTCTGGATCTTTATAGAACGATGGTAAATCAGCCCGTAAGTTCGGTAATCGAAACTGAAAACAACAAATCCAGTCTCAGAAAACAGAACCGACACACTGATTTTAAAAGAACACAGAGAACGGATCATACCTCGGAATCAAGATCGGAAACCTGATCTGAAAACTAGACAGAGAGATATTTCCAACCATATATAGATCGTCCTCTGATTCTCAACGGTTCGACGGTCCTCCCTCGAATTGGACTGATCGCAGATCAAAACTGCAGAAACCTCCCAAAATAAAACGACCATAACTCCTCAAATACCCAACCGATTGACAAGCGGTTTTCTCCTAAATCAAGATCAAAGAGTGAAGAACATACCCTGAAATTTTCACTCCGATCCAACTTGATCTTCACCACCGTTTGCCTCCTCCAAAACCGACGGCACACACCCTCAAACTCCCAAGAACACTCAAGAACACTTGTTCTCACCCTCAAATCTCTCAATCCTCAAGAGAAATCTAACTGTTTTCTCCCTTAAAACTGAGCTCAATCATCACACAAGCCTTTTATAGGCAAAAACTTCGGTTTAACCAAACCGAACCGAAATTAATTGCTTCCCCAAACCAAACCGTCGGTTTAAGTGCAACTTGTGTCAAACGACACCCGAACCAAAAATACATAATTAGTTCGCGGGCGTTACATCTACCATCACGACAATCATAGACTTATTGATCGTCGTGATGGTAGACTTATTTACATCTGAATTAAATCTACCATGAAGGCAATTAAATCTACCACAAGTAATTAATCTACCATCACATAGAAATAAATCTACCACTCAACAATAAGTCTACCGAGATAAATCTACCATTCGACTAATAAGTCTACCACATCATATAAATCTACCGTTACTATAAATAAATCTACCATCACGACGCGCATAGACTTATTGATCGTTGTGATGCTAGACTTATTTATATCCGAATCAAATCTACCATGAAGGCAATTAAATATACCACGAGTAATTAATCTACCATCACATAGAAATAAATCTACCACCGCATAAAAATAAGTCTACTGAAATAAATCTATCACTCAACAATAAGTCTACCATTCAAAAACAAATCTACCAACCACTAAATAAATCTACCATCACGTGAGCGGTAGACTTATTTGTTTTTGGTGGGAAACTCATTAATGGCAGTTTCGTAAATACGTTTTTTGTTATCAAAGGAAATAAAGGTAAAACCGGGTTTAAAATTTTTTGAAAAGTGTTTGAGTAATTATGAAACAAAAACACCAAAATCATTAAAAAAAATTATTTATCAAAGACTAGTTTAGTAATTGTCCCTAATTATAATGGACGTGCATTAGAATGATATAATCTGATTCCACGACGAATCCACTTTAAGATGTTTTAATTCTATATAAATGTAAAGCCTTCCCAAAACAAAAACCAGATCTCATAAAATGGATAGTCGAAAATGGAGTTTGTGTTTCATATCTCTCGCTTTTCTCATCATCACTTCCTCTTCCGCTGAGTTCCTCATTCAACAGGTTCCTTTTCTTTTAAAATTGCATTTCTGATGGATCAGCTTTGTACTAAAATTAGTTTCTAACAATAATAACAAACAAAAAAACAAAAAAAATCCAGGTCACGGAGGGTAGAGGAACAGACTACAACAGTTCTTACAGTTTAGAGACCAGTCTTGGTAAGCTTGATGTCTGAATTCTTTCTTTTTTGGATTTTCTTGATGAAATACTAAAACCCATTTCTTAATTTTCTTGGGAAATTTTTGTTGACAGGAGTGACAAGAGTGTTGAGAGAAGAGCGACCGTCAAGTAAGATAGTGACAATAACAAGCTGCTCTACGATTAAGGGGAGATTCGAACCCTATGAGTCCTCTGTTTTTGAGTCTTCTGGTTACAAATGGTGAAAAGAATCTTATTCTTTCCTATTTTCTTTAACTTTTTTATTTATTTACTGAGTTCATAATATTGATGGAAATAAATAAATAAATCAGGAGATTGGTTTTATACATGATTGGTAATCAAAACGATGGTGGAAATGATCATATTTCACTTTACGTAAGGATCGAAGATACAGCATCTCTTCCTTATGGCTGGGAAGTCAACGTTGATCTCAAACTCTTTGTCCACAACCCCAAACTGTACAAGTACTTGTCTGTTACAGGTATATATATATATATATATATTCAGCATCCTCATTCACAATTTTACTACATCCATTTTTTTGCTAGCTACATTTACTTGGAGGTTGTAGATTTCGTATATAAACTGAGTTCATTGTGATTGGAAACTTGTACCAAATTGTGGGTTGTAGATGGAACTGTGAAGCGATACAACGACGCGAAAAAAGAGTGGGGATATGGACAATCGATTCCTCTTTCAACATTTTACAACACCAACGAAGGTTACACCGAAGGTGACACTTGCGGTTTTGGTGCTGAGGTCTTAATCGTTAACCCGGTTCAACAACAAGAGAAAGTCACATTTATATCAAACCCTCCAGACAATGTTTTCACCTGGAAGATACTTCGTTTCTCCAATTTGGAAGATAGATATTACTACTCTGACGATTTTCTCGTTGGAGACCGATACTGGTTAGTACTTCCTAGCTCATCATTTGCTAACTGGATCTTTGTAGACCAAAGGTCAAATGTAATAATAGTTTTTGTTAATGTATAATCAGGAAGTTAGGATTTAATCCCAAAGGGGTTGGAGGAGGATTACAATCACTTCCCATATTTTTCTACGCACAAGGCTTTAAGACAAACGCAGTCGCTACAAACACTTGGGGAGCGGTTAATTTGCGGTTAAAGAATCAACGAACCTCCAACCACAAACAAATCTATTGTAAGAAAAACCAAACAAGTGAAAACAAATAATTAGTTAATCAAATAAAAATAGTAATTGATATAAATTGGTTTGTTTTGTACAGCTGCAGCTTGGTATCCGATCCGACCCGATTATGGTGTGGGAGTGTACACTATCATTACGTTTGCAGAATTAAACGATGCATCAAAGGGATATTTGGTGAACGATGCCATTATCTTTGAAGCTGAAGTGGTTAAGGTCTCTGTGACCAACATCGTCTCTGCCTAAAGATCGTTACTTCATTGTCATCGGTCAAACACGCTTATGAATAATGAGTTTGCAATAAGAACAAGTTGTTGATGCTTGTGTTGTAATCGTTATTTCTGTACTTCGAGTGTTTTTTTTCTTTCTGGTTTGTTATCAATAAACTGAAACTTTGTTGGTTTTAAAATCTTTGAAAGATGTTGGGGAAATTTGGACTGTTTAATTTATAGAATATCTGTACCCAATGACAAACTTTGTGATATAAAATTTTTTAAAAGTAGCAATGCGAACATGATGAGTGTCTGAATGTCTTTTGGAGGAGTTTGGACGATTTAACAATATAATTTGCATGGAAAATGAGAAAATGAAAGTTAGGATTTCTGATTTGGGGTTTAGATTTAATTATGATGGTCCTATAAATTTTATAGGACCATCATAATTAAATCTTTTTTTAATTATTATGGCTCAATTTCTTCTTTTTTAATCGTATTAATCTTCTTTTACGATATGACTTTAAGTTTTTTAATCTATCACTTTGGCTCAATTTCTAATTCTTCAATCTTATTAATTTATTTTATCTAAAACTAAAGTATTTATTTGTGTTATTGGTTGTGGAAGTCTAATTCAATACTCCATTATATTTTATCAGATTTTAAAAGATTTGATTCATTTAAAATGATTCATTATTTATTTTGCAATCTAAAGTTGAAGATCTATCTAAACTTCCAAAATCATTGGTAATGTATTGACAAAATATAGATGATATCATTTGATTTTTAGAATATATTCGAATCTACTAACAAATGAATATCTAAAAAATATAATAAAACAGACGAAAAAATTGAAAAAAAATAGATTCTTTTGATTATTTTCAAAAAAAAAAAGAGAGATGGAAACATAGAGAACTCTGTAACTCAATGGATGGTTATATTGGTTGGTGTTGCTCTACTCAATGCTTTCCTCCTGTGAGTTCGAGCAGAGAGTCATACGGTGGAGAAACTGACGATGACGATGATGATGGGAAACAAAAGAAAATATAAAAATAAAATAATAAAAAGATGTATGTGTATCTATATAGTTGGAATATATGTATGATGGGCTAGTTGGATTTTGAAATCTGGGGGGTAAGAGGTAAGATTTGGATTGCTATCATTTACATGTAAAAATCAATTTGAAATCCACTCAAACTCTCTTAAGTAAAAAGAATTGTGAAAATCTATCAAACTTGAATAACATAAGACTTTAGTTAGTCATTTTAAATTTTTGACTGAATACTGTGAATTTTAAACTTTTTTAGTGAAGAAATTATAAATACAAGAACTAATAACACTAGATATGTCTTTTAATGAAGAGATTGTAAATATAAGAACCAATAACACTAGATTTGAAACTCTTTTAATGACGAAATTGTAAATACATGATTCAATAACACTAGATTTTAATAAAGTATTTAAAATCAACAATTGTGTAACAATGGATTGTGTTTAAATTTACTCTATTAAAATTCATCATTGAATAACACTCACGTAGTGTTTTGTTGTCATTCTTTTGTTAGTAAGACCGTTATATCTTTAAGTTCATTCTTGTAGTGTTTCTTATAGGTTTTTGTGTCGTCGTATTTTTTTAACACAACATGTTTGGTAAAATTGACGAGTCAATAAATTAGCTGACCAAAATAAAAAGCAAGTCTATATATATTTACATTAATATCACGTTAAAATAATAGAATTTCCATTGGTTCAGAAAGACTTGTTCAGCCAAAAAGAAAGTATGCAAGTATTTGGCTTAACAACTCTTTGTGTTTCACTTTAAAATGCTTAAGGGTTTTGCTAAATACTAAAAATTCTATTTTTTTTTCTAAATTAAAACATCATTTGTCATCATAATAAAAATAATTCAGCCAAATAGTCACAAACAAAATGTTAAAAAAGTTAGTTAAGTTTGCATAGAAATTTGAAAATATCAAAATGAAATAAAACAAAGTTTTTATTATTTTTTTTAATGAAACAATTGTCCTTCTTGTGTGTATGCCTGGATGTATACATGTAGAAGAATGGATAGATAATTGGTAATTTCGACTAGGTATTGCATAAAGAACCTTGAATTAAGAACTCTAATGATTGATTAGAAATCTAGCATTTTTAGCAGATTTATCCATTACAAAATTAGTAACTAAATCATTAGTGCCAACCCTTTTTTTATTGACGGAGTTTGAATCATTTGAAGAAAAAGAACAATACTGGAGAAATGACAAAACCTAAGAAACCTATGGTGTAAAGCTTGGAGAAATGTATTGACGTTGAGCTCAAAAAGGAAAAAAAAAAACATAACAAAAATTTATATGCAATAATTCCAATGTATACAGAGTCCTTATTAAGAAGCAAAATTGGCAAAGACCAAAGAGACAAGGAGAGCCACCACGGTGGCCGCTGCACTTGGGAGGGAAGCGGCGTGGCTCGGAGAAGGACCGGGGACTCCGGCTGAAGGAATAGTAGTAGTTGACGGAGAAGGTGAAGAGGTTGGTGCATCAGAGAGCGGCGTGGAGGAGACAGGGCGAAGGACGTTGAGGTCGAGCTTCTGACCGGCGAGGCAGTGGCCGGGAACCCCGCAGAAGAAGAAGTGGTGACCGTAGTTGGTGAGTGTGATAGAGTCGTTACCGGTGGTGAATGTGGAGATTGGCTTTGAGGTGTTGCAGCTTCTGTACATCGGGTGCGTGACTCTCATCACGTTGTGGAATTGTGGGTTGTATTCAAACACTGTCAAATTAGTTTACATTTTACTTACATTTTCATCGAAGTATAAACAACATTTTGTGCTTACCATATTGAATAGAGAAAGCATATTGTCTATGTGTTGTATTATGTTTTACTATATATATTAACGTGTGTGGTTTTTTTTTTCTTTCGCATATTCACTCATAAGAATGTCAATTCAGCTGGACCTGTCTAAATTTCGTCTTAAAATATTTGAATGCTTTGTATAAATTATTTATTAAATGTACATTATTTGAGCGCTAAGAAAACCTTTTTTAAAAAAAAACTTAAGAGATTCAATTTATTTACTTATTTAAAACAGAGAAATATATATAAGCTCATGTTTTTTTCAATCAATAATGATATGTCGTACAGGCTAAAAGGACAAACATGCTAAATCTGTATGGGTTTAAAAATAATTAAGTTTGTTTCGGATTAAAATATTGATAGAACGTAACTGACTTACAAAATACAAATTATATTCGCATTATACCATGGTCAGAAAAATCATAGTATTTTTTTAAAAAATTAATCTCAGATCATATTTTTTTTTATCTCCAAAATCAAATCAATAATAATTTTCGCACTCTTTATTTAATGAAAATTTGATGACAATCGTAAGTTAAAAATGCTGTTTTTATTCAGTTCTTCTCCGTATTTATCCTAATTATAACATTTAGGGGTAATTTCTACAAAGAAATTGTATAGGTTCCACTAAGAATACATGAAATTTCTTAAACTAGGCTAGATGGTGATTTTTGTTTTAAGGGTTATGGCTAACAACCTAAATGAAATGCGACAAAAGAAGATATAAATCAAAGTAAACAAGAAGAACTAACAAACAAACAACTAAAAATAATAACAAGATAATGCAAGATTAAATAAAAGTTACTAATTTCTCAAAAAAAAGTATCATATGTTAACCCAAAAGTCAAAATGATTAGGGCGTGAGTGGTACTTTTACTTTCCACCTAAAGCTTAAGATTGCTGGAGGGGGCCTACTTTCCACAGAAGTATTACAGTCAAGATTTGCTCATCTTAATGGAAAAATATTGATAAGAAATGAAGGAACTCACTGACTGTATCACCAATGTGGAAAGTTTTGGTAGATGCCCATAGCTTGTAGTCTACGTTGGCTATGGTTGTCCAGCCTGCTGAGTCGCCGACTTTGTACACCGCCGCTTCACTCAGCCGTAGTATCACCACCGTACAAGCCAAAGCCGCCACTATCCTCGCCGCCATTGACCAACTCTCCCTCTCTCTCTCTCTCTCTCTCTCGTCTTCGTCTTCTTTTCCTTTTTCTTCTTTCGAGAGCCCCACAATGTTTTCTCCTTTAGCTCTGCATTCATATATACAAAAGGAGGTATGTGAATGAGAGTGGTGTGTATGTATGAGGATACCACTTTATCTTTATTGGTTTGTTGGCTAATCTGAAGAAAGGAGTGACTAAAAAGCAAAATACTGACAAAGATTGATTACTTTACTTGTTTATCTTTTATTAATGCTGAATTGAATTTCTAATACCTATATATATACATACAGAGACTAAATTATGAATCTTCTTTTAAATTCAAAAACATTATTTTCACACAAACTATTTTTGTGATCTTATACATGGAACGTAAGGTTAACTCACTCGTTACTAAAACTTGTGTAAGTCGAAAACTTATGAAACTTGACATGATATTAGAGTCTAAAGAAACAAACACATCAATTATGTAAACCGAAATTAATTTTGTAATGGAATTCTATTGACATGAATACTTTTAAAAAATCATCATCTCAAAAAGTGGTGTTAAGAATCTCACATTAGCTGTGACCTAATCTAATTATAAGGAATAAGGTTAATCCATTTATGATTAATTGGTTATGGGCTAAAAACTCATTAATTTGTTAGTCTCTTAACAAACAAAATAAAATAAAATAAAATGAATCAAGAAACAGCATATTGAAGTGAAACTAATAGAAATGAAAAGAAAAAAAAGACACACACACGCACACAGAAAATAACTATAGTTTGTTACAAGTGAAGAATTCACATGATTTAAAGTTTGGAAGGCTTGAAAGGCAAGAATGCTGAGTTGGTTGGTCTGCAAATTTTGAATCAATTTGTACTTCGCAGTTACTCTTCCTCCTACATCTTGGTAAACGTATTTCTTTACTAATTTAAATTATTATTTTTTGGGTCAAGTTTTACAACAAAATCTTAAACAATTTGATCACTGAATATAAACTTCAAAGTCTATTTCATGAAAATCTATTAAATATCTATAATAGGCCCATTACAAACCCATTCTCGGCCCATTAACTATGTATGCTGAAAGAAAATCAACAATGCAAATTTTTACTTAGCAATAAAATATACATCGTCATTTTCTTACGGACAAAAAAAAAAACCAGAACACTTACCTATACACAAACGCAGTATGAAGTCACGAAATTAAGCAGTGTGTATAAAAACTGTGTTTTCCTTGATCTGTTTTGGTGTTTTTATCACATGTTGTTACTCTCTCTCTTCTCTTATATTCTGATTCTACTTTGGTTTTGGGCTTAAACCCATTTAGAGCCGTGTTGAAGGATCAAAGCCGTTAGATTTACCGTTACTCTTCTTCTCGGTTACATCACCGCTCTGGAAGACTTGATCATTGTGATCCTCCATGAATCTGGCCCAGAACCAGTGCTTCTTCCACACTCTCTCTGTCATCTCTTCGATAGGCACGTTCTTGGTCTCAGGAAGGAGGAACATAACAAACACAGACATAATGAGGACCCACGATGAAAAGAAGATGAATATCCCAAACTTGAAATGACACAGCATCGAGAGGAAAGCCTGAGCGATTATGAAAGTGAAGAGGAGGTTCACGCAGACAGTTACACTCTGTCCCGCAGAACGTGTCTCTAGAGGGAAAGTCTCACTAGGGATCAGCCACCCGAGCGGTCCCCATGACCAGGCAAAAGCAGCCACATACGTGCAGATCATCACCACGACTAGAATCGCAATACCTTTAGAGAGATTTTCAGAATGGTCTTTAACTTTGATGCCGAGGATAATGGCGATTACGATCTGAGAGAAGAACATTTGGACACCGGCTTCAAGGAGAAGAACTCGGCGACCAACTTTGTCAACAGAGTAGATGGAAACTACGGTGGAGAGGACATTGACCGCACCAGTGATCACTGCAGAGTAGAGAGCAGCATCATTCCCAAAGCCTACAGTGCTGAAAAGAACAGGAGCGTAGAACATAATGGCGTTGATTCCAGTGCATTGCTGGAAAATCTGCGGTTTTTCCGTGTAATCATCACACAAAAAGGATTAGCATTACAAAATCATGGAAACTAACAGCAAAATCTAATGAAAAATTTAGGGTTTTCTAGATCCTAAATTCAGAGCTTATCGAATTCCATTCAAATCAAACGCCGTGAGCTCAGATTCGAAGCAAAATTACTTTCAATTAAACTCTACAGATCGGAGATCACTGTTTTTCCGATCATCGGAAGAGGAAGATACTGAAACTAACCTGCAAAGCGACGGCGATAACGAGCTGAGGTCGATTTCTACGTTGTAGAAGGTTTCTGAAAGGGTGTTTGACTTCTTTAGCAAGACGGCTAGCTTCGAGAAGATCGGCGAACTCTGGTTCGACATTATTGGTACCTCTAATACGACGGAGAACGGCTTTACCTTCATCGAGACGACCTCTTTCGACGAGACTGTTCGGCGTCTCCGTCACGAAAAGAGCTCCGACCGTCAGTAAAAGCGCCGGGATTCCGGCCAAACCTAGCGACAATCTCCATCCCCATCCTCCTTCGATCCTGCAAATCCCACCAATCAAATATTAATGGGCCGATATTTAAAAAAAAAAGCTTTATGGGCCTAAACTGAAAGCCCAATAACTCGAATCAGTGACAGATCATCATTGAAAGTCAACGCGGAGAAAAAAATAAAGTTTAGGGCATGACGTTTATTAAACAGAAAATGGTAAAATACAATTCGACTACGTTCCGTGTACTATAAGACGTAGGCATGTGGATAGAATTTGCCGAAATCACGGAAGACTTTTATTAATCTATTCGTAAAGTTAAAAATGCTTTATTGATGGTAATAGAAGAAATCTGATCTTTATAATGTGAAACATGATATTTCAATAAATATGGATAGCCAAAAGTTTGACAAAAAGGATCAGAAGATATAGGAATAGTGTCGAAAGTAGAGACTCATGTGTACGTATTTATTTAGACTATACGAGACACACAAAGAAAATGGGGTGCGAACCCTCTTTTTTTTTTAGCACAAAGGTTGTGTTGAAAGAGACATTTATGTTTTTTTATATATCAAAGAAAGAAAAAAGAGAGAAAGAGACGTTGATGAGGATACTTTCAATAGTTTCATGTCAAAATAAAATTTCTACCATATATTTACATGGATTTTTATTGGGTTTCTTTTTCGTTGAAAAAATCTCTAACCCTAGTTAAGTTTATTTTCCACACATTTCAATTCCATTTTATCATATAATATTTAAAAGAAAAACAAAACAAGATATGAGGAAAGGGATATTTACTTGGCGGTCCCATAGTTGACAAGATTGGCGAAGAGGATACCAATAGTGACGTTAAGCTGAAACAGAATATTAAGACCACCACGGATCCTAGTGGGTGCAATCTCCGACAAGAACAACGGTACGGCTTGATTAGCGAACCCTACGCCACAACCAAGCAATATCCGGCCTGCAATAAGCATGGCTAGGTTGTGAGCCGCCGTGTTGAGAACCACACCGATGATGAAGAAAAAGCCGGCTATGAGCATCGTTGGCCTCCGACCTAGCGTCCTCGTCGTGTATGAAGCGAAGAACGTCGCGGTTAGACCGGCTAAGTATAGAGACGATGTGAAAAGTTGTAGTCCTTGGTTGTCGTATTTGCAGTAGTTGCTGTTTAGGTCGACTCCGGCTTCTACTCGCCGGTGAACCACCGGGAAAAACTTTTTTAGGAAGTCCGGCATCGATGTGACTCCGCCTACGTAGGCCATTCATTGAAAAGTTAAATTATCATTTATATTTCTTTGCTACTTTTTTACCGTTTACTCACATTTAGAAACTTATTGTATGAAACTCATGATATCAATCTTACAGAAGGAAATTTATAAATAAAGAGTCACTTAATTCAAAACTAAAACGTGTATGACATTAAAAGTGTCACCCATACTATCAAAAACATGGACGGCCTAGATCCCTATATTGTCAAACTTTTGTGAGCTCTAAGTTTAGAATATTTTCTTACTTACTTCCACATATATAAAATTCAATTTTTATAAACGTATTTCCTGTTAGTCCTCTATGTTTTAGGTGAAATGGTTCCCAACGAAGTTGTGTTGTGGTAGGTGAGGACGCTAAAATCAAGATTTCTTCTACCTTTTTGTACTATATAATATAAAAAGGATTGTATTATTACATGTATTGAAGAGAACTATAATTAAGAGATGTTACATTCATACCGGAGACACCAACGTCGTAGCCGAACATGAGGCCGCCGGTAGCAGCCATGATGCAAGAGATGATAACTATTGGAGTTATCTTTGCCTCAAACTCCACTCCGTTCGCCGGAGCCGTCGCAAATCCTCCTCCGGCCATCCTTAAGATCTCTTCAGCAACTAAAATCTAAAAGTTCTTAGCTCTTACACGAGTTAAAAAGAAACACTTAAAGAGACCATTAGGGGTGTTTACTTCTTTATATAGAAGAAGAAGCAGTGAAGCACAAAGAGAAATTGCTTGCGGCCAATGACATAATTACACGTCTCTTGTTGTGTTCACATGCTCCTGAGTCATTGGTCAACAAACGTTTCTTCTGCTTTATGTGGCGTCTCCTTAGTCCTTATAGTTGAATATACAATATGCCCATCACCAATAAGTCCATAAGTCTTCTCTTTCCTTGCTATTTATATTATCCTCGAATTTTATATATATATTGTGATATTAAAGTGTATGATTCTCCTCGCTGATTAGAGATGTTATGACAATATTTATATCGCTCTCAATGTGTTGTGAAAATCTTGGTATCGAATCAAAATATCTCATACCTGTTAGAATATGAACGATTCGGGACCTTCAGCTATCATGTGTAGGTCATACAAATTTGCTGTCATTTAACTTGTGAATATCTTCTTACTAATTGTCTCTTTTGTATTGTTTAAATTTTGGATGTTATATGGTGTTAAAGTCTACGGACCAGATCGTTTCAGTTTTACCCCTGGTCCAGTTTCAAGATTCTTAAACCATTTAGGTCAATTTCAAATCGGTTTAAATAGAACCAGGTTTGAAGAATCAAATTGGCATTAAGACCGGTAAAAACAGGTTGTGCATTTGACTAGTATACTGCGGATTTAAGGAATATCCCCTCCAAGAAGTAGACTATGGATCCAAATCTTAAAAGATTGTGTGACCATATTTGTTTACAACTCTATTCCATTATGGTTTGCTCGTTCGAATGCGATTATGGAACAAATATCTATTATAGATACAGTAAAACCTCCATAAATTAATAAATTTTTCCGGTTCCGAGACGGATCAATGTAAAAAATTAACAAAATTCGATAAAATAATAAAATAATATTTTTTTTTTGAAATTTCTACGTAATACATAGTCTCAATAATAGTATAAATTAATAATCATATATAGTTATGCATATATAAGTATAACAATAATAATATACTTAATTATGCATATATAAGTATAACTATAATAATGTATTTAATTATGGCTTAGTGATTTTTTATTTTATTTATTACATCAAAAACTTTTACTATTGTTTTCTCGATATCCAAAACTTGTAAAAAATTATAAACATGATAATTGATTTTTGACACGTATTTTTCCAAATGTATCGTAGTATATATCATTTATGATTTTATCATCAACATTAAGAAAACAACCATGTTTTCCCATAAATTTTGTACTTAATAACATGTATCATTTTTATATAGATAATATATTACGATATTAACATTCATTTTATTACGATAAATAAAAATATATATCATAATCTTAATTTAATGCATATTATTTTTATAAATAGATTTAATTAAATTCTTAATGTCGTTTGATTTTTTTTTAAGAGAGTATTATTTAAAATAGATATCTTTCTATAAATTAATAATTCGATTAATTAATATCTTTTTTAATTAATAAATTTTTAAAATTTTAACATTATTAATTTATAGAAGTTTTACTATATACACCGTATTCTTTATTTGATTTGATCTGTCTTTTTGGTTTTCTATGGGTTTCTCGGTTGCTGTCACGTTATATTTGTGTATATCTTATTGCAAATTGTCACTTTGTATTGGTTTATGGGTCAATATCTTAAATAGCCTCTAACCGTGTTTGCTCCCTACTACACAATTATTAATTGTTTGTAGGTCGGAATTGAGTTTCTCTAAAACATTCATTTATAAGATATTAGAGATTACGCACGTTTTACATGGATTTAAAAATTAACATGATAAAATATGTAACAGTTTTATTTTATTGATTATTCATGTATTTAATATTACAAAAATTGTTTCTGTACTAAATAATTATTTAGGTTAGAAGACTAAACATTTGAACAAATTGTTAGATATATACAATGTTATATGTGAAAAGAAATAGACTGTTCGTTAATAAATATTACCATATGCATTTGTAAGATATATTATTTTGCACAAATCCGCAACTTGTATGTCTTTTAATTTATCAATATTCACTTTGGTTCCCTAAAAAATGATTGGTCGTCTTTTTTCGTGCATCAAATACATTTATAAAAAAAAAAATTGATCAGACAAGTTGTAATATATTTTGCTTCTATCGAGACATCTGCATTATTTCAACAGAGATGTTGGAATGCATCTTGGTGTTTTATTTCGTTAGAATCTTAAATTATAAGGAAAAAATAATTGATATTTGATTGTAAATTATAAAACATCTACGATTTTTATCTTTCACATCGATTCATTTGTGAATTATTATGTTTTTCCGGATTCACAATTTGTGGAGGAGTAAGGTTTCTTTTTGAAAGTATTGGTTAGGAGATGATTGATAACTTTAAAATTCTAATAACCTTTAAATTCCTCAAATCACTAATTAATTTCTCACACCATTTTTTTAATGTTACGATTATTTTTATTAAAAAAATTTGTGACTTTTTGTTTTAAATGTTACTATCTAAAGTTTTAAATGTTTTTGTATAATATATCGTTGGATTTAATAAATAAAAATATATTTTTTAAACTGTTGAAAGTTTACAATAACATATTTAGTTTGGAATTATAATTTTTGGTGGATATAAAAAAAAAAAACTAAAATTAGTCATCCCTATATTACACTTTAATTTTTGAAATTAATTTACATTAAAATTAACTATTAAATTGTAAATTGTTAAATTTATTAAAAACATTTTTTTCCATTAAATAAATTAAAAAGATAAATATAAAAAGAATTGATGACACGTTACATTCTCTCATGACTTGAGTTTGGAAAAATCTTAAAATATTATATAAAATATTTGTAACCTTTTATCCTTCCAAATGATGATCTGCATCGATTAAAAAGAGAGAAATTTCAAAAAATGCCACTTTTCAAGTGCCACTTTACAAAAATGCCACACTTTTGAAATCTTTACAAAACTGCCAATTTTTCAAAATTATTTTTTATTTATATTATTTATGTTTGGGTTAATTATGTTCTATTAGGGTTTAGTTTTGAGTGTTTAGGGGGTTTTAGGTGTCAAAACATTTTTTAGGATTTATAATTTTAAGATATAGGTTTTATAAATCTATAATTAGAGGCATTTTTGTAAATGGACACCCTAAATGGCATTCTTGCAAATGTGTAAAAAAAAATGACATTTTTGTAATTGTCCCTTAAAAAACGACCAATGGTTTCGGAAGCAACTCTACAGTGAATATTTTTTTTTATATACGTAATCCACGATATACGGTTCTACTAACACGTAAACAATGGATAGGTTTAACAATCAACACATTAGTATTTAGTACCACAACAAACAACTCTACCAACACGTCGTTGAAAATATTCGATAAATTTATTCTTGTTAATATGCATAATTTGCATTATCTGAAATTTGAACTTTAATTTTGGTCAGAATGCAGTTATGCAATAAGAAAAAAATGGACCACTAGTTTAAATCGTTTTTAAAATATTGAACATGGATTTTAAAATCATACAACCAATAACATTGGATTTGATATTGATTTCCAAATCCATTAAAATACACAAACCAATAACCCCGACTAAATTTCAATTCTAATTGTTTTTCTTTGAAGTACGGTTTTCTATTCTTTCGTGGCTTCTGGTACTTGAACTTCTTTTGCTTAACAGGTAAAATAATGTAGACTTAAATATATTAGGTCTAACAAATTTACAACACAAGCAAATTCAAAATTGAATATGAAATAGTGTATTAGTTATTGTTGAAATATCGTATCACGATTATAATGTGTTTGGACAATTGAGTTAATTATATTATAGAAAAATTTCAAAATATGCCACTTTTCAAGTGTCACTTTACAAAAATACCACATTTTTGAAATTTTTACAAAAATGCCACTTTTTCAAAATTATTTTTTCTTTATATCATTTATGTTTGAGTTAATTATGTTCTATTAGGGTTTAGTTATAAGAGTTTAAGGTGTTTTAGAGGTCAAAACATTTTTTAGGATTTAGAATTTTAAGATATAGGCTTTATAAATCTATAATTAGTGGCATTTTTGCAAATAGACACCCTTAAGTGATATTATTGCAAATATACACACAAAAATAGCATTTTTGTGTAATTGCGTCTTAGTTATATCCACTAGGCATGAAGGTAAAATTATTTACGTAACAAAAATCCCGCTTTGGACCAAAAGTGAGGGCTTACTTTTCAAACATCATTATCCTGATTAAGGGTTGGAGTCAGCGATTCTAGTCTTACAAACATCACAAATGAAGGAAAGAAAAAAATAAAACGTGACGATGGTAAGAAAAGAATACGTTAACAAAAAGAAATACTTGTATACACGTTTTATTATTATCCTGATAACAAAATAATACTCTTCTGTTCGTATGATACAGAGGAGTAATATGTTATATGATATTAACGAAAAACGTGCATATGTTTATCATTATCTCGTTACCAAAAAAAAACTAAAAAAGATAGAAAAAAAGATAGCTGTTATGCATTGCTCCAAATCAAATCAGATCAAACCGTTGTTCGGTCCTAGTCAACCACAAACCTGTATATCCCCAAACTTAACTGAGCCGTACATATTGAAATGCAATTAATGGTGTTCAAACATAAATATTGTACACCCACAGAAAGTAACGGTCAACTAAATCCCGTCGCTGTATTTTGATAATCTATTCAAGAAAAAATTCAACACAATCTAAAAGGTCTTTAGTGCCAGAAAATTTTCAAAAAGACAACAACAACTACTAGCACTCTAAAACCCTACAAAGTGATTAATGACTATGAGAAGTTCAATAAAGCTTACATTTCAGAAGATGACAAAAATTATCAAAATCTTAATTATCTCAAGTCAACTAAGTCAAATTGCAAAATAATAATAGCAAAAAGGAAGAGACTGCTACAATAAAACAAGTGAGAACAAAAAAAAAGACCTCAAAGATCGAGTTTCCGAGATCAAACTGTTTCTCCTTCTCTTAGTCAGGAAGTATTTGCTCGTTGTCTGTATCTCCTTCTGTCTCAATGGTCGGCTTTGAAGGTCCAGACCCAGGAGCTTGCTTCTTCTTTATACCACTCACTATATCATCTATCCTTAGAAGCATACACGCAGCTTCTATAGCCGTCTTGAAACTTTGCGCCTTCACATTGTACGCATCCCATATCTGCAAAATAACATTCATAAACCACTCTTTCAGTTGGTTTCATGTAGTGAGAATGACACCAAGGTACCCTTACCTTGCTCTCTTTCATATCAGCTATTGCACCAGTGTTTCCATCAATACCAGTCCATGCATTTTCACCATTTGCGTGCTGCACCAAAACCATTGATTGAAGCAGAGAGAAAAGAATTGGTAAGCCTTCTGGGCTCATGGTGTAAGACTTTACCTTCCCTTGCAATGCAGTCATTGTACGGGTCACGTTAACCCCACAGTTTTGAGCCAGCGTACGTGGAATAGCCTCAAAAGCAATAGCAGCTGCTTCATAAGGCCACTGTTCCAATAAGATTTAGAAAACCAAAAATATTCATCAACGTGGGAACAGCATCCTCGGCTCTCGAGGCTCAATACAGCATTGAAAACAAATCAGTAATCCGACCAAGGAAACATATTGTAAATCAAAGCAGAGCCAACCTTTTCTATGCGTTCAATTGTTGCACTCTTCTGTTTTAATCTGGCAGACACGGTTAATTCTGTGGCTCCTCCACCAGGAACAAGCTTTTGGGTTTTTGATGATGTTCCTTGCAACAGACATGGCATTCTGTTCAAAAATGTCTCAGGCCTACATGATAACGAATGACTGAGACTTGCGATTTGTAAATAACACTAACAAACCTGTAGATTTCTTTCCACTTCGTCGAGGAGATCTTTACTTGGTCCCCTTAAGAGTACAGTACATGCTTTGGGCTCTTTGCAATCAACGATGAAAGCAAAGAAACCGTCTCCTATTTTCTTAACCTCAAACAAGCCAGCCCCAGTACCAATATCAGAGTCCTGCAGTTCATCGGGCCTGTTCACAATTACTGCTCCACAAGCCTTGGCAATTCTGTTGTTGTCTGTCTTTCTCAACCTACGGATTGCACTAACCCCCAGCTTTACAGAAATAGTGACAGGCCAAGTCACTAAGTCCCTTCTCTGTAATAACTAAATCGGGTTTGAACTTTAGTATTTGCACGCAAACGTTCTCGATATACTCCTCTTCCAGCTTCAACAGCACTTCCCAGTCCTCTTCTCTAACCAACTCGGCATTCGTTTGATTTTCACCTTTCTTGTACTCAAGGGGGTAGTCAAGAAGAATAATCCGTGGGTTGACAATCTTTCTTTTCATTTTACCATGAGCAACAACATCTTTGTTAAACATAACTCCTTTAAGAACCTTCGTGTCCTCCAACTGACCACCAGGAACCTTCTCAACCTTAATGTACTTTTTAATATCTACTTCTCTCAATCCTTGCCCAAGATCAACACCAACAGTAGTGGTGGCATCGATAGCCAAATCCTATAAGGGGACATAAAAGTCATGTAAGTACAGTACCTTGTGAAAATTCATTCACGTTCTTGAGAAAACCATATCAAAAAAGAATATTAAATGCCATAAATTCGATAAGCAAGATGTAAACAGCATTTACTAAATATTTCAAGAATCGAGTACCGGAAACTTGTACAAATTTGAAGGAAGCAGTCAACCATTCTATGGAATTTTGGACATGGTATACACCTTCCAATTCCATTCTTACATTTTAAGTGCCACTTCTAGACATATAGATGTGTTTCACAGATATTAAGGAGTGGTCAAATCCGAACAGGTGACGCATAAGGAAGAAGCTACTCACCGCAATTAAATCTCCAAATTGGCTAGTGAATTTTGTCCCGATGCAGCTGCAACATGCACATTCTTCCATCAGTATAAACATGACAAAAAAAAACCCAAGTAGTTTCAACTTGAACTCAAATGAACAAATACGAAGTAGAAATGAACTTACGGTCATTGACATCAATTGTCATTGCAATATCATCAAGAACAGCAATAGAATCTTCAAGAGCCTTAATGTAAGCTAGAGAGAAGAATATATTTTTTAGATGAAAACGACAAGTTACATGACAATAATAAGCAACACATAGCGCAGGCTTACCTCAACATATGACTGGGGGATGGTAATTCTTCTCAATGAATACCTCTGCAACGTAGAGCATTCACCAGCTGTTGGCAAAAAAAAAAAAAAAAAAAAAAAAATCACAGCAAGAACACATGCTTGAAAACATGTCTCCATGTTGAACTGCTTAAACTCACAACCCAAAAACACTGCACCACCTAACAAAGTTTCCCTACATAAACTCAATCACGCTCAGCTAAGAGACAAACCGCTCATCCAAGCGAAGCTACTAGCACGCTAATTGTTTCCAGGAAGATATCAATACCTAGAACAATAACTGATGTTGTTCCATCACCAACTTCTTCGTCTTGAGTACGGCTCAGCTCAGCTCAATCGTTGACTGCAATCACCAAAAGAAGAAGATAAAAAAATAAGTGGAAACGACAGGAAGACAAAACAAGAACACTAGAGAGAGAGAGAGGGCAGAAGTTAGCTGCAGGAAGAAGAAGAAGAAGAAGAAACTTACCTCCCCCAGCATTATCTTCAACATAAAACTAGGACCCAATGTGGTACGAATGATATCAGCCACAGACTGTAAAACGAAACACAGAACAACAATTACGCCATGATCGGAACTGGAAAAGAAGCAGCATCCAGACAAGATGATTATTATTACCTTGGAAGCCTAGATGTTACCATGATGAAACTTAGTTCCGGATTCACGCTTCAACGAAGCGCCTGAACATTTTCACAAGCAGTGAATGTTAGCAACTTGATTACAAGGAAAAAAGGAAACATGGATTTGAAGAAATGAGGAGAGATACTCACTAAGAACAAGACCAGGTGCGTGCATACTCGCGATCTAAGGTTTCCACAGTGAAGAAGAAGATGAGAGACGGCGAATCGCGACTGAGTGAATTCAAACTGGGAAAATTGCTCCGATTCTACATTTTCTCCTCCTCCTTTCGCTTCTTCCTTTTGAGCTTGGAAAGCCCAGCCTTAAAGCCCACTAACTTATCTCCTTTAATAGTTAAAGCCCGTAAATAACGGATTGCGTATTTCTCTTTCTATAATTAAAACGTGTTATCAGAGCCCAAGACTTTCGTGATGGTCGATAAAAATTGGTGTTTATGATTGAACGTTTTAAATGTTCTGGAAAACAGCCTTCCTAAACATGTCTGTTTCAAATTCTACATCCATCGACTCTCCATTTTCAATTTCTACTTTCCCTAAAACTAAAAGTCATTCTTCTTCTTCTTCTCATATTAGTTCTCTTTATAAAATCAAATATGTTCCAGGAGATCAATTGCCCGAAACAACTCTTCCACTGGTGAATCCATATGAATACTTTGCAAAAAAGCCTAGTGCTTTTTCAGCCAAAGGTATTTGTGAACTTGTCAAGCCATCCTCAAACCGAAAGGTTTTGGAATATGTTCAGTCCAGCAAATTCTCATCTTGCCAAGTCCCAGCCACCAAAGAAGAACAATTCATCTAACTAAATATCCCGGAGCCATTACCGAGACTCTAGCAGCAGCAAGGGTACACTCACCTTCACTTTGGAGTTGTAAGGATTGGTCTGACCTTACACGCATGAAAAGGTCTACCAGTAATAGCCCGTATAGCTTTAATCGACTCAAGATTAAAGTCATACCAACAAGCTTGCATCGGAATAGTTCAAACGATACTAAATGCGGGAACAGTATTCATAACACTATTTCCCAACTTTAATGTTTCGTTACAAGATCCGAATCTTCTGAAGACGCTCAAGGTCCAGCTTCAGTTAATTGGAGCTCCTATGCAAGAGAAAAGTGTGATGGCTACACTACACCACCAGATAGTGTATCAGATCCAAGATCATGCTCTTGATCTTGTTCTACCCTCATCAGATGAAGCGTTATACCTCGAGGTCACATCCGCATCTCAAACACCTAACGCTTTCCAGATCCCTCGACAAATATCTCGCGAAGAACTCCTGCGTCGGCTACCAGAATCATGGGTAACAAGCTATGAAAAGCTACATCGCGATGTCCAAACACAGATCCAATCATCTGAAGCCAGTTTCCATTCCCTCAATGATGGAACAACGGAGATCAAATTCGAGAAACCGTGATCATCATCAGCCCGGCGATAATTGTTCACTCAATTTACTATACAAATTGATAAACAAAAATTCTCTGGTCATCCTACACAACAAAATCCTACACCGATCTCTTTTGGCCAAGACGGATCAATAGTCTATCCTTTCATGGACGAGGATGGACATAAGTACTTCGACGTTTGTAATTGCACTGCTTGTATGGATGCATACTTAGATTACGAATCAGACGAAGATAGTCATAGACGACGACGTAAAAAGAAGGATCCTCTCTATCAACGATATCTTGACGGCGATCCCACTGTTGGTCCTCTAGGAGAAGGATACGACTTTATAGTCCAGTATTCGAAAAGAAAGGAGGAACCTACACCACAAATCATGATGATGGACGCAAACGACTTTTCTTCTCTAGAGGATTTCGTCAAAAACAACATCGCTCATAGCCCAAAGATTCTCTCCAAAATGATCAACTCGACGGGTCCAGATCTATTAAGCCAAGCAGAAAAGGTCCTCAACTGGCAAACAGAAAATTCTCCTGCTCAAAATCAACTTCTATCAACGATAAATCACAAAGTTGAGCAAATCGCGGACGGCTACAGTAAACGGCTACATAGTCTTCAGAGTTCCATAGCGGAGATACACAGTCGACTCTATAATCTCCATCAAGAAATTATGACCATGGCTAAACACATGATGGTAGGAACAACCCAATTCCGTAACAAGGAAGAAGAGACAGCTAGTCTAAAAAACCAACTCAAGGATTTTCAAAGATGCCTTGAAAGTATGATCTAAAACCGGCACCAAGAGGATACATACTTTAATCCTTATGGAAGCATGTCATCAGGGATGCCTATGTACCAAGGATTATATTCTCTTGGATTCCTCTCTGGCTATCAAACTCAAACGCCAAGACCCCTAGCACCGGGTTTTCTATCCTCCGATGAGGCTTTCACATCTCGTTATGGCTCTACTTCAATTGGCAATCCACGTCCTAAAACAACACGAGCAAAACCACGGAGGCAGAAGGAATCAGAATTCCAGGTCAACCCATCTAAACGACCAACTCTCACGTCATCCTCAAGTCATGAGTCTGTCAAAGATAAAAAGGAAAAGGGGAAGGACATCGGAATAATCGAATTTTCGATGACCAGCTTGCTTGATACACTCGACAAAAACTCAGACGAATCTATTCAGAAACCTGCAACTCCCATGGATCAGAGACCCTCATCCTCAAGATCGATGGTAAAAATCAATCATTTCTCTGACTCAAGCTCAGATTCAGAGGACGAATCTTTACCAAAACAATTTGCTATAGGAGATGGCCCTACTACTCCAAAGGAAGAGCTTAACATCAACGAGGTCTATTCGACCGATGAAGACATGAATTACACACTCCCAAATCAAGAAGAAATACCAACGAAGCAATTCGCCTCAAAGATCATAGTATTCACCTTTGACGATGTTCCTTTTGAAAAATGGAATGATCGTCTTGATGAATTTCATGCATGGATGAATTCAGAGGCCATTACATCGCCGTTACCTATGGTGATGCAACAATTTGCTGCCAGGCTATCAGGTGCGCTTAAAGAATGGTGAAATCCGCTCGGCGAATACAGAAAATAACAAGTTTATCAGACAACGATACCAGTGTTCCTAGGAGAAATCCACAATTCATTGGCACGCCTATACATCTCAAAGAACAGCTGCAAGAAGAATTCTTTACAGCAAAATGTTGTTCGATGAAAAAGCGAGATCTTGCAAAACACTTCGAAACACAGACTCGGAGATACTATATTCTTAATGGTCTCAACAACCCAAGCATGAAGCAGGTGTATCTCTCCTCCATAGATGATTATCTGAGCCAACAAACTAAGCTCTACATCAAAGATCAACACCAGACAATCGAAGAAATCTCGATTGGCCAGATTCAACAATATGTTTTCAGAACTCTTGACAAACTGTGAAAGCAAAAAGAGTTTTGGATGGAATTCATAGACAAATCCAAACAGCTATCCAAAATATGTGCCCGTCCAGATCTATCCATCAAATGTTCAAAATCCAACAAATCGTGCACATTCACTGCAAGCAGAAAAAGTCGAAGGTTCAAGAAACCATTTAAACTTCGACGTCGACGATTCTTCAGAAAGAAAAGAAGCCTCTGCAAAACGACGAAATGCTTCCTATGCCACAAAGAAGGGCATTTCGCGAAGAGTTGTCCGAATAAATCTGCCAAGAAAAAGTAGTATCTAATCAATTCGATATCCACCATCGCACCAGATATCGATATCAACGGCCATGATATGGAGTCCGTTTTATCCTATGATAGCGACAACAACGACGCCATTTGTGGTTACTCGGAATATGACGATTCTTCCGAAACATCATCCGAAGAAGAAAATGATTGCTGTTTCAAGATCACCAAGATACCGCGACAAGAAGAAATACAAGCACCTCATTTACGAGTGACAATCTTCGACCCAGCGTGCAAAGAAGATCCAGTTCATGTCATCGCATTTATTGACACTGGAGCCCATATAACGATAATGAATCTCAAAATTCTCCCATCCTCTATGTGGCTACCATATCAACAAGAGTTTTGAGTTGTAAACACCGGCTCATTGACCATCAAACTCAAGTCAAAACCGATAACCATCGACCTTTTCCCAAGTTGCCAGATTACTACTGACGTCCTTGGATCCACAGCGCCCGAGAAAGATATGATCCTAGGATGGGATTTTACTCGCTATTGAAGACAAACTTCGATATTTCTATCGAACCACGAGGAATAAGATGGAAAGTTCGATACAAAGCCTTCACAACGATACCACGATTATTCACAATTGAAGGATTTGTGTCTGACGAGTTCAACAAAATCAAAAAAGAAATGACGACAGAATCCTGTGCTGATTCGCATACGGACTTCCTTAAAAAATACAACAATCCACTTTGGTTCAACACGGAGTTCTTTGTTTTATTGCCATTCAAAGAAGACATTCACACGACTTCAACAAAGGCGAGTCATGCAGGAATGCCACCTACTTTGTTCCTCCAGGCAAATGAAGAGTGTGATCAACTGGTAAATCAAGGAATTGTTTCAACAATTAATTTTCCATGGGCATGCAAAGCATTATATGTCAACAACCGGGCCGAACAAGCAAGAGAAAAGTTCAGACTGGTTATTGACTACAAGCCCCTCAATCAATATCTACAGGATGTCAAATTCCTATTGCCAAACAAAAGGGCGCTTCTCCAACATCTTCAAGGAGCAACAATATTTTCGAAGTTCGACCTCAAATCTGGGTTCTGGCAGCTTGGTGTTCATCCTGAAGAAAGGTAAAAAACTGCATTTTGTCTACCAAATCGTCACCTTCAATGGAATGTTTTACCTTTTGGCCTCAAGACGGCGCCATCCCTATTCCAGCAAGCAATGCTCCGAATATTTAAACCTATCCTCCACAGGTCTTTAATATACATCAATGACATCCTTCTCTACTCGGCCGATGAGAAGGAACATATTCAGCTGCTTCAGCAGTTTCAAGACATCATCAGAGAATATGGAATTATGCTCTCAGCCAGAAAGATGGTCATAGCCCAGCCCAACATTGACTTCCTTAGCATGCAGATTGCAAATGGTAATTTTACACCACAAGCCCATCTTGCTATAGCACTTCTAGATTTTCCTGATGAAAATCTCACAAGGCGACAAGTTCAGCAATTCCTTGGCGTAATCAATTATGTTAGCGACTTTATCCCGCAATTTTTGCAGCTGACGAGACCGCTACAGAAAATACTGACAAAAAATCCACCCCAATGGACAAAACGACAAACTGAGGCTGTCAAAAGTCTAAAGCTAGAGGTACAGAAGCTACCACCTTTAAAGATTCCCTCAACAGGAACACGCATTTTGCAGACAGACGTGAGTGACAAATATTGGGGAGCCATTTTATTTGAAGAGATAAATGGAAAACGTCAAATCTGTGGGTACAAGAGTGGACGATTCAAAGACTCGGAGTTCCATTATCACTCCATGTTCAAAGAAATCCTAGCAGTCAAAAGGGCTATCGAGAAGTTCGAGTTCCTTCTGATTAGACACAAATTTCACATTGAGATGGATATGTCATCTTTTCCAAAAATGCTACAATTCAAGCAAAAGATGGTCCCACATCAACAATTGTTACGATGGAGCGAATGGTTTTCAAAGTATGATTTCGAATCCTTCTATTTAAAAGGCGCGAAAAATACTCTTGCTGACATGCTCAGTAGAAACCCAGTAAAGGAAATACAAATGATGGCGAACTCTTCTGCAAGCTCTTCTACAAAACGTTACTACGACTTCACCTTCAATATGCCAGAAGACGCTCATCAGCTTATCAATAGGAGAGCTTTACACGAGCATCTTAACGATAAGATTTTCTACTACCAATCCATCATCCTGTCAAGATACGGAATCAACAGCCATTAAATCTCACCATTAGGCATTCACCCTGACTATCCGTTCTTGCATCTCTACAGGATCGAGAACATTAACATGCCTGAAGAAGTACTCTGTTTTCTATGGTACCTCTGCTCGGTTTACACCATAGGAATCACTTTTGATATAAAATGGCTATATCAATACATCAACACTCAACAAGGTCACCAGGAAAGTTTTTCGATATTCTTAACGTGGTTTGCACCCCTACCCGTCTGGAGCGGAAAGTTACGAAGATCAGCAAAAGCAATAAGCCTACCATTCAAGAAATTAAAAGGTCAAAGAGGTCTTAATCCCTTCTTTAATCCTCACACAATCTATTTTTTCCATCGTCCCGTCCAAGTCAACACTAAATCAGGAAAAATCCACGCACTCCCGACACTCATTCATCACAACGACTATCATCGCGGTGTTCGTCCTGATTTCAATATCAACGACAACAAGGCATACGAGGATTTTCAGACTCACGCGTTTCGCCTCAACAATGCTAGGCAAACTTTTCTGGTATCCTTCATCCCAAATTGGACTTACTATCCCGTTGATTATCAGATGAGCCTCGACGAAGACTTACAGTTCTTCATGGAAAATATGGAAAAAACACCAAATGTCCCCGGGTTACCAAACGTAACTAAGCAAGGATCTTCGTCTCAAGAATACCAGCCAGAACACTTTCAAGATGCTCAACTTCCCGATGATTCGATGAGTATTGACGAAATTGGTTAGATGTTTGGCATCAATGTCAACGACGATTCTCACAAGCCTTATGAAGAACCAGAGATGGAATACGAATGCCCAAACGATCATTATGGCTGCTGTGACAAACACATTATCAAGTTCGAAACAAACCACTAAGTAAGTTATTTTAAGTGTGTTTTAAGTATGTCTTAAGTGTGTTTTAAATGTGTTTACAATGTAAAATAAATAATTATGTAAGCATGATGTAAGCAATGATGTAATTGCTGCTTATGTAAGCATGAAATAAGCAATGATGTCATTGCTGAGGTAAGCGCTTATGCCAGCGCACTCATCCTCACCTATAAATATGTGTGTACCCCATTGTAAAATATCAAGTTTAGAAAATATTAAAAACCTCTCTCTAAGTTCTCTCTCTACAATGTCTTTCTAAATCCTTTAGTTTTCCAGACCTTTAAACTTCTTTCATAAGTTCTGATTTTCTATCTTCCATCCCGGAAGTCGAGATTCTGCTCCGTTGCTTTGGATAAGCGCGAGTGGATGTCAATACGACGGTCAATATGACTTTCGTGGGGACCGTATTATCCTAAGAGTGGTTGAGCTATTGAATGGCCAGAGTAGTGCCGATGTTTGCTCCTTATACCTGGATAATATTATCATCCCCGCGTCTGTCAATATGACTTAGTCAATACGACGTCCTCTCTGTGGTTGTCCTTACTATGAGATGTTTGCTCCTAATACCTGGATAATATTATCATCCCCGCGTCTGTCATCTCTCTATACAATTCACCAAATAATATTTGATTTCACTAGATGTTAAGAAAAAGAAGTTTGATTTCACTAATTTTGTTTACTTAAACCGTAATTGCATTTAGGTTTATCCAAATTCAAAACAACACAATCCAATTACACTTTGGACATATCCCGAAATTAATTGACTCGTTTTCAACCTACTAGAACCTAGACTATCTGTAATAGAGTATGAGAAATCGATTTAGGGAAGATCAAATTAGGGTTCTTTAGGTTCTTAAAAGAGATATTATGCCAAACTAGTGTTCTCGAGACACCTTGAGCTAATGGCTTCACAGCCATCAAACTTTTTTTGCAAGAATTCAACTTCTATCCAACAATCCAAGAACCCTAATTTGATATTCCCTAAATCGATCTCATGGTTAATTATAGAGAAACTAAGTTTTAGTTTGACGAAAAAGAGTCAATTCCTTTCATGATTGATCCAAATGTAACTGGATTGTGCTCTTTTGAATTCGGGTCAACCTAAACGCAAAAAGGTAAACACAATTCCGGTTTTGACTAAACGGATTTAGTGAAATTGATTTGATTTGGTGATTATAAAGAGAAATAAAGTTTATATAGCTTTAGGAAAAATGTTGGTGTAGTAAAAAAGAGAAACAAAAAGTCTGGGGCATAGTGGTTTAGTTGCATATCTGGAAAGAAAAATATACAATTAAACTTTGGTAAAATATTATTTTTTATACAAAATTAATTTTTTTTACTAAAATCTACACAAAAAGAAATTTAAAACAAAATAAAGCATAACGGAATCATAGCTAACGCAAATGATGAATACAAACAATGGTTAGAAGACTAGTTGAATACCAAAATCCGAGACTGAGACTGTTAACATATGAGCGATATCGAAGTTGTCAGGAGCCATCGAAACCGAAGTTCATCTTTAAAACTTCAGATTATATCGCTACTTACAATTTTTTTGGGAAACCCTCACAAATGTGATTTGTCAGCCATTGAACAAACAAAACAACATTTTTTGAAGACGAGGAATAACACCGAAACTTGAGAGAAGAAGTGACAATTTTATAGAATTAACTCCTTTTTAATGAAAAAAAAATTTTATTAGAAAACGGTACTTGATACTTGGTGTTTACTTTTTTTTTTTTGTTTTGGCATATAAAAAGATTATATTAGAAATAAAGAGTTTGGGAATAAACATAGTACAAGGGCCGGTAGGGGACAACCCCATCCGTAGCCATATCAACATGACAACAAATTCGATCGGAACCAAGAACCCGAAAGAGGGAAACAAAGTCCAAACGAGTACTGGGAGACATAACCCGCATAAGGACCAAAGAACCGAGTAATACAACCCAATACAACCTCTAAGATTAAATACGAACACAACCTTAGAGACAACGACATCAAATGACAAAGACACTAGGCATGAAAACACAACCAACAAGTTACCATGGACTGAGATTATAGCGAAGCTCAAATCGGAAGAGGAGACGATGAAACCCAAGAAGAAGAAGACCACCAACAAAAGAAAAACAACCTATTCACAAATACTACACTAATTAAAGAGAGGAAACACTTGATGTACATCACCGTTTGAAGTTTATTTTGAAAAAAAATGGACAAAGAAGACACTAAAACTGCTGTTGGTGAGGTAAAGTAGACTCCAGAACAACTTCTTTCACGGTGTTTACTTTCGATGGATTGTTATTTTTTTAACGAATTTCATAATCGGGAAAAAAATATTTAAAGAATATAAGAGACGAATCGTATTCCTAGGATAACTATGGTGATCTGATCTTACCTTTACGTATTTTTTACGAAAAGAATGGTTTTATACGTAAAATTTTATTGTTCTATGTTTTGTTTCTCTCTTTTATGAAAATAATATAATTTCTTACTATAGAAGATATTTTCTGGAGATGGTTTTGGCAATTTCCCTCGAGGAAAAAGCAGAAACTCCTATTAATTGATTGTAATGGCTTTTTGAGACTTGAAGACTGACAAAAAAACAAAAAAACAAAAAAACAAAATCTCTTATCGTACCCACACACACACCTCCAATGGAGAGCATTGGCAGCCATTGTTGCAGCTCTCCTTTCACCTTCATCACCAGGAACTCTTCCTTTCCCAGAATCGTTAACTTCACTCGCACAGTTCGTCTTCCTCGCCAATCGGAGCGACTCAGAAATTCCCCTTCTCGTCTTACCTGCACTGCTTCTTCTTCCACCATGTATGACTTCTTCTTTTCTCTGCTTTCGTTCTGATCGGATACATCTGTTCATTTCTTTTTCTAATTTTTGAAATTCGGATTCGATCTGAACCAGTGAGGAACACCGGAAGAAGGATGCGTCGGGAACGAAGGTGAAGTTGAATGTGAGGTTAGATCATCAAGTTAAATTCGGAGAGCATGTAGCTATGTTTGGATCAGCTAAAGAGATTGGATCATGGAAGAAGAAATCGCCTCTTAATTGGACTGAGAATGGATGGGTTTGTGAGCTTGAGCTTAGCGGAGGACAAGTTTTGGAGTATAAGTTCGTCATCGTCCAGAAAGACGGTTCACTTTCATGGGAATCCGGTGACAATCGCGTCCTTAGACTTCCCAATTCCGGAAGTTTCTCCGTCGTCTGCCACTGGAATGCCACCGGAGAAACTCTTGATTTTCCTCAGGAGGTCGCTAATGATGCTGGTGTACACGACGGCAGCGATAACAAGGAAGTTGGTGAAGATAGAGTAGTGGTGAGTGAAAATGGTGCTCATCTGCAGAAAAGCACATTGGCGGGGCAATGGCAAGGCAATGACGCGTCCTTTATGCGCTCTAATGATCATAGCAACAGAGAAGTCGGCAGAAATTGGGACACTACTGGTCTTGAAGGCACAGCTCTCAAAATTGTCGAGGGTGATCGCAACTCTAGGAACTGGTGGAGAAAGGTAATCTTTATGAACTGAAATGTGAACGATTTCAGTAGGCGTTTCTTTCAATTTTCGACTCGTAGTTTCGTCATTGTTTTCCTTTGAAAATGGCAAAGGATGAAACATCTCTTGTTGTTTAATGTGTTCAAGCTTGAAATGGTACGCGAGCTTGTAGTTGGGAGTCTTGAGAGGGAGGAACGGTTGCAGGCGCTCATATACTCTGCAATTTATTTGAAGGTTTTTTCTTTTCTTTTTATAAGCTAATCTATATCTTTTCTTATATGTCTCGGAGTTTCACCATGTTTACCTCCTCTTTCTTTGTTTGGCTTTTCTTGCAGTGGATAAACACTGGTCAGATTCCTTGCTTTGAAGATGGAGGGCATCACCGTCCAAACCGGCATGCTGAGATTTCTAGGCTTATATTCCGTGAGTTGGAGCACATTTGCAGCAAAAAAGATACTACAGCAGAGGTGACACATTTTTCTTTACTGTTCTAATGTTCTATGGAACACTTTTAAGTTCTCTGTTTTCACGGTCTCCCCTCTCAAAAATCTGTAGCTGTTGTTTACTTAGTACCTTCTCTGATGCTTTTACTTGGTAGGAAGTGCTTGTTGCTCGGAAAATCCATCCATGTTTACCTTCTTTCAAAGCAGAGTTTACTGCATCTGTGCCTCTAACTAGAATTAGGGACATAGCACATCGCAATGATATTCCTCATGATCTCAAGGTAATACTCTCTATAGCTGTTTTGTTATTAGAATATACTGTCATAGTATTCATATAACCCATCTTTCTTCCAGCAAGAAATCAAGCATACCATACAAAATAAGCTTCACCGGTGTGCGGGTCCAGAAGATCTAATTGCAACAGAAGCAATGCTTGAAAGAATTACCGAGATCCCAGGAAAATACAGTGGAGATTTTGTGGAGCAATTCAAAATTTTCCATAATGAGCTTAAGGATTTCTTTAATGCTGGGAGGTACTATATTTTTGAAGCCAAGCTATTCTTTCATCTAATTTACGCCCACAAACTGTATAATTTAATAGCTCTTGTATCTTGTTGCAGCCTCACCGAACAACTTGATTCTATGAAAATTTCTATGGATGAGAGAGGTCTATCTGCTCTCAATTTGTTTTTTGAATGTAAAGGGGTAAGTTCTCACTTTTCTCTTTCTTGTGATTTGGTGCTGAATGGTCCATATCGTTTTTTCTTTCTGAAAAACGTAAGCAATATTTATTGGGTTTTCTTGCATGATCTTCTGAAGTTGTATGCCCTGGGCAGAACAATGTTAGTGTATAATTATTAGCCAGCATGAAGATGCAGTTCAAATCGATAATCACCCCATTCTTGGTTGCACTCTTCTTTCTAAGAAAAGGAAAGAAAATCAATTATCAAGAGGATGTAGAAAAGCCACAAAAGGAGAAATGTTTGTGACACGTTGATATGTGTCTGTACAATCACATCATTTGATAAATTGCGCATATTATACACAACCATCCTTGCAAAGTTGTTATTGTAGTCTCTTCATGATATTGACTGTGGAATTCATATTTACAGCGCCTTGATGCATCGGGAGAATCAAACAATGTTTTGGAATTGATAAAAACCATGCATTCTCTGGCTTCTCTAAGAGAAATAATTATAAAGGAACTTAATAGCGGCTTGAGAAATGATGCTCCTGATGCTGCTATTGCAATGCGCCAGAAGGTGAGCTTTCTTAGCCAATTCAACATTATTATGTAGCCATTTATTTATTTATTTATATCGGCTCCTCCTTTGTTTAGTGGCGTCTATGTGAGATTGGCCTCGAGGACTACTTTTTTGTTCTACTTAGCAGGTATGCATAAGATTGTGATCGTTTTTTAGAGCAAAATTTCCTTACAAAATTATTTATGTTTAGTTTTAGTTCTGTGCCTCATGTCTTGTCAATGATTTGAGTAGATTCCTCAATGCTCTTGAAACTATGGGAGGAGCTGTTCAACTGGCAAAAGATGTGGAATCAAGAAATGTTTCCTCGTGGAATGATCCTCTAGATGCTTTGATTTTGGGTGTTCACCAAGTAGGTCTATCTGGTTGGAAGCAAGAAGAATGCATAGCCATTGGAAATGAACTCCTTGCTTGGCGAGAGAGAGACCTACTTGAAAAAGAAGGTTATTTCCTTATCTCATGTCAACTCATTCTATGTAACTCCGACATGTGAGGATAGTTTGTATATGCAAGCTATAATTATAAACTAAAATGCTCCTTGTTTTCCACGAAGGAGGAGAAGATGGAAAAACCATTTGGGCCATGAGGCTGAAAGCAACTCTTGATCGAGCACGGAGATTAACAGCAGAATATTCTGATTTACTTCTTCAAATATTTCCTCCTAATGTGGAGGTAGACATTATCACGTCTTACATTCAGTAATTAGTGGTGCAACTTCTACTATAGGTCAAATTTAATTGGCTAGTAATCTTGAAATGAAACATGCTTATTATTTCAGATTTTAGGAAGAGCTCTAGGAATTCCAGAAAATAGTGTCAAGACTTATACAGAAGCAGAGATTCGTGCTGGGTAAGTCAGGCCTTTGCTTCCTAATACTTAGCTTAAGCCGTACAAGCAACCTCATGAAATCATTTGAGAATGCTTTTAGATTCTTGCCTTGCTTATTTTACTCAAATTTTGTTCCTTTTCTGTATTTTCCTCTTACCGTACCTGTGGTTCTGCCTTACAGCATAATTTTCCAGATCTCAAAGCTCTGCACTGTTCTTCTAAAAGCTGTAAGAAATTCACTTGGTTCTGAGGGCTGGGACGTCATTGTACCTGGATCGACTTCTGGGACATTAGTTCAGGTACGTGGGGAAGGCTAACAAATACAATAGTTCTGAGGGATGAGATTTTGAATATACTACTTTCTGATACATTCTGGCTTCTTAGAAGGAACTATCATTTCAAAGCCAAGTTGTTAACTCATAATGTTTGGTTTCAGTGCTGTAGAAATTTCCAGTTGTATTAAGTGTGAACTCTTCATAAGTAGGACTTTTTCTGAAGAATTTAATAACAAATTACTCATAATACAAGCTAGAGATTGAATAATTACTATATGTGTGTTCGAGATTGGGTTAGGTGTTACTGCACCATATGTTTGCTTGAAATTTTTTAATTTAGCTTTGCTTTTGGCTTTTGGCTTTGTAACATTGATTCGCATTTGAAAATATTTCTCTTGCTCTTGTGACTGCAGGTTGAGAGCATTGTGCCGGGATCATTACCGTCAACTGCTGGTGGTCCTATTATTCTCTTGGTCAATAAAGCTGATGGCGATGAAGAGGTTTTTTACCTACATATAACCTCACTGTGATTCGTAACATCATATTAAAGATTACCTTGTAACATGGTTTGTCAGGTAAGTGCTGCTAATGGGAATATAGCCGGAGTCATGCTCCTCCAGGAATTGCCTCATTTGTCTCACCTTGGCGTTAGAGCGCGGCAGGCAATAACCTCTTCCGTTATTTCCACTCCCTAGAGTTTACTAAAGAAATGCATTGTTGAAACTCTTCATTTCGCATAATTTTCCACAGGAGAAAATTGTCTTTGTGTCATGTGACGATGATGACAAGGTTGCTGATATACGGCGACTCGTGGGAAAATATGTGAGGTAAATTTCCGACGTCATCCTTTTGGTGAATCTTTTCAATCTCTCGTTAAACAAGAAAACTCATGTCTCTTCTATATTGCTCTTTCTGATATGAACCTTACAGGTTGGAAGCATCTCCAAGCCATGTGAATCTGATACTTACAACTGAAGATAGGAGTCGTACCTCCAAATCGAATGCGAATAAGAAAAAGGATAAGGCCAGCTTATCTACCGATGATGAAAAGTCAACGCCTGTTTCCTCGTCTGCTGATGGCCTCCTATACTCGGATAAGGTAAACTTTGATATCTCTGTGATTCCACCGTACACGTCACATTCAGATCACATACTGATATTAGACTTTCATCCATAGGAAACCCCTAGTGGAGGAATCATAGCACTTGCTGATGCAAATGTATCAACCTCTGGTTCAAAAGCTGCTGCATGTGGTCTTCTTGCATCTTTAGCAGCAGCCTCTAGTAAAGGTAAACAATTTTCTCAATGTCTCATATTAAGAACAGTTATCTCTGTTCACAACACATCTAATTTCTTTCTAAATTGCTTTGCCTGGTTTCTGATGAATGTGCAGTGAACAGCGAGCACGGAGTTCCGGCATCATTTCAGGTTCCAACTGGAGTTGTCATACCTTTCGGGTCAATGGAGTTAGCTCTAAAGCAGAGTAATTCGGAAGAAAAGTTTGCGTCTTTGCTAGAAAAGTTAGAGATTGCCAGACCCGAAGGCGGTGAGCTTGACGACATATGTGATCAGATCCATCAAGTGATGAAAACATTGCAAGTGCCTAAAAAAACAATCAACAGCATAAGCAAAGAGTTTCCCAAAGATGCTCGTCTCATTGTCCGTTCAAGCGCTAACGTGGAGGACTTAGCTGGAATGTCAGCTGCTGGACTCTATGAATCAATCCCTAATGTGAGTCCCTCAGATCCTTTGGTGTTTTCGGATTCAATTTGCCAAGTTTGGGCTTCTCTCTACACAAGAAGAGCTGTTCTAAGCCGGAGAGCTGCTGGTGTCTCTCAAAGAGAAGCTTCAATGGCGGTTCTCGTCCAAGAAATGCTATCTCCGGACTTATCTTTTGTTCTTCACACAGTGAGTCCAGCAGATCCAGACAGTAACCTCGTTGAAGCCGAGATAGCTCCTGGTTTAGGTGAGACTTTAGCTTCAGGGACAAGAGGAACACCATGGAGACTCGCTTCGGGTAAGCTCGATGGGATTGTGCAAACCTTGGCTTTCGCAAACTTCAGTGAAGAGCTTCTTGTGTCAGGAACTGGTCCTGCCGATGGAAAATATGTTCGGTTGACCGTTGACTATAGCAAGAAACGGTTAACCGTTGACTCAGTGTTTAGACAGCAACTCGGTCAGAGACTCGGTACGGTTGGTTTCTTCTTGGAAAGGAACTTTGGGTGTGCGCAAGACGTGGAAGGTTGTTTGGTTGGTGAAGATGTTTACATTGTTCAGTCACGACCACAACCTCTGTAGAATCTTTTTTATTTACTATAAAACGAATAAAATAAAATGTCAAGAAATCTAATCTGCATTTGCGTCACTACCATATATGAAGGTCCGTATGTCTAATAAATAATATATGTACTATCCTTTTTAGTGAATTTGTGGAATTGTTAGAGTACAATTTTACCAACTTACCAAACGCCAATAGCTTACTAGGTTACAAGGATTTCATTTGAGACTTGAGAGGTTGGGATAGTTTATGTCTTCACATATAAGAGCATCCACGAGTGGAATATATTCCATGAATTTCTAGTTTAAATTATATTAATAATCTAATATAATTTACTTATTTAATTAAATTTTGATATCTAAAAAGAAGTTGCTCATTTATAATTGGCCATGTGGTATGAGAGTTTCTCATGGATTTCTAGATTTAGAATCTAATCTCCCTCTCTCTCTCACTTTTCTAATTTTCTTTTCAATTTTTGCTTATTTTTATTACATAGATACTTCATGAAAATCTACCATTGGAGATGCTCTCAGCAACGACTAGAAATTATGGTGACAAGGATTTCATTTGAATGCTCAGAATTTTTTTGACGACAGAGAAATAAAAACAGATTCACACCGCTACGAATCTTTCATGTTCTTCTCTTGAAACTAATGCTTATTTATATGTTTTAATGCAGATAGCTAACATTACACATGATTTAACAATTTCTATGTTGGTACATCTCGTGAAGTCATTCTTCCAAAATCCACTAATTAAGAGAAAGATACAAACATATTTTAGGGTTTATAAGGATGTTAAAGAAGAAGAAAATAACAATAACACATAGAGAAACAAGTATAGATGAATAAAAAAAAAAATCAAAAAATGTTTGAAGATGAACTCTCTCACTTTGTTTTTTTTTAAACATTTCATTAGCTAATTTTTTTTGAGTTTTTGGGTTTTACATTTTCTACTAAGTAGTGGGCCTAGCCTTACAATCCCGGAATGGGCTCAGCATAGACATAAGTCAAAACAAAACTAATGGGCCAGACCCGCGAAAATCTTACTGCAAACATGAAACCCTAATCCTAAGCGCCACCATCAGAAAAGAAGGTCCTGGCGGTGGCACTGACTTAGACGGTGAACAGGCATGACGCATGTCCCCTGGACCAGTCTAATGGCAAAGGGATGGAGGATCTCAATTCATACTAAACAAACCATTCTGAGAAGTTCAAAACGAGAAGCTAAACGAAAGAAGAGACAGGCCAACAAAACAAAAGCCACCGGACTATCCAGACTAAGCATGAGAGATGCAGACTTACCAACACCAAGTGCTAAAGCAAGAGAGAAAAGATGAGACAGGGCCAAAACAAGCCAAGATCTAAGCAGATATGAGCTGATAACCAAACGAAAATCCCAAACTAGCGAAGACAGTGGAGATGAAGGACCGAAGAGATGAGAAATGACTTTACCTTAGGATCTTAAGCAAGAGCAGCAGAAGAGGTAGGATTGGCCACTAGGAGGCTGGAAGTAGGGAAAAAATCAGATCGTCAACGAGATCTGCCATCCTAAAAGGGAGACATCCGAAGCAACTGCTACCACGAGGCCACTCACTGCCACACCACAAAAGAACCATCAGATCCACCGCAAGTCAAACCAAACCGCGGCGATATCTTCTTTCTTCGAAAAGCCACTGCATGAGTTCCAAGTCTGAGGACCCTCGCAGATCCCATCAATGAGGATCCACCAAGGAACATAACTGAAGCAGAGACAAATGAAGCCAGAAGAAACCGAAGTCACCATGCATCCTCACCGGAAAAAGAGATCGATTGCCACCAACTTTATCAGAAAGAGCCATCACCGCAGTTGAAGAACATTAAGCCACAACAACATGGATGCAAGGGGCCTCTCACAGCGCCGCCGTCGCCGAACGCCAGAGAGGCAGAGCAAATCTAAGGAGACGACGGCTAGGGTTCTTTAGGTTTTTGTAGAGAAAAAATAGAGAGTTTCTCTCCCTTTGTTTCAACTTCTCTCTATATATTATGGCACTATTGTTGTCGAATCTTCTTATCTTTAACTACTTTATAACAAACTTTTTACAACTTTTAATGGTAAGCTTGATTCTGGGCTTTAATCATTTACTTAGTTTTGCTTCCTTGTTTCTTCTTTTCTCTTGCGTCTCACCCAATCTTAATATCCAAATAAATTTTTCGTAAAATATACTTGATTTAATTTTTGAATTCTTCTTAAAAGCTAAACTTTAACATATATTTTTCAACATCGTTTTTTGTTATTATTCTATTACAAATTATGAGAGCTGTTACATCAATAATTCTACAACGGACAAGTCTTACGCCTTAATCTATGCCAACCAATTTTACCTTACCCCACGCTGAAGATCTCATGTAAACTCATCTCAATTAATATGCATAAATGATAATAAATAATATATTTTGGAATTTGTACCCCAGACCTCTTGGTGTAGATTCATTATTGAACCCTTGATCAACCACTGGGTCATGAGGGCTTCCAAAACCCTTTAACATACCTTAGAATCCAATTAACTATCTTCTAGTGATCTCTACTTGGATTTGACATGAATTTTATGACTAAACCAACTGCATGGGCTTCATTTGGTCTTGATCCTTCCTACCATAGCATACATTAGGCTTCCCATAACACTTGCATATAGAATTATTTCCATATGTTCAGCTTCTTAATCATGTTTAAGGGTGGGCATTTGGTTATGCGGTTCGGTTTCGGTTCGGTTGACTCCGATTTCGATTGTAGCTAAAATGAATCCATATAAAACCGAATTAGTTAAGGGTCGGTTTCGGTTTGGTTTGGTATCACATTTTAGAGGTCCATAATAGACCGAATTGCTTAATGGATCGGTTTTGCTCTTGGTTTTTAAACGAATAACCGAATTGAAACCTATACAAATCAAGTGAACAATCATATATATGAAAGTTGAATAACCCTCTCCTTCTATGTGACACGTGGCATTGTGTTTTATTTGTGTAAAGTTCATGGCTATGACTATCACCCTTCTACTGTCTCGTCAGTTTTTTTTACTACCAAGGTCTAGCCTGTTCAACTTCTGCTACAACCATGAATCTCTTATATGATCAACAAGAGCCTAGCGATGCAATGATAGAGAAACCAAAACAAGGCCATTGGTGAAATCGACCATTAACTAGCAACGTAATTTGATCGAAGAAATCATTCGTTGTCTCAGCCCCGTGACTCTACTCGCCCCAAACTTCATTACATCTCCGCCGATGAGTGTCACTTCTTGAAGCTCTTCTTTTGATTGGCAATTCCAAATTAGGTTTACAACTAATGAAAGACTCGTATATAGTACAAAGATAGGTCAGCCTTGACTACGTTTGATGGTGCTACGTGCAAGTTGGAAACTGGATCAATTCTCATCTCAGTATCTACGAGACTATGATGTTAAGTCTTCAAGCTAAATGACACATTCATTGTACAAAAGTATTTTTTGATTGAATAATAATTGTACTTTCATTAAAAAAAAAATCTATGGCACTAAAATCTATAAATACTTTCCTCTTACCATTTAAATCTATCTATTATTTGAGAAGTGCAAAATCTTATGTGGCAGCTCGAGGAACCCTTTCAAAGAGGTACTTAATTGTATTTATTTAATGATACCCTTAATGTTTTTACTAATTAAATTTTGTTCTATTGAAATTGTTTTACAGAATTGTCCTCCGTTTCGTTATTATGTGTTACTGGGTTTTTAGTCTTTTTAATATTACGGCGCTATATGACAAATTTTGGTGGGCTATACTAAATATTTTCATGGCCCATACACATGTCGGTTTGCTTAAAACCCTAGCTAGGTTCCTCTAATATTTTCTTATAAATAACATGCGAGCCCAGGTTTTATATCTTGAGCAAGTCGTTTTTATTAAAATTCTATATATTTTGTCGTTTATTATATGCCGCTTTCGTTTTCTTAACCTAATCTATGATCTTCTGTTTTTCCGTTTTGCAGTTTGTATCGTATAAGTTTTTTTTGCTAAAAGGTAAATATTTCATTATCAATGAAAATGTATAAGTTAAGGTTAGTGTTAATGCATATCGTGTAATTCTTAATATTCTTGTGTTTGTATTCGTTATTTTTAACCTTCACTTACACCCCGGTGTTTTGGTTATGAAGTTGTTTCGATACTATACTAATTTCCCCCTTTTTTTAGGTTTATCGTGATTCTTTATATGTTTCTTTGTTTTGTCGCGTTTGTCCTTATTAACGAGGTAAGATTTGGTTTGTTATATAATTTGTTTCTCATGTTTCATTGGCCAGCTTATCAAGTTGTACTAAGCAAATCCGTTTATCCATATGTTCTACGGTATATTTGTGTATATTGATGATTTATGTATTTAATCGGATTTAATACTTTGTGTTTCCTCCCATGTTGTTACGTCATTATTTTTTAGTTCTTGATCTAAACTGAATTCTTATGTTTACTTGCTCTCATACTTTTTAGGGTTTTGTGTAAATTTTGATATGTTTCTCTACATTGATACTAATCTAACTTTTTATTCATCTAGCTATGAACCGGTGAAGGTTATGTTTAGTTGGGAATTCAATGTTGCATCGTCGTGTAAGTTTTAGATTATGTAATTTGTTATTCAATTGTTTTTTTAGTATTTATTATGTTAATATTGTTGGTCGTGCTTTTGTATGATGTTTAGATTTTGCATAAATCGATCCATGTTTAGGTTCTTTTCTCTAAGAAGGAAATATATTATGGGATACTCGGTTTCAATCATCTCGATCCGTGTTGAGTAAAACTGATATATCGATTCGTTGTTACGGAACTCCTTATGCTTTCGTAGATATAACTATGAAAAAGGGTATGTATCTCTATGTTAATCTCTTATGTTTCGTATATTTTTAATGAGTTTTATAGGTTTTCTGTGTCGGTTACTTGGGATCCCGCACTTGGAATTTGGAATTTGCGTCGGAGTGATTTGTTGGTTGAATGTATTCTTTATGTTAATTTCTTTTATTTTCGTTTTTAATATACTTTGTTTACCAAATCGTTATTATCTTATATATTAGATAAATAAATTGCTTAGATCGGACAAGGCTTGGTGGCAGTGCAATACTTCCTTATTCTGTTGTTTGGAATTTTGGTGGAAGTCTTGGTTTTGATCGTGAGATATATAATTTTTTTTGGGTTTTGATTTTCAGTTTTTTACTGTTTTATGTTTGGTGTGTGATGAATTTGTATATTTGTTGATCTTTATGTTTCCAACAGGAACGGATCCATATATATATATATATTGATTTAGAGAAAAGAAATATTAAATGTTGGATTACTGTAATACTGTAGGCTGTAGGCTGTATTCGTTCCTATAAAAATTGTCATAGGATGTTTTTCATATATGTTTTGGTGTATAGGTTTTCCCGAACTTTTTTTGATCCTGATGGGATCAATATAATCGATCTACTCGATCTTACAGTACTCTTTGTTTTTTAATTGATATCACTAAGAAAACAAGTTCCGTAACTACTAAGCTATATATAGATATATTTTATGTGTATGATTTTTAAACGATCGTTTTTTTTAGATTTTCCATTCCGTTTCACTTAGGATACACGTCTTGAGGTTTGGGTGAGACATCATAATGGATTGTCGATACAAATTTTTGTTCTGTTTATTTTTAGATGTGAAACACGATTCTGTGTTCAGAATTTTGATGTTTAGTCAAAAGTGTTTATATCTTTTGGTGTTTTAAATATATTTTTATTGTTTTTGCTTCTGTTTATTTTCATCAAAAATAAAAATATCTTTTGGTGTTTTGAATACAAATTCTTGGTCTCTGTTTATTTTATATTTTTTTGGTGTTTTGAATATATTTTTAGAGAAATTTCAAAAAATGCCACTTTTCAAGTGCTATTTTACAAAAATGCCACATTTTTGAAATCTTTACAAATATACCATTTTTTCAAAATTATTTTTTCTTTATATTATTTATGTTTGGGTTAATTATGTTCTATTATGGTTTAGTTTTGAGTGTTTAGAGGGTTTTAGGTGTCAAAACATTTTTAGGGTTTTGAATTTTAAGATATAGGTTTTATAAATCTATAATTAGTGGTATTTTTGTAAATGGACACCCCTAAGTGACATTCTTGCAAATATGCACACAAAAAGTGATATTTTTGTAATTGCCCCTATATTTTTATCTGTATAGGCTTATAAAAGTTTTTGCTTTGTTTTGATTTTTTCTTGTTTAGTTAATGGTCGTCCAAGACAAGAGCGAGATCGAGAGACTAAACACTCGAGCTTCTTTTCCATTATAGGAATACTTCAAGTTTAAACGTTCACTTTTTGATAGACGAAAGCGACAGTGCTCATGTTAGTGTCCTCTCAAGGAATGAGAGGATTTCAATTAAGGTTATAACATGGAACGAATTCAACAATGGGAATATAAACAGAAGATTGAGATGCTCATATCTATTTGCCAATTAATATGATATAACTTTGGTACATTTGTGTCTTAAGTAACTTTTTCCTTTTTAATATATTTGATGATTTGTGACTGGTTTGATGTTACTTGGAATCTGCAGGATGAGATAAGAAGTGTGGCACTTAGTACAGCTTGATATGCAATGTTGATTCTTTGGTTGTAAAATTCATTAGAGTTCTTTGTGGTGATAAGGAGAAGAAATTCAGAGACGTTAGGGGCAAACAGTATTATTAACAAATGCATAAGGTACATTTCTTATGTTTTGTTGATTTAACTCTTTTCGATATAGTGTTTTATCATTTATATAGTGCTACTATATAGATTTTGGTGTTATCATCTTTTTTTTTCGAACTGTTGGGAGAAAATTTAAAATTCTGGGTGTATCTTCTGATGTGATTATCCATTGGAAGATAAGCGAACTGGATTTGCTTTGTTTTATAATCGATGCGGTGCAAGAACGCCATCTTTGGCTGTTTTGTTTATTTTATTTTATTTTTTTTTTGCAATTCTGTTTTGTTTATCTATATTAAAATTTTTTTGGTGAAGTCGGTCTTGATTCAATTATTCTTTCATGTTGCATTTGTTTAACATATGTATGAGTAATTGAAAAATAGTTTTGCTGGCATATTATGTAGTTGACACATTGATGAGAAGGACAAACGGACAAAGGAAGTGATAGAGGTTAGGTGTTGCAAAGTGATTGGATTAAAGAGAAGATGCATGTCTTAGAATCATGAGAAAAGAATAATTAATATGAGGATTATGAATTAGAAGAAGATGAAAAAGCGAGTAATGAATTAGAAGAAGATGAAGAAGCGAGTAGATCAGAAGACGCAAACTCAATCTTTCTTTAATTTTATATACGGAAATAATAAGACTACAATAACTTTCAAATTCAAATAAGGTTTGGTGTTTCCATAACAGATTGTCCGGTCAAGTTGAAATCTATGTATTCTTAACCTTTATGTATTATATATAATAATTCCAACAATTTTTGAGTTCACCCCTAAGGATAAATATAACTTATTCACCCCTTCTTCATTAGTCTATCACAATTAAGTTAAATAATAGATTAAATTAAATCACTAAATTAATTGTGGGACAACTAATTCTCTCTCTCTTTCATATGGTTTAAGATTTAAAATTTGTGGTTTATGATTTATGATTTAAGATTTGGAGTTTAGGATTTAGTATTTGGGATTTAGGATTTAGTATTTGGGGTTAGGGTTTATTATTTGAGGTTTAGAGTTTAAGATTTATGGTTTAGGATTTATTGTTTAGGGTTTAAGGTTTGATATTTGAGGTTTAGGGTTTAAAATCTTAAACCCAGATACTAAACTTTAAACCCCAAATACGAAACCCTAAACCCCAAATAATAAATCATAAATCCTAAATACTAAACCCAAAATCCTAAATAATAAACCCTAAACCCCAAATCCTAAACCCTAAACCCCAAATAATAAACCCTAACTCCAAATAATAAACTCTAAATAATAAATCTTAAACTCTAAATAATAAACCCTAAACCCCAAATCTTAAACTCTAAACCACAAATAATAAACCTTAACCCCAAACATTAAATCCTAAACCCTAAATACTAAATCCTAAATCCTAAATCTTAAATTCTAACCCTTAAATCCCAAATCCTAAATCATAAACCACATGAAAGAGAGAGCGATAATTAGTGGTCCCCATATTTATTTTTGTGATTTAATTTAATATGTTATTTAACTAAGTTGTGATTGGCTAATGGAGGGTGAATAAGTTGTATTCACCCCTAGGGGTGAATCCAATAATTGTTCTAATAATTCAGGGTTAGTCGAAGATTTATTTTTGTTTTTTCTCTTCACACGTAGGTTTCATCTTTTTAGTCTGATATGTGTTTCTTATTGCTTGGTCATATTGTTCGATGTTTTTCAGATTATATGTTTAATACGCATCGATGGTGAAGTCGTACTATACGCATCGACCTAATTTGTGTTTTATGTCGTTTTCGTCTTCTAACAGTTTGCAGGTTATATTATCATTGTTGAGGTTAGTTATACATGATATATATGCCGCTGTATTTATTTCCGTTCTCCTTTTTGTATACGTTAATTATATTTAACGTTCATTAATGTTGTTTTCATATTAGTCTATCATTTTTTAATATAATTTCTGTTTTTTCGGTTTGGCAGATTCTATTATCATAGTAAGGTTTGTGTCGCAAACTAATTAATATGGTTTAATTTTTGTATCCATTATATCCTTGAATTTATTATCGTTAATAATGATTTAAGGATTGGTTACGAATCTGATGACACTTTTGGAGACTTATGGTTATGCTCTTAAAGGTGATAGAGTTTATTACACTAATAGAAGGTAATGATAAATATGTATTTTCCAATTCGACTATATATTAGAATATAGTGTCATCAGATTCTTATTTTTTGTCTTTATTAACTTTATGATTCATTATTCTTATTTCGTGCGCTTGACAACCGCTCATCGAGGACCTTGCGATGGAAGTAATCCATATTTCTCAAAGAGGAAGAGTTTTGGAACTCAGGTTACTTATTTAGTTAATTATTTACAATGGTTTCATTTCATTATTCTTAAATTTGATTTTTAGTTATGTTATTTTTTTCCTATCTATATATAAGTTGGTTTTGGTTAGGATCAAGTTTTAAGTCGTCATTATTACCTTTTCTGAAGCCACTCACGATGAATCATCTTTTTCGTATGTTCTTATGTCTTTTTTGCTTGCAAATAAACTGTATTTTACATGGAGAGTAATGTTTTTCACTACAAGATCATATATATGTTTCAGTGTTTTGGGGTATGTTGGAGAAACAACAGTTCTATAGGGATATAGCATGTGGTTGAAGTTTTCAGTTTTTGAGTCTTTTGGGTTCCTTGATAAATTAAGCATTTTGTAACTTATGATATGGTTTCATTGTAAGAGGGGGATTCGATGAATGGATGGGTATGATGGTGCTTGCGAGATCGGTTCTAAACATGTCTCGCCCCTGTTTGGTTTAAGTGGAACATACATACAACTCTTTCTCTAGCACGAGGCCTCCCTCTCTAATAAATCAATGTAGTGAAAACCGATTGCTTATTTTAATTTGAAGCTGTTTGTATGTTTGGCGAATTCTTACAAATGCGATACTTTTTTTTTTATATGATGTAGGGAGAACTACATTGATTTAGAAACTTCAAGCTTTTGTGTTCTTCTGGGATTACGGGTTGTTGATGTGTGATATGGTAATGACTTATTCAACATGTAAACGAATACAAAAATATGGTATTTGAGATCCCAATATATGTATGTTTAATTTTTTAATGTGTAAAAATGTTTGATAACTTTTTTTATAGTATATATGTAGATTTGAAAATATATATATATATATGATTAAAAAAATAATAATAGCAATTGGTGAGGACGAAAAACAATCAAGAAATTCTACTGATTATTTAATTTTGTGTCATTTACGCAGTTATCTCATTTACTTGAATATTTTCGATTCTTTTGAAAGACTCTAAAACAATCTAAAACGTATGCGACAATTCCAAAAAAAGTGACACAGTAAAAAGTTAGTAAACTCTTGATTCGACCACAAAAAATACTGGGAGAGTGGTAAATAATTTGGACCAATTTTGTTTGTTTGATGTAAATATTCTTACAAACACAAACAATTTTTTGAGATTTTTTCATGTTGGTTATATTTTGATGTAAGAAAAACACATATGTTTATCTAGAATTTTTGAGTTTTTGTGTTTTTGATATGGGTTATTGTAATGATCTATTCAACGTGTAAACAAGGTAAAGATAACAACATATCTAATTCGTATGTATAAGCAACAAATGATGTATGTTTAGTTTTTTTTTTGGTTACTCAAGTATGTTTTTTTTTGTAATACGTATAAATGTTTCAAAACTTTTATTGTTCGAAAGTGAGAGATTTGAGGGACAATGAATATGTGTAGATTTAAAAATATTCTAGAAGAATGAGAAAAAGAAAAAAGACATATTTTTAGCCTCTTTTGATCGTGATGTCATTTGTAAACCAGAGAAGAGTTGTATTTGACCCATAGATAAAAATAAGAATATAAGTAATGAACATGTGTAATTTAAAATATATTTATATGACTGTAATGAAGATGTATCAATAATTTTAAAATCACACTATAAATCATTGACGATGATTGTCGATCATTGTATTGTTGTTCTTTTTTCAATGACAATGTCTGTGATATTGTTTCTTGGTTAGTCTGTGTTGCTCTTTGTTTTCATTTTGTATGATTTATATGTTGGTTGTATAAATTCTATTTAGAACACTCTGAAACATTTTTAATTGCAGAGTATTCTACTGATTGTTTTATTTTTTGGTATTTTCTAAGCTATCTCCTTTACTCGATGTTTTTGATTCTTTGGAGACACTCTAGAACGTTTGTGACAACTCCAGAATAAGTGACACCGAAGAAAGTAAATAAACTCTTGCAATTTTAAGAGAAGGAGCAGACGAGATATGATAAGTTTCATGTTAAGAAGAAGAAGAAGATTCAAGTTACTCCAAAGATACCAAAAAACATTAATCCTCCAAAGATACCAAAAATCATTAATCTTTTTAGGATAAGATGGATTTAGTTATATATACAGAGAAAATGAATGGTTTGAAGTGAATTATACCACTGATTGGGGGAATTTACAGCTTCATTCTATATGTTAGAACGTGAATGCGGTTTAAAAAATATTTCACTTAAATGGGCATAAATTCAAAACTTCAGATACCAAAAACATCAATCCTTTTAGGATAAGATGGATTTAGTTATATATACATAGAGAATGAATGGTTTGAAGTGAATTATACCACTGATTGGGGGAATTCACAGCTTTATTCTATATGTTAGAATGTGAATGCGGTTTAAAAAAACATTTCACTTAAATGAGTGTAAATTCAAAACTTTAGAGATCCCTGCTAAACTATTATACATATGAAAATATTTTAGTACTACTCAGAATGTAGTGATAGTAAACAACTTGTAATTTCAGAAAACGATTTTGAGAAAAGTTATTCAATGCGATTTGTTGGATTATAGGTTACTTTCCATGCGATTCACAAGAGTATTGTAACGCCCGCGAACCAATTATGTATTTTTGGTTCCGGTGTCGATCGATACCAGCTCGATTTGAACTAGCGGATTAAGTTTTTAATCGCTCGGTTAGACGAGTTTTGACTGGAAACCCGAGTTGTTTTGGTTGAAAACCCGAATTGTTTTTTTTTAATGTTTATTAAAGTCAAAAGGAGAAAACAAGAACCCTTGTTTTAGGGATCCATGTTTTGTGGGAAAAGTTGAGTTATTAAATGAGCAGCAGAGTTAGAAAGCTGAGAGAGAGAGAGCGTGAGAAAGAGAGGAAGAAGAGGAAAGAGAGAGGAGAAGAGAAAGAGAGGAGGAAGGAGAGTTTCAGCCGGATTTTTAAAAGAGACAAACGGCCAGGGAGTTCTGCTCGGTTCGGTCTCTAATTTTTAGGGTAAGTTTTTCGCTCTCTTAGCTTGATTTAGGAAGAAACCGCTTGTCTTTTGGTTGAGTATTCTAGGAGTTATGGTCGTTGTACTGAGAGATGTTTCTGCAGCATCTCTTCTGCGATCAGTCCACTTCCTTGGACGATTTCCGTCGTTCTGTAAGGACCCAGGAGGCAAGCAAGATGTCATTAGAAAGCTCTGAGTCTTAGCTTTCCACAGACACCGATTTTGGTTTATTCAGAGGTGACCTCCGTTCTCTGTGTGCTTTTGAAGTTAGTGTGTCGTTTCTGAAATATTTGTTCTCAGTTCTGATCATCGAGTTTACGAGCTAATTTTCCCATCGAACTGCTTAGAGTTAGGTTACATTCTATACATCTCTGTAAAGCTCTAGATGTCTAGTTTGTAGAACAGGTTTTATACCGTGATTTGGTTAATAATTCGCTGAGTTATGGTCTTTTGAACTTGGGTAGTTCGTGCAGTTTTTCTGCAATTTCTTGCGGTTTCGTCCGGAGTTGCTGTTTTCGGGGATGATTTCCCGGCGAACCGTTTGGATTTAGGAGTCTTGCGATACGGTGTTGGAAAGCTGTTGGTGTCTAGTTTCCAGAACCGTTTTCCGTTTGCGATTTGGTCCAGTGAGTCAGAAGTTATTCTAGTCGCAAAACAGGTGAGTGCGTGACTATGGTTTTTACGGGTAATTGGTGCGTTTGATTGTGAATTGAGTTGAATTGTTGATCGATTAATGCTTTTTTGGGGCATTTTTAGTGTTGAGATCAACGTAGGTATCGCGGTTTGTGGTTGACTTGCGTTGACTTTTAGGGTTGAGTTTTCGGGGTTGACTTTTTGTGTTGAGTTTTCGGAGTTGAGTTTTCGTGTTGACTGTTGATCGATTAAAGCTTGTTTGGGGCGTTTTTAGTGTTGAGATCAACGTAGGTATCGTGGTTTGTGGTTGACTTGCGTTGACTTTTAGGGTTGACTTTTTGGGGTTGACTTTTCGTGGACTTTTTGCTTATTTGACCGTTTGGTATCCATTACCCGTGCATCTAGCCAAGTAGATGGGATGATCGTACCACTGGGTATTTATGATAATACTCACGCATCTCTTATAACCATGTGATGCAAGTAAAGACAAAGTGTGATCGTGGAATCCGGCTATGAAGAGGAGATGATCTAGGGTCTCGTCATTGTGTGTTTATTTACTTCCTGTTTTCGTTCTGACGCTGTTTGTTGTTTGTGTTAAACCGCTGTCCTTTTTTTTAACTGTTACATTGTTGTGCTGAATTGTTTTGGAGAATTAGTATTTATGGGAATACTAATTCTCGTTTATCGTAAAAAAAAAAAAAAAAAAGGGTTGTTTCATTTTGGTATCAGAGCCCTAGCGGTTCTAGGGCGCCTATGGACCCGAGCGGTTCTAGGGCGAGGAGCCTGGTGTTTAGGGTAGATGCATTTAATTAATTATGTGAGTTAATTGATTATTTGCTGAGTGAGTTTGGAGTCCTAGATCATCTTCTTCGAGCCTTTGATGTGATTCCACGGTATGTGTATTTCGTGTTAATTCTCGCTTTTCTAGTGTTCTTAGCATATTCGGTGGGAAGTGCAGTGAGAGATGGCGAGAGGTTCCGGAGGACGAGGTCATGGACGAGGATGTGGATGCGGACGCGGACGGGTTCCGGTGTGTGAGTCTGCCGCGGGTTTGACACAGGGTGCTGCTCAGGAGCAGGCAGCGGATTCACCGGCGCGTCAGGAGGGTCCAGTAGGTGGTAGTGCAGCGGGCCCACAGGCGGGTGCTGCTGCAGGTGGGGTCCAGGAGCAGGATGTCCTTATGGTGCGATTGCTACAGCAGATCTTGGAGCATCTACCGGGCGTGGCGCCGGCCCAGGGTCAGGCTCCGGTGGCGCCAGGTGTTGCGGGGGTTCAGCCGGGTGTAGCGGCAGGGGTTGTGGTTCCTTCCTGGAGATGTTGGGGCATATGGGGCGGATTACTACCGCATTCTTCTCCGGGGGTACTAAGCCTGAGGAGGCGAGTGAGTGGATGAGTAGACTGGAGCGTAATTTCCAGTCCATGAGGTGTCCGGAGGAGTACTGGGTGGACTTGGCGGTGCATCATCTTGTGAGTGACGCGCATCTCTGGTGGAGAGGAGTCATCGCTAGGAGACCTCGGGCGGGCATTACTTGGGCGGATTTCGTGGCGGAATTCAACGCCAAGTTCTTTCCGCCGGAGGCAGTGGATCGGTTAGAGGAGAGGTTCTTGGCTTTGGTTCAGGGTGGCCGTTCTGTCAGGGGGTTCGATGAGGAGTTCAGCAGACTTCTGGTGTATGCTAGTAGAGAGTGGGAGAGCGAGAGAGACCAGGTGAAGAGGTTCTTTTGAGGACTTCGACCAGAGTTGAGGACCTAGTGTCGAGCAGGTACGTACGCCACGAGGGTGGAGCTGGTTGAGTTGGCAGCTGGGGTTGAGGACGACATGAGGGAGCTTGGTCAGTGCACCGGTGCAGCCGCCGAGGAGGCCTCAGCAGTAGGCAGGTTCGAGTGTAGGTAGTAAACCTACGCAGGGACAGAAGAGGAAGCTTGAGCACTCTGCGGGTTCAGGTCAGAGAGGACGGGGTGGTCCGGGCTGCTTCAGGTGCGGAAGCCTGGATCACAAGGTTGCGAGTTATCCGAAGAAGGGTGAGGCGCAGAGTAGTCAGGGTGGTCAGGGATGCTACGGTTGTGGGAGCATGGAGCACAGGGTGGCGAGCTGTCCGAAGAGGGTAGAGTCTCGGGCGACGTAGGTGTGTTTCTATTGCAGGGAGCCGGGGCATATTAAGCCCCAGTGCCCTAAGCTACAGCAGGGGATTGTGGCAGTGGTGCAGCTGTCACAGCAGGGAGCAGCAGTAGTGCAGCCGTTGCAGCAGATTGCAGCGCCGGCACGTGTGTACACTTCGGTGGAGGCAGGAGGCTCTAGCGCCAGGCCGATCACAGGTACATGTCTGATCTTTAGCTTGGTGATTTTGTTGTGAATTGTCTGCTTTAGAATTTGTGTATCTGAGATAAAACTTTAGGGTTCTATGACACATGAATTGTGTAGGGACCTTAGTTGTAGGCGGTCATGAGTCTCATGTCTTGTTCGATTCTGGAGCAAGTAAATGTTTCATTACGCCGGAGTGTGCGGAGAGCAGCGGGATCCGGAGTGATTCCGGGGAGCAGCACGGGGTAGTGAGGGTAGTAGCTAAAGGGAGGATGTTGGCTACTTTCGGACGGACTTGTGGAGTTGATATTCTGGTGGCAGGAGAGTTGATGCCAGCAGATCTTATTATCAGTCCGGTGGAGCTGTACGATGTCATTTAGGGTATGGATTGGCTGGATCGGTACAGGGTGCATCTCGATTGTCATCGAGGATGGGTAGTGTTTGAGCGAGAGGCTGGGAGGTTGGTTTATCAAGGGGTGAGACCTACTTCAGGGAGTCTAGTGGTTTCGGCGATTCAGGCGGAGCAGTGTACGAAGCGTATCTAGTGACGATCATGACTCCTGAAACTGTTGGGGAGATTGCAGTTAGGGATATTCGGGTTGTTCGGGATTTTCAGGATGTTTTTCAGTCGTTGCAGGGGTTACCACCGTCACGGTCTGATCCTTTCACGATTGAGCTGGAACCCGGGACGACTCCGATATCTAAGACACCTTACAGGTTGGCTCCAGCTGAGATGGCAGAGCTGAAGAAGCAGCTAGAGGATTTGATGAGTAAGGGTTTTATTCGTCCGAGTACTTCACCGTGGGGAGCGCCGGTGTTGTTTGTGAAGAAGAAGGATGGGAGTTTCCGGTTGTGTATTGATTACCGGGGACTTAACCGAGTCACTGTGAAGAACAGCTATCCCTAACCGCGGATTGATGAGTTGTTGGATCAGTTGCGTGGGGCTACTTGGTTTTTCAAGATTGATTTGGCTTCGGGTTACCATCAGATACCGATTGATGAGGCAGATGTGAGGAAGACAGCCTTCAGGACGAGATATGGGCATTATGAGTGCGTGGTGATGCCTTTTGGTTTGACGAATGCACCAGCAGCGTTCATGACGTTGATGAACGGGATTTTTAGGGAGTATCTGGATGAGTTCGTGATCATCTTTATCGATGATATTTTGGTGTATTCGAGGAGTCCTGAGGAGCACGAGGTACACCTGCGGGTGGTTTTGGAGAAGCTGAGGGAGCAGAAATTGTATGCTAAGTTGAGCAAGTGCAGTTTCTGGCAGCGAGAGATCGGTTTTCTCGGTCACGTGATATCTGCAGATGGAGTGTCTGTTGATCCGGCGAAGATTGAGGCTATCCGAGATTGGCCTAGACCGAGGAATGCAACCGAGATCCGGAGTTTTATTGGGTTGGCAGGGTATTACAGGAGGTATGTCAAGGGTTTCGCGAGTATGGCACAGTCGATGACGAAGCTAACAGGGAAGGATGTCCCTTTTGTTTGGACTTCAGCATGCGAGGAGAGTTTTGCGCTGCTGAAAGATATGTTGACGAGTACACCAGTGTTGGCATTACCCGAGCCGGGTGAGCCATTCGTAGTGTATACGGATGCTTCAGGGGTTGGTCTGGGTTGTGTGTTGATGCAGCATGGGAAGGTAATTGCTTATGCGTCGAGGCAGTTGAGGAAGCACGAGTGCAATTATCCTACCCATGATTTAGAGCTGGTAGCGGTGATCTTCGCTTTAAAGAATTGGAGATCTTATCTTTATGGCGGGAAGGTACAGGTATTTACGGATCACAAGAGCTTGAAGTATTTCTTCACGCAGCCAGAGCTGAACCTGAGACAGAGGCGCTGGATGGAGTTGGTAGCGGATTACGATCTTGAGATTGAGTACCATCCGGGTAAGGCTAACTTGGTTGCAGAGCATGATTTGGAGGTTCTGATGGGTGAGTTTAGCACGTTGAGGTTATGCGTGATATCTTAGGAGCCGTTGGGGTTAGAGGCAGCTAACCAGGCAGACTTGTTGAGCAAAGTTCGAGCAGCGCAGGAGCAGGATCGGGTTTTGATTGAGGCGTCGAGGGCTGCAGGTTCAGAGTATTCGGTCTCGACGAATGGGACGATACTTGTGAAGGGGCGTGTGTGTGTGCCTAATGTTGTTGAGCTGAGACAGGAGATTCTTCGTGAGGCACATGCGAGTATGTTGTCTGTTCATCCGGGAGCGACTAAGATGTACCGGGATCTGAAGCGGTATTATCACTGGGTCGGGATGAAGAGGGATGTAGCGAGTTATGTTGCAGCGTGCAACGTGTGTCAGCTGGTGAAGGCTGAGCATCAGGTTCCGAGCGGGTTGTTACAGAGTTTACCTATTCCAGAGTGGAAGTGAGACTTGATTACCATGGACTTCGTGACGGGTTTACCTGTGTCTCGGACGTATGATGCGATTTGGGTGATTGTGGATCGTCTGACCAAGTCAGCACATTTTCTTGCCATTAAGAAGACTAACGGTGCGGCGGTATTGGCTAGGAAGTATGTGCGTGAGATTGTGAGGTTGCACGGGGTGCCAGCGAGTATAGTGTCAGACAGGGATCCGAGGTTTACTTCAGAGTTCTGGAAGGCATTTCAGGCTGAGATGAGCACTAAGGTGCATATGAGTACAGCATATCATCCACAGACGGACGGGCAGTCTGAGAGGACGATTCTGACATTGGAGGATCTACTGAGGATGTGTGTGCTGGATTACGGTGGACATTGGGCAGATCATCTGAACCTGGTGGAGTTTGCATATAACAATAGTTACCAGGCGAGCATTGGGATGGCTCCGTATGAGGCTCTGTATGGGCGACCATGTCGTACACCGTTATGTTGGACCCAAGTGGGGGAGAGGAGCCTGTTTGGTGCAGATTTTGTTCAGGAGACGACGGAGAGGATCCGTGTCTTGAGGCTGAACATGAAGGAGGCTCAGGATCGGCAGAAGAGTTACACCGATAAGAGGAGGAAAGAGTTGGAGTTCGAGTTGGGAGATTTGGTGTATCTCAAGGCGGCGATGTTGAGGGGTCCTAACAGATCCATTTCTGAGAATAAGCTAAGTCCGAGGTTTATGGGTCCGTTCAAGGTTTTGGAGCGGATAGGACCAGTGGCTTATCGGTTGGAGTTACCTCAGAGTATAAAGGCTTTTCATAAAGTTTTCCATGTGTCGATGCTGCGGAAGTGTTTACATGAGTCCGAGGAGGTGTTGGCTAGGATTCCGGAGGATCTTCAGCCCAACATGACGTTGGAGACGCGACCGGTGAGGATTCTCGAGAAGAGAGTCAAGGTTCTGCGCCGGAAAAGGATACCGTTGGTGAGAGTTGTATGGGATTGTGATGGTGCCGAGGAGGAGACGTGGGAACCAGAAGCGAAGATGAAGGCAAAGTTCGCGAAGTGGTTCGAGAAGCAAGCGGAGACTTGAGTTTTGTTGTGTTTCAGACTTGTACGCGAGGATTTATGAGTTGTATTTTCGTTTTGGGTTGTAACGATTATACATTGTTGATGATTTAATAAGATGGCGTATTCTTGTTAATCTTGGTGTCATGATGCGAGTTTTGTCGACATGTGACTAGTGGGGTCATGTAGGTCGACAAGTGATTTTTTTATGCACGTTTCAGGCTATTGTCTCGGTGAGGGGGACAGTGGGTCTCGGTATGTTTATTCAGGAGATAGTGGGTCTCGGCATATACTCGGAGATAGTGGGTCTCGGCATATACTCAGAGATAGTGGGTCTCGGCATATACTCAGAGATAGTGGGTCTTGACATATACCCAGAGATAGTGGGTCCCGGCATATACACGGGGGATAGTGGGTCCCCTGCGCACTGTAGCTCAAAGGGTGACGATCCTGCGAGTAGATACGGTGGGCTGTATATGCGTATAAGTATGAGTATGCGTATGAATATGAGTATGAGCTATGAGCAATAGTGCCTGAACGTGATCGTGATTATGAGACTGGAGGAGTTTCAGGGATTGTTGAGAAGATTGTGGAGTGGCGTCTAGTCTAGGGTTTCGCCTATGATCGGAGCTTCGATTCAGATGACCCTGGTAGTAGATGTAGCACCTTTGGTCTAACTTTAGGTCTACGGTTGGTTGTTCATGTTCTTGTTTGATTGTTGCGCAAACAAACGGACAGGCCTAATCCGGATTAAGAACGTTGCATCGTATATGTTTTCGGGTGAATCTGATCAGGTTGCGGCTCGGAAGTGAACCCTAGGGTGGCGGAGTGGTGTATGGATTGAGGTTGATCGCGAGTACAGTGGGACGGGATTTTATGTTGGCCAGGAGGGCGAGTTGTGGGGTGACAGAGTTGTGTGATTCGAGGACGAATCCTTGTTAGTGGGGGAGAATTGTAACGCCCGCGAACCAATTATGTATTTTTGGTTCTGGTGTCGATCGATACCAGCTCGATTTGAACTAGCGGATTAAGTTTTTAATTGCTCGGTTAGACGGGTTTTGACTGGAAACCCGAGTTGTTTTGGTTGAAAACCTGAGTTGTTTTTTTTAATGTTTATTAAAGTCAAAAGGAGAAAACAAGAACCCTTGTTTTAGGGATCCTTGTTTTGTGGGAAAAGTTGAGTTATTAAATGAGCAGCAGAGTTAGAAAGCTGAGAGAGAGAGAGAGCGTAGGAGAAGAGAGAGAGAGGAGGAAGGAGAGTTTCAGCCGGATTTTTAAAAGAGACGAACGGCCAGGGAGTTCTGCTCGGTTCGGTCTCTAATTTTTAGGGTAAGTTCTTCGCTCTCTTAGCTTGATTTAGGAAGAAACGCTTGTCTTTTGGTTGAGTATTCTAGGAGTTATGGTCGTTGTACTGAGAGATGTTTCTGCAGCATCTCTTCTGCGATCAGTCCACTTCCTTGGACGATTTCCGTCGTTCTGTAAGGACCCAGGAGGCAAGCAAGATGTCATTAGAAAGCTCTGAGTCTTAGCTTTCCACAGACACCGATTTTCGTTTATTCAGAGGTGACCTCCGTTCTCTGTGTGCTTTTGAAGTTAGTGTGTCGTTTCTGAAATATTTGTTCTCAGTTCTGATCATCGAGTTTACGAGCTAATTTTCCCATCGAAATGCTTAGAGTTAGGTTACATTCTATACATCTCTGTAAAGCTCTAGATGTCTAGTTTCTAGAACAGGTTTTATACCGTGATTTGGTTAATAATTCGCTGAGTTATGGTCTTTTGAATTTGGGTAGTTCGTGCAGTTTTTCTGCAATTTCTTGCGGTTTCGTCCGGAGTTGCTATTTTCGGGGATGATTTCCCGGCGAACCGTTTGGATTTAGGAGTCTTGCGATACGGTGTTGGAAAGCTGTTGGTGTCTAGTTTCCAGAACCGTTTTCCGTTTGCGATTTGGTCCAGTGAGTCGGAAGTTATTCTAGTCGCAAAACAGGTGAGTGCGTGACTATGGTTTTTACGGGTAATTGGTGCGTTTGATTGTGAATTGAGTTGAATTGTTGATCGATTAATGCTTTTTTGGGGCATTTTTAGTGTTGAGATCAACGTAGGTATCGCGGTTTGTGGTTGACTTGCGTTGACTTTTAGGGTTGAGTTTTCGGGGTTGACTTTTTGTGTTGAGTTTTCGGGGTTGACTTTTCGTGTTGACTGTTGATCGATTAAAGCTTGTTTGGGGCGTTTTTAGTGTTGAGATCAACGTAGGTATCGTGGTTTGTGGTTGACTTGCGTTGACTTTTAGGGTTGACTTTTCGTGGACTTTTTGCTTATTTGACCGTTTGGTATCCATTACCCGTGCATCTAGCCAAGTAGATGGGATGATCGTACCACTGGGTATTTATGATAATACTCATGCATCTCTTATAACCATGTGATGCAGGTAAAGACAAAGTGTGATCGTGGAATCCGGCTATGAAAAGGAGATGATCTAGGGTCTCGTCATTGTGTGTTTATTTACTTCCTGTTTTCGTTCTGACGCTGTTTGTTGTTTGTGTTAAACCGCTGTCTTTTTTTTTAACTGTTACATTGTTGTGCTGAATTGTTTTGGAGAATTAGTATTTATGGGAATACTAATTCTCGTTTATTGTAAAAAAAAAAAAATGGGTTGTTTCAAGTATCATTACTATTCCACGCTGATTTTGATTGTGTCCAAACTCTTATCTGAGTTTTATGTTTATAAGTTCGATAGACAAACTCAACCAGGCTCATGCCATGTGATGATATGGCAAAGAGAATGATTGAATTTGGGATGGTTTTAAATGTAGTTGAAGATAATTTTAGTATATGTTCCAAAAATCCTTCCTCGAATCCATAAGATATTTTCGTGAATTCTAAATTCCAAAACAGGCTAATGTCTAGAGTGACTAAGATGTAAACTGGTTTTTATAAATTATACATTTATCTCTTTTTTTTTTGGTCAAACCATGATTTTATAAATCAAATTACTCTCTGCGAACGAAGAATTTGTTTACAGAGCACAAAGCAAATACACTACTAATGTAACGCCCCGACCGCCGTCGAGCTATCGGTATGCAGGGAAAATCCTCATCCCCTAGAGATAAATCCTCATCTCTCAATAACGTACAAGAGAAATCTTCATCCCTTCAAGAGAAATCTTCATCTCCCAATGGACCCCACGCTCACTCTCGGCCCGTGGGCCCAACCCTGTCCGACGGTCTGTGCGTTAGTCCGGGAGGCTAGAAAGGCTTGTTTACTCACCCTGCAAATCACCACGTGATCTTTTCCCATGTTTTGTCCTCACTCACACGGTACTGAAAATGACTTCCCAGTAGGTCACCCATCCTTAAATTGTTACAGCTCAAGCACGTTTAACTCTGGAGTTCTCTCTGGATGTGTGACGGAAAAGATAAGTGTATTTTGGTGATATAGGTAGCCAAATCAATTCTCTTAAACTTCTCCGCATGCACAACATATTTCCAGAAACCCGGATGTTACAATCACCCCCACTAACTGATCGCAACGTCCTCGTTGCGCACCAGAATCGTTACCCCCGACAGTGTGACTCACACACTCGTCAGGGTTCTCTCTGATACCACTTATAACGCCCCGACCGCCGTCGAGCTATCGGTATGTAGGGGAAATCCTCATCCCCTAACATACAAGGGAAATCCTCATCCCTTCTAGAGAAATCCTCATCTCCCAATGGACCCCACGCCAACTCTCGGCCCGTGGGCCCATCCCTCTCCGACAGTCGGTGCGTTAGTCCGAGAGGCTAGAAAGACTTGTTTACTGACCCTGCAAATCACCACGTGATCTTTTCATGCGTTTTGTCCTTACTCACACGGTACTGGAAATGACTTCCCAGTAGGTCACCCATCCTTAAATTGCTCCAGCCCAAACACGCTTAACTCTGGAGTTCTCTCTAGATGTGTGACGGAAAAGAGAAGTGCACTTTGGTGATATAGGTAGCCAAATCAATTCTCTTAAGCCTCTCCGCATGCACCACATATTTCTAGAAATCAGGATGTTACAACTAAAACGCAAAACATAAAGCATAAAAGAAAGAGATAGATGCGGTCCAAGCGCTTAAACAACTAAAGTCGTGAAGGAGATCAACGTCAATGTTGCTAAGAGGTGAGACGATGCTGGAAACAAAGAATACACATGGTGATTCAATGTCCGAGATTTAAACTGCAACTAGGATATAATAATCAATCATGATTTGGGGTACAAGCGCAGATGAACACTGGCTTAGGGATCCTTCGAATTGGATGAGAGCCGAAGCATTTGAGTTAATGTAATTTTATTATAAGCAATTTTTGCGTATTGGTTGGAGCAATATTCATATTATAAAGAAGAGATGCAAGCGGATAAGAAAAGAGCGATAACGTGTTTAGTTTAACATCCACCATTATATTAGAAACGATAACATAAACTTAAAAGTAAATTATTTAGATTTTATTTACAGAATACTTTGATTAACATTAAAAGAGGTATGAACCATATAGTGTGTTTATTATAGTGTCATTGTTGTTTTACCATACGAATTTAATTACAAAAGTTCTCTAGAAGCATAATATGAGATAATACAAAATATTTGTGTGTTAATTATTATAGAGTAAATTAACACACAAATGAGATAATACTCTAAAGGAACAAATGATTCCAAAACAAAAAGACAAAGCTACCTCATATGTTAACAAGGACTCTTTTGGGTATATAATTTGGGTTTTTGCACTCGAGATAAGTATTTGTTGGAGAAAAATGATTTACTCCTTAGAGTTCAAGAGAAGATATGGAGTTAAAGTCCGCATGTTACTTTTCAAGTGTTCTACAATAACAAGAAAAACAAGGTCTTGGCATATTTCATTTATGTTTGTTAATTCACACCATTTAGAGGTCAACTAACTCTTACAGTTTCCAAGAAAATAAATCATCATGTATTGCGCACTCATTTTGTGGTTATGGAAGATATAATGTTTACCATGCCATAATCAAATTTGTTCCTCATACAATCTAAAACTAAAAAAATTAATCTTGTTTTTCACTAATTTACAAAGATGATCTAAACTAATTAGTGTTAAAGAAGTGATATTTGCATACTGAGTTGGTGGTGAAAGGATTAGTGGTGAGAAGTCTGACGGTGATAAAAACTGAGTTCGAGATCGAGAAAGCCATAAGAAATCAACCTATTATTAATTTGATTTTTTTTAAGCTTTAACGCTTAAAAATCTTAAAGTCTTTTGTTGGTTCTTTATAGTTTTTCAATACAACAATATTATGTATACATGCAAATAGGTTTTGGAATATAGGAAATCACATCTGAAAATCTTTGGTTCCATATATTATATATTGAACAAAAAAAGTCTTTAGATCAAGTTTTGCTTGATATATTAAAAATACGAAAAGCAAATTAACAAAGCACAAACAATCCCTAAATAAATGAGTTTTTATCTTTCAACCGTTAGTTTTTGAGACGCAGCCTAAAATGTCAGACAAATAGTATTTCATAGGAAAATTATTTTTTTAAATGCTATGTTGAATTTTCCTATCGGACGGTAGAGTGGAGTTGATGATAGTCGAAAGAATGACAAAATACATCCAATGCAACATAAGCATATCACAATAAAATTTACAACTACGAAACGAAATAAAACATAAAGAAAATAAAATTTAATTATTTTTATCATATATAAATGATCAATAATCAACATCATTACTCCCTCCGTTTCAAAATAATTGTCATTCTAAAGTTTTTTCACATAAATTAAGAAAACACCTTAAAAGTGTGTTTTGTCTCTAATTAATACAGTGTTTAATTTGATATGAGTAATTAATAAGCTTAAAAGTAGGGATAAAAATGGAAAAATTTGTAATAAATGTGCATTGAAATTGCAGAATGACAAGTAATATGAAACAAAAAATTAAGACTAGAATGACAACTATTTTGAAATAGAGGGAGTATAATTAATTTGATAGTAAAAACATTTTTAAACTATAAAATAAATTTAATAACCAATCCAAAAAGAAAAAAAGTTATTCTAAAAAATAATGTAGTTAATAATATTTAAATACAAACTGTAACAATTCTAAATCATCTATATTTGATTAGTTTTTGCTTTAAATATTATTATTTATAAACCAAAAATTCTGAAAATCGAAAACTAGAAAAATATGTTTTTTTGTACAACTTAGAAATAAAAAAGTTTAACAGAAGTCCAATGAACAAAACCAGATATATAGAGGGTTTGTATAGCAACCCATTGAAACGATGAATTTCTCTTGGACGGAGGGATGAACAGTTGGTCGTGGGCACTTTGTTGTGGATTTTTGTGTATCCCAGAGGTGTGTGAATTGTGTAGCTAGATGTTAGTTGAAACAATCCGACCCGCTTTTTTTTTTTTTTTTTTTTTTGATAATAGTATCGAATTAGCATTCCCATAAATGCTAACTCTCAACATGCTAAATTCTCACAATCAACAATTAACCAACGGAGATCAAATAACCACTTAACACAATCAATTCCATTAGCCAATTGAATCGTTTATCATCCAACTCTAAAACATCAAAACACAATAACAATCCATTTTTTTTTCCAGACATCCTAACATTCCAGTCCCACATTCTAGGATTCACTAGCCACCTAACAGTTCCATCAATAATGACAATCAACCGAGACCCTAGATCATCCATCTCGTCCTTGCCTTGATTCCACGATCACACTTTGCTTTTACCTGCATCACATGGTTATACGAGATGTGTGAGTATTATCATAAATACCCAGTGAGACGGTCATCCCATCTACAGGTCAAATACTCAAATGAAAGAATGCACCAAATACCAGGATTATCACTCAACAATGCATAGACAATCAACAGCACAAAACAGGATAGCAGCATCTCTGTCGACCGACACAACCTCTAGGTGTCGATCGACAGACAATTCTGTCCCTCTGTCGATCGACAGACAACAGTCCTGTCGATCGACACGGACCTGCAGAACCCTAAGATCGAACCTATCCTCTCATGGAACAAATCTCAGGCCTACAGATCGCTTTCCAGCACAAATCCACAGCCATTCCACACCAAAACACACAGAAATCAACGTATTCCATCCATTCCTACATCCGAGAACCTATGGTCACGCACTCACCTTGACAACGGTTTGAACAAGGGAAACCGACGCGAACAAAGGCGAATATCTCACGACTCGCTTCACCAAAACGAAAACCGAGACCTGATCTGGAAACTAGACTCCGCGATCTTTCCAGAGGTGTATCGTGAGACTCGTAACTCCAAGCCAAACGTCGGGAAATCGTCCCCGAAAACTGCTACTCCGAAGAAAACTGCAGAAAACTGCACGAACTACCCAACTTCCAAAGGCTATAACTCAGCGACTACTCGACCAAAAGACAAGCGGTTTCTTCTCAACTCAAGAGCAAAGATCAGAGAACTTACCCCCAAAGTCTCGATCAAAACCGACTTGATCTTCACCGCCGTTTGCCCTCTCCAGAACTCGGCAGAACACCCTCAAAAGCTCTCAAGGAAACCCTAGCTCTCTCTCAACTCTCTCTGACGGAAAAGTGGCTAAAAAGCCTAAGGAAAACGTGTTCCTTCTCTTATATACGAAGCCCTAAAACCCCTAAAACCAAACCGCGACCAAACCGACCCAAAACCAACTCCCAATTCTCACTTCGAAACCGTGTCGATCGACACAAAAACTGTGTCGATCGACACAGACCTCTCTGGTCGATTCCAACACGCGAACAAACACCCGTGTCGATCGACACACACCTGTTGTGTCGATCGACACCCCACCAAAAAATCCTATTTTTGGATCACGGGCGTTACATTAGTGATCAATTCTACATCAGTAAATTGGTCGAATAAAAAAAAATCTTTGTGTCTATATGAACCCTATCATCTTTTGTTGTGAAGGGAGAAAACGTCATCTTACCGCAACCGTAGAAGAGATGTATTACCTCTATAAAGCAAACTCATAACTATACATTTAGAGTTGTTTTGAATTTATGTGGGTTTAAAAGCAAATGTCACTTAAAATCTACATATTTAGTCAAAGCAATCATTTGAAATCGTTCCATATTGTATGTATATTTCTTCTGAACCAAAATCATTTATGCTATTAACTTTCCAATGTTTTGTTGTAGCAAAGAAAATGGATTCTTCATACTGCGTTGTCTTCGGGACCAACATTACAATGTTACTAAAACTCATTTTTAAGAATGTGGAGAAGAGATTTAGGGTGAGATCAATAATAGTGCTTTCATATTCCGATTTGAAGAAGTTTGAGAACTAAAAGTTTGATCACAATTTTGGGCTTATTATACATGAATACCATACAAAGTAATAATTTTAGGTAGATCAATTCTGAAGTTATATGAAATTATTACGAATAGATTTTCTTATGTTTAAGGAGAATAATAACCAATTAAAGTGTCATACGAGTGGATAATACTAAAATAACTATTGTATTAACTTCATTCCTAAAATTGTATACTTTACTAATTCTTTCCATCTTTATATTCGCGGAGAGATTTAACAAACATAAATTAACTATGTTTTTTGAGAATTAGTCTCCAATCAATATAGATCAATATATTTAAACAATATATTTCTAACAAATTGGTGCGATTAAAGATATATGGTATGAAATATTTAATATAATTTGAATTATGTATTTTTGAAAAATGAATGGGTAAAAAACATATGATGTTTTCATTCGTTAAGAACGTATTAATGAATTACTTGGCCCGCGCATGCGCGCGGATAACACCTAGTATTTAGATATAGTGGTAACACTAAAAACTAAAACAAATATATTTACCAGAAAAATCTCGTGTGTATGCGCGGGTACTCACTTAGTTAAATATGAAACACAAGAACATGATATTCAAAGATTATTTTCATTGGTTCTTTCAATTTATGTGTTAATTGAAATTTATGCGACCACTCTCGTAGCGCTCAGAAATATCAAAAAACCCAAAGTATTTTCATTAGTCTTCGTAATATCTGTGTTTACACCCGGACAACGAGCATGATATGACACGTTATGAGATCTTGGAGAATCCATAATACAAGATTTAAATGTATAAAAGATGCTTTCAATCATATAATCAAGTATGTAATTTTGTTCTTACTTTTTCTTATATCTTGGTGGAATAACTTTAAGATACTTAGAGATATCAATTTCAATAATTATTTCACGACCAAATCTAATCCGACCAAAGCAATTCATAAACCAAACAAGAACTCAAAGATGAGGATTACGAACATGAGATCGAACAATAGAGGATGATGATGGTGGAGGATGTCGGAGTGGTGATTGAGCAGAATTGGGGATTAGGGATTTCAAAAGTTTAGCCAGCTTTAGGTTTCGAAAGTTTAAGTGTCGGGTTTGGGTTTGGGAAGATCAGAAGTCGGCTGGGTAGGTTATGGTAGGCATATCAAACGGGCTATCCCGGTCTGGTCTGGCTCAAAACCCGTAAAACCCGCATATATATAAGTCCGGCCCGACTCGGCCCGAAAAATATTCGGGACTATTATTTAAAGCCCGGCTCGGCCCGAACAGGGTTAGAGGGCTTTATGAGCTTTTTCGTATTTATATTTAAAATAAAAATAAATTAAAAACAAATATTATTTACCAAAATAAATCCTGATTTAAACAACTACCAATATGTTTTTATCGAAATCTAATTTAACTAAAAGCAAAAGTATGACCAAATGAATACAAATATCAAATGAATTCAAATAACTATAAATAAATAGTACTGTCAAATAAAACATAAGCAAAATACCAAAAGTCCAAGTAGTAGAATAAGAGTTTTTGGCCAACGAATTATAGATATATAAATTATTTTAATCAAATTATCTTTAAAAATTATCTTTAAACAAAATTTATTACTAAATTTATAAATTATATATTTATTTTCGGGCTTTCCGGGCCGGTCCGAGTCCAACCGAGCTGAAGCCCAAAAACTCAATGGTTAGAATGGGTTTAGCCTGAAAGGCCCGATCTTTTTTGGGCTTATATATTTAGGCCCAAGCCCGGTATTTTTAAGGGTTGGGCCGGGCTTCGGATTTCGGACTTTGACCCTAATTGACATGCCTAGATTATAGATTAGTTTGGGGTTTAGGGTTCTTCGATTTTTCTTCGGTTTTTCGGTTTAAACCGAAACCGAACCGATAACTTGTGGACTATAAATGGTGAGGACCAATAGGTATAATCTGAACATCAGAAACTGAACCCATACCCCTTTTTCGGTTCGCATCGATTCGGTTTTTCGGTTATGGGTTTTTTTTTCCACCCCTCATATGTTCATCTTTATGTATAATTATTAGCTTTAGTTGGGATGTTGTAGGTGTGTAACCATTGAATTTACGTCAATCATACCAAAGGTTTTCAGAACCTTTTCTACATATTACTTAAATCATTTAACTCAAATTCCTTATCCAGACTACCATTCAGCTCATTTATCTCAATCATATTTCCTATAACAATCAACATATCTTATACATAAAGTAGTAGATAAATTGTCTTATATGTCTGAATGTGTTTCATGTAAACACAAGGATCCAAATGAATTCCGTGAAATTTCTGGAACATTCATAAACTGTCAGAGCTTTAATTCCACATCCTTGGTGACTGTTTAAGAGCATAAAAGACTGCTTCTTGAATAAACACACCTTATTCTCATCTCCCTTCTTGATATAGCCTCCTCGTTGATGCATCATGATTCTTTCCTCTAAGATTTCATGTAGGAAAGCAGATTTTACATCCATCTGTTGTAGCTTATAGTCATAGTTGACCACTACTGAAAACATTAGTCTTATAGAAACATGTTTTACAACTTGATAAATTCATTATAGTATATTTCTTCAGTTTGTGAAAACCTTTTTGCAACTAGTTTGGCCTTATAACTTTGCTTCTCAATTCCTGTTATACTTGGTTTCAACTAAAAGATTCAAATTTTATCCACTTTCTTCTACTCTTTTGGCTTATCCACAAGAACCCAGGTCTTAGTTCTTCCTACTGAGTCCATTTCCTTATCCATAGCACCACACCAAACTTTCTTAGATGACTCATTTTTCGTTTATAACTTGGCAACATTTCTTGAATCATGTAGCTTAACAAGTTGACATGTTGTTGATATAAACTGCAGTAGAAGCTGCTAATGCCTATAAGCTTTAATTCAGCAATGTCTCTGATAACATACATCTCTGATATATTGTTTGATCCTCTTCTGATGTATTGATGTTTAAACTTTCCAGGTTTGGTATAAATTTTAATAAAAACATCAAGTTTTACTCTATAAACTTAAGAGTTATACTCTATAAACATCAATCATGATAATCTACAAGATCCATTGTACCTTCCTTATATCCCTCTTGCACCACTTGGAGGTGCTCTGATTCCATTTGTTGCAAATCTTTCATGTTCTTCCCTTAAAGCTAATATTGATTTGTATGTTTCTTATGCAGATAGCGAACGACACATCATATTTAACGAGTTATCATAATACACTTGTACATCTTGTGGAAACCAATCCTTCCAAAGTCCACTAATCAAGAGAAATATACACACATATTCTAGGGTTTAGAAGGAAGCTTAAAAAGAACAAGATGACAATAACACTTAGAGAAACAAGCTTATGGAATCGAAGAAAACACAGAAATGCTTGAAGATTAACTCTCTTGCTTCAAACTCTGTCTTTCTTTGTTTCAACTTCTCTCTATATATGTGATTATTATTGTCGAATGATGTTGAGGTAATCTAGCTCTGCTTCTTATCTTCAACTACTCTACAACAAAATTCTAAACGCTGTTATATTGATAAGTTTGGTTTTGGACTTCAATCATTTACTCAGCTATGCTTTCTTGTTTATTCTTTTGTCTAGCGTTTGGCCCAATCTCAGGCCCATTCAGATTTATCTGAGCCAAACCAACAATAATCTATACTCAGATATATCTCTGGAGAGAAGTAATATGTATAGTTTTCTCGATATCATTGTGTCACTTTAGATTTTTTTCATATCATTGTGTCACTTTGTTTTATACATAAATTTTAAATAGATAGGTTGATATTTGACAATCTTTGAGCTACTAGATTCGCTTTCTTTTAGTTGATTTTTTTTTTTGGAACAACTTCTTTTAGTTGATGATAAATGTACAATTCGAAAAAAAAATTTAACTACCAAACTTCAATAAAGAATAATATTTCTTATTAAATATAAATGTATTATACAAGTCTCATATTGGCAAAACATCTATATAAATAACACGTCAAAACAAAAAACCTATATAAAGAACTTCATATGATTATTTGCTATTCATATCTCTTGCTCATATGGTGTTATATGTATGATTTGGCTAATTAAAATCTCAAGAGATCATTAGTGATTGATCTAAATCTAACCCCTTAATATAATGATGAATTAAAGGATCTCGGCCAATCTCATGAAATTAAATTCATCTAAGAAAAAACAACGACAAAGATTTATTGTCCAAAAAGGAGAGTAAAAAATAATAATATAATCTCTCAGAATCCAAAATGCAATCCATTTGGTAGTACTTTTTATTTAATTTCTATAATAGATGATCCTTTTACAATGATTTCACTTTAAATAGAGAATGCAAAATTCTGAGTTTTAACAAATAATCTTTTTCAGAATTATACTTTCACCAAAAAAAAAAAAAAATGACGAGAGAAATAGTTAATGAAATTCCAAATTTGGCAGAGTCAATGTTAACTGCTTTGGTGGTCGATGACGATTTCGTAAACATCACAAAATACTGGATCGTTTAGGGATTAAAAACGATGTCGTTTCTAATGGTAAAGAAGCCGTCGATGTTCATTGTTCTGGCAGAAACTATGATCTCATTCTCATGGACATGGACATGCCTGTTGTAAACGGTATTCAAGTAATAATTATTGTTTTATTCAATAAATTCTTTGTTACTCTATACCAGTTAAAATATTTAAATTGAATTGGACATTAAACATTGTTTGTTTTTTCTATCAAAATAGTTCTTCTTTCTTTTGGTTAACCTTTGGCTAGATATTATCTAAACAGCTTTTTGTTTGTGTATTAATTTTGAATAGAAGATGACCCGCTCGATGCGCGAGTTTTTGTTATACAATTTATCAGATTTAATAGATTTTTATTTATTTATTTAGTAATTTAGTATATATGTATGATAAAACAACCAATGTTTGTAGATACAAAATAATATTTGTTTTAAAATAAAATAAATTAATTTTCTGATTTAGTATTAATAATGTTTGAAAACATGAAGTGATTATCAATCATTTCGAAATCGATAGTTACCATTTAAAAATATATTTATCTAAAATCATTATATATATAATCATTAGATAAATCATGTTATCTAGATAACCAATTACGATTTTGAAGATAATTTTATCAATTATTTTCTAATCAATCTTTGTAGTATGATTACTTATGATTTTTTTTATCATTTATCTTCATCTCATAAGTTAAATATATTATGATTTTTGTTCATCGTAGACAAATATTTGAAATTTTATGATACTATTTTTTAGACGTTGTTCTTTTCTAATAGGTTGACAAATAAAAGAGTTAAGATCATTTTTAAGTTAAATATGTGGTTTAAAATGAAGTTGGATTGAATGTATTCTTTTTATTGTGTTTAAACCTTTTAATAAGAAAAAAGTCTTTCATATTTCATGAAATATATAGATTTTAAAAATAGTATTAAAACGATTCTTTCACTTTTAACATTTTAGATATGGTTATGTTTAAGGGGCAATTACAAAAATGCTACTTTTTGTGTGCACATTTGCAAGAATGCCACTTAAGGGTGTCCATTTACAAAAATGTTACTAATTATAGATTTATAAAGCCTATATCTTAAAATTCTAAACCCTAAAAAATGTTTTTACACCTAAAACCCCCTAAACACTCAAAACTAAACCCTAATAGAACATAATTAATCCAAACATAAATAATATAAAGAAAACATAATTTTGAAAAAGTGGCATTTTTGTAAAAATTTCAGAAGTGTGACATTTTTGTAAAGTGGAACTTGAAAAATGGTATTTTTTGAAATTTCTCTATGTTTAAACTATAAATTCATAAACACATTTTGTTTGTTATTATGTGTAATATATATACACATATATTAATTTAAAATATATATATTTGGTAAAGAATCAATTAATAGAATCTTGTGTAATCTTAAATTTATTAAGTAAAAGAATACTTGAACTCAGATAAGATCTGCATCTCTAATTATTCAGCAGCAAGAGATTCTCAAATCTCTACAGAATTCCTAAATGCCATTAAAAGTCCTGGACTGCCAAACCATGTTCTCAGATTGAAGGAAGGTGTTCCTGTGATGCTAATACGAAATATAGACCAGAAATATGGTTTGTGTAATGGAACAAGGATGCGGGTTACACAACTGGGTAATTTCATCATTGAAGCAAAAGTGTTAACTGGGCATAGCGCTGGTGACAAAGTCTACCTACCGAGGATGGTTCTAACACCTACTGATGCTAAGTTACCATTTAGCTTTCAGCGTCGACAATTTCTAATAATACCTTGCTTTGGGATGACCATCAACAAAAGCCAAGGTCAGAGTCTATCTCATGTTGGAATCTATTTACCTAGACAAGTCTTTTCCCATGGCCAGTTATATGTTGCGGTGTCAAGAGTGAAAACGAAAAAAGGCCTAAGGATCATAATCACAGATGAGAATGGTAACAGAGAGAAGAAAACTACAAATGTGGTCTACAAAGAAATATTCCAAAACTTATGAGGTACATGTGAATTGTGTTTCAAGTTCTGAACAACAAGTTATTATTTCTTACTTTTAACTTATGAAATTTGACATTCTTATCATGTTGGTTGACTGTAATTATGTGCAAGTTAAAAGCATGTGGATTTTGGTGATTCAACAACCTTTACATGGAAGAACCGAAAGTAATTGTGACTCTGACATGGCTTGATCACCGGAGGTTTTAACTTCAACCTGTAGGTTTTAACTTTAATGTTATTCTCTTAGTTCTACCCTGTTGCCGTATTTGTTAAACATTGCTTTTGTATCCAACATTGTGTTTAAAATTTTCATTACATTCCAATTCATTGTATGAGATTTTATAATTTAAATTTTTAGGATTTTCATTTTAAATATTATGGCTTAATATGGAGAATGGTTTATCCTACACCTAAATGACACTTATCGAAATGAATGATTTCCACCCTCAACAACATATTAAAATTATACAATCTACAACTAAATTTAGCCTGATTTCTTTATCAATAGCTCATCTAAAACAATATAAACCTATACCTGATTCAGACAAGAAGCATTACCTTTCGAAGGTTCCAAACTCGTTCGAACAAGTCCTCATCAAACTCCAATGCCATGACATTCAAAGTTAATCAATTTTCTACCAAAGGAATTGGAAAGCAAAATATTAATCACAACAATTAAATTGAACCACGAAATTATATGGGATTTTTAAACACAAGTATTACCCATGTAAAATTGATCTCTGACCAGTCTGCGTATGTCCTTTGGTGGCAGAAGGACTTCGCAACCCATCTTCTTCGTCGATTATGACATCAATTAACAAGATCAAAGAGTTAGGTTTTACGCAAATTGAGCTCAATTACAATTACAGTGGCAAGAAAGAAACGTTATAAAGAAATTAAACTATGTATTATTCACCAATTGAATCAATGTTAACGAAAACCAAGAAACAATACTCACAATAGCTAATCGATCGAGATGAGAAACAAATTAGCCTTGAGAGATTTACAAATCTGGAATTCCAGAGAGAAAAATGAAGAAAAGTAGTTATGAACAGTATTTTCAGTGTTTGGAAACCCCTTTCTTCTGGAGAAATCGATTTTCTTTCTCTCTGATCAATATCTCAGTTCATAGGCTGGTTCGGTACATCTAAACTCCTTCATTATTCTGGTTTGATTCTCAACTATCGGTTTGCATCTGGTTCGATTGTAACTTGGGCTGGTCGTTTAAATGCCTTGTTTTACAATTTGGTTCATGTTTAATTTTAATATCTGTAATGGCTATTTTTGCCCACTTGGTCAATATTATTAAAAAAAAACCAATATTATCAGTGTTTGGAAACTGATATGGTCGAATAAGACTCAGATCTTTTTCTTCTCTTATACGTGTTAATTTTTTATTTGACATTTATTCTTTACTTTTTAGTCCTTTAATCTTAACTTATTTTGTTTCTTAGTCTTTTAATTCTTCATTTCTTCATCACTTCTTTTGCTATATCAAAACGACATTGGTTAAGCCCACAAAATCTCACGGGCAAAACCACAAATTATGTTTGGAAACACAACTACAACAACATACTATAAAATAAAATAAAATATATACAAGGGTTAAAAAAATTAATCAACAAAGATGTAATAAAGGAAAATCTAAATGTACTCTTTAAACTTTTCATGAACTAATAAGAGAACATTAGAAAAATAAAATCTATACAAACTTAAATGCAAAAAGATAAGATATTTAACAGAATAATAATTCTATTGTTAAACTCTATTAATTTATTATATTTTTTTAACACAAAGTATATCATCCTACTATAAAATTATATTTTACATATGGTCGTGTATGCGCACGGGCCTTAATGCTAGTAGATTTATAAAGCCTATATCTTAAAATTCTAAACCCTAAAAAATATTTTGACACCTAAAACCCCCTAAACACTCAAAACTAAACCCTAATAGAACATAATTAATCCAAACATAAATAATATAAAGAAAACAAAATTTTGAAAAAGTGGCATTTTGTAAAAATTTCAGAAGTGTGATATTTTTGTAAAGTGGAACTTGAAAAATGGTATTTTTTGAAATTTCTCTATGTTTAAACTATAAATTCATAAACACATTTTGTTTGTTAATATGTGTAATATATATACACATATATTAATTTAAAATATATATATATATATTTGGTAAAAAATCAATTAATAGAATCTTGTGTAGTCTTAAATTTATTAATTTTTATTTTCACTCCACGTTTTTATTATAATTTAATTTTTTTAGTCATAAAAAACAAATAAATATGGCTTATTGTGTATTAAATGAATAATTTAAAATTAAATGTCTTAAATATTTTTTTTGCCTATGTGGACGGAGAGAAAACTCCCTAATTATATAATAGATTTCGTTTCCATCTTATTTTTATTTCAGAAACAGGTAGAAACTGACCTATTTATTGTTGGAATAAGACTTCCCTATTAAGTAATGGACGTATTTTTTCCCAAAAATAAAATCGATATGTTATGAAACATATATTGTATATAGCTTAGGTCTATATAATCGAAAAATTAAAAGGTTTCATATGGTCTAACCTATGAACAATGTTTCTCTTAAAATTTATTAATTGAATAATGTTTGGCTAGAACATTTAGAATGAGGATTAGTTAATGAAGTCTATTTATGGGACCACTATATCCAAATAGTTTAATGTTTGGTTCATTGAATGAAATTTATTTCGGCGACAAAGAAACTAAGGGAGATGGGAATTGAGAGCAAGATAGCAGGAGTAACAACTCGAGCAAACGAGGTTGAGAAAAAAGAGTTTATGGAAGCTGGTCTTAATGAATTTCAGGAGAAACCTCTTACCATCTCTAAGCTTCTCTCTATTCTTCATAAACTTGCCATTGATATGACGAATGAAGAGAGTATGATCAGAACTAGACTGAAGAAACCCCAGAGACAACAGAGTAGAACTATACTTCAAGAAACATTGGCGTGAAGCCTGTTTTAAACCATAAAGAAACTTCTGGAGTTTGCAAACGGCATTAGGAGGTAAGGATTCCCCCTGTTTCGGTGTGTAGCCTGGAGGCAACTTCATATAGATTTCCTCATCTAACTCGCCATTCAAGAAAGCGTTGGAGACGTCCAACTGAGTGAGGGACCAATTCTTAGCAGCTGCAACAGCCAAAAGAGTCTTGACGGTTGTCATTTTGGCTACAGGAGAGAAGGTATCAACAAAATCTATACCCTCCTTCTGAGTATAGCCCTTTGCTACGAGTCTAGCCTTATACCGTTCTAGACTTCCATCTGCATTAACCTTGATTTTATAGACCCATTTACAGCCAATAGCGTGTTTGTCAGGAGGCAATGAACAAATGGACCAAGTATATGTACTCTCTAAAGCCAATAGTTCTTCATTCATAGCATTTAACCATTCTTCAAACTTTTTAGCTTGAGTGAAAGAGGTAGGTTCTGGAAGGAGAGAGACAGCACAAATATAAGCCCTATATTCATCAGACAAATTCTCATAAGACATATACGCAGACAGAGGATAAAGGATATCAGATTTAGCAGAGTGACAAAGATAATCCTGAAGATAGGGAGGCGGTCTAGAAATGCGTTTATCCGAAGCTAAAACCGGAGTAGAGGGGCCAGAGATAGGAACAGGAATAGGAGGACCAAAGAAATCATCCAAAGGAAAATCTGACTGGCCTGGAGTGAAGGGGAAGATGTCTTCATGAAACACAACATGCCTCGAAATGTGAATCTTGTAAGTCTCAAGATCCAACAACTTGTAACCCTTAAAACCGGCAGAATAACCAATAAACACACAAGGTTTAGAACGCGGCTGAAACTTATGGCGATTCTTGGAAGAGGTAGAACAGTAAGCCAAATAACCGAAAACCCGAAGACCTTTGTAATCAACTTTCTTAGAAGTGAGAAGTTGAAAACGAGACTTACCCGTTAACAGTGGAGTTGGTAAGCGGTTTATGAGAAACACTGCAGTGAGGATGCAATCACCCCAAAACTCCAAAGGGACTTTGGATTGAAACATAAGAGAGGGAGCCACATTCAAGATGTGCTGATGCTTACGCTCTACGACAGAGTTTTGCTGAGGTGTCTCAGGACAAGAGTGGAAGGACACGATGCCTTTTTGCCTAAATAAAGACACAAACTAAAGCTCCGGAGCATTATCAGAACGGACAGTCTTCACCACTGTACCATACTGAGTCTCTACCATCTTAAAAAAAAACAGGAAACACAGTGAGAACTTCATTCTTTGTACGGAGTAAATAAACCCAAGTGACCCTTGTGTGATCATCTACAATGGTCAAGAAATACCGATAACCTTCTGGAGTAGGGACAGAAAAAGGTCCCCAAATATCCATGTGAATTAAATCAAATGCATGAGAACTCATATGATTATCAGAAGGAAAAGGGCATATAGAACAATGAAAAGGACTTTTATTACTGTGGGAAAAACCAAGAGTATCTATAAGAGAAGCTGTTTTAGATAAAGAGGGATGTCCTAATCTATTGTGCCATAAGGCTGAATCAATAACAACATTTGAAAGAAAAGGAGAATGGTGGTGAATAGAAGCTCCAATGATAGCCGCCTTGTCAAGCACATAGAGATTGGAGATCCTATCACCTTTCCCAATCATCAACCCCTTGATATGATCCTGTATCATACAAGAATCCGGATCAAAAACAACTCGGTATCCCAAATCTTTGGTTAACTTACTGACACTAAGAAGATTCAGCCTGAAATCCGGTATGTAAAGAACATTGGTCAAAACAAGTTGATCATGCAATCTAATACTGCCAATGCCTGAAATTTTCACACCAAGCCCTGTAGGCAAGGTAACTGAGGAATTCAACGAATCAGCAAATTGGAAAAACAAGCTTTTATCATGGACCACATGGTGAGTAGCCCCACTGTCAACAATCCAAGAATCTGAGTAAAGAGAATTATTGATGGCTCGTAACACACCAACAAAATGTAACGTGGAGTTAGAGAAAGCCATACCAGGAAGGGCTGTTATAGTGCCACCAGAAGAAGAAGCCATGAAAGATTCAGGGGCAACAGAAGACTGAAGCTGTGAGCTGAAATAGGCAATGACCCCTTCAATCTGATCTTTGGTGAGATTGTTAACCAACTGGGAAGGAGATGCTGAACGGACTTCAGAATCAAGAGCCTTAAGCTGAGCAATGACTGGTTTAGTAGCACTAGGAGATTTACTGGAGAAAGTGGGCTTATCAGATTGCTGCTTGTTCTTGTGCTTGAAACCAACCGGATAACCATGAATCTTGTAACAAGTATCTGTTGTATGACCATTATAACCACAGTGAGAGTAGATAGGACGAGGAGGTTTCGGAGAGGAAAACCTAGACTGAGTAGCATTGATAGATGCCGGGACATTATCAGCTGCAGACGTTTGGAAAGCAGAAGCATTATGAACCGGAAGAATGTTACGTTGACTGTGATCTTGATCAAGAAAATTATAGATCTCAGAAAGTTCAGGGACATGCTTCTTCATGATTATATGGCTTCTAATGACTGTATAGGATTCATTCAAGCCAGCTAGAAACTTAATAACCTTGGCATGGTCCGACTGAGTCTTAGTTGCCTTGCAACAATCACAGTGTCGACAAGTTTTCACACAATTAGCTCTATCTAATTCATCCCATAAGGTCTTCAATGTAGTAAAATAAGTAGCAAGGTTCAAAGAACCTTGTTGCAAGGACCATATTTGCTGAGACAATTGATAAGAGCGAGGTAGATTTGTAATATGAAAACGGGTTAATAGATCCTGCCAAATCTCCGAAGCATCATTAAAACGAAGAATAGACTTATAGATTTGCTTCAAGACCGAGTTCAATAACCAGGATTTCACCATCGAGTTACAACGAGACCAGATCCGAAAACTACGATCAGACTCAAGAGGACGCACTATAGAGCCATCAATGAACGCAAGTTTGTTCTTAGCATCCAAGGCAATAGTCATAGCGATGCTCCAGTTATCGTAGTTTGATCCATCGAGAATATCAGAGATAAGAGAAATATCAGGGTTATCACCGTTTGTGAGGTAAAACGGTGAATGGACACTGTCGATCGAGTCCGAGAGCATGATCGGAATATCCACAGCAGCCGGAGACGAGACTACAGGAACAGAGGCTCGTCGAGCTGAGGAAGAGGTCGATTTAGTCGAACGACGCACAGACTTGCGAAGAACCACCATGGTGAACAGATCCAAAACTCAAAAACAAAGAAATTCGTGATTTAGACGAGATCTGGTGGAATAGCCAGAAAAATCGCTCACGAAATCGAAAAGAAAAGATTGATCAAGAGAGTCACCGATCAACCAAGGTCAAAAGAACGGAAGAAACAAGATCGATTGAGGTTGAATCCTCAATGGCTCTGATACCATGCTAGCTTCGTATGGAGAAGACGAAGAACAAAGCAAAAAGATTTCTTGTTATTGATATTAATTGTGTCAATACAGCATTTATATTGTTCCAGAGAAAACAACATACCAGAACAATTACTAAACCGACATTTAAACCAACATAATACCGAAATCACATTTTATGTCTAATAGAAACCTCTTACCATCTCTAAGCTTCTCTCTATTCTTCATAAACTTGATTTTTATGCCAAAACGTAATCTATCTAAACATCTCCAGTATCTTTAATGATCTTCACTCTTTTGCTATAACATAATTAAAGTTTTGAATTTTCATACTGCAAATTGTAATGCCAACACCATATTCAATAAATTAAGTTTTCGAACTAGTGAGCTAGGCTTAATTTATCACGATATAACGTTTCATAAAAATCATCGATCAATCACGTGAATAAAACTAACATATGGTTAAATTTGAAATATATTGGCCAATAAAAAAAGTGTGACACTTAAAGACAAAAACTAAAATTTTAAAATCTATTATAACTTATTCATTCTTATCAGACGCAAGATCCATGTGTTAGGCTTATCAGACGCAAGAGCGAACTCTGGACTGTACACAGTTTAGAGAAGACTCGACCAAAAGTGATAAGTGAGACACATAAATCTTCATAAACTTAGGCTTCGAATGGTGACAGCGGTTAGAGCGGTGCGGGACAAGCGGTTTAGAGGGTGCGGTGTGGTTTTAGTGCTATGCTGTTAGAAAAAACGCACCATGCGGAACTAGTGCGGTTACTGCGGTTTGAGCGGTGCGGAACAACATATGAATGGTGAAAAAAACAACATGCGGTGTGGTGTATATGTGTGAATGGTGAAAATGTAAAAAGCGGTGCGGGATATATATTTTAGATAAATATTTTATAAATAAAAATAGATTAATGACATTAATATAATTATAAATTAAAATAAATTTGGCATTTTACAATAATATATTTATTGCTAAACTCAAATTAAAAATACATCCAAAAAAAATATATATATATAATATATTATAATATTATATAATAAAATTATTTTTAAAGTGAAAATTTTATTTTATAAATATAACAAACTATTTAATTGATCAAATATAATACATTACAAAAAAATTATTATCGACTATATTTATTTGCCTATAACATATTTGCTATATATTGTCTCTTAGTCGTGTCATATATTCTCTATCTGCTCCATCTTCTTCATTAGCTACTTCCATGTCATCTAAATCAGGCTCCCGATTTATGTTGTTAATTCTCGTCTCTGTCATTACTTCTGCAAAGTCTGCATCTGAGAAATTTGAAATTTTAATAAAATTATGTAATCCCATTGTAACCATTATCACTCTCTTTTGTACGTGAATGTTGTATCTTGGAAATTCAGAAAGAATCCTCCATTTCTTCTTCCAAACTCCAAAAGTCCTCTCAATGACAGAAGGTAAAGAAGAATGACGTTGATTAAACAATTCTTCTTTATTCCTCGGAGGAAGACTAGAGTTGAACTGTGACATATGATACCTCACAACTCTATTACGTGTTGATTTATAGGGAGCCAAAAACCCTTGCTTGTTTGGATAGCCAGAATCAACGACGTAATACTTATCGAAAGGAGGCATAGGGAACTCAGAATCACTTCGTTGTGCCATGGCCAAAACGGCTGTGTCGTGACATGATCCCGGAGCTCCATTCCAAATATATGTGAACAACATATTTAAATCACATATTGCCATGATGTTCAAAGATGCATTATCATGTCGATTCCAATACATTCCTTGTAATTCAGGTTTCACTTTGACGCAAACATGAGTCCCATCCATAGCTCCAACGATCCACTAAAAAATGGATAATATGATCGGTCTACTTGAAGCCTTTCAGGAATTCGTTGTAGTTCTTGACTAGTCGGAGTTCTAATATAATCACATGCAAGTAGTTGAATCGCCGTTAGAACTTCACTAAACTTTCTCTTCACAGTCTCCTAATTGCGTCCAAACCTTAAACCAACATCTCTTTGAACTTCATTGTGTCCACATATCCGTAGAAACATAGCCACACTTTCTTCAATACTTATATTTAATGTTGGTTGTAGCCCGTAGTTTGTTTGTAGAATGTTACACAATGTTGTAAAACATGGAAGTGACATTCGTAGTAACTGAAGACAAGCAGCATCATCTTGTTGTAATCGACGCCATATATTCCTCCATCCCAAACCTCTATCAGTTCGGCACGGTGCTCTTTGGAAATGTTGATCATAATAACTCAAAGCTGGTTGAATTATTAACTCGTCAAATTGCTCATTTTCTAAATTCCACAATTCAATTCTCTCTTCGTAGCTTAGACTGTGAATGTCTCATGATTGTAACTGGCATATACGAAAAACCTGAAATTTTATAAGCATAAGATAAAAAAACATCATTAGCCAAATATCAACTAACATAAAGCAATTACAAAAAATACAATAATCCTTAAAAGTATAATTATTCATAAAAACATTTACACAATATGCATAAATAGACTCATGAAAATCAGATAATATTTCAAAACGTAAACGAGAGTGATAAATCATAGGAAACTAATTCTCGTCTCCTGAATCACTTTTATCATATTCATTTGTACTTGCATTTATTCCTTTTGAGGTTCCCCAAATATTAAATAGACCTCCTGGTCTAGGAGTTTGTGAAACATGAGATGTTTCAAAATAATTTGTGAAACCGAGACCGGGTGATGATGCAGGTTGAACATTTTGTGAAGCTCCTACTCCTGCAGCATGTGAAACTTCTTGTCCAGTATTCCTCATACTTCCTTTGTGACCTCCCACAGAAAATCCATATTGAACATTTGTTGTAGTCGTTCCCGATGATCCGCCTTGTTGAACGTTTGGTGGAAGCCCCCATTGTGACGCATTTGGTGATGTGGCCCATTGTCCAGTAGTTGGTGGTGTGCCCCATTGTCCAGCAGTCGGTGGTGTGCCCCAGCGTCCAGTAGTCGGTGGTGTGCCCCATTGTCCAGCAGTCGGTGGTGTGCCCCAGTGTCCAGCAGTCAGTGGTGTGCCCCAGTGTCCAGCAATCAGTGGTGTGCCCCATTGTCCAGCAGTCGGTGGTGTGCCCCAGTGTCCAGCAGTCGGTGGTGTGCCCCAGTGTGGAGCTTGTGACGACCCAACCCGTCAAATAAAAAAAATTTCAACCCGGATCACTATTATCATAAATAATGATCCTCAACGGTCCAATAAACAAACAACGCGGAAACAATGATTCAAACAATCAAATACAATTATCGTTCAACAAGCCCATACTTATTAATTCTAGTTCAATTCGGTAATACACATAGTTCTGAAATTGCTAACACCCTAGCAATTCTAACTTATTACACGAAAACGAGCCACTAGATCATTCCCCTCGTCCCGGCCATGATTCCACGATCACTGACTGTCTTTATCTGCATCACATGGTTATAAGAGATGCGTGAGTATTATCATAAATACCTAGTGAGACGGTCATCCCATCTACAGACTATACACACAGGCATAAGCAAAAGATACAATACCAGGATGAACAAACAATAATGCATCACACAACAACCAAACGAGAACAACACGTTCAATATGTCAACTGACGGTAATCAAAAACCCCTGTCGATCGACACACCTCCTTGTGTCGATCGACACACATCAATCCCGTGTCGATCGACACAACCTCCCCGTGTCGATCGACACAACCTGCCGACACTATCAAACCCGTGTCGATCGATACACCTCCCCGTGTCGATCGACACAACCAACCCAGAAACTCATCAAACCGATTTTCTGCACAAAATCCACCAAAAATCCATACAAGAATCGATCCTAACAACACACAATCACATCCTATCAATTTCTTTACCCAGATAAGCCTATGGTCACGCACTCACCTCGAATTCGGATAGAAAAGGATAAGAATCCGACGAAGAACACGAAGAACAAATCCGAGATCCTTCACCGTACGGTCCTCCCACGCTTCCACAACCTCACAAACACTTCCACAAGCCTAATAAGATTGAGAAACACGAAGGAAACAACAACAACAACCTCTCCTCTCAATCCTCTCACTTTCTCTCTCAAAAACTTGAAGTTTCTGCCCAGAAATCCGATTTTTGACTTAAATAGCCAGACCAGCCGACACTCTGTCGATCGACACACCCAACTTGTGTCGATCGACACATGACCAATCAATACGTCATACTGACGGCAATTGAAAATCCGTGTCGATCGACACACCCCAACTGTGTCGATCGACACAGCGCTCGCTGCTCGACTCCTCTTGAGTCAAAACAACCGTGTCGATCGACACACAAACCTTGTGTCGATCGACACCCATCCAAAAATTACTTTTTGGATCACGGGCGTTACAATTCTCCCCCACTAAAACGGATTCGACCTCGAATCACGCAACACCATCTCACTACGGTCTCCACTACCTGACCTAAACGCGGCCATCAACCTTCGAGATAACACTCGAATACCCTATCCCGTCCTGCTAAGGCTACACTTTCGCCCAAAAATTCGCCCAGATTCCCCCGGAGCACCCACGATGCACACCCCATGATCCGGATTAGAGCTGCCCGATTGACCGTCCAACAATCAAAACAAGAACATGTCCGATCAACCGTTGACCCCGCACTGGACCAAATGATCGTACAACAATCAAACAAGAACATGTACGAGCATCGGCGTAACATATGCTACCAAGGTTGTCCGACCCGAATTCCAGACTCCAATAATAACCCTAGACTCGACGTACACAACACAAAACCCCTGGCCCTCAGCCAGCACCACTCGCGATCACACCTGATCCCCGAGTTATACTAGGCTCACACTAGCCTCATTGCACCATATCTATGGATACAATTCTGACCAAACCCGGTCAGTCCAAGATCAGAGATCACCACCCGATCTCAATCACCTAACCCCGTCTCACTAAGGTTGACACTCTCATCCATAACCCGCCCAAATTCCCCCAGGAAACATCCACGATGCAGCACTCGCTGATCCGGATCAGGGTTGTCCGATAGATCGCGCAACAATCAAACAAGAACATGCCCGACCCACCGTAGACCCAAACCTTGGATCAATTGGTCGCACAACAATCAAACAAGAACATGTACGACCAAAGAGGCTACATATGTTTACCAGGGTCGTCTGAACTAAGGTTTCAAACTCGAGTAACAACCCTAGATTAGACATCCACAAACCACCTAAGATCATTCCCGATCCCTGAAGTTCATCCAATCTCATACTTATAATCACACTACAGGTACTATTGCTCAAACTCATATCTCTATACACCACTCCCACTCGCAGGGTCGTCACCCATCGAGCTCTCGATGTATACCATACCGGCTCTCGGTATGCCCCAGCTCTCAGGACACACAGTCCATCAGCTCTCGGCTGCAGAGGAATCACACATCCTCTGGAGAAATCGCAATCCCTCAAAGTATATGCAGGTGAATATCACCATCCCCCGGAGCAGTAACACTGTAACGTGCATCATAAGCACCTGTCGACCGATTTACTTCCGTGGTTTCCATCCTGATATTCCCTAACCCGGAATATCACTCATGACCAATCCCCAGGTCACCTGAAACAACCCAATCGCTAGGGTGTTTCCTACCCCGATATTCCTTAACCCGGATATCCCTCATGACCAATCCCCAGGTCATCTGAAACAACCTAATCGCCAGGGTGTTTCCATCGGAGTCCCTGGAAAAGACAGTCCTAACTCACATAAGACTTCTGTTCCAGACTCCCCCTAGAAAATAGACAGGTTCTAACTCACATAAAACCTCTATTTTCCAGCGCCATCTAGGGATCTACCCGTCCTAATCCCTTAGGACCCCCCATCTCTAGATACCTAGACAAGCCCTAACTCCCATAGAGCTTCTATCCTAGCCCCTCAAATGACCTCCCCGTCATCACACACATGACCTAACCCAGTCATCAAACCCATGACCTCCCAGTCATACCATAAGAACATCCGTCTTATAACCCAAGATAATAAGGAAACTCCATCTTATTAAATCTCAACAATGTATATCGTTACAAACCAAAACGAAAATACATACAACTCATAGCCACAAGCTAATACAACCACTGAAAACCAGAAGACATTTAAGCCTCTGCTTGCTTCTCGAACCACTTCGAGAACTTCGTCTTCATACTTGCCTCTGGTTCCCAAGTCTCCTCCTCAATACCATCACAGTCCCACACGACTCTCACCAATGGTATCCTCTTCCGACGCAGAACCTTGACTCTCCTCTCGAGAATCCTCACAGGTCTCGCCGCCAACGTCATGTTGGGCTGAAGATCCTCCGGAATCCTAGCCAACACCACCTCAGACTCATGTAGACACTTCCGCAGCATTGATACATGAAATACCTTATGAAACGCTCTCATACTCTGAGGTAACTCCAACCGATAAGCCACTGGTCCAACCCGCTCCACCACCTGGAACGGACCCATAAACCTTGGACTTAGCTTATTCTCCGAAATGGATCTGTTAGGACCCCTCAACATCGCTGCCTTGAGATACACCAGATCTCCCAGCTCAAACTCCAGCTCTTTCCGTCTCTTATCAGCATAACTCTTCTGCCGATCCTGAGCCTCTCTCATGTTCATCCTCAAGACACGGATCTTCTCCGTCGTCTCCTGAACAAAATCCGCACCAAACATGCTACCCACTTGAGTCCAGCACAATGGTGTCCTACACGGCCTCACATACAGAGCCTCATATGGAGCCATCCCAATACTCGCCTGGTATGAGTTGTTGTACGCAAACTCAACCAGGTTCAGATGATCCGCCCAATGACCACCATAATCCAGCACGCACATCCTCAACAGGTCCTCTAAAGTCTGAATAGTCCTCTCTGACTGCCCATCTGTTTGAGGATGATAAGCCGTGCTCATGTGCACCTTAGTGCCCATCTCTGCCTGAAACGCCCTCCAGAACTCAGACGTAAACCTCGGATCCCTGTCTGACACAATACTCGCTGGCACCCCGTGCAGCCTCACTATCTCACGCACATACTTCTTAGCCAACACCACCGTCCCATCGGTCTTCTTGATGGCAAGAAAATGTGCTGACTTGGTCAGACGATCCACAATCACTCATATCGCATCATACGTCCGTGACAACGGTAATCCCGTCACGAAGTCCATGGTAATCATATCCCACTTCCACTCCGGAATGGGCAAACTCTGCAACATACCACTCGGAACCTGATGCTCCGCCTTCACCAGCTGACACACGTTGCACGCTGCAACCCAATTAGCTACATCCCTCTTCATCCCGACCCAGTGATAATACCGTTTCAGATCACGATACATCTTGGTCGCCCCCAGATGAATCGATAACATGCTCGCATGAGCCTCACGCAACATCTCTTGCCTCAGATCCTCATCCTTGGGTACACAAACCCGTCCGTTCACCAGTATCGTCCCATTTGCCGAGACCATATACTCTGAACCTGCAACCCTAGCAGCATCAATCAACATCGGATCCAACTCCTGAGCTGCTCGAATACGACTCAGCAAATCTGCCTGGTTAGCTACCTCTAACCCAATGGCTCCTGTGAGATCACACACAACCTCAACGTACTAATCTCACTCACTAAAGCTTCCATATCACGCTCCTGAGCCGAAGCAACCCTCATCCGACTCAACGCATCTGCAACCAGATTAGCCTTACCCGGATGGTATCCGATCTCCAATCGTAATCCGCTACCAACTCCATCCAGCGCCTCTGTCTCTGGTTCAACTCCGGCTGAGTGAAGAAATACTTTAAACTCTTATGGTCTGTGAACACCTGAACCTTTCCGCCATAAAGATAAGATCTCCAAATCTTTAGAGCGAAAATTACCGCAGCCAACTCCAAATCATGGGTAGGGTAGTTGCACTCATGCTTCCTCAACTGCCTCGAAGCATACGCAATAACCTTTCCCTGCTGCATCAGGACACAACCCAAACCAACACCCGAAGCATCAGTATCATCACTCATTAGATACTAAAAACAAATATATACATGCAAACAGCGGCGGATCCAGAAATTAATTTAAGTGGGGGCAAAAATATTTAAACTAAAATATTATTCTAATTTTTTAAAAAATATAATACCATCTTAGTATATATATACTTACGAATGCATTATGCATTTTTCTAACCTTGCTTTAAAATATCTTTTAAAAATTTAAAAATAACAAAAGTTTATAATAATAAAATAAAATTTTCGTCTATAATTGGTTAGTTACCATATTTATCAAACAAGCTTATGTATATGATATATAGTTTAAAATCATTTCCAATTTTTGTAACAAGATATTACCATTTTGTTTACAAGAATAATTAGTCTTGGACAAAAAAATGTATATGCTAAAATTCGTTTGAAAGATCTAGATTCTAGAGTTATAACTTTGCAAGTTTTGCATACAAGTATAAAGAAAAATTATTAGTTGTAGGTTAGGTTTTTTTTGTATATGCTAATATTATGGATGGTTTATTTGCATATTTATTTACTTAACGTAGAATTCATGAATTAATAAGTAGTTTAAGAAGAAATGGTAAGTAAATTCATTTAGCCATCAAATTTGGATTGAGAAAATCAATCGCATAGAAATCATATGATCAAATAAAGTAATCAAACAAAAGAAAGAAATTAATGGGGAAAAATATATCATTTAGTGAAGGGATAATAATTATTATCCTTAATAATTTACATCCGTCAAGTGATGAAAAGGGCTTATATTTATAACTCAAGTGAGTAAATCGTGGGTTTGTATTTTAACTTGGATACAAATCTAATCGACCATAACTACCATAAGTAGTTATTAATTTTATGAACAAAATCTAAACTATGAATAAATCATGAAAACTTTCTAATGAAAATTTTCATTCTATTTATTAAATCGACCATAAGTAGTTAATAAAATATTGTTTACAATTTTGTATTTACAATTTAATAATATAGTTGTACACTATTATCGTATTGCTTTAACATCATTTTTTCATTTATTTTTAAATTTGAAACTTAACTTTTAAACTTAAATAAATATTATGCATTAATTAATTTACATCAAAATTAATAACATGTTCTACTTTATAATTCAAGTGTTAGAGTATCACAAATAAAATATCATGTAAATGTTATAAAATGTTCATGTGGGTTTTATTTAGATTTTGATAAAATTTATCATCAAATAGTTTTAAATATTGTATTATAATGGTAATTAGACATATATATGTATTATATCATATTTATCATGTATTATCATGCATTATATTTATCATGTATCTCTATAAATTATTCATGGGATATATTCTTATGTTTACAAAAAAAAAAAAATTGCTTACTTGAGAGGAATGGTTCTGCAAACGAAGACCTTCCTTTTTTTTAAGAGTGTTTTAAGTTTTTTTTTAGAGTTTAGAAAGAAGTAGGAAAATAAGAGTGTATTATAGAGTAAAAATTTTCGATTTAAAAAAAAAAAAAAAAAAAATTGGTCAACTTGCTACAGTTCTAAACACACCTAAACCGTTGCTTTTTGCTTGTCAAGTGTGTTTTCTCATTTTGCTTCAATAATGCACGCATTGGTAAGCGTGCTGTGTTTTGTGATTTTTTTTTTTTTAAAAACAGAAAAGCAAAAAGCTTACCTCGAGTGGTGATATATTTTTCAAACTACATAGTGTTTATTGGAAACACTGTAAACACTCATAACCATAGATCCGCTGGCCTGTTTAACCAAAGATGGGATAAAGCCAATTGCCTAAAGGTACTAGTCTAAAACGTTTTTAAAAATCATGATCCTATTTTTTAAATATTTTAATTATGACCAATGAAACTTATAATTTAGTCTTTTTGTTTAAAATAAATAATAAAAAGAGAAATTTTAATATATGCCATTTTTTAAATGTTACTTTACAAAAATACCACACTTTTGAAATTTTTACAAAAATGCCACTTTTTCAAAATTATTTTTTCTTTATATTATTTATGTTTGGGTTAATTATGTTCTATTAGGGTTTAGTTTTGAGTGTTTCGGAGGTTTTAGGTGTCAAAACATTTTTTAGGATTTAGAATTTTAAGATATAGGTTTTATAAATCTATAATTAGTGACATTTTTTGTAAATAGACACCCCTAAGTGACATTCTTGTAAATGTACATACAAAAAATGGTATTTTGTAATTGACCAAAGTTAATAATTTATTATTACCTTGAAAAATCATGTTAGAGTTGACCCGGACAATTTAATCCACTAAATACTGTCTCTCGAAACTAAATCTCATAGTTTTTTTTTTTTGTTCAACCACGTCTCATAATTACTTTTAAGATTTTCAGCAAGCGAAACACTTTTCTATCAGTAAAAATTATCAAAGTATTTAACACACAAAACGAGAAAAATTATGCATCACAAACATATTGAACAACCCAAGATATCAAATACATTAAAAGTCAAACGAACTGCACGAGGCAATCAATCATCTCACCGCTGCCAAAAACGCACGACCATCGGTCTTCTAAATCCTACGATTATATCAACTCGACCCGTAGCACAAAACATGGTTGATATATCCGAGTCAAGTAAATTAATATAAACATTATTTTCAGTTTTCACCACTTCGTAGAGATGGATAGTCATTTTCCAAGGAGAGATGCACACTTTTTAAAAAGATGGACCGTTCTTTACAACATGATCATCGAAAAACACATTCAAATTTACTTGTTTACTTCTCAAAGAGTTCCAACTCAATATGGGAGATGTTATTCTCCTTCTAACCCTCACCAAACATAATATTGGACTTCAGATCACTTCTCAATTGACTCCAACACATCACCATTACTTCTCTTTCCCGTAAAATCAACTCTTGTCCAATCACATTCAAATTCTGATTCTAGTACCAAAGAAATCTATTTAGTCTTTCAAGAGGTATTCTTGACTGTATTTTTTTGTTTGAAACTTTTTCTTGATCATATTCTTGTGACAAAGAGACATCACCCGATTAAAGGTTGGAGATAAATATCTTTCATCGTGTATCTGCGTGAAGGATGGATTTTTTCACCGCGTATCTGCACAAGTCTAGCTTGGTTCACTTACCAATAAGTTGTATCATCTACCTTACGCTTGTTGGCAAGTCTAGCATAGCAAACTTCCCCCATTAAAAAAAAAAATTAATTATGTGATAGACTTGAAAATTCACTCCATATTTGGATAATGTGATAATTTGATAATTTTTAACAAATTTTTCGATATAAAATAGAAGTGTGGTGGTGAGTATGTTTATTTATAGGGAAGTTTACTCAAACAATTTTAGAAAGTTTGTTTTTGACGAGAATAATGTTCATTTTTGAAAATTACTCAAACAATCTTCTCTATCCGTTTTACTCTTATTTGCTTTGAAGACAAAAAACGTATTTACGAAACTGCCATTGATCAGACACGACACGTCAGCAAAAAGTTTCCCGCAAAAAAGAATAAGTTTACCGTTCTTGTGATGGTAAGTTTATTTTATGATCGATAGATTTATTATGGGGTTGGTAGACTTAATTCAAGTCCGTAAACTTTATCGACGGACGGTAGAGTTAATATTTGAATGGTAGACTTATTGTGTAGACTTATTTTTATTTGGTGGTAGAGATTTTTTTGGGTGGTACACTTAAACTATGAGTGGTAGAGTTAATGCCGGCAGTGGTAGATTTGTTTTTGAGTGGTAGATTTGTTTTTGAGTGATAGACTTAGTAATCGAATGGTAGATTTATCTCGGTAGACTTATTATTGAGTAGTAGATTTATTTGTATGTAATGGTAGACTAATTACTTGTGGTAGATTTAAATTCCTGGTAGGTAGACTTAAATTCATAGTCGGTAGACTTATAGATGGTTGCGATCGTAGACTTTATTTATAGTAGTGGTAGATTTATAATATTTAGTAGACTTATTACTTCTGTTGGTAGAGTTATATATTCAATCTTTCCAACCAGGATAGTAGACTTATATGTTTACATACAATGATGGTAAACTTGTCTTTTTACATGCAGTGATGGTAAACTTGTATGTTTATATACAATGATGGTAGACTGTATGTTTACATATTACTTTAAACTTGTATATTACTTTATAACGCATACACTAGTCGCAAACAAGGATCGATATACAAGTCTACCATTATTAAAAAAATAAGTCTACCACTAATGGTTACGTATATTTTCATACTGAATCGAAATAACTCTACCATAACAAGAAAATAGTCCAAAAAATCTACCATGAATTTAAACGCAAATGCCAATCGCCGAATTAAAATGCTAATTGCAAATGAAGGTCACAAACGCTAATTGCCAATGGCGATTGTAAACATTAGTTTCAAAAGGCGATTGTAAACGTTAGTTGCAAACGGCGATTGTAAACGCTTATTGCAAACGCTATTTTTAAACCGAACGCAAACGCATTTTATCATAAAAAAATATAGATTTATTTTTTTTTTGACCAAAAAAATATATTATTATTAATTATTATTATTATTTTAATATTTTTTAGTTAATGCTAGTCGTATTTTTATTATTAAAAAAATGAAAGGTTTAGAAGTCTTTTATCTCTTTAAAGATTTCTGTAAATTAATTAAAAGATTTTCTAAAGTTGTTTTTGAAATTATCTCTTATTTATATGTGCAAAACAATTAGTTTGTGTATCATTTCATAAACAAGGTTTTTTTGATAATCTTTAAAATTTTGGTGATTTTACCCAAAACAATGCTCATACGGTCATACCTCTCTCTAATATGTTGACAAATTAGTTTTTTTTTACTACAAAAAAGAAGAAAATCTCAATCCAAACAGGAGTACTACTATATATATCGGCTGTGAGTGGGAGCATGGGACAAAAGCAGATAATTAGCAAAGCATGAGAACAACATTATGGCTCCGAATGGAGAAAGCAGATCAAGCAGAGCGGATCAAGCGGATCAAGTGGATCAAAAAGAAAAAAAATAGATCTACCAGATCAAGCTGGAGAAGTGCAGTAACAAATAATGCAGTTCATAATATATGTTTGAATGGTAAAAGCAGATAAATAGTAGTACAAAATATATATTAAAATAATAAAAAAAATTGGAATAAAAATCTTAACTAAGAAATTATTAAACAATATACATACTTTAAAAAAATTACATTAAGTCTAAATATTGTTTACTTTTTCATATTTTTAACACAATTTTTTCAAATGTTAAAATTTTACATTTGTTTTTTAATTATGATAGCTATATTATTAGATTTAGGTTAATTTGTGTTTTTTTTGTCAAACTCAGAACAAGAAGGAAAAAAAAAGTTAAAGATCATACCTTTAGAGAAGAGGTTTTTGTATTCAACTGAAAATTTCTCAATTGCTCGACTATGCCAAAAAAAAAAAGAAGTGCTCTCGACTATAAGCAAATTTGGTTTGAAGTATGTATGAAAAAAACTGTCATTTTATAAGCAAATTTTTGTGACAATTTAAAAAAAAAAAATAAAGGCAGATCTGCAAACACAAGTGGCCCGATTACTCTCCAAGACAAATGGATGAAAAACTGCAAGTGGTTCGTGAGAATTTTTTATTTATTTATGGCTGTTGATTTGACAATTCTGTGAATGGTAACAAATAATGTTGTTCTCATGCTCTGCTAATTATCTACTTTTGTCCCATGCTCCTACTCACAGCCTATTTGTTACCATTCACAGAATTGTCAAATCAACAGCCATAAATAAATAAAAAATTCTTACGAACCACTTGCAGGACAAATTATGAAGATAACATTATCCCACTTGCAGATTTTCATCCACTTGTCTTGGAGAGTAATCGGCCCACTTGTGTTTGCAGATCTGTTTTTTTTTTTTAAATTGTCACAAAAATTTGCTTATAAAATAACAGTTTTTTTCATACATACTTCAAACCAAATTTGCTTAGAGTCGAGAGCACTTTTTTTTTTGGCATAGTCGAGCATTTGAGAAATTTTCAGTTGAATACAAAAACCTCTTCTCTAAAGGTATGATCTTTAACTTTTTTTCCCCCTTCTTGTTCTGAGTTTGACAAAAAAACACAAATTAACCTAAATCTAATAATATAGCTATCATAATTAAAAAAAAAATGTAAAATTTTAACATTTGAAAAAGTTGTGTTAAAAATATAAAAAACTAAACAATATTTAGACTTAATGTAATTTTTTTAAAGTATGTATATTATTTAATAATTTCTTAGTTAAGATTTTTATTCCAATTTTTTTATTATTTTAATATATATTTTATATTATTATTTATCTGTTTTCACCATTCAAATATATATTATGAATTGCATTATTTGTTAAATCTGCACTTCTCCAGCTTGATCTGCTTTTTTTCCTACTTGATCCACTTGATCCGTTTGATCCGTTTTGTTTGATCTGCTTTCTCCATTCGGAGCGATATTTAAAAGCTTGATTTTTCAAAATTAAAGTTAATGCTTTGACTAAACAATTAAAAATTTTACCAAAAAAAGATTGAAATTAGAAGCAACAGACACATGGAAGTTACTCTTTTTATACGGAAAATTAAAAGTCCCTAAAAGTAACAGCTGCAGGAGATTTAAAAACAATTAAAAAGGAATGTATAAAAATATATAAGTATATATATATATATATATCTGTGTTGTGTGCCTATTTATATCGCTTCCTGTTCTTCCTCATTTCTCACTTTTCAGCTTTCTGACCAATTTCTCCGTTGCGTCAAGGTTCGCTTATTCTCTCAGATCTCTCTTCCGTTTCTCTTAATGTCTCTCTTACAGTTTCTTAATTTTTGTCTGAAACTTACATTCAAATCTCAAAGTGAACATGTGTAATGGTCTCCGAATCTAGTTCGTGTCTTTCGTTCATATCATTCTCATCAATGCTCGGTCTTAATTAGATCCTGGATTCTTTCTCCTACTGTTTCATTCAATTCTGGGTTTTTCTGCTTTTGTGAATCGATCTGTCTTTGATTTTTTTTATCCCTTATTGATTTATCGATTATTCTGAGGAACTGTTTGAAGAAATTATTGAAATTTGATTCATCGTTCTCTCATCGGAGATCTGCTTACTGATGTTGATCTACATGTTTAGGCATTTAGATCTGTGCTTAAATCACCTTGTTTCGGATTTTTTTTTCTTTCTAGATTTAATCGATTCTTTGATTTTTTTAATACCATTAAGATTGGTAAAGAGCACATTTTACGATTGAATTGTTCCAAAGTTTTCATTTTTTTTTTCTTACTCTGTCGGATCTGATTTCCTTTGTTGATTGATCTATATACGTCAGCATTTGTCTGTGCTTACATCACTTGATCTTACATAGGTTGGTTTATTTTCTTCTTTAGAGTAAAGCAATAAAGCTTCTTTAAAATTTCCTACTTTTTGTTCCCTTGGATCTTGCTTTGTCTGTTCTTCTATATGCTTCAGCATTTAGATCTGTGCGTAAATCAATTGTTTTTTTTTGGGTCCATTTATCGATGTTTTTCGATGAAATGATTCTCCTGAAAAATGTTTTAGAAGTAAGAACAAGAACATGATCTACATATTTGCCACTGGTCTTGTGTTCAATAGGTTAAGAGTCAGATACTCTCACACTGAAATCAATGCCTTATCTAATTGGTCATTTGATTCTTCTTCACAGGTAATATTTGAACAAATTGCTTACTATCATGGGATCCGTTGTTGATGCTGCAAACAAGGTATTGATTTTACACTTCTATGGATTATAAGTGTGTACAAGATTGTGTTGCCTTTTGCCTCTTTTATGTGACTATAATGAAAAACTAAATAATCAATCTTACTGTATAAAAAAGTTGCACCCCTTGCAATTCCTTCTTATTGTTCATAATTATATGGCTTTAGGCTTCCAGTTAACCAGAAAACTTTCATGCAGTAACCACTTACAATACCTGTTTTGCTTGGGAGATACAATATTTCACCTTTGTGAATTTATTTGTTTGGCGTCTTAGGTAAATGGAACCGCAAGTGGGAAGAAACCCACAGTTATTTTTGTCCTGGGTAAGTTCAGTTCACTTGTTTGTGTTGCTAAACCGTTACTTTTCGGTCATCTTGTTTGTGGTTCTCTTATGCGATATGGTCTATAGATTGCATTGTCCTTATTATTCATGAGGTATCGGCTTGTTGACGTTTAGTTGTATATCTTCTGACTTATTTCTTGTATATGTTAAACAGGTGGTCCAGGCAGTGGAAAGGGTACTCAGTGTGCCTTTATCGTTGAACATTATGGTTATACACATCTGAGTGCTGGAGACCTTCTTAGGGCTGAAATTAAATCAGGTTCTGAAAATGGGTATGCCCTAAGACTTTCTGGCATTGTATGCAAAAGCATTACTCATTTTGAAAGTCTTTGTACTAAAAAATTTGCTTGCTAAAGGCATGGAAAATCCTTCACATTCATTGTCCTTCTTGTGGTTATTTGTGATTTCGTTTATTGAAGCTGTTCTATCTGTTTATTTCTTTTGCCTTTTCAATGGTTTTGCAGAACTATGATCCAGAATATGATTAAAGAGGGGAAGATTGTACCTTCTGAGGTTACAATCAAGCTTCTACAGAAAGCGATTCAGGAAAATGGAAATGACAAATTCCTCATTGATGGTTTCCCTCGCAATGAGGAAAACCGAGCAGCATTTGAGAAAGTTGTAAGTACACCATAAGTTGTGAACAGATATTTATGTTTTTATATTCTTTTGCAATACCATTGCATAATTTACATGCCTTTTGATTATTTTTGTAGACTGAGATTGAACCAAAGTTTGTCTTGTTCTTCGATTGTCCTGAGGAAGAGATGGAGAAGCGTCTGTTGGGCCGAAACCAGGTTTGTATTCTGTCTTAGCTTTTATTCCATTCTACGTCACATATATGTACATGTATTGATTGTTGCCTCCATTTCTGTTGTTGAAGGGGAGAGAGGATGACAATATTGAGACTATAAGGAAGCGATTTAAGGTGTTTCTCGAATCTAGCTTACCTGTGATTCAGTACTACGAAGCTAAGGGGAAAGTTCGGAAGGTAAAATCTTTTTCTTGTTTAATTGCATCATGGTCCAGCAATTGTAAGCTGTAACAAAATGTTGTTGTACTACTTACCTTCAGATTCATGCGGCAAAGCCCATTGAAGATGTATTTGAGGAGGTGAAGGCAGTCTTTGCTCCTGATGCTGAGAAGGTAAAAACCAATAATAGTTGTGCTATTCTCTAAGTAGTCTAAAGGAAATGAAAGATTCCTATAAACCACCGATAATGTGGAGGCTTGTAACTAATAATGACAGGTTTGAATCATGGATTCATGATTGGTCTGTAAGATAAAGAATAATGCATTTGCATGAATAACTATGATCCAAGTTTCTTTTGTTTTTGCAATTCCTTTCTAAAGAGAGCAATGCAAATTGCTTGGCACGGTGATATCGTTTAGACTATAGGCTAAGTAGCTGCAGCTAATATGATGCCATGATTTAATCGCAAAAGCATAAAACTTTTGTAGAACCTTGAGTTATTGAAATCTGTGAACGTTTTATTTAGGTTGAAGCCTAGTGTTAAGCAGGCTCCAGCATCGTAAAGAGATACCAAAAACCGACAATTTGATCAGGTATGTACTTTCATGTTCAAACCCATTTCAAGTTTTGATGTATAAAAGTAATAGTGAACTCGAGAATCTGGAATAAAGGGTGTGGAAGCTGATGCTTGTACACACACATTTGTATATGGAATCTGGTTCTGTAAGAATATCTAGGAGGACAAAAGGAGGAGAACCTGATGATGCTGAGTAAGTATTTGATCATTAATGTCTGTCTGCTTTTTAAAAAAAATTGCAGGTCACTGAAGATTGCTTCTTACCAGCAGGAAGTGTCTGCTTGGCCGTATTTTTTTTTACTTATAACCATATGATTACTGTTATTATTATACACCTTTACCTATTATTATATATCATTTTTGTTTTTGTTTTTTTTAATTTTTGTATCGGATTGTGATTGGGACTTTTGCCTGCCAATACTGTAATTTCATAAAGTTGAACTCATGCAATTTTATAATATACTAGACGAAATTTCGTTTGCCAGTTTTAGTTGTTCTCTATGGTAATTTTTAATTTGCACTAGAATCCATATTATTGGGACTCGAGTCTCAGAACAGACGCACATATGTAGAGATATAATTAAAAATATATCATCTACAACTCACATGAAATTAAAAAGTAACTTTTATTTTCAATGAAGCAATTCGCCGTGATCATTTTTCATTCCTTTCATCGGCTATCTCATGAATCATTTTACAATATTTTTAAAAATTGTTCTATTTTGGGTCTTGAGTCCACCATTTTGCCGTAATTTTTTTTCCACAGATTACATTAAAAGATTTCTACTTCTTTTACAGAACATCCCAAATCTCCTTGAAAATTTCATTTTCATTGTAAATGTTACGATTCTGACTGAAAAAGCTAATATTATTTGATATAAATTTGGGGCAGTAAAATTAATATACATATGATTATGAATTTCTAATACAAAAAAAAAGTTTATAAGAATGGGATTCTCACATTATAAAACTATTAAAATTAACAAAAGAGAAGAAAAAGAAACATGAGAGACTCAAATGAGAAACTCTTTAAAAACGTTTAGAAACTTCCATGACACACGTCTACGTATGATTATTTCAATTTTATTTATAATTTAAAATTTAATTAGTTCACTAAACAATATAAAAAATATTATTATTATATTTGGTGAGATACTTTTGTGGGTATTTCATCAATGGACATGCTCTAAAGTTGCTGATACAAGAGATAAAATAATTAAAAAAAAATACATAGAAAGCTAGCATGTACTACTCACTCTACGAAGAGTTATTCAGAATTACATTCCACTTTTAATTCTATAAAAATGCAAAAATTGAAACGGTCAATCCTTGCTCAGGCAAGCTATTAAACCTGGCACATTCTAGCTGAAGCGGAGGAATATTAGTATCTGCAAGGTAATTTGGTATGTTTTTGGACAAACGAATTGGCTTGATAAAAAAGACGGTTTTTAACTTCCTTTTTTCTAGGAACCATCTTTCTCCAGGTGGCGAGAGGATTGTTTCAATGACAAACTGTGTTATATGTTTGTAAATTGTAGCCTTGTAATTTAGCAAAAAAAAAATTGTAGCCTTGTAGGTCAAATAAGATTAACCTAGTCGTAATAACTAGGTGACCGATCGGACTGTCCTAAGCGGTCTACTTCGCTTTGATTTAACAACTAGCGTAGTATCTGCTCCCTGCGCCGGGATAAATTTTTGTTAATAATTTATTGTTCCAACGTTTTTAGCCCTTAAAATATGATTTACGTTTTTATATAGAAATTTTTTAATTCTAAATTGAAACTAAAATCATACAACTAAAGTAAACAGATGTCTAATGTGTCTTTCGTACGGATATAACTAATTTTGTTAATGTGAACGCTTTAGGTTGTTACAAGATCTAACTATATTGTAAATTAGGAACATGATACTACTTATATCATATTAATAAAATTTAATTTATCAATCAATTTTTAGATCTAATTTTAGAAATCAATATTTATTTATAATTTTCATTATTTTTTCTTTTTTGAACCAAACGTTTAAAGTTATTTATTAATATTACACCATCATTGTTTTTGAAAATTTAAAGGCTGTTAAACCCTAATAGGAGAGCTTAAACCCTCATAAATGCATGTAACTATTAAAACCAATACATAAACCCTAAACTCTAGCATTAAAGTGTAAATTTAGATACCAAACGTAAATTTGATATTTTCGTATAACAACTTAATCGATGAGCTTACACTTGAATTTATTTTGGTTTTGTCTCTAGTTTCATGTTCAAATTTAAATAATAATTTTTGCAAAAATAATATGCATTGTCTTCTCCTTCAGTGGAGCACCTGGTCTTTACTCTGTTTAGCGCTAATTATTTGGATTGGGTTCAGATCCTTCGTACGGGATCGAATTTGTCTAGCATAAAACCTTTGACTATGATACATAATAGTTGTTTTGCGAGTAGAAGTTTAGTCCTCTTGTAAGTTAGATAACGGCCGAGTAATATTTCACTTGATGAGTAAATAAACCTCTTCACAAACATAACTGAAGGTGAAAGATGATCCGCAAACAACAATTGATCAAGATCTTTTTCACAACCTCATAATGCAAGATGGGATTTCTCCTTTCTCCTCATCTTTTAGAGCATTGCTAAGGCTCTCTTTTGACAATTGCTCTCCATGTGCCTCTTGGGTTGTTTCACAAGCATATCTTTCATTTTTCGCTTTCTTCTCTTGTATATATATACTCATGTTTTTTAATCTTAATTTCCCGATGTTCTTGATTTTTTATGTGTTTGTTTTCTTTATTCTCTTTCCTATTCAATATACTCTTTCATCTTCTCTTAGTCTCTCTTTTTCCTTCTCAAAATCTTCTTATTCTTACGCGGGATATGAATAACATAAACAATATTTTAAGATTAATTGTAAGTTAATCCAATCAATTATTTATTTCAATTAACAAATACGGTCGGTATCCCAACCCCTGTGCCTCGTCTCTTACCGTCTTAGCCTTTACATGTCCCCTCCTAAGTTTTAATCCATGTCCAACGCGGGCATTATAGCATCTCTAATGGTAGTATAAAGAGAATATATAGGAGAGTTTCTAACTATTAAAATAAAATAAATAAATAAATAGGAGAGAGGGTGAGAATTGGTTCTAACATATAAACCTCATCAGAAACTTTTGAGACACTTGTCTCTTTATGAATGGTTTAATTTATTTTTTGAATTAAAATTTAATTATATAGTTGAATTATCGTCAAATATAAAGTTTATAATGTTGATAAACTCTTGTAAGAAACTATATATTATTGGAAATGCTATTACGTTCTAAGAATCAATTTTTATTTTATATAAATCACTAATTTTTTACTGTATGTATGTCTACCTTTAACATTTATACCGAAGTAAAACAAATTGAAATAAATAATATTAATTTATTTTTATAGTTTATACATATACCATTTATATTTTTACCAAATTAAAAACTCATCAAATCAATATGTGAGACTAAACAATTAAAAACATCCTCAAACAAATATTAGTTTTTTTTTTTCTAAATTAAAAGAAGCTAAATCCTAAAAGTGGGGAGATTAACCCTAGGGAAGGCTTAACCCTAATAATGTAAACAAAACTATGGTTCAATTCAGCTTAGTTAGAACTATTCCTTGTATATGTAGTATTCGATTAGTTTTGGGAAGTGATTTTATGTTCACGTCGCACTTATCCTTCTCATATAACTTTGTACAAGCATTTATATCATACGATCGTCTATCACTATTTTTAATTTATTTTGATTAAAATTTGTTTCCATCATATTTGTTTATAATTTATATATATACCATTTATATTTTTAGTAAACTAAAAATTCATCTAAAATCAATTTTCAAACTAAAAGGAACTAAACCCTAAGAGTAGGAAGCCTTAACCCTAGAAAAACCTTAACCCTAACGAATTAAACAAAACTATGGTTCGATTCAAAGCAGCGATAATGAAATCTAGCTCGTAGTGTTCAGTTAGTTTTGGGGGGGGGGGTGTTTATACTCACGTCGTATAACACTGGTATATTTATATTATTAGGAAGCCTTAACTCTAGAGAAGTTTTAACCCTCACACACTAAACAAAAATACAATTCAATTAAGTTTGGTTATTAAAAAAAAATTCCTATTATGTAATGTTGTAGAAAAAAATAAAATTTTAATTCGAATGGGTTTTTAGTGAAAATTACCGAGTTAAATGTGGTGTGCTTGTGGTGCATGTTTTTGTGTTCATGCCACACTTCTCATTTTTATGATGTTTCGTACCAACATATATATATATATATATATATATATATATATATATATATATATATCGTGCTTGTTTACCATTGCTTTGTTTATAACAATCTTATCGTCAAAGTCCAATGTCAACTCGAAACGAATTTAAATGAATTCGGGGTATTTGTTTCTGTTTACCGGTTCTTTGGGCTTTTCAGGTTGAAAATATTATACGAAAACTAACCAAAAAAATCTATGGGAGGTTCATGTGGTTGTGAAAAAGTGTGAAAACTCAAAGAACCTCCCATAGACTTCCCATAGATTATGCTACGAATATATTGAGTAGATATTGAACATCATTATTCGAGTTGAAATTGACGTTATACAAATAAGAGTAAAAAAACAAATTTACATTGGTCAACAACTTACCATGCATTCAAGAACTCAATAACACATCAAACGTGAAATTAATTATACATTTATCTTTTATCCAAATAGTTTCACCCATTGCCTCTAATTAATAACACAACCAAAAATGATTTGATCGTAAAAAAACAAATTTAGCGATCAATAGACATCATAAACTCTAAAACGATTCAGAAATAAAGTTTAACTTGTACTTTCTTACATATAAGAGACGACAGAGAAACGAACAACAAACAAAGAATCATATTACAGGTTGAATCAGATCCCAGAAACGCTTAATTAAGAGATTTAAGCTTTAACAAAACAAATTTGTACAGAACTATTCAGGATTGTGATCAACTGCTAGATGAACAAAGAAAGAAAAATGGATTAAGTAAAATAATCAGATGATTAGAAAGCTTGAAGGAACTCTTAGCCATGTCTATTTGATGTATATATATATGTCCCTGCAAATTTTAAGTACGCAAAAATAAAAATCACAAAATTGTTATGTATACGAAACGAAGCCTATAGTGAAAATAGATCATAATCTCAGTTATCTATTACTATGTTTCCTTGATTGAAGCTCCCTCTTTCTATAGTTTGTTAGGTCAAGTGCAAATCAAAATTTCATATCACTTAAAATATCGAAGAACTAATCTGCAAAACATAGAAAACAGCGAACAAATAAAATAAGTCTATCTATAATTAAAAAAATATAACAAATTACCACGCATATAAAAAGAAAAAAAAAGGAATATTCAATTGATAATGCATACGTAAAGTAGGCACACGAGTACAAATTAGATAAGAGAGAAGACCATCAATGAATCTATTTAAAGAAACCAACAAAATTAGTCGAAACATACTACGAGAATATATAAACAAATTTTAAAAATAAATAAAAAGATAACACAAACCATAACCAAACGCGTTGATGATTCCTATCAACAATAGCTACATCTCATGGATATAAAAGGCGAGAAGAAGATATATGTGCAATAGGAGTCAATCCAAGAGAAAACTCGAATAACATGGTAAAATCTAAAAGATCAATAGGTCATGTTAGTCAACAACCATAGAAAAAAAAAATCAAAATAAACAGGGGAGATTTGTAACGCCCGTGAACCAATAATGTGATTTTTGGTTGTGTGTCGATTGACACGTGTGTTTAATTCGCGAAGGAATCTGTTTGCTGGAGCTGTGTCGCGCGACACAAGAGGTTTGTGTCAAGCGACACATGCTTAAATTGGACCGTGTGGTTTTGATTTCTGATCGGGTTTGGTTTGGGTTGGTTTAGGGAACCTAGGGTTCCGTATTTAAGCAGAGAAAAGCGTTTTCTCTTGGGGTTGGCCGAAAATTTGACCAGAGAAAGAGTTTTAGAGAGTTTTGTGAGAGAAGTGTTTTTCTTGAGAGAGAAACAGTCATGCTCGGGTTTTTGGAGGAGATGATTGGCGGGGAAGATCGGATCGGATCAGAGTGAAACTTTGAGGGTAAGTTCTCCTATCTTTGCTCTTGATGTGGGTGAAAACCGCGTGCCTTTTGGATGAGTATTCGCTGAGGTATGGCCGTTGGATTGTGTGAGATTTCTGCAGTCTCGAGTCTGCGATCAGTCCACTTCGAGGGAGGATTTCCGTCGAATCAGAGAGAATTAGGAGACGATCCTTATGCCGTTGGAAATCTCTCTCTGTCTAGTTTTTGTATTAGGTTTCGAATCCTTATTTGGAGGTAATCTCCGTTCTCTGTGTTCGTTTGATTTCAGGGTGTTGTTTCTGAAATCTCTGTTTTTCCAGTTTCGATTAGCGAGATTGCGGGCTGTTTTCCCGTCGATCTGTTTGGAGTTAGGAGACGTTCTATACACCGTTGCGAAGATCTTGGTGTCTAGTTTCCAGATCAGGTTTCAGACCTTGATTTGGTAAAGGGAGTCGCGAGTTATTCCCTTCTGTTCCGGTCGTGTCGGGAGTGCCTTGTTTCCTCGTTTCAATCCGTTTGCAAGGTTGAGTGCGCGACCATAGGCTTTTGGATTAGGATTTTGTGGAATACGATTGATTGTGGCTTGTTTTTACTGTGTTTGGTGATTGAATTGTGCAGGATTGTGATATGAGTCCTTGAGATTGAGCAATGAGAGGATAGGTTCAATCTTAGGGTTCTGCAGGTCTGTGTCGATCGACACCTAGAGGTTGTGTCGATCGACACAGTTGACAGTCGAGTGTCGATCGACACCTAGAGGCTGTGTCGATCGACACAGAAGCTGCTGTCCTGTTTATGTTGTTTGTTATTTGCTATGCTTGCTGTTTGATAACCCTGGTATTGTATGCATTCTTTCTCTGAGTAATTGGCCTGTAGATGGGAAGACCGTCTCACTGGGTATTTATGATAATGCTCATGCATCTCTTTTAACCATGTGATGCAGGTAAAGAAAAGAGGTGATCGTGGAATCAAGGCGAGGACGGTATGATGGATCTAGTGGCTCGTCGTTGTGTGTTTTAATTGAATTGCTAGGTTGATGGTAATTCAGATTAGAACGGGTTAGGTTGTTGGAATATTGGTTGACTGTTTTGAATGATTGGTTAAATTGATAATGGAATTGTTTTGTTTGAAGGTTTAGTTTGATTTCCGCTGGTTATTTATTGACTTGTGAAATTGATTGGATTATTGAGGATTATCATTTATGGGAATAATAATCTGATTCAATGTAAAAAAAACGGGTCGGGTTGTTTCAAGATCGAATAAAACAGTAGCTGATAACTGTTACATATAAAAGAGATGATGATAATTCATAACTGACATACACAACCCAAATTTATAACGAATTTACAACTTCTTATTGAATTCATTTTCTTAAAAGAGAATTGAAAAAATAAGAACCAAGAGAACAACAACAAAAAACACCACAAACTGATACACAAAAACACACGATCGAAAAATTAAAAAAACAGAAAACTACACAAAAAATAAATTACATCGGAAATATACCAAATCTATTAAACATGAGAAAAGAAATAAGATTAATAATCGACCATAACATAATATCAACAAAACCATAAGCACAAACACTTAAGTTTAGGATGAATCAACGAAACCTACAATTACAAAACACTTAAAAAAAGCCAGTCCAATATCGATAAAACGATGAAGCTAATTAATATTTAATACACAAACTAAACTCCAAAGAATGAAATAATTTATAAAAAAAGTGAAACATACGACGAAGAAAGAATCAAAACACAGAAAAAAAACAGGTGGGTCACAGCGGATCGATAAAAAATAAATATATATATATATATATATATATATAGAAGGTTAGGGTTCCGAGTACACGAAAATTAAAAATATTTTATATAGATAAATATGAAAGATTTACATAAGTTTAAGTATATTACAAAATAAAGTATATTCTATGAATTTTAATAGCCTAAATACGAAATATACATTAAAAATTAAAAATATCTTAATTTTTTTTTATCTCCTAAAATCGCTTTCATTGCGACACATAAACAAAATAACTTCTCTATAGATATATCGACTTCTATTACTTTTATCTTTATTTCCGTTATTTTTTTTGTTTCTAAAAATTACTTTTACATTAGTTCTAAAGAGAGTTGTCTACGTGTTACATTCAAACTGGTAGCCAAAAAAATCAACAAAAACAATTACAGGAGATAGAAACTCATCTTAGATCGGGTGTAGCAACTAATTACAATAATAAACAATCTTTCACATAAAAATGCCCGTGGGATACAAGGTTCATCAAGCATCAACAACGACAATTTCTTTTCTAAAAAGTCACAAGGTTTCATATACGTAGATATTTGTTTAAGGATGTTCTTTGTCTATAATTCTTTTAACCTAAAAGGTTAGTTCTTTTGGATAGGTGGATGATGAGGAGGAGACCGGCGAATTTGTCGACATGTTTTTTCTCCGGCTGCCGGGGAAGATCCACACCCCGGAGATGGTCCAACATTAATACGCATTGTTATATCTTGTGGTAAATAAAATGAGTCAACATCAATATATCTTTATAAAGATAATAACTTAAAAAAATACAACTGCATATGAATTAAGAAAAATTGGCAAAAATAACAAAAAAAAAAATTATAATCTAAAATCTAACCAAAAATCCTACCTCCAATGATTATGATTTTGCCACATACCCCTATTTTACTTACTTTTTAATTAACTTTTCTTTTGGTTATTCATGCAATTAACCCTATGAATTAATAATATTTATTTGTTGAGATGCATGACTTATGAAGATATTATAACATTTATTATAACACTACAAGAAAACATGATATATTCCGACGGCCAAAACCGTCGGAAAGCCGTCGGAATAACCCATATTCCGACGGCTTTCCGACGGTTTTGGTCCGTCGTTTCTATCTCGTCGGAAAAAAAAATTCCGTCGGAAATCCGTCGGAAATTCCGACGGATTTCCGACGGAAAAGGATAACTGGAATTCCGTCAGAATTCCGTCGGAACTCCGTCAGTATTTCAAATACCGACGGATTTCCGACGGGTCACATACCGACGGATTTCCGACGGTACAAATACCGACGGATTTCCGACGGTTAACATACCGACGGATTTCCGACGGTAAAAATACCGACGGATTTCCGACGGATAATTTATTTATTAAAAAAAAAATTAATTTAATTAAATAAATTAAAATAAAATTAAATATAATTAAAAATTAGATTAAAATAAAAATAAAAATAAAAAAACAACATTTAAAATTAAGTTTCAATATTTTTAAGAAAATTAAAATATTACATATTATCTATCGGTTACGGAAGAACTCGTTCATCCGTTCTTCCATCTCCCGCATTCGTGCCATCTGCTCTTCCATATCCCGGATTCGTCCCACCTGATCTTCCATTGCCCGAACGCGTTCCACTTGTTCCTGCAAGAGCGTCTGCTGTTCCGCGTAGCGAGCTTCATCTTGTGCGCGTTGGGACTCCAACCCGGTCACCCGCTCGAGAAGCTCGGCATTCTGTGCCCTCAACGCACTATCTGCATGAATGCGGTAAGAGTTGACGGACGTGGCAGAACTGTCTTCCGGGAGGCCAAACACACGACCTCTGTGCTTAGGCGCAACCTACGAAAAAAAATCAATCAGTAAATGTTGTAAGTTGTTTATATTTAAATTTATTTAAAATTTAATTAAAATTTAATTAAAATTGACAGTGTTACTAACCTGATAGGTAAACTCGTTGATCATCTCCAGAGGAACTTCCGTGGAAGGGGGAGTTCCTTCGACGATCGGTTGGGATTGGAGGTACTCCTCACCCAGCCTCTCCACGCTCTCCACGATTTCACGAGCAATGGGATCTTGAATTTCCCCCGTCTTTCTGTTGGTGTGCGCATCTTTGACCAAGTCAAGATGTGACGGACGCACACCGGTCCTCTCCATCTGTTGGCATAGATAATGAAAGAAATATGAGAAGTGTTAGAAATATAAATTTTTGTAAAAATTATAAAATTACGTACCAGTTTCTGAACACGTGACGCTTTGCTCGTCGCACCGAGGTTATGGGTCGCCGGTCCCTTCCCCTTCCGGTCGCTCTTCCGGTTAGACGAGTTCTTTTCGGAGCTTGCTTTTGTCTCCTCCCGCTCCCAATGGGCAAGTAGTCCAGCCCATAATGTTTTGTTAACTTGCAATTTGCGCGGCACTTTTCCCTCTTTGTACCACAAGTCCTTCCATTCGTTTATCTTCAACGAATATTTCCGGGAAGCTTTTTTGTAGAACTCCCGTCGGACCCGGGAAGTCAACTGTGGGTCCCAAGTAAATTCTTGCTGCAAAAAAAAAAACGAACCCATATTAGTATTGACAATTTTAATGAAAATAAAAATCTAAATTACAAAATAGGAATAGAAATTATACCGCAAATTGCCGAAACCAGATCTCCTGGTCTGCCACCGGCATCGAAGTAAATGTGGGATACGGGGAAGTGATCAACGAATTAGTCATTGCGTTGATCGAACTCGTAATCCCGTTTCCCGAAAATTGAAACCTAAACAATATTTAGTTAAATATTTTTTTAAGTTAATATAATCAAATACATTTTTAGTATAAAACTTACCATGTCGTGTTAGGTACCAAGTCGGGATCTAGGCGAGGCAACCTATCCCGTCCAGGTTGCGAAACAAACTCCTCAACGGACATGGCCGTGGGAGCTGAGGGCTGTGTACCTAGTGGAGGAGACGGGTCTTGGGATTCCGGAAAGCTACTATCTGGGATTTGCGACTGACTCCCTCCCCTACTGGAAGTACCGGATCCAGTAGAGTGATGAAATCGGCCATAGTCCCTACGATTTCCAAAATGTTTACATACCGTTGACATTTACTTACATATATAAATATAAATTCTGATATTAAATTTTTTATAGTAAATTGATATTTTGAGAAGTAGGGATTTTGGAATTTCGAGATTAATTTTTGGAATTTCAGGATTTCATAAATTAAGTTTTAGGGAGTTAGAGATTTTGGAAAATTGAGATTTCTCTAAATAGGTATTTAGGGATATTTGGATTATGGATTTCAGATATTAACATTTACGAATTTACAGATTTAGAAAATTTTTGGAATTTCAGATTTTTAACATTTACGAATTTTTAGATATTTACGATTTTTCCCTAATTTGGGATTTTGTAATTTAAACAAATAAAAAATTTAGTAAAATTTCAACAACTTAGAATTTTACTAATATTTTTATATTATAAATATTTATAATTTTACAAAAATAAATAATTTTATACATATTTTTCTAAATTTTATAAACCCGTACATTTCTACATTTCTATTGATTTTTAACAACCTAAATCTAACAAATTCACAAAATTCTCTAAATTCCCTAAATCACAAAATTTACAAAATAAAAAATTTTTCAAACATCCTAAACCCGTACATTTCTACATTTCTATTGATTTTTAACAACCTAAATCTAACAAATTCACAAAATTCTCTAAATTCCCTAAATCACAAATTTCCAAAAAAAAACTTCGAAAAACTTACATTGGATTGATGATAATGTGATAGAGATTGAGATTGTGGATGGATATGTTGATTCCGGCGTGTTTCCGAGAGGATCGATCGAATTCCGGCGATTTTATGTTTTTTTTTCGACTTTTCGTTCTGTCATCGCGAGGAAGAAGACGGTGGTTTTTATTGCAGGTGACCGACGGATTTCCGACGGACACCGACGGATTTTCCCCCTTTTTTCGATGAGATCGAGGCTCTTAGGCGGCAAAAATTAGGGATTCCGTCGGAAATCCGTCGGAAATACCGAGGGATTTCCGACGGATTATAAACATAATTAATTAAAACCGCGTAAATGTATTATTTTTTATTAAATAATTATTTATTAAATTAAATTTTTTAATTAAATTAAATTAATTAAATCCGTCGGAAATCCGTCAAAAATACCGACGGATTTCCGACGGATTTAATAATTTTTTTTTTTAAATTAAAATTTTTTAAAACGGGTTTTAAATATAAAAAATATTAGATCCGTCGGAAATCCGTCGGTATTTTTGACGGATTTCCGACGGATTTAATTAATTTAATTTAATTTTTTTATCTCTGAAATTTTTTATATTATAAAAATATTAGACCCGTCGGAAATCCGTCAAAACCACCGACGGAATTCCGACGGGTGTAATATTTTTTATATCACAGATATCTGTTTTAAAAATATAAATTACAATCCGTCGGAAACTGTGAAAAATCAACCGCTTAAAAGTCCGGGTGTTGACCCGATTGCAGAGTTAATTAAAAAAATGTCCAAACATTTTTTCATAAATTATTTTAAATATATCCGAGAATTGAATAAAAGATTTACATAACGAAATTTTATAACAGAGAAAAAACAAAAGGCGAAAGGAAATTTATTTATTTTACAGTTTGAAACACATATGTCTCTGTATCCGCTCCAAACTTACCTTTTTTAGAACCTTAAACTTTTTTTTCCCTTTTTTTTCTTTGGCGGAGAATCTACATATCCTTTGCAAAATTCCCTTTCGATTGCATCAACATCTATATTCAAATTCGGACTTTCAGGTCTTTGGGCAAATTCATCATCATTGTACTGATCCTTATTATTCTTCGGTGTACCTTCTAAATATCCGCCGCAAACATCTCTTTTGATTGCATCAACATCTATATTTAAGTTCGGACTTTCTGGTCTCTGGGCAAATTCATAATCATAGTAGTTATCCTTACATTCATTTGAAGTACTTCCACCGTAAGTATCTGACGTTTCAATCAAGCGAGATGGTTGTACGTCTTCGAGAAGACTCTTTTTGTTTGGATATTTGTCGCACTGCGATTGCGTTTCCCACGAGACGTTTGGCAAGCACTGGCTGTCCGGCACTATTGTTGATGAAGAATCTCCGATTGAGATTGGTGAGACCGTATCAAATTCCCACGAGTAAGTGGGTATCTCTTCAGTGTGTGTGTCGCATTGGGTTTCGGTTTCCCACGAGTATTTTGGAAGTAGAAAGTGGTTTGCGACGATTTTTGAGTCTTCATTAGGAGAGTTAGAAGACATTGTTTGTGTCGTTGACAGGAATGAACGTATGAGGAACCTTATATAGAACGGAAAACCGTCGGAAATCCGTCGGAAATCCGTCTGCAACATCCGACATAATACCCCGCCAGTCCCATCGCCCGCATATAACGCAATGGTAACCACTCAAACTTTGCCGACATCGGGAATTCCGACGGATTTCCGACGGAACTAATTCCGTCGTTATGTCGTCCGAAAATTAGGACAGCTTTTATCCCTCGCGCGGAAATCCGGCGGCAAATTTATTAAATGATTCTGGCGAATATTACCATAAAGTACATTATATTAGAGGGAACGCATAGTATGATGTATAGTACAAAACAGCTCCAAACAAACATTTATTCATAAATGTTTAATCTGTCTCTTCTGATGAACCTTCACTAGGGATGGAGTCGGAATCGTCGTCAAATTCTTCACGTAGTTCATCTTCATCCGAATGCACTAGATCATCGCCGATATGTGTGACATCAGTGACAAGGTCAATGTTATCCGTCTCCTCAACATGTGACATTTGGTTGGTTCGCGATACTTGTAGAGCATCATGTTCCGGAACTCCATATATTTTTCCTCGCGGATTAATTGGAGTTACCGTCATCCAAGGATCTGTCCTCCGCCCAACTCGAGGATATGGAATGTAGCAAACCTATTCATAAACGGTGGATGTTGTTTATATACAAGAATAACAAAACCTAACGTATAAATATAACGGAAAACCTATCAATATAGTTATACCTGGTCTGCTTGAGATGCAAGGATAAATGGATCGTAATGATGTAATTTCCGGCTTGAATTTATCGAAATAACACCAAGACGGTCAATTCGAACCCCACTACCATTGGATGGATCATACCAATCGCACATAAACACAATGCACCTCAAGTCCAACATTCCTGGGTAGTGGATTTCCAAGATTTCTTTTAAAATGCCATAGTACATGGTATCACCTGATTGCGCGGAAATACCATTGTCCGAAGTTGGCCTTTGACGTCCTTCGTCACGAATTCTGAAGGAATATCCCCTAGTGCAAAATCTCGGATATGAAGTCGCGGTACTGCGTAAACCATGAGAAAACTCCACTAACCATGTCGGGAGGGTTTGACTACTTGCTAAACCTTCGGAAACCTAAAAACAATATAAGTAAGCAATCAATAACATATGAACGTAAAAAACTTATAAAATAAGAGTGAGGAGTTATATTTAACGTACAAAAAATTTCAACCACTCCGGGAATTCTTCGTCTTTTAATACAGCAAGTTCGGAATCTGTCTTATCAGCATGGTAAGTTTGTGCTATGGACATGTATATCCTGTAACATAACAATCTTTATTAGATGAAGACAAATAATTGCACAAATTTAGTATGAGAAATGGTGTACCTTTCATACTCTCCAAGTTCGTCACAATTTCTGAGGATATATGTATGCAAATGTGTGACCTCTTGTGGTGATAGTATGCGTTTCTTCCCTTTTCCACTTACGCGGCCCACTTGCGCAAACAACTCAGGTACAACCACCGGATACACTGCTTTCTCACCTCTATCATCATGTCGCGCCGGCCGTCTACCTTTAGTCCGGACATCCGAAGGAAAGTAATATTCGGCAAAGTGTGATACTTCTTCGTTTAGACTTTGTGCGACAATAGATCCCTCAACTTTGCTCAAATTTTTTACCTTTTTCTTCAGGTGGAACATGTAACGCTCGAACGGGTACATCCATCGGTATTGAACAGGGCCTCCTAATGCTGCTTCTCGTGGGAGGTGAATAGGAAGATGTTCCATAACATCAAAAAAAGACGGTGGAAATATCTTCTCAAGATTACAGAGGAGCACCGGGATGTTGGCCTCTAAAGACCGGATCCCGTCCTCTGTTAGTGTCCGTGAACATAAGTCTCGAAAGAAAGCCCCAACTCCTACAAAAGAAAAGTAATCAAGTTAGTACATATATAGTAACATTATATTAGTAATAAACTAAAGAAAATTATGAAATATACCTCCAATTGCTTGATGGATGTCTTGAGGAAGAAGATTAGAAAATGCAAATGGCAAAAGACGTTGCATCACAACATGACAATCATGACTCTTCATTCCAATAAACTTCCCTTCCGTCGAATCCACGCAATTACGCAGATTAGATGCATAGCCGTCAGGAAATTTAACAAAATTTTTAATCCATTCAAAGAAAACTTCCTTCTTACCCGCGTCTAACCGGTACGCAGGCATCGGCAATCTACCATTAGGCAAAACATGAAGGGATGCCCTTGAACAAATCAATGGCAAGTCTAATCTAGATTTCCAGTTATCTTTTGTCTTTCCTGGTACATTTAAAATGGTGTTCATGATGTTGTCAAAGAAATTCTTTTCAACATGCATGACATCTAGATTATGCCGCAGTAGATGATCTTTCCAATAAGGCAAATCCCAAAAAATACTTTTCTTATGCCAATTGTGATATTCCCCACAGCCGTCGACGGGGTGATGGCCATTACCCCCACATTCAGGAGTTCGCTCTGCACCAAAATCTCGTAACTGTTCCAATATGCTGCGACCATCTATCTCCGGAGGTGGACCAGTAAACACTGGAAAATTCTTTCTAAAATGTCTTCTAGACCGACGATATGGATGATTTGCCGGCAAAAAACACCTATGGCAATCAAACCATGAAGTTTTCCTTCCGTTCTGCAATTGGAATGCTGAAGTATTGTCTTGGCAATAAGGACATGCCAATCTCCCATGCGTTGTCCATCCAGATAACATACCGTACGCCGGAAAATCGCTTATGGTCCACATAAGAACCGCACGCATGTTGAAATTCTGCTGGATTGAAACATCAAATGCCTCAACACCATGCTCCCACAACATCTGCAACTCATAGATCAATGGTTGGAGGAATATATCGAGTGATCGTCTTGGATGATCTGGCCCAGGAACTAGAACTGAGAGAAACAGGAACTCTCGCCGCATGCACATAGAAGGAGGCAAATTGTAAGGTGTTACGATGACCGGCCACAATGAATATTTTCTTCCATGCTTTCCAAATGGGTTGAAACCATCAGTGGATAAGCCGAGGTATACATTTCGGCGTTCGTATGCGAAATCTGGATATACCGATTGAAAGTGTTTCCACGCTTCTGCGTCAGAAGGATGCGTAATATCTCCATCTTGATTATGCTCTGCATGCCATCTCATAGCCTTAGCAGTGCGTTCTGATTGATACAGCATCTTCAACCTCTCTGTTAATGGTAAATACCACATCCGTTTGAAAGGAATCTTCACTCTGCCACTTGTGTCTTGGAACCGTGGTTTACGGCAAAATTTACATTTTTTCCTGTTCTCATCTTCTCTCCAGTATAGCATGCAGTTGTCGATGCACACATCTATTATCTGGTAGGGCAAACCAAGACCGGCAACAAGTTTCTGGACCTCGTAGTATGATGCTGGAGAAAGATTATCCTCTGGCAAAACATCTTTCACAAACTCGGCGAATGCATCAACACATTCTTCGGACAAATTGTAATCGGTCTTCATGTTCATCATCCTACTAGCAGAAGATAACGGTGAATGCCCTTCCCTACAACCGCTGTACAGTGGTTGCTTTGATGCGTCTAACATATCAAAAAACCTTCGAGCTTCTAAATTAGGTTCTTCAACCCTATCACCCTCATAACCACCCGACTGCAAATTCTCTCTAAACGCGTCGTTAACCATCGCAACCGTACTTACCCCAACATCTACTTCCGTTGTACGTTCTTCTACGCTATCCGGAAAATAAGGTGCATTACTACTAGTACTACCATATTCGTAATTGCTTTCTCCATGTAAAAACCAAACTTTATATCCCGGCGTAAATCCATATCTATATAAGTGATTCCAAACACTATGCATCTTAACACTAATTCTATTACAGCATTTAGAACATGGACATTTGATATCCTGACCTTTTTTTGCTGCATCTTGGTTTCTGGGTAAATTCATGAACTCGCATATACCTGCAGCGTAAGCGGATGTTAATAAGTTCGAGCCCATATCCATCATTGGCTCGTCCATCCAAGACCGAAAATATGAACTCATCGCTACCAAAAATTTTTTTTTCTAAAATTGTGTTATGAAGTTCGTTACGGATGTGGGAGCTTATATAGAACGGATTTCCGTCGGAAATCCGTCGGAAATCCGTCAAAACCTCCGACATAACACCCCACCAATCCCATCGGACACCGTCCACGAAATGGTAACCACGGAAATTTGCCGACATCGACTTTCCGACGGTTTTAGTTCCGTCGGTATGCGATGACCAATCAAACTTTTGCCGACATCGGAAAATCGGAAATTCGTCGTCATTCCGTCGGAAAGTCGTCGGAAAATTACGACAGCTCATATCCGTCGGAAATCCGTCGGAATATAGTGACGGATTTCCGACGGAATAACGACGGAATCATTTTGGTCGGAAATCCGTCGGAATACTGCCTGTTTTCTTGTAGTGTAATGTAATTGCATTAATATGAAAATTTGCATTCTATATATAAATGATATTAGACCATCAACTATTTTATGTCTAACCAATTCATTTTGAGACAAAAACAAATCATAGATTTAATATTTCAAACACGGAGATGTTCAACAATTCTAGAAGTTAAAAAATAGAATTGAAGTAAAAAATAACTTCCAATCATTTGTTGATTATAGAACACAGATCATATTCTTGTATATATATAAAAAACTATTATCTTATCTAATTACATGTTTGTCACTTATATATTTACAAGTTAGGATCCAAGACAAATCAAATGTCTTACCAATTGATTTACCAATTGATTTTGGCACAAAAGAACACAGGTTTTAATAAATTAAAACGCGGACATGTTCAACATTTTAAAAATTAAAAAAAAAATACGATTGAAGAAAAATTAATTTCAAATCGTCTGTTGATTATAGAAAGATCATAATTTTTTTTATAGAAGAAAAGTTATTATCTTATCTGATTACATGATGACTTTTTAACTTATATATTTACAAGTTAGAAAAGAATTTAGGATCCAAGAAAAATTTAGAAGCCTTACCAATTGATTTTGGTAAAAGATCATAATATAAGTTTTAATAATTTCAAACGCGGACATGTTCAACAATTCTAAAAGTTAAACAAATTGAAGAAAAATTTATCTCAAATCGTTTGTTGATTATAGAACAAAGATCATGATCTTTTCCATTTATATATTTACAAGTTAAAAAAGAAGTTAGTATCCAAGAAAATTTTACGATGTCTTACCAATTGATTTTGGTATAAAAATTTTTAAAAAAAATTATGATTGAAGAATAGTTAACTTCAAATCGTTTGTTGATTATAGAACAAAGATTATATTTTTTAAATCGAAGAAAAACTATTCTCTTACCTAATGACATGATTTTTTCCACATATATATTTAGAAGTTAGAAAAAACAGTTAGGATCCAAGGTATAAAATATACTGACCTAGTTTAAGGTGCCTTGCATCAGTATTATTGCCGATGAGATAAGGTAGACATAGAAGGAGAAGAAGAATATGTGATATTTTGGAAGTCATTGGCTTTCAATGTATATATGATATATCATAGTCTTCTCTCTACAATAAAATATATCAATTGGTGAGTCTGTTCTTAGCTGGCGTTTGTCTCTTTTGACATTTCATGACCGACACTAAGGAAACGAGACGATGATTTTTATTTTAGTTGAAGCAAATTCTGGATGCAGAAAAATGAAATTATTATTTTGTAATTATGTCAACTCAAGTATAGATATATAAGAGATATCTTTTTTCAAGAAGTGATAACTAAATCAAACGAGCAAGTATTTTTGGGCATAATTTGTTGTCTTATTAATAATGTGATCTTGTATAGTCATATCTTCTCTTTTATTTGCATTATTTTTCTTGGGTATAGATAAATACAATTTTTAAATTATGCTAATTAAAATATATATTAAAGATTTAGAAAATTAAATTTTGTTAAATTCTTACTACAATATAATTATGTAGGACAGCAGATACAATATAATCTATGAACATGTAAAAAAAAGTTTCAAAATATATTTTAACAATAGTTGATATATAACTAAATACATTTTAGATTGAATACAACATTATTCGATTTTGCTTGGAAAAATATGGGTTAGCAATTAATTTTTTTTAAATACATAAAACATACTAAAACTAAAATTATGTCAAAAATTAGTAGATTAAATATAATGAGATAAATACTGTTAATTAATTCAAAAATATAAAATATAGAAACAAAGTAATACTCCCTCCTTCTCATTATATAGGATGTTTTGGAAGTTTTTTTCTCATATTTCTATGTAACTTTTAACTTTATTGAATATTGTGTGGCCAATAGTATTATGCAATATTTTTTATAATCGGCGGAGTTGTTTTTAATTAATATATTTATTTATACTTTTTGAAAGAAAAGTTTGTTCATAATTTTTGTGTTTTTTGTAAAACAACCCATATAGAGAAACGGAAAGAGTATTTTTTTAGTAATTTCCAACTATTTCGGTTCGTGTTTTAAGATATCGTGTGTGATCGCTTGAGCATGAAAGCAAAATAGACAAAATGATTTTACGAAAGTTAAATGCAAAACATAATAAATATTTTTTTATTTAATGTATTCTTGACTCCGAAATTGCTTTTTAAGGATTAATTTAAGGGTTAATTAGCTCGATACTACTCTTAGGATAAATAATTAGGAAACTAACATAAGAATAATTGTATTTAGGTAAGTAACACATTGATGAAAAATTTGATGAAAAATGTGACAAATTTGCCCTTACAAAATTGTTTAAGGAAAGTAACACTATAATATGACTATTATTTTTTTTAAGGAAAGTAGTAAAAATTCGTAAAAATCTTTACACGTCGACATCGCCATTTTTTTTTACATAATCAATCACTCTTGAAACAACCAGATTTTTTTTTTTTTTTTTTAAACACCCGAAATAATATTTCCATAAATATTAAACCACACGATAATTCAACACAATAACAAAAGCGGAATAAATATAAACACAAACGAGACACTAGATCATCTCCTCTTCACAGCCAGATTCCACGATCACACTTTGTCTTTTCCTGCATCACATGGTTATAAGAGATGCGTGAGTATTATCATAAATACCCAGTGGTACGATCATCCCATCTACTTGGCTAGATGCACGGGTATAGGGAACAATCAAAACACCACATAACACAATTAAGCAAAAAAGTCAACACGAAAAGTCAACCCCGAAAAGTCAACGTAAAGTCAACCACAAAGTCAACCCCGAAAAGTCAACCACAAACCACGATACATACGTTGATCTAAACACTAAAAACGCCCCAAACAAGCATTGATCGAACAACAATCAACTCAATCCGCAATCAAACGCACCAAATACCCGTAAAAACCATGGCACGCACTCACCTGTTTTGCGACTGGAATAACTTCCGACTCACTGGACCAAATCGCAAACGGAAAACGGTTCTGGAAACTAGACACCAACAGCTTTCCAACACCGTATCGGAAGACTCCTAACTCCAAACGGTCCGCCGGGAAATCGTCCCCGAAAACAGCAACTCCGGACAAAACCGCAGGAAATTGCAGAAAAACTGCACGAACTACCCAAGTTCAAAGGACTATAACTCAGCGAATTCTTAACCAAATCAAGGTATAACACCTGTTCTAGAAACTAGAAATATAGAGCTTTACAAAGGTGTATAGAACGTAAGCTAACTCTAAGAAGTTTGACGGGAAAACAGCTCGCAAACTCGTTGATCGAAACTGAAAACAGATATTTCAGAAACCGACACACTAACTTAAGAAGAACACAGAGAACGGATCATACCTCGGAATCAAGATCGGAAACCTGATCTGAAAACTAGACAGAGAGATCTTTCCAACCGTATATATATCGTCCTCTGATTACCAACGGTTCGACGGGAATCCTCCCTCGAATTGGACTGATCGCGGATCAAAACTGCAGAAACCTCCCAACATAAAACGACCATAACTCCTCAAATTCCCAACCGATTGACAAGAGGTTTCTTCCTAAATCAAGATAAGGGAGTGGAGAACTTACCCTGAAATTTTCACTCCGATCCAACTTGATCTTCACCACCGTTTGTCTCCTCCAAAACCGACGGAAAACACTCCAAAACTCTCCAAAAACTCAAGAACAACCAAGAACACAATTTTCCTCTCTCAAATCTCCCAAACCCAAACTGAAATCTCTCTGATTTCTTCTCCAACACGAGCTCAATGGTTGCACAAGCTATTTATAGCCAAAAGACTCGGTTTTCCCCTTAACCGAACCGCAATCAAAAGCTTCCAAAAACCGAACCACTCGGTTTACCAAATTGGTGTGTCAAACGACACCCGCACCAAAAATACACATTTTGATTTTCGAACGTTACAACTCTGATCTCTGAAGAAAAAAATAAAACGAGATTGATCTTGATTGATGCAAAATTAATCTTGATTCAGTGATCTCATATGGCCGTATAGTTGATTATATTCCTACTTTCTATGTTGTTATAGTTATCTAAAATTTCTACTTTGTATAGTCGACTATATTCCTACTTTGTATGTTGTTGTAGTGAACTATATAATCTTTACAATATTTAATTCAATTGTAATAATATATTTAATCTTTACAATTGTATATCTTTTAATCTATGTTTATCAAAATAGTTAACTAAATAACACTTATAATAAAATATAGTTAACTAAAAAAGTTCACTTTTTATGTACGAATAGTTAGCTATTCAATCATGTATAATGATAAAAATAGTTCACTATGTAAAACATTGTACTGATCCAGTTCTATAGTTATATTTCATAGTTATCTATTATTCACCTTGTTATTAACGAAGTAGTAATCATTAACCTTATTATTGATGGACTCAAGAGCATAACGAAACAATCGATTGAGTAATTTTTATATTCGGAGATTCGTGAACACGAAGAAATTGAGAAAAAGTGAAAGAAATGCGAAAAAAAAGAAAATCATAGAAGAAATTGGATAAGAAAGATTATTGAAAACAATAATGAAAGGGAAAGTTATCGGAAGTGAGAAGAGGACAAAGAAAGATGAGGAAGAGGAAGAAGACGAAGAGTGAAGAAAAAGGAAGAAGTAGATGGAAGATGATGATTGTTAAAAAAAAAAGATGGAAGATGATGACGGCGTGAGAAAATCATAAAGGGAGGGGAGAGAAAGATTAAGGTAAAGATTAGTATCTTATGTTTAAGATGGGGTGATTTAGCTTTTTTTTTTTTTATACTAAAGTAAAAAAACAAACATGGTAAATAGATGAGGTTAAAATTGGAATTTTAAATGGTTTAAATGTTAGATACTCAATTCTGTTTTATCTAATGTTAGATAATGAATAATGTGTAACAAGATTAATATAAAAGCTAATTTCTCTAGGTGTAGACTAGACACGAGAGAAATATGTGATTTTTATTAGAACATTCATGGTTTAGATCATTTCTATTTTCTCCATTATTATTCGATCCTCGGTAATGTATTCTTGATTTCGAGTGTGTCTCGTATTATCGTAGATGAATCTGGGCTCCTCAATATTTCTTTAAGTTGGTCGGATGATAAGAACAAGTTTAAATCTGGGTTTTTGTTGGCCAATTGCTAGAATTCTTAACATCAAACACATGAGATGGATTGAGTCTGGTTATATTTCCATGGACTTTTTGACTCTCGTTTCTTTTTCTTTGGCTCTGCCTCCCTCAGAAACAGAGAATTTCGCCGGCTGTCCACAATGAACAAGAATGGGATAAATCATCTGGATGATTCTCATTTCTTAGTAACGTTTTCTGTGGAAGTCACTGATGGATTTCTGCTGACAAACTTACCACCGGCGGAACTGATAAACTCAAGTTGTGAACATATTCTTCTCATCCCAAACTTACCGGCTTTGCAGTGAACAGGTTAATGCTTTGTAGTTTCACTTCTCCTTCCAAATTCGACTTTTTGTGTTTGCACTTTAGTTTGAGTTTGAACAGGTTAATGTTTAGAGTTTTATTAAAGTATTACATGATTTTGGACTTGAAACTACAAATACAAAACATCTAACCAGAATTCAGACTTTATCATTAATTCAAATTGAAGTTGAACCGGTTTGAGTTCGATCAATTTCCTTCATATATATGGAAAATTGATAGAAGTCAAACCGGACGCTGCATTACATCAAATACGACACATATATCTCTCATCAAAGTTAACAGAACAAACCCCTAAACATAGTAGTGGGTTATACAAATTACATACATAAAGAAAATAATCAGTGTTTAAAGGGTAACAATAGGAGTTAACTCATTGAAAACGTCAGAGGAGTGGAGGTGATCATCATTCAAACCACCTCTGTTCTGAAGCACCAAATCTCCATCTTTAACAGGTTCAGAATCAGAGAACATAACTGGATCCACAGAGTCATGAGAATCAGAACCATCAGAGATTTGAGAATCCGTGTTCTGTAAGAAATCATCAGAGATGCAACAAATTGCAGAGGGCGTTTTCCGGCGAGAAAAGCGGAGACGACGGCATCAACAGAGGAGTGGCCGAAGGATTAGAAAGAGACGTGGGAACTGTCAGACATAGGAGTGGCTAGAACGGCGATTTGTGCGCCGGTGAGAAGGCAAAGCTGCGAAGCTTTGTCGAAGAGTCCCTGACAACGTTTGGAGTAACAAGGTCCTTTACATGTTTTCTTCTCTATCTTCTTGTTGATTTAGGTTTTCGACAATATATTTGTATTCGGAAAAGGATAGGAAATTCCCGTTAATTGATGCTAACTCGGAATAGGTTACGGCAAATGTATTGTAAGTGACAGAAGAAGAGCTATGTATCGAGCTCAGAAGATGTGAGGTCGCTGTATTCTAGGTCATGGAAATCGAGGTCGGTGAATGTGTATCTGAGGTCGGTGGTTTCATGACTGGATGTCGAGGTCGTTGAACCGGAGATCGGGGCTGGATGCTGAGGGTATTTGAGGTCGGATTGTTTGTATGGAAAACTATGTTATTAATCAATCGAGCTTGATTAAGAGATTAAGTCTTTTTGGTGTCAGGGAATGATTGTTTTTAGCTCTCAAATTCTTTTTTTGCTTGTCTTAGAATCGAAAATTTTTTCTTACTCATGGGATGGGGCACCCTATTTGTACTAAAAATAGAATGAGTAAGGTACTAGGTTTTCCTCGGGATCGGCGCCGACGTCATTGTCTTCAGAAGATGACTGGGCCCCCTTCTCGGGCCCGAGCCGCTGAGCACTAAACGAGCTCGCTGGGCTTCTACCTTCTGGGCCGAACTCGTCGGGCTTCGGTCTGCTGGGCCTCTTCGGAAATGGGCATCCTGGACTCCGCCTCCGGGATTTATGTGTCTGCTCGAGTCCTTCTTCTACGAGGGAAAGTTGTGGTTCCCCCTCCCAAGAGTTTTAGTCGAGTACTGTGCTCGGCGGAAGATCGCCATATCGCAGCTATCTGTTGCGGCAATTCGCAACTTGGTCGGGGTGTTAGTCATGGCGGCCGAGCTTGGTAGGAGGGTGTGTTGCGACACCCTCGAGGAACTGGCGAAGCTTAATCAGCTAGGAAAGGTCGGGAGCGGTCGGTTCTACATCAGCCTGAAGAACGTTCTTCTGGCTTGTCCTCCGGGGAACAAGACCGCACACTGGGAAGCTCGCTACTTCTATGTGAAGATTGACCGAGCTTCGGTGGGAAACCCGAACTGGCCGATCCGATCTGGCTGGAACGTTAATATCGGTACTAATTTTCTTCTTATATTCTGTTCGAGTTTTATAGATTGATGCCCGACTTATTTTGTTATTCTTGTATTCTTACAGCTCGGCATTTCACCCTCCGCGCCTTTCCGGAGGGTTTCGTCGATTTGAGGGATCGGTTATCCTCACTGCAATACCAGTGGTGGCCCGAGAACTTTCCCGCTGAGCGGATTCGTCGAGCTGTCGCTCTTATTCAGTCGGGTAAGTTTTCGATCTATTTTCCTGTCTGGGTGCGCACGACCTCGTTGTTTATGATTTTATTCTTTATTGCGCTTGTAGGTCGGTACGATCTCCCCCTCGAACCAGCGCTCGGCCCCTTCCTCCCCGGTCCCGCTCGAACAGAAAAGTCTTCCAAGGCGGGGAAGCCGAGAGGGGACGACGGTGAGAGGAAGAAGATGAAGAAGATTGTCAAAGAGATAACTTCCAAGGCTAAGGCCGTTGCTGCAACGTCACCGGCTGGTCCCGGTAGGGGAAAAGGGCTGATGTCCTCGGGTGCGAACCCGAACGCCAAATTACTCAACTACCGTGATCGGATAGCGCGGCAGATGGAGGAATACCGGAAGAAGAGGGAAGAAGAAAAAAGAAAAGAGGAGGAGGAAGGAAAAAGAAGAGAGGAGGAAGAGAGGAGAAGAAGAGAAGAAGAAGAAAGGAAAATAGGAGAGGAAGAGGGGCGGGAGAGCGAGGTCCCGAGGGACGATGTTCCCAACGTCGACCTTAGCGTGGTCGCTGAGGTCGTTGCACCGCCTGTGGCGAGGGCGAGCTCTCCGACCGGATCCCCGTCGGATAACGTCCCTATTAGCATTCGTCGGGAGGCTTTGGCGGCGGCCAGAGCCAGCCTAACGAATATGAGGAGCCTGCTCGCAAACGGGCGAACGTAGAGATCGCCGGACCATCTGTCCTAGTTGCAGATGCAGGCGCTGAAGGGGTTGCTCGGGGGCAACAGGACGAACTGGTTTCCTCCGAGTTCGACCTCGAGTTTTCTTTTAAGGGGGAAAGGAGACGCTTGAGCGAATTCCCCCAAAGATGCGCCGAACTTTTGAGCAGCGCCAAGAGCGGGGAGACGTTCCGGGTCGTCCAGACTGCTAGCGATCCTTTTGGCGAGGCGGCGTATTCCTTTTGGGCGCAGCACGCTGTTCAGGTATCGCTACGTTTCCTCTAGTGATGTTTTTATTCTTTTTGTTAGTCGGACTTCTCGACTGATCTGTTTGTGGTCGCAGATGGTGGCGAGCACTAACCAGATGGTTCATTACTTCGACCATTGCCAGAAAGCTGCGCGCGAGCGATTGGAGGAGATGCAGAAGAAGATGGAGAGAAAGCAGAAGTAGCTCGAGATGAGCCAGAAGACGGTCAGGATGCAGAATGAGGTCGTCGCGAACTTTGAGCATAGCGAACTTTCGCTCAAGGGGGAACTCGCCAGGGAGAAGGAGACGACCGACCTGTTAAGGGCTATGCTGAAGAGCGAGAAGGAGAGACTGAGGAACTCTCGAGCTTTTGAGGTCGCAAAGGAAAGAGAGCTGGCGGAGGAGAGGGTGAGGTCGCAGGCTGAGGCGAAGCTAGGGAAATTGAAGTCTTACTTCGACGCGATGGACGCCGTCTTCGAGAAGCAGACGTACCTCAACCAGGCGACCTGTCTGAAGGGAGTTTACGAAGATCAGGAGAAGGGGCAGGTTATCACGCCTGAGTGGAAGGAGCTCATCGAGGCCGACCTGAAGAGGCTTCCCGAGGAGATTAAGGAGATCGAGATCATGCCGATCGGTCCTACCGACTTCAAAATGTCTCCGAACGAAGATGGGATGCCGGTCGAGCAATGGGTTCCTCCTTCTCCTATTTCAGAGGGGACGCCTTCACCGATCCAAGTTGAGGATGAGGTCGATCCTCAGACCGGCGAATTCCTTGACCCTCTCTTTCCCTCGGACGCTGCTCCTCAATGATCTACCCGTTTGTTTTTTATTCTTCTGCATTCTTTATCTGGCCGCGTGTGGCCTTGGTTTTTATTTTTGTACACCGAATCTGAATTTGCTTAATATAAGGAGTTTCGAATTCTGTTCGTCTTTTTGCTCGTTTATATTATTAGTTCTGCTCGTGCGTAGTTAAGAGATGGTTTCTTACTGAATCGAACGAGGCTGGACTTAGTCCGTTCAGATTATCGTTGTTGTTATACTCGCGAGATGGGCTTGCCCTGTCATGCCTGGAATTCGACAAAGGTTTTCCATGCGAGCCTGAGCTCGGCTTATTTTCTTCAGCTGTTTGCGGAGGTTCTTTATGCGGGATCGAGCCCGGCTTTTGGTGTCGATGAGCGCGGATTATTTTTCCGAGCTAGAAGACGCGGATTATTTCACCACTGCATCCATGGGGAACGCGATGCGGGATCGGGCCCGGCTTTTAGTGTCGACGAGCATGGATTATTTTTCCGAGCTAGAAGACGTGGATTATTTCACCATTGCATCCATGGGGAACGCGATGCGGGATCGGGCCCGGCTTTTAGTGTCGACGAGCACGGATTATTTTTCCGAGCTAGAAGACGTGGATTATTTCACCACTGCATCCATGGGGAACGCGATGAGGGATCGGGCCCGGCTTTTAGTGTCGGGTATGGAACTGGTCCGACGGATAAATTGAGACAAACTGAGAAGCGTAAATTTTTTTATTACCATAGCTGGACCTCGGAAGAGGCTGCCTACGTACCCGTTAAATAGGGATCAAGCCGACCGTAGTTTTTTTTTTTTTTTTTTTTTTGGTGGTGGTGTTCTTATGCGGGCAGTGCAGACTGATACGGTTGTGAGTCGTAGAAATATTTCTTCAGGCTCATCGCGTTCCAGGAACGCGGGATCGGCTCGCCATGCATTGTTATCAATCTACAGACTCCGGGTTTGACGACCTCAGTGATATGATAGGGTCCTTCCCAATTAGCTCCCAGTATGCCTGCCTGATGCTTAGCTGTGTTCTCGTAGACCTTGCGTAGAACGAGATCGCCGACCTCGAAACGGCGACCACGAACATGTTTGTTGTAGTAACGTGCTGCGACTTGCTGATAATTTTGAATGCGGAGGAGTGCTTGGTTGCGCTCCTCCTCGATTAGGTCCTGATTGTTTATCAGCATCTCGTCGTTCAAGCCGGGATTCGAGGGAAGTCTGGCTCGGCGGAGGCTGGTAACGTTGACCTCGGCTGGAGCCATCGCCTCGAGGCCGTACGCCAGAGAGAACGGGGTACGTCCGGTCGCTGATCAGGGTGATGTTCGGAAAGACCAGAGTACTCCATCTAGCTCGTCTACCCAAAGGGATTTGGATTCTTCGAGTCTTTTCTTGAGGCCGTCGATGATGACCTTGTTCGTCGCTTCGGCCTGTCCGTTTCCCTGGGGGTACCTTGGGGTGGACTTACTGAGGCGGATCTTCCATTTTGCGCAGAAATCCTCGAATACATTCGAGATGAATTGGGAGCCATTATCGGCAACGATCTCGTAAGGCAGCCCGTGCCTACAGATGACGTACTTCCAGATGAAGTTTTGAACGTCGTGTCCGTGAATCCGAACATAGGCTTCGGCCTCGACCCATTTTGTGAAGTAGTCTGTGACGACGATCACGAAACGCCTGCCACGAGACTTTGGGAAAGGACCGATGATGTCCATCGCCCAACGCATAAATGGGTAAGGAGCCGACGAGATCGATAGCGGTTCGGCCGGGGTATTGATCATCGGGCCATGCCTTTGACATTTTTCGCAGTTCTGGGCATGGGCTGCGCAGTCGGCGATCATGGCTGGCCAGAAGAAACCGAGCTTTTTTAGCTTCAAAGCCAGTGCTCGTCCTCCGGAATGGTTGCCGCCCTCGCCCTCGTGTGTCTCGGCCATTACTCGATAGATTTCGTCCCCGACCAGACATTTTAGCAGGACCCCGGTCGCGCTCCATCTGTATAGCTCGTCTTGGACGAGTGTGTAATGTGCTCCGCGGACGCGCATTCTCCGTGCTGCCCATTTATCCTCGGGAACCTTTCCTAGGGCGAGGTACTCGCGAACTTCATCCCTGCAAACGACGCCGATCTTCGAGATGGCAGCTGCGTCATCGAATTCGGGAGGAATCTCGTCGTCGATCGGGATAATGCGTCTGCGATCGGCTTCGGAAGAAGACCCGAGAGCAGCGAGAGCGTCGGCAGTGATATTTTCACTACGAGGAATCTTTTTGATCTGAAAGCTCGCGAAACCGTCGGTAATGCTGCAAACGAGCCTCAAGTATGCGTCCAAGCGCTCATCGCGGGCTTCATATTCGCCGGAGAACTGGCTGGCAACCAGTTGGGAGTCGCAGAATGCGTGAATCCGGACCGCTCCGAGCTCCCGAGCGAGTCGTAGTCCGGCGATTAGGGCTTCGTACTCGGCCTCGTTGTTGGAAGCCTTGAATTCCAAGCGGAAGGATTGCTCTAAGATTTCCCAGTTGGTGATTCGAGTCGGATGCCGATCCCGGAACCGTGACGGGATGAGGACCCGTCGACGTGGAGGATCCATTCTGTGGCGTTTGGGTCCATCGGTGCTTGCTCGGCGGGGAGCTCGATGATGAAGTCTGCCAAAACTTGTGATTTGGCACTTATTCTGGGTTTGAACTCAATGTCGAACTCGCTGAGTTCGACCGCCCACTTGGCCATCCGACCTGAATGGCCGGGACTGTGCAGGACTGTGCGGAGAGGCTGGGAGGTCATGACTGCTATTGCGTGAGATTTGAAATAGGGTCGCAGCTTGCGGGATGACACGACCACAGCGAGGGCAAGTTTTTCCAGCGTCGGGTAACGGAGCTCGGCTCCGATTAGAGACTTGCTGATGTAGAACACTGGTTTTTGCTCGCCCCGGTCTTCACGAACGAGCACGCCGCTCACTGAAGAGTCGGACACCGAGATGTAGAGCAGCAGAGTCTCGCCCTGTTCGGGCTTTGACAGGACGGGCGGGCTGGAGAGGTAGGTTTTCAGCTCCTCGAAGGCCCTCTCACATGCGGCATCCCACTCGAATTTTCGGAGGAGTTGGTAGAAGGGAAGGCATTTATCCGACGACCTCGAAATAAACCGGTTTAGCGCGGTAATTCGGCCCGTTACTCGTTGGACCTGCCTCTTATTTTTCGGCGAGGGCAAGTCGGCGATGGCGGTGATTTATTTCGGGTTTGCTTCTATACCCCGCTTGGTAACGATGTACCCAAGGAATTCTCCCGACGTGACGCCAAAGGTACACTTGGCCGGGTTGAGCTTCATTCCGTAATGGTTCAGGGTTTGGAAGCATTCCTCTAGATGACCGATGTGGTCGTCGGCTTTCAGGGATTTGACGAGCATGTCGTCTATGTAAACTTCCATCGTTTTCCCGAGTTATTCGGCGAACATCTGGTTGACTAGGCGCTGGTAAGTCGCCCTCGCATTTTTTAGACCGAACGGCATTACTCTGTAACAGTAAGTGCCCCTGCTCGTGATGAAGGCTGTCTTTTCGCAGTCGTCCGGGTGCATCATTATCTGGTTATACCCGGAAAACGCATCTATGAAAGACAAGAGTTCGTTCCCGGCGGTTGCTTCGACCAACTGGTCGATATGAGGCAACGGGAAACTGTCCTTGGGGCAAGCCTTATTTAGATCGGTGAAGTCCACGCAGACTCGCCATTTGCCGCTCTTCTTTTTCACGACCACGGGGTTAGCCAGCCACTCAGGATATTTCACCTCGGCGATAGATCCGGCCTCAAGCAACTTGGTGACTTCTTCGTTAACTGCCTCGGCGCGTTCAGGACCGAGCTTCCGGCGCTTCTGTTTAATTGGCTTGTAGGTCGGGTCAACATTGAGTTCGTGACTCGTGACACCGGGGTCGATCCCCCGCATATCCTTGACCGACCAAGCGAACATTGAAGCATTGCTTTTCAAGAACTGTACGAGAGCTTCCCTGACTGGTGGCTTCAACTCCGTCCCAATAGCCACTTGTCGGTCGGAATTTGACGCATCGAGTTGGACGAACTCGGTTATTTCGCGCTGAGGCTCGGGGTCGAGCTGGCTGATGATGATGGCATTCGTGTTCATTTTACGCAGTCGGCGCTCAGTTATGAAGCATGTCCGGGCCATCCTCTGGTTCCCGTGAAGGGTGGACACGCCGTTCAGAGTTGGGAACTTGAGGTATTGATGATACGTTGATGGGACGGCCTTCATCGAAAACAGCCACGGGCTCCCCATGATTGCATTGTAGACGGCTGGTTTATCGACGACCACGAACTTTACTTTCTTCGATATCCCCCCGACATGGACGTTCAGCTTAACTGTCTCGATCGTCATCGTTGTTTCTCCGTCGAAAGCGGTGAGCGGCTTGACGCCGGGCTTGATGTTGTGCTCGGGGATCTCCATCCTCCGGAGGGTGTCTTTGAATATCAAATCCACCGAACTCCCTGTATCGATCAGGATCCGGGCCACCTCGCAGTCCTCGATCTTCAGCTCCACGACGAGAGGGTCGTTGTGTGGCATGGCGACACCTTGAGTGTCCGCTTCCGAGAAGGTGATCGGAACGTCGACCTCCCGCCTGTTCTGAAAGTCGCGTTTCTTGCTTGCGAGTTTCTCGAAACGCTTAACGGACTGAACGGAGTCGGCGCTGGACACGAACCCTCCCATGATCATGTTGATCCGCCGCTTTGAGCTCGGAGGCGTGTTGCTATTATTTCCCCGATCCTCGTGCCCTCGTTTTGAAGCGTCGGTCACGTTCCCATCCTGGGTGGACTTTCTGCTCGTCCCGTCTCTTTGGTTCCGCTGCGCCGGTCCGTCGAGAGAGATCTCTCCCTACTGAAACTTAGCCAACAAGTTTTGTTGGAGGTGTCTGCACTCCACGGTCGTGTGACCGTGCATTTGGTGGTACTCGCAGTAGGCTTTCGAGCTTTCGGGCTCCTTCTCCTCCTCGCGCTTGTACTGTGCCCACTTTTTGAGTGGGTTGTCCGAGCTGCTGACTTGGTTGACGACAGGCTGCTTCCTGTTTCTCTCTTCCTTGTAATCCCTGTCGAAGTGTTGTCGGTGTTCACGTCGATCATCTTCCCTGGGCTTCTCCTTTTGGGGAAAAGGCTTTGCCGAGTGCTCTTCAGATTCACTGCCTGATCCTCTTCGAGGTTTACGAACCGTGTTGCTCGATGGAGTGCGTCGGTCAGGTTATCGGGCTCGTTGATCGTCAGATCGTCCCGGAATGTCGACGTGTGCCACAAGCCCTGCTTCAGGGCTGCCAGCGGGGAGGTGTCGTCCGTGCTCGTTGGGACTCTCGACAGGACGGCTTTGAACCGGCCCATGTAGGCCCTGAGCGATTATTTCCGATCCTGGGTTAGGGACCAGTGGTCGGCTTGCGATGCTCCGTCCTGGATGTACATTGAATAGTGTTTCAAGAACGCCGTGGAGAGTTCATGGAAGTTGTCGATTGAACACGGACGCAGACACGAGAACCATGTCAACGCGGTTCCGCCAAGATTTTCAACGAACAGCTGGCAGTACCCCGCATCTTTTTCTTCCGGGGAAAACTGAGATCGTCCCATGGCTATTGAGAAGGTCATCAGGTGGCTGATCGGTCGAGCTCGGGTGCCGAACTGATTGCCCGATGGACCTTAGAGTTAATGTCCCTTAGCCGGGCCTTCATTCCTTCGATCTCAGAATCTTGAGCCCGGGGTTGCATCCTTTGTTCTTCGGCTACGGTTGAGTCGCGGCATTGGGGGCTTGGACGAGCGGCTCTCGAGCTGCTCGGGTTAGCCAGTGTTGGATCGATTGTAAGATTGTCCAATCGTCCGGTCGTCTCGACTCTGGTCCGGCGTTCCGGGGTCGGAGACGAACTTCGCCGAGGCTGTGGTGAATTTTGATTCGACCTTGGTTGAAGTTGGTCTAGCTGTGCTCGGTAACCGGCCTGTGCCGAGCTTAGAAAGTCGAGCCGTAAATTAGTGGTGCGAGTCTGCTCTTCCTGGCGATCAAAACGTTGCATGATCACCTCTATCATGGCTATCATAGGGTCCTGACTCGGGGCGATCGCTGCTTCTTCGGTTGTTGTTGTTCTTGGCTCGGGCTCCGCTTGCCTTCTCTGGACGGCTATAGGTTGGACGACCTGAGGGCGATCCGGGGTATCGGGGATAACCTGGTCGTCTAAGGCTCGCTCTTGCTGGTTTCTGTCCATTTCCGAGCTTTTATCGTGAGTTGGAGAATTTCTTTCCCCCTACCTGGCGCGCCAATTGTTTATTTAGGTTTTCGACAATATATTTGTATTCGGAAAAGGATCGGAAATTCCCGTTAATTGATGCTAACTCGGAATAGGTTACGGCAAATATATTGTAAGTGACAGAAGAAGAGCTATGTATCGAGCTCAGAAGATGTGAGGTCGTTGTATTCTAGGTCATGGAAATCGAGGTCGGTGAATGTGTATCTGAGGTCGGTGGTTTCAGGACTGGATGTCGAGGTCGTTGAACCGGAGATCGGGGCTGGATGCTGAGGGTATTTGAGGTCGGATTGTTTGTATGGAAAACTATGTTATTAATCAATCGAGCTTGATTAAGAGATTAAGTCTTTTTGGTGTCAGGGAATGATTGTTTTTAGCTCTCAAATTCTTTTTTTCTTGTCTTAGAATCGAAAAATTTTTCTTACTTATGGGATGGGGCACCCTATTTATACTAAAAATAGAATGAGTAAGGTACTAGGTTTTCCTCGGGATCGGCGCCGACGTCATTGTCTTCAGAAGATGACTGGGCCCCCTTCTCGGACCCGAGCCGCTGAGCACTAAACGAGCTCGCTGGGCTTCTACCTTCTGGGCCGAACTCGTCGGGTTTCGGTCTGCTGGACCTCTTCGGAAATGGGCTTCTAGAGTGACTACTGTTGAAGCTCATGCTCAACACTTCTCTATGGAAATCTTTCTCTTAAGCCCTCCCCTCTTCACCATTCTTTCTGATTTTCGATGACAGAGACTGAGTTAAGTAAGAGTCGAGTTGAGAGTCAAGAGGCAGTGAGGGTTTTTTTTTCGTGTGGAGAACTTCAATTTTCTCTCATATATATATAGACAATGCTTTTTACTTACAAAAAAAGGGAAATATTCTGAACCGAGTATTTAACCACTTCAATCTGATATCAATCCAATTTTATCTGGTTTAGTCAAAACCACAAGATGTTTCTGCTAATCAAAATCAAACCAGATAAACCTCAATTTCATCGGTTCACATGGTTACTGAACCGATTAAACCAATGCTAAGGCCGATCCAAATCAAATTCGATAGTGGGAATGGGCTTGTAAAAAGCCCACCAGTTTTGCAAGGCAATATCAGGAGAATCCTCCCTTCTCTTGATTTGGGGCCAAATCGATGGGATCGGTGGATTTCGAAACATCGGACGTGGAGCTCTTGAAGAGGGCATGGCGTTAACGAGAAGGCAGCGCCGGAGATTCTTCAGTACGAAGCGGCTCTTGTCAATAGAGCCAAAGAGCAGATTGAATTCGTGGTAAACTTTCCTTACTTCTGTTTGGGTTCTCCTCAAGATTGAATTGCTTGAACCCTAATTTTCTCTGTCCGAGATTTCCAGAAAATTGCCACTAAATCAGACAAAAATTAGTGAAGTGGATGACATGAGTACGTAGACCTAAACCTAATCTCAGTTGGTTAAGACAGTACTTAGAGTTGTAATTGTGGATTTTGGTGATTTACAGTGCCGCAGCCGCATTTGGATACTTTTTGTTGTTTGCAGAAGCAACAACTTTGTCTCCCTCAATCTATATGAAGAGTGACAAGTTTGCACTTTGCAAACTCCTTAACATTATTTCTTCATACACAACCTTTCCGTATGCGCTTTTTTGGCAGAGGAGTGAGCCCCGAAACCGTGGAGATCATGGAGCGTGGTGATCTCTACTTCGTACGTTACAAGATTGTGAAAGGGCCAATCGAATCTGGGAAAATTGACTTGATCTGAACTCAAAAGCTAGAGAGTGCAATGGACTTTTACTCAAATCTCGTTTTAAGTTTTGGATGGTGCTACCACTGTTCATGCTATATATGATCTTGAATCTCATGTTGCAAGCGAGAGATCTTTTTGCGACTCCAAGCCACCAAGGATTAGAGATTCTTATCAATCAACACGATGAATAATCTTATGGACAAATCTACTTATCCTACAAAGATTCATGATAAATGATATATGCGATCATTTAATATTTTTGTATATTCTGAATTTCTGATTACTAATCAAAATAAAAAGAAAGAAATAGCGAGAATGAATTTCACACAATAATTACGAAATTCTATATTAAGTCAAATCAAACAGAAATAGCAAAATCTATTTGACATTAAAAAAGAATTCTATATATACAAGTCAAACCAAATAGAAATAGCAACAAATCCAAGACCGAAAAAAAAAATACAGAAATAACATATATACTATATATAGAGACAAAAAAATCCTACCCTCTATCATTATATATACACACACATCTCATATCAATCAAACAACAAACAGTAGCCTCATAATCTTGTTGCGTTGAAGAAAAAACACTCTGCGAGAAAAAATGGCGGGAAACATGAGTAAGATGATGATGATGATGATGATAGCATTGATAATAATGGGATGTGTTTTACAAGCATGCAATGGGACGAATGTTGACGAAAGCAAACCAACGCAGGATCCAAGATTTGATTGTTTTAGAACTTGTTCTATTGATTGTGGCAATCACAACAAACCTTGTTATGAAGGTTGTCTCACAAAATGCAATCTCCCAAAACGCTCTTCTACACCAGTTTCACCATCGTCTTCATAAAAAATATGATCTACTTTATTGTTTTATTTATTAATTTATTTGTGATTTGTGTCGTTTGTATTACGAAATTCTAATCTTTATCGATGTAATAAGAATCTCTTATGTACAATATTTATGTAAAGAGAAATGGAAAATTAATAATTATATATGTTGTATTTGTGTGACAAGTTTTTTCAGGTTTTTTTTCTTTTTAAGTTTCAAAATACCAAATGTATCGTTAAAAAGTAAACTATATTTTAATGGGTCTTTTTAATAATCAACTCTCTTCGCTTCGAGAAACCATCGAATTTCAATCCGCGTCTGCTCTCTACAATTTATGCGCTGCTAAATTCCCAGGTTGCTTATCTCAAATGCTTCTCAAACTTTATCAATCTTCTTCCAGTGGCATCCTCAGATCTATCTCCTCTCCGAAACCCTCGCCGAATTCAGCAACCGCGGCTTCAAACTCCCTCTCGTCGTGCTCAAGGACATCAAGCCCCCTGTGATTTCGTGCTTGATGATGAAAGAAACCAAAGAATCCGACATGAAGATCTTACGAAGAATCGTGTCTTTCGTAGCTTATGATGTTGTTAGTTTAGATAATGGTGGATGGAACGAGCGCAATGATCGTATACTCTCGCTCGCAATCACCGAGCCTCTAAAGGCTTTTCATCATGTCTTCATCGATTTGCCTCCATTCTATGGGGAATTCATCTACACCATTTATGCAGGAAATTGTGGAGAAAGCTATAATATTATATTCTTAAAAGAAAATTCCACCAAAATAAATTAAAAATTTTCATCTTTGCAGACGTCAATAAAACTTGATCAATTTGTTTTTTTTTTCATTTTATTTTTTAAAACTTCAATTTTTTATATAAAAAAATCATGAACGTATAAAGACATGCATGTGTGATGATTTTGTTTATTTGTTAATGAACATAATATAGAAACATATATGCACATATGAAATTTTTATTTCGGTACAAGTTTCTCATGTTTCTTAATATCTTCTATTGTTTTAAACTTCTTGTCTAATACTTTCATAATATATTTATATTTCCTAGAATACCTTTTTACAATATACATTATAAACAAATATTTAATTCATATAGAATATATTTCTAATTTGTTTTTCTTTTTACTAATGATATATCAATCACGAAAAACAAATCTAACTTGATCCATCATTTAAAAACATGACGAATAATTTTATGGATAAATCTAGTTATTCCTACAAAGAATTTATACCTCATACATTTTCGTATATTCCGATCACTAATTGAAATATATAAAAAAAAAAAAGAAGAATAAATTTCACACAATAGTTACGAAATTCTATATTAAGTCAAATCAAACAGAAATAGCAAATCTCTTGGACATAAAAAAAAAAAAAAAACTAAACTAGATAAGTCAAACCAAAGAAAAATAAGAACAAAACCAAAAATAAAACATAAATAACAATATGCTATATATAGAGGCAACAAAAAAAAAAGTACTCTTCCATCTATCATTCGTTATATATCAATCAAACAACAAACATTAATAATCTTGCGTTGAACAAAAACAACACTATGCAAGAAGAAATGGCGGGAAACATATGTAAAATGATGATGATGATGGCACTGATAATGATTAGGGATGTTATCGCGGGTAAAATAACCCTACCCAATCGAATCCGAAATAAATCCGTCCAAAAAATCTATGAATTGCAAAATCCGAAAAAAACCATGTATTAGTTGGGTAACCCAAAAAAAACCTAGTATATTTAGGATTATCCGCGAGTATCCATATTTTTTTTCTATATCACACTTCTTTTGATATTTTCTATTGTGTGTAAAAATATATCAAGATAAAATTTTTTAGACATTGTATTTTCTTACAAAATAACTTAATATTTTTATAATCTTCCATTACAAAATAATGTAGCTTGCTACATTATTGTGGGTTTGGTAAACCTTAACAACATTTAATCATTCAATAGCCTTAAATTTTGAATCTTGAACCAAAATTACTAAATTTTAACTTAGAATATATGTCTATCATAAAGTATATATGATGTAAACAGACATATATAAATGTTTGTATATATTCGGTAGTGTCATTACTAATTATCAATCATTGCATTCAAAAAACAAAAAAATCCATCGAGTACCCTAAACCCAATTGGGTAATTTATAAAATGGGACTTGTCCACTTTAAACCCACGAAATTTGTAAACCAAACAAATGGGTTATGGGTTTAAAATCTCAGCCGGATTTCTGGTATCCATTGAGTTTTTACCCAAAATTAACATACCTAATAATGATGGGATGTGTTGTACAAGCATGTAATGGGAAGAATGTTGACGAAAGCAAATCACCACAAGATCCAAGATTTGATTGTTTCAGAAATTGTTCTATTGATTGTGGCAATCATAACAAACCTTGTTACGAAAATTGTCTCACAAAATGCAATCTCCCAAAACGCTTTCTTCTACACCAATTTCACCATCATCTTCATAAACAAATGATAAATTTTATTGTCTTTTGTTTAATTTATGATTTTTTCATTCGTATTATAAAGTTATATCTTCATCGATGTGCTAAGAATCTTATGATAAAAAAAATAAAGAAATAATAAATCAAATTTTTAGCTTATATATTTTTGTATTTGTTTGACAAATTTATTTAGTTTTTTTCCTTTAAAAATATCAAATTTATCTTTTGAAAGTAAATTGTATTTTAGTTTGACTTAATTTTGCTAACTAGATAACCACCACCTCACCAGGTTGCAGGAAAAAAAAAAGTTAACCGCCTCACCGGCAAAATCATCAATAAATAATGAAAAACATTTAAATCACAATTTTTCTAGGAGATTCTTAGACATAATTTTTTTAAAAAAATGAAAAAGAAAAAAGAAACTGATTATGCATAAAGTTCAATGGCAGAATCTTTGAATCTCATGTTGAAAGCGAGAGATTTTCTTCCGACTCCAAGCCACCAAGGATTAGAAATTCTTGTCAATCAACTCTCTTTGCGTCAAGAAACCATCGAATTTCAATCAACGTTTTCTCTCTACAATTCTTGCGCTACTAAATTCTCAAGCTGCTTATCCCAATCTTGAAACAATTTTTTTTGAAGTGTTCATTGAAAATTTAGTTTATGATATAATTGTATTTAGAGATTTGATGGTATGTCATCATTTTTTTTTTAAATAGCAATGTAATTAAAAAACTTAAACTTTTTCAATTAGAGCAATTCTCATTTAATACTAAGAGGATATGTGATATTTGTGTGACAACTTTATTCAGTTTTTTGTTTCTTTCAAAATATCAAAATATATCATTAAAACAATAATATTTTAATTTTTACGATATTTTAGTTAGCTAGATATCTATCTCACCGGAAAAACTGTCAATAAATACACAAATTTTTGGGAAACATATGTAAAAAGAGGATGATGATGATGATAGCATTGATAATGATGGGATGTGTTTTACAAGAATTCAATGGAATGAATGTTGATGAAAGCAAACTAACACAAGATTCAAAATTTGATTGCTTCAAAAACTACTCTATGAATTGTAGCAATCATAGTAAACTTTGTTACCAAGAGTGTCTCACAAAATGCAAGATTGTCTACTCCCTCCGTTTCTAAAATATGAATGTTTAAGGTTATGCACACGTATTAAAACACACAATCTAATGAATTCTAGAATTTTCTATTACTCCACCATTAAACACACACGTAAGAGTACAAATACATGATTGATCTTGTATTTATTGTGTATATTATTTTTTGCATCATTTTTCCATGTTGAAGATTCTCATTCTCGACTTTTATTATCTCGTCAACATTCGTCATTGTCAATAACAAAGTCTACCATTCTTGTTCAATTACATACATATATAATGTGAATCTTTAAACAAAATTTTACTTTGGTGCCAAATTTTGAGGTAATTGAAAATATTCAAAATTTCGTTTTAGTGCCAAATCTTGTTTTATCAACTAGTCATTAGATGGTAGAATGTAAAAACCAATTTTGATTATGGTTTTTTTTCATAATATCGATCTAAATGAACCTAATGAGGATTTTGAGAGAGAGTTTTCTTTTGATTTGAATAAGACACCAACTAATTCTTTTGAAGATGATATAGATAATCTATGTCGATACCAGCAACAATGTATGTTAGCCTCGCGATATTTTCAAATGAGTAAAGGAAGGTCTTATGATATGTCAATTCAATACCATCAAACCACAACTAAGAGAAGGTAATATGAAAGCTCAGCTACAGTTTTACGTATCCATGCTCAATAAGAAGACTTTGCCTCATGAACCAAAGTTTGTTGATATGTACAATATTATACATATCGATGAGAAATGGTTTTACATGACCAAGAAGACATAGAAATATCATTTACTTATGCATGAAGAGGTTCTATTACATACATGTCAAAGTAAAAACTACATTGGAAAAGTAATGTTTTTAAATGCTATGGCTCGTCCAAAATTTGATGGAGAAGGAAATAAAATATTTTCCAGCAAAATTGGAGTATTTACATTCGTTACCATGCAAGCATCTCAATGAAGAAATAGAAATATAGAGGCGGTAACCATGCAATTAGAACCAATGGTTTTCATGAAGAGAGAGGATATTAAAAAGATGTTTGATTGACAAAATTCTTCCGAAAATTTGTTAGAAATGGCCGAGAGAAGATGTTGGAAAACTATCTTCATTCAACAAGATAATTCAAAAACTTATGTTAATACGAAGGATGAGACATTAACAAATATGCTTCACGATATGTATTCGATCGACATGTCAACCGCCTAGTTCGCCACATGTCAACCGTCTAATTCGCCAGAATTGAATATTTTGGATCTTTGATTTTTTCCGTATTATTTAAATGTTGCAACATAAAGTTAAACTCTTTAGCAAGTTATATATATATATACATACATATATATATATATATATAATTTAAACTATTTAGCAAGTTAAAAAATTAAGACTTGCTGCATCACTACAAAATAATTAGTGTATTAAATCACTTAAATAGTATCAATTAACTAAATAGTATTAATTCCATCTATCATTCGTTATATATCAATCAAACAACAAACATTAATAATCTTGCGTTGAACAAAAACAACACTATGCAAGAAGAAATGGCGGGAAACATATGTAAAATGATGATGATGATGGCACTGATAATGATTAGGGATGTTATCGCGGGTAAAATAACCCTACCCAATCGAATCCGAAATAAATCCGTCCAAAAAATCTATGAATTGCAAAATCCGAAAAAAACCATGTATTAGTTGGGTAACCCAAAAAAAACCTAGTATATTTAGGATTATCCGCGAGTATCCATATTTTTTTTCTATATCACACTTCTTTTGATATTTTCTATTGTGTGTAAAAATATATCAAGATAAAATTTTTTAGACATTGTATTTTCTTACAAAATAACTTAATATTTTTATAATCTTCCATTACAAAATAATGTAGCTTGCTACATTATTGTGGGTTTGGTAAACCTTAACAACATTTAATCATTCAATAGCCTTAAATTTTGAATCTTGAACCAAAATTACTAAATTTTAACTTAGAATATATGTCTATCATAAAGTATATATGATGTAAACAGACATATATAAATGTTTGTATATATTCGGTAGTGTCATTACTAATTATCAATCATTGCATTCAAAAAACAAAAAAATCCATCGAGTACCCTAAACCCAATTGGGTAATTTATAAAATGGGACTTGTCCACTTTAAACCCACGAAATTTGTAAACCAAACAAATGGGTTATGGGTTTAAAATCTCAGCCGGATTTCTGGTATCCATTGAGTTTTTACCCAAAATTAACATACCTAATAATGATGGGATGTGTTGTACAAGCATGTAATGGGAAGAATGTTGACGAAAGCAAATCACCACAAGATCCAAGATTTGATTGTTTCAGAAATTGTTCTATTGATTGTGGCAATCATAACAAACCTTGTTACGAAAATTGTCTCACAAAATGCAATCTCCCAAAACGCTTTCTTCTACACCAATTTCACCATCATCTTCATAAACAAATGATAAATTTTATTGTCTTTTGTTTAATTTATGATTTTTTCATTCGTATTATAAAGTTATATCTTCATCGATGTGCTAAGAATCTTATGATAAAAAAAATAAAGAAATAATAAATCAAATTTTTAGCTTATATATTTTTGTATTTGTTTGACAAATTTATTTAGTTTTTTTCCTTTAAAAATATCAAATTTATCTTTTGAAAGTAAATTGTATTTTAGTTTGACTTAATTTTGCTAACTAGATAACCACCACCTCACCAGGTTGCAGGAAAAAAAAAAGTTAACCGCCTCACCGGCAAAATCATCAATAAATAATGAAAAACATTTAAATCACAATTTTTCTAGGAGATTCTTAGACATAATTTTTTTAAAAAAATGAAAAAGAAAAAAGAAACTGATTATGCATAAAGTTCAATGGCAGAATCTTTGAATCTCATGTTGAAAGCGAGAGATTTTCTTCCGACTCCAAGCCACCAAGGATTAGAAATTCTTGTCAATCAACTCTCTTTGCGTCAAGAAACCATCGAATTTCAATCAACGTTTTCTCTCTACAATTCTTGCGCTACTAAATTCTCAAGCTGCTTATCCCAATCTTGAAACAATTTTTTTTGAAGTGTTCATTGAAAATTTAGTTTATGATATAATTGTATTTAGAGATTTGATGGTATGTCATCATTTTTTTTTTAAATAGCAATGTAATTAAAAAACTTAAACTTTTTCAATTAGAGCAATTCTCATTTAATACTAAGAGGATATGTGATATTTGTGTGACAACTTTATTCAGTTTTTTGTTTCTTTCAAAATATCAAAATATATCATTAAAACAATAATATTTTAATTTTTACGATATTTTAGTTAGCTAGATATCTATCTCACCGGAAAAACTGTCAATAAATACACAAATTTTTGGGAAACATATGTAAAAAGAGGATGATGATGATGATAGCATTGATAATGATGGGATGTGTTTTACAAGAATTCAATGGAATGAATGTTGATGAAAGCAAACTAACACAAGATTCAAAATTTGATTGCTTCAAAAACTACTCTATGAATTGTAGCAATCATAGTAAACTTTGTTACCAAGAGTGTCTCACAAAATGCAAGATTGTCTACTCCCTCCGTTTCTAAAATATGAATGTTTAAGGTTATGCACACGTATTAAAACACACAATCTAATGAATTCTAGAATTTTCTATTACTCCACCATTAAACACACACGTAAGAGTACAAATACATGATTGATCTTGTATTTATTGTGTATATTATTTTTTGCATCATTTTTCCATGTTGAAGATTCTCATTCTCGACTTTTATTATCTCGTCAACATTCGTCATTGTCAATAACAAAGTCTACCATTCTTGTTCAATTACATACATATATAATGTGAATCTTTAAACAAAATTTTACTTTGGTGCCAAATTTTGAGGTAATTGAAAATATTCAAAATTTCGTTTTAGTGCCAAATCTTGTTTTATCAACTAGTCATTAGATGGTAGAATGTAAAAACCAATTTTGATTATGGTTTTTTTTCATAATATCGATCTAAATGAACCTAATGAGGATTTTGAGAGAGAGTTTTCTTTTGATTTGAATAAGACACCAACTAATTCTTTTGAAGATGATATAGATAATCTATGTCGATACCAGCAACAATGTATGTTAGCCTCGCGATATTTTCAAATGAGTAAAGGAAGGTCTTATGATATGTCAATTCAATACCATCAAACCACAACTAAGAGAAGGTAATATGAAAGCTCAGCTACAGTTTTACGTATCCATGCTCAATAAGAAGACTTTGCCTCATGAACCAAAGTTTGTTGATATGTACAATATTATACATATCGATGAGAAATGGTTTTACATGACCAAGAAGACATAGAAATATCATTTACTTATGCATGAAGAGGTTCTATTACATACATGTCAAAGTAAAAACTACATTGGAAAAGTAATGTTTTTAAATGCTATGGCTCGTCCAAAATTTGATGGAGAAGGAAATAAAATATTTTCCAGCAAAATTGGAGTATTTACATTCGTTACCATGCAAGCATCTCAATGAAGAAATAGAAATATAGAGGCGGTAACCATGCAATTAGAACCAATGGTTTTCATGAAGAGAGAGGATATTAAAAAGATGTTTGATTGACAAAATTCTTCCGAAAATTTGTTAGAAATGGCCGAGAGAAGATGTTGGAAAACTATCTTCATTCAACAAGATAATTCAAAAACTTATGTTAATACGAAGGATGAGACATTAACAAATATGCTTCACGATATGTATTCGATCGACATGTCAACCGCCTAGTTCGCCACATGTCAACCGTCTAATTCGCCAGAATTGAATATTTTGGATCTTTGATTTTTTCCGTATTATTTAAATGTTGCAACATAAAGTTAAACTCTTTAGCAAGTTATATATATATACATACATATATATATATATATAATTTAAACTATTTAGCAAGTTAAAAAATTAAGACTTGCTGCATCACTACAAAATAATTAGTGTATTAAATCACTTAAATAGTATCAATTAACTAAATAGTATTAATTTAAATTACTTAGTAATAATTGACATAAATTTTATGATTTAAGATCATTTAACATAATTGATGTTGTTATTGACTTCTTTGACATCATTTCAACAAAATTGATGTAAATTCAATGTATTTTGCATCAATTTATTAATAAATGACACAAAATATAAATTTATATCAGTTAAAACAATTGATATATGTACTAATTTTTCTAAGCATCATTTAGAAATATGACATAAAATTAAGAAATGATGGTAATACTTTTTGATTTTCGTTTTTTATTTATTTTGACACAGGTATGTTAGGTTTTGTCCCACATTGATAATTGAGTATAGAAGTGGAGATAAAATATTCTATAAATAGTGGAGACTTATTACCCATTCTTAAGATTAGTGAGCCAAAAAACTAAAGTCTATAATTAAATTTGACTTTAAATTTCCGGTTGATCAATATAATAAATGATTACTGATAAATAATAATATTGTTACAATTATTTATAAAAAAAAATAAAAATGATTTTCACAAATTGATTGCTGTAGAAATATATATTTTAACATCATATATACAAACTGATGTAAGATTTAGCTTCATTTTTTATAAGCGATACATATTAACATCAATTATAATAAATAATAAAAATATTTGCGTCGGTCTTTTTTATTGATACAAAATATTAGAATCACCATTTTTACAGTCACTCATACAAGTGATGTAATTTCATTTGTGTCAATCGAAAAATGATGTAAACTCATAAAATAAATGATACAATCCACCTTTTTTTTTTGTAGTGCATCTTCCTTTACGTTTGGTGTTTTCTCCTTTAAGTTTTAATTATTTGATTTTGCATACATAAAATATATTTCATTCTACTTACTATACAGCCAAAAAATGTTAAAAAGAGTCAATGATAATACTTGATCATTTAACTTACAAGTCTTACATAATTTATCGGAGAAAAATATAAAATACTCCATTATCGTACCCAATCTTGTTCAACTATAAAAATATGGATGAACCAAAATTTTGAGCATCTTGCTTACTCCATCATCGTACTGAAGCATGTTCAAATAGAGTGCATGTTCGACGTTAGAATTCTCTGGTTGAATTGGCTGAACAAATTCCACTATATCTTCGTCTTTGTTTGTCTCCGGAAGCTTGTTCAAGTCTAATCCATGGTTGATTTTGAAATGATCTCTGAGTTGAACAATTCCTATCGTATCGATTCTTCAGTTATCTTGGGAAGTTTGTTCAAATCGAATTCATGTTTCACCTTAGAAATTATTTACATGGATTGGTTGAACAGTTTCCATCGTATCTTTTTTTCTTTTTTTTCATTTTATTTTCAATGTGAAATGTATTGTTTCCATGTGATGAAGAATTTTTTTTTCTGAAATGTATGAGAAGATTAATAATGGTGGTACGTATGGCCTAAAAAATAACCTTTTCATTTGACTCTATATTGTACAAAACAACAATATACTACATTCTCTCTGATTCATTCCATTCTAATTATTTTAGTCAAATTTTATCACAAATAAAAAAGAGAGAAAACGACCCAAAAAAGAAAAGAAAACTACAAATATATTTAAAAAGTATATGGCTAATTATCTGTAAGAAACAGAGAAAATACATTTTTTTGAAATTCTAAAACAATTATGTTTAGGAATGTACTTAATAAATCAAAATTTATTTGATACTAGGTGAAGGACCCGCATATATGCGGGTTTGTAATAAACTAATTTATAACTGTGATAAAATATTTTATAAGCCGTGAAAGTATCAAATTCAAAAAGATTAAAAAATAAATAAAATCGCCTATGGAAATAAACAAAATAAAACCGAAAATTGATAGAAAATAAATTAAGAGTTACTTTTTTATCTTGGTTATTTTTTTAATTTGATTTCCAAATAATTCTTAAATTTTATCACGTAATTAGTTTTTTTCTATTCATGTATAAAGTAATTTAGTTTTTATTACTTCATTACTCTTTTTTTAATAAAAATTTGAATAATTACTCATTTTCCTATTTGAACTTTTTCGTTTTATAAAAAAACGGAAAAGTGCAAGACCACTAACAGAGAAGTCTCACCGTTATTAAGTTTTTTTTTACTCTTTTGAGTATATTTTTTTTTCTATTTAAATTTGTCAAATATTTTCAAATAATTTTTTCTATTCCTAATTGAATTAGGTTATTTTTTATATATCTACATATATAACTATTTTTCCAAAAATTTGACGAATTATTCATATTTTTAGTTGCAAACTAAAACTTTAAATTTTAATAAGATTTCTTTAACATAATTGATTCCCAAATTTTGCAAGAAACGAATGATGCATAAAGTTTTAGCTTGTAATTTGCAGGAAGCGAAAGAAAATACTACAATTAGATCATCGTAATCTATCTCACCTATCGAATAAGAAGATAATTGAGGTTATTTTATAATGAAAAAGTTGAAATAAAATTCGTCGAAAATATTATCGAAATTTAAAATTGTTTGGTGAGAAGATTAAGAGAAGACAAACGCCTATTATATAAACACAAAATATTATAATATATAACGATTTGAGTATGTAAAACTAAATTTATTTTGAACTAAAAAATTTTACACATGTATTATTAATATTGATGAACAATTTTGATATATATATTGATTTTAATAATCTAGTTGATAAATACAAATCTATAATTCTAAAAAGAAATAAGATTTGCATGATATATACGACAAAATCTAGATCAATCGATTGATATGTGTCAAGATTTTGTTAATTATCAAACTTTACATAATAATATAAGATATGATATTTGGGTAAGAAATTAATTCATTTTAATACGATATCAGATTTATCTTTTAAGAATTAAAATATATTTTAATTTGAGAGCTATATATAACCTCGTCCGGTAAAATCATCAGCAAGCAACAACTACTGAAAAATTCTTAGACGTCGTCGTAATAATTTTCTCGGAAAAAAACAAAAACCTGCAATGGCTGAACCTTGTTGAAAGCGAGAGATGTTATTGCTACCTCAAGCCACCAAGGATTAGAGATTCTTCTCAATCAACTCTCTTCACGTCCAGAAACCATCGAATTTCAATCGGCTTCAGCTCTCTACAATTTCTGCGCCGCTAAATTCCCATGTTGCTTATTCCAAATGCTTCTCAAACTCTATCACTCTTCTTCCAATTGCGTCGTCAGATTCCAATCGATCTATCTCCTCTCCGAATTCAGCAACCGCGGCTTCGATAGACATGAAGATCTTACGGAGACTCGTGTCTTTCGTAGCTTACGATGTTGTCCGTTTAGATAATGGTGGATGGAACGAGCTCGGTGATTGTATCCTCTCGCTCGCAATCACTGAGCCTAAAAAGGCTTTCATGTCTTCATCGATTTGCCTCCATTCTACGGGGAATTCATCTACACGTTTATGCAGGAAATTGTGGAGAAAGCAGAGATAGTGTTGATGAATCCTGAGCTAGATAGAGTCGAAGATTGGAGTTTGGGTTTAGAGACTCTTGTTAAAATGGGTATTCAGCTTTTGGATTCAGAAAGGAGATTAGATTTGGTGAAGAATCTTCTTACCATTCTTGTGAAATCGGCGAATGAGTTATTTGCCAAGGGAATGGAACAGTTTCTGCTAAGAGGGCTTGAGAATCTCGAGAGGTTCTTGTCACGAGACAAGATTCAGTATGGTTACAATAAGGATCAATGCCTTTTTGTGACGTCTTTCATGTTCAAGATCAGAGAACTCGGAACACCGATCAAGGAGGTTGCGAGGAAGATCAATCGGTTGGTTAAGTCTTGTCACAATCCTAATCATGGAGCAGGGTTTGATCATTTGAACAAGTTATCATCACTTGAAATCTTAAGAATCTTTGCGTCGACTGATCTCGAAGAGAAGTGTAGAGATATGGCAATCAGACGGCTCAACCTCTTACTCTCTGATCACACTTCAAAGAAAGTCGAGATAGACGTTTCAGTGATGAGACAACTCCAGCCATTGCTCATCACTTGCCTTTCGAAAGAAGGAATCTCCGAGAGCATGTTCAAAATCCTTGGTGAGGTGGTGTACCACGTTGCGTATGAGATGATGAACGTCCAAGATGAAAAATGGTTTGGTCTACGCGATTATATTGTATCGCGAAGCAAAACAGAGTTTGAGAGAGCGGTTTACATCTTCCAGTGCTTAACAATGTCGCTTGAAGATGAAGAGTTTGTGATTCCTGTGATGGAGAGTCTTCTGCCAGAGATAAGCACAAGGCTAAACCCACCAAAAGAGGTATTGGTAGATAACAGTTGCTGGGTCTTGGCGTTTTCAGGTGCGTTCTGTGCGATTGTTCACTCGATAGAGATCCCAAGTCACGCTAAATCCGTTAAGGAGATTGGATGGTAGATTCAGTGAGAGAGCTAGTGGAAAGAGGAATGGAAGTTGGGCTAGTGAGGAGAGCTTTCAGAGATGTAGAAAACATTGTGAAGAAACAATTGGAATGGTTTGGTACAAGCGACTTCAAATTCGTCAAGGGTATGCTTTGGAGACTCTATGAGATCAAAGGCATGAAAATGGAGAGTAAAATTGTGTTGTGGAGAATCAGTTTTATTCTCGAGAGAGGAGTGGCCGAGCAGCTTAAAGAATACCCAAAGACTGAGCTTGATTGGATAAACCAACCTGAGGATTAAAAGTCTTCTTCAGTGAAACGATTCTAAATGTTCTTGTCCCTCTTAATGTCTTTTTATTTTGGTTCTATGATGCATTTCACAATTTTGTTTGTTAGGTTTAATTAGTTGTCAAGTTTAAGATTTTGAGTTGGTTGGTCTTTTATGGTTAGCTTGTACTTCAAGAATCAAAAACCACCCTTTCTATTCTCTGCTTTCATTTATGGTCTTTGATAACTATATCCTCCATGATTGGATTTGAGCACTTGTAATGTGGTCTCATTTGTTATGTCCCAAACCGTGACACACACAACACTGAATTTCGATTGGGCTCACAAAGCAAAATCTTGTGGGGTTCTGTTACATGAGAAACCAAACTCATGTGCTTGACTTGACGTAAACAGATATTTCTTACAAACAAAATCATTATGTTAAACTAAAAATTTTCAATTATATCAAAGCCGAACCGATTCCATTATAATGACACTGTCAAAACACATGTGATCACAATTCACATATAATAATAGAAACGTACAAAGACAAAATGTAGTGTAAATACTTAATCATACAAACCTCAAAACGGAAGACTAATTATAATGATGATAATAACCTAATATCAAATATTCATCAGCTTTCCCTTGTTTCTGAAACAATCTCTGAAAATGCCAATTTGAGGAAAACCTTCTCCTTTCACTTACTTCTGCCTCTCTATTTCTGCACTATGTTTGTAGTTAAACCCTGTCTGAAGCATATATCTTCCATGATTGCACTCTTGCCGTCTGAAACAAACGGTTGAAGCAAGCACGGAAAGATTCGAATTACGGACACCAAAAAGGACATGGATCTCTCTCAAGGCAGAAACCATTTGCTAGGCAAACTTAAAACCCTCTCTTGTCAGGACAATCTGTTGCCCTGTGCCCTGATTTCCCACAAATGAAGCAAGAACCTCCAAAACTCCTGTTTACAGACATCAATCCAATCAGTTGAATGGGGCAAGCGCGCGTAGCTATAAACATAGATTTGTTTGAAACTAAAAAAACTCACCTTTCTCCTGAAGAAAATCTGCCGCTTGATGATGATCTTCTGCTACTACCACCACCAATCAACCAATCATCAGAACTTCCTCTGGAAGAACCACCACCACGGGACCAGCTGCTTCCTCCACCACCCCTGCTTCTACTTCCTCTGTCATCGTCACCTCCCCAACTATCACGGCCTCGTGATGATCCTCCTCTACCACCAGATCTTGACCCTCCTCTAGAACCTCCTCTAGGCATCCTATCTCTGCTAGAGAACCGTCCATAGTTATCGCTAGACGGTCCATCATCTTGCAGTGGAGGCAACTACAATCAAAACCCCAAGATGTGAGGAGTTATTAACAGATGTATTTAGAATGTTTTAATAGTGAGAGCCAGCGGAAGTAAATGAAGTCGGGATCAATACCTTCGTTATCATGGATAAACTGTTTCCTTCTGGCACTTCTCTCTCTAGAAGGTCTTTCGCGATGTCCTCTGGTAGATCAAAAACAGCTCCTTGCACCTGAAAAATAGCATAATCAGAAATTTCCACAAGAATATAGTTCTGAAATTCTACTAAAATCACAAACAGTTTTAAAGAGATGCTGACCCTGTCATCTGCGATCAAGAAGATTTTACCAACTTCATCTGCAGCTGGACGGTAAACATCGGAAAGGAAACCAGTTACAGACCTTGCAGACAGGAAGCCTCTAGCGTTTGTTGGATCTCGTATCAACTGCAAAGTCACCCATCCCTGCAGTTCAAGAAATAACTTCAGTTCATGAACATTGTATTATCAGATATAATTAAAGGAATAAAGCCTGTTCAAGTGAAAAAGAGTTGCTATATAGTGTTAAATGTTGCAGTTTAGAGGAGTCTCAAGAAGCACTCTAAAGCAAAGAAGTCCATTGATTTTCTTGAATCTTAAAGCATGATTGAGAATTAAACCTGCTCATGACTGAGGAGAGATCTCGATGAAGGCGGCTGAGAGAAACCACTCAGGTGAGCTAGAGCTGCAGCTAAGGCATCTGTTCCTTTTTCCTCGAATAATTTTTGAGCAGTTGCTGAGAAAAACTTAATAGAGTCGGGGTGAACACCATTTAGGGTGGCAACCACTTGGTCTGCCGAAGCTTCCAAAATCTCTCCAACGGTTGGGGGGCTAATAAACTCAAAATGGCAGCCTACGTCACGCTCCAGAGACCTCACTGTTCTCTTTTGGCTGCTGCTGTGCATGAGAATGGCAGAGCCTTGTTTCCCTGCACGTCCAGTACGACCAGAACGGTGCACAAACGTCTCTGCATCATTAGGAAGTTCATAGTGGATAACCTGTAGAAGAAAATGTCAGAACAAACAGACTAACCTGCCATGAAAGAGGTTAAATTATGTACTGAGACTTTGAAAACTTACGAGATCCACGTTGGGGATGTCAAGTCCACGAGATGCAACATCGGTGGCAACAAGAACTGTGAATTTCCCTTGGCGAAAACTGTTGAGTGTTCTCTCTCTTTGATGCTGGGATATATCTCCATGCAGAGCTTCAGAAGCAATGCTATTTGACAACGCTAGAGAAACCTCGTCTGCATCTCTTTTTGTTTGGGTAAAAACAATGGTCTTGCCACCCTTTGCATACACCTTCACAAATCGAAAATAAAAATAATCAATCAAGTGAAACACACCAACCAATCATCAATTTTGTCTAGAAACCAAGCAAACTGAGGCATACAGTGATAAGGTCGCTTAGGATAGTGCGTTTTGTTGTTGATGTGGCTGAGATTGCATAAAGTTTGATCCCCTCAGCGAGCTTCTCATCTTGATCTCCAACCTGCGCCAATCCAGTAAAACAAACAAGTAGAGAGCATTAAGCATCTTGGTCTCTCTGAAAAATGGGAAGAAACAAAGAGGCAAGCAAATGAAAGCTTTTACCAGATCGATGTTCAAGGGATTGTCAAGGTACTTCCTAGCCAACTTCTTGACCCAAGTAGGCATAGTTGCTGAGAAAAGCATGCTTTGTCTCTTCGTCGGGAGATTCTCAAGAATCGATTCAACAGCCTCCTCAAAACCAACAGCAAGCATCTGATCAGCTTCATCAAGTACCAAATACTCAACTTCTCCCAGTTTGAGGCTCCTTCCTTCGATCAAATCAATGATCCTTCCAGGAGTTCCAACAACAACATCAACACCACGAGTCAGAGCACTTTGCTGAATGCTATAAGAAACTCCACCATATACACAAACAGTGCTCAAATAAGGTGCAGACTCCTTAATTTCCTTCTCCACTTGCTTAGCTAGTTCTCTGGTAGGCGCAAGGACAAGGAATTTAGGAAGACGACCAGACCTCCTGCTCAATAAGAGAAAACAAATAAACATTCAGTAAAAATCCATCAATATAAAACAAAAGTGATGTAGTAAAGCAAGAAGAAAAGACCTGAAAGCAGAGTAGTCTCCAGATTGTTCAGTGAGACGTTTGATAATAGGGATACCAAAAGCTAAAGTCTTTCCAGTTCCTGTCTTAGCACGAGCTATGATATCTCGTCCTTCAAGTGCAGGAACCAACACAGCTCTCTTCAGACACAGATACCAAAAAACACATGTAAGATTGCGGTCTTAAGCTTTCTAATCGCAGATAACAGAACAAACCAAAGGAACGCACTTTATAATTTGGAAATGGAATAAGGTTATGGAGAGAGAGAGAGAGAGACGAACCTGAATGGGGAAGAGATGAGTAATACCACGCTTCTGGAGAGACTCACCAAGACGCTGAGGCAAACCGAGTTTGGAGATAGCGAGTTCTTCGACATCATCGTTGTCGGAGCCGAGGTCGAGTTGGTCGTGGTCAGAGAGACCAAGGCTCTTGAAAGCTTCCTCACTGAGAACGGAATTAGGGGTTGCGACGGCGGAAGGAACGAAAAGAGAAGAGGAAGAGGAGTGGATAAGGCGAGTTCTTCGAAGAGAAATGGGAGTGAAGAAAGGCTTATCGAGAGAGAGAGCTAAGCAACCAGACCTCTTCTTGGAATTGGGTTTAGAGATTTCGAGGTGAGGAACCTGGTAAAGAGAAGGAACTCCTACAGTCGACGCCATTGAAGAAGAAAGGAGAAGGAGAAGGAGAAGGATAAGGTGCGAGATGAGAGTGTGGTTTTTTGAAAGGCTTTGTAACCTTCCACGATTTTTGCTTCTCTGCTCTGCCCTATCTCTTTATGTATTTTCTTCTCCCCAAGTGGGTGTCAAAATATCAGATTTAATGGGTTTTTATTTGGGCTTCATTCAGGTCTTTTCGGCCCATTAATCAGCTTTATCGTTATGGGCCTTATGGCCTACTGTGGTCATGGATCAATTTTTTTTTGATGAACGAGTCTCTGATTATGACCAGTTGTATAGTACTCCTCCAGTCTCAGACTGGCTTTATTTACATTTCAGAACGGATTATCCGATATGGAAAATTTTATTATCTGATATGAGGAATTTTTTTTTTTGTGTTCGTATATGGCAATTAGAAATTCTAGAGTATTATTCAACCAAATAATTCAAGTAAACTTAAATGAATTGGAGATGTTCTAAATTTTCTCATTTGAATATATAAAACAAATATAATGTAAACCATATATTTTCATATAGCAGCTTCATGCGGTTCAGTTATACTATCAGTACTTTATAACGATTCATGAGTTTGATTGGTAACCATCGATCACTATGTTTGAAAATAAACCGTTCCAGCAGTAACCAATCATCGAAACACTTCTAATAAAAGGTTGAAAAGAGATGTTGAACAAATGGTCAAATTGGTTATCTCATTTTTCATAATGGTGTGGTTGAATCACTTGATCGTTACCAACGAGACGATCGTTTGAAAGAAACGTTTTAAAACAGACGGTTGGGCAAAGTGATTGGAAATGAGGTTTATATGGTAAAAAAAGGACGTTTGTAAAGAGCTTTGACAACTCTTGTTTCGAAGAGTGTTTGCATTAGTGTTTTAAATGGTAGTCATTTTGGAAGGGTGTTTGCATGTGCTTGTTTCATGTCCAAACAATGATAATTCTCTCTTTTTTATATATTTGTACATTTGTGTATAGATTCATGCATTAGACACTTGAGTCAGAATGCATGAAGATAATTTTGAATTTGATGTAGACTTATCAAAATCATTTCTAAAAATTCATGCACTCACAAATCAGAAAATAATTTTGACTTTTTCACACATATCAAAATATTATTATCAAACTTATTGAAAACAAAAATCAAAAATACCTCACGCTTCTTAAATACTTCCTAAACATATATATATATATATATATATATATATATATATATATATATATATGCGGTGAAGAAGTTTCCATTCTATTACCAAAGTTTCCATTCAACAAATAGAAAACATATATGCGGTGAAGAAGTTAGATACCTTTAGTTTTGGATTAAAGAAATTGTGGTCTTCCATTTAAGGTAAACTAGGTTTTGACACATGCCAAGCGTGTGATTAAATGATTAAATTTGTTTTTTTTAATTATGTATTAATGGGCTTATGTTATAAAATTAATAAGAATATGTAAGGATTTCCACCATAGCGTATAGTTTTAATTCATTGGTTAATTTAAATTACATGTTCCTTAAGACCCTCATTGAATGATACATATGATTTTTCATCTAAGTGTCTCTTCAATTAATATATAGAGGATGTTTTGTTTAAAATTATCCTAATAAATGTTGTAGGAATGTGATAAGGTCAATGCATTGCATGAAACGCTTCAAACCGGTAGGATATAATGCAACATATATTTAGGAACATTGATGTGTCAACTCAATATATGTATGATTCTTTGAATTCAAGAAAAATGATAGAAGAAGAGAACGATGATCTTGACGTAAGTGATGAATACAAATCTGATGAAATCCTAACTGCGAAGACTACATTCCTGAACCCCTAGATGAAGATGCTCAACAGTCAGACTTTAGTCTCATGCACGTATGTTGTATGCCCAAATAATTAATAATTTGAGCTATTAAGAGTGTGTAAATTGTTTATGCTTCAACATCATCTTTAAAGATGATCGGTTTCTGCACCCTACGATGATATATCACTAACATTATTTATGTCGGCAACCCATGTGCCCAAGAAAGGGGTATAGGATAGAAGAACATTCAAAATCAAATATACTAAAATACGTTATATACTATCAATATGTTCTTTTTAATACTAGGCTGACAAATCGTTCTATAAATAGAATAATACAGTAGCCAACAAAAGTAGATGAACTGTGATAATCAAATGGAACCTTAATCGAAAGTCTTAGTAATATTTCTTACCAAAGGTAGAGATATGATTCATGAATGACATTCGTGGAGAAGTCGCCGAAAATGAGCGGTCGAGATCGCCGGTCTTAGAAAAATTATCGTGAATCTTCAAAAATAATAGTCGGTTGCCAGAGAAGAGTCGTCTGAGAAGAGTCGCCTAAAAAGAGTCGTCGATCGCCGTAAACGTGTCGTCGGTCGTCGGAGAGGAACTCTGGCAGCTCGTACTTTTATGGGTCCACTGAGGCAACTTCGACTCCTTATTTCGACGATTTCTAAGGTTTAGGAAGTGATAAACCGCAAAACATATCATACCAACAACCAATATAATAAGTAAAACGATTAGGATATCCTTACAATTTATCTTCTCAATTGGAGAATTAGAGATAACAAAAGCTTAATTATGCAAAAAAAATATTTGACACTTTATAGAGAAATCAAAGAGAAGAGGTGAGGTATCATTTATAACAATTCAACAGTTGTCAACCATCAAAAAATAAAGAAGAGTTGTTTAGCAGATGACATGCGTCACTTGGACCAATAATTGAACGAAAATTCAGAATGCAGAAAAAATGGCGTGTTGTCATAGAGATTTTGAGGTACAAGCCTGAAACACACAAACTCATAGTAATTGATACAATGAGTTCTAATAATTTCATTCAACATTCGAATATTCTCGATGAAGATTTTAACTATGACGTAAATGAAGATGTAAAAACGCAAAAATAATACGCATCTAATGAAGATAATATCACTTAAAAAAAAAAAGATTATGAAGCAATGATGGAGTATCTATGAGAACAATTCGTAATCAAATTGCAGATATTTTATGTGTTGATTATGGGAGTTGAAACTCGAACAATATAATTTGTCTTAGGGTTGAGGAACAGAGATTTCAAATATATGAATCACGGAAAGCAAACAATGAGAAAAGAGAAGATAATTGTTTATTATTGCTGTTTATGTGAAGCTGTTACAATGGTTTCTCTGTAAAAATGGTTGATCCCCTTCAATTAGGGTTTACAAACATATTTATAGAGACCCTTCACGACTAGGGTTTCGGTTAACGAGATAAGGAAACTTTCTTTATTTTTTAGGATCCTCTCTCCGCGGAGTCGGCTGCACGTCGTGGGCTTCTCTCTGAGGCTTGGTCCACTGTTTGACACTTCGGCCCATTTCCCGCGGCTTGGCCCATTGATGTTTGTCATCATCTTTGTAGCATCCCGGTTTCTAGATATATGTGGTGCATGCGGAGAAACTTAAGAGAATTGATTTGACTACCTATATCACCAAAGTGCAGTTATCTTTTCCGTTACACATCCAGAGAGAAGTCCAGAGTTAAGCATGTTTGGCTGGAGCAATTTAAGGATGGGTGACCTACTGAAAAGTAATTTCTAGTACCGTGTGAGTGAGGACAAAACACGGAGAAATACCACGTGGTGATTTGCAGGGTCAGTAAAAAAGTGTTTCTAGCCTCCTGGATTAACGCACCGATCGTCAGACAGTGATGGACCCACGGGCCGAGAGTGGGTGTGGGGCCATTGGGAGAGATGTGAGTTCTCTCCAGAGGATGTGAGTTTCCCTGTATCTTCTTTAAGAGTTGTGAGTTCTCTCCGAGGGATATGAGTTTCCATGCATACCGATAGCTCGACGGCCGTCAAGGCGTTACAAGTGGTATCAGAGAAAAGGTTTCGATCCTGGGACATGTGGTTTATGGGCCCACCACCTTCCGCTCTGATACCACTTGTAACGCCCCGACTGCCGTCGAACAGTGGTGGGTCCACAGGCCGAGAGTGGGCGTAAGGCCTATTGGGAGATGAGGATTTCCCATGTATGTAATTGAGAGATGAGAATTTCTCTCGAGGGGATAAGGATTTTCCATGCATACCGATAGCTCGACGGCGGTCAGGGCGTTATAAGTGGTATCAGAGAGAACCCTGACGAGTGTGTGAGTCACACTGTCGGTGATAACGATCCTGGTACACAATGAAGACGTTGCGATCAGTTAGTGGGGGTGGTTGTAACATCCCGGTTTCTGAAAATATGTGGTGCATGTGGAGAAGCTTAAGAGAATTGATTTGGCTACTGTTGGGGTCGGATTTCACCCGTTCAACGTTGAACTCCAACGTTATGCAAGCGCAGCGCATAGACACGAAATCACATTAACGTACATATATTATATGATTCTCCCAAGTCATTTCCAAACTAGAAGATGAATTCTTTCTCCTTTCCTAAGTCTTCTCCATCCAAGAAAGGAGCCTTCTGAGTCCTCTCTACTCGCAGCAAAAGTCAGGAGTGCAGAACCGGCGCCGTGTTAGCAAGGTCACACTGCCAGCGATATCACACTGCCAGCGATGACACACTGCTAGCGAGGTCATACTGCCAGCGATGTCACACTGCCAGCGATGAGTAGTGTCAGCGAAGTGCAGTGCCAGCGTAGAACAGTGCTAGCGAAGTGCAGTGCCAGCGAAGAGTAGTGCCAGCGAAGTGCAGTGCCAGTGATGTCACACTACCAGCGATGACAAAGTGCTAACGACGACACTGGCCACCAAAGACCTGCCAGAGTAACGACAAAGGCCAGAAGGTTCCCTGCATTAAAGTCTGGTCCAATTGCGAAGCCCACTTTGACACACCTACGTAAAGAAAAAAAAATCCGCAAAGACTTAAGAAAGTTAACATTATCTTTAGCAATGTACAAACTCTTGTAAAAGGGTATCCGCAACTTTATTCACAAAGCATATACAGCAATAACAAACGTTTCTCTTTTCTCATCATTTCGTTCGCAGCTTAACCTAGAAATCTATGTTTCCTCACGGTTTAAGAGATGTGAGATCTCTCCAGGGGATGTGAGTTTATCTGCATACCGATAGCTCGACGGCGGTCGGGGTATTACAATATTGCGGGCCGGGTTCATGGTTAGCCATGGGTCGGGTCAATTTGAAAGATAAGGTTTTCCGCGGGTTTTCTTAACTTCTTTATTAAAGCTTTTCGCGGGAAAACCTGTTAAGAATTTTTATACTTAGCCAATTTTCGACATTGATTCCTAAGAGGTGGATTTTGACCCCTACATTGATTCGTATATGATTATTTAATTTTTTTATCGTAATTAAAATTCTAGTTGCTGATAACATTATACAATTATGATTTCAAAAGTGAATAATTATAATATATCTCTACTAATAATTCGTATATATTTTAATTTATTTTTCAATACATTATATTTTATGAAATCATTTCAAACAAAATTCTATTACACAATTTTATCAAATTGTACTATTTAATCGCTATAATGCGACCAATCAAGCTTATATTTGAAGCGTTTTCTGTTAGCGAACTACCTTAACAGTTTTGGTGGTGGAGCTTTCTTTTGCATTCTCTATCTCCTTCCACACGTCTTTCACACTCCACACGTCTTTCACACTATACACGTCTTATCAATGACTTTTATTACCACAAAATCTTTGAAAGATGTATAACCCACGTTTAAATCATCTTCCAACACCTGAGAATCTTCCTTCATCCATCTTATGTGTTTGTAAAGACAAAACCTCGAAGTATGTAATAACTTTTGAGGGGGATAATCCGATCCTTCTTGTGACTTATCAATATTGCCCAATTCCAATGTGAATTTGAAGACTTTTCTTTTTCTCAACACGTCAAACACATACTTCGAGGTTTTGTCTTGGATTAGATTGCCATCCAAGATGATACTTCTCATTCATCTTGGATTAGATTGCCATATACGGTAAGAAGCACATCATTATTCTTAAATATCCTGAGAGACCGTACGTATACTTATATGTTATTGTTACAATAACTTCCTTCATTTTTTCTTTCATTCTAAAGTAATTTCTCATCATTATGTTCTCCATTGTTGTGTAGACACACTAAGAGAACAAAAACTACATATTTCTTGTTGTTTCTCATGTTACTTAAGAAAAGTAGCAATAACGGAGAAGAGATAACGTAGCCTATATTTCTACATCATCTAAACACTGAAATGCTAAACCGGCCACATATTTTCCTATGAATACAAGGCCACCACTGTTTCCGAAATTAATAGCAGCATCTACTTGAAAGGCAGGGAGTGGGGTTTGAGATATGTTGTGAATGTAAACAAAAGCAGCAATGCGAGAAATGATTCCACTCATGATAGAGATTTTTTCGCCACCTTGCGGATATTCAACCATTTAAAACGTAATCACCAATTTGATCCAAAGCGTTTGAAATTGGTTGTTTGACCTTAATTTCAGTGGTTGTATAATCAATTACAAGCATTCCAAAATCTGGGCGTTTCCAATCTAATGCACATTTTTTTTATTTTTTTTTATTTGATATATATATTTGTATGAATGCTTTATGTTTTATCTTTTTATACGTGTAAATTTTGTGTAAATACGTACACTCCATACATAAATTAGAAGATGCTTCTAAATTTTTTTTCTTAACATTATAAAATTAGTTTTTTGAAAATAAACCATTGTAATTGTGGGTTTAATGGGCTTCATCCTTCTTTCTCAAGTTAGGCTAATGGGCTCAAAGTGGGGTTTCTAAAAGCAAGCCCAAATCCTTTTACAAGTCGGTTTTGATTGTTCAAAAAGGAAACAGAGAAAAGGCAAGTCTACTAGGAAGAGGAAATAATGAAGCAAACCATGGCCTATAAAAAGAGAACGTATACTAACGTTAAGGGTATCTGAATCAAGAGAGAAAGAGGTTACAAAGAGAGCACAGAAGGAGATAGAGAGCAATTGTGGTTAAGAGAGAAAAGACAAGAGGGAATCCAAGAGACAACCATAAAAGAGTTCGAGTCTTCTTAGTTGTGGTTGTGATTCAAGTTGTCTTCTTCTTCTTTTGCTCTATTCTGTGATTTGTACCTAAGACACAAAGAGAACGCAAGTCAGCGTTTTGTGTAAACCGTTGATTGATAGTGAAGTTGTGGGAGACGGTTCCCACCCCAGAGGTACCGAAAGGGAACTGGGTGAAAAGTTTCTTGTGTATTTTAAGTTTTGCTTAATTCATCTCAAACTAGTTAAGATCAAAGCACTAAATCCGGGTTAAAATCCTAACAGTAATCTATGTTTATTGATATTTCATATTATTATTTTCAAAATTTTATATTTTTGAAAATTATTTAAACAAAATTCTATTACATAATTTATTTAATTATATTGTTCAACTTTTTTAATCCCACTAATTGAATTTAATATTGAATTGTTTTCTGTTATCGAATATTTTCTAATCACTCTTTTTAAACATTTTTTTAGATCCATTTAAAATTGTTTAACTAATCGTGATCACTAGTCTTATCTTATTTGTTGTTGTGATGTGGCTTAATTGTACTCAAGGTTCTCTGATGTAAATCTAGGTTGCCCGGAAGCTTCATCGAATGACCAATTCCCGCTTCGGAATCGGAAGCTCGCGGAAGCCAGCGCGATTCCAAGAAAATCGAGTGTGGAAGCATTTTGGAAGTTTCGATGATGATTTGAAAGCTTTTTTTTTTCATTTTGGAAGCGTAAATAAATAATTTAAAAAATTATGGATATATATGGGATGTTGGAGATGACCAATTTGACTAATTTGATGATGTTAACCTTGGAAACCTTGAGTTTGAGGATCTTTCCCTTGATGAACGAGAGTTGGAAGCAGTTTTGTTTGATGGAGCCGATGGAAATGGAAATGAAAACGATGATGTTTGATTTTGAATGTTATGATTTTTTTTTCATTGTTATTTTATTTGATATTGTTTAAATCAATTTTTTTTAATACATTTGGTATTTGGAGTTTTATTTTTTATATATACATATATATACATATACTTATACGCTTCCAACACGTATATATTCCCTAAAAAATTGAAGAAATCGATTCCGCGCTTTCAAACGCTTCGTTTCCGCGTACCCACTTCTGATTCCATGCAACATAGGATTTAATTATGTTTGATTTATCACTATTAGGATGTAATAGTTTGGCTTTATTTGTTTTGCTATGTAGAATTAAGATCTACACAAACTAAATATACTAAATAAGACTTACCCAAACTAAGGTCGTTGAAGTGTGTTCTCAATGCGGTTTATTAAAAACAAAAACTATTTTTTTGTTTGACAGAACTATAGAGATTAAGTTTAGGGAAATTAGCATGAATAACATAAAAAAAACTATAACTAAAATTTTAACAAATTAATCTAGATCTAAAGGTTCATGTGTTTACCACACATTCTAATTTTCTTTACTTTTTAATTATAATTTTTTTGGTTAGTTAGCAAATTGTCCCTTAAGTTTAAAAGAAAAAAAAAACTGTAAGGACTAATTTTGTAGATGAATACAATTTTCTTTCAATCTTATTTGCTTATGTTTGTTCCTTGTGTTTGTTCAACGGCTGGTCTACTGTCACTATTCAACTCTAATAATATGTACGAAAAATAGATTTTATATACACATTAAAATTCAACAAATTTATTTATTTATTATCAGTGTTGTTGACGACCAAAAAGTTAATGTATACGTTTTTTTTTCCTCTGCCGACTAAACTAATTATAATGTTATTATCAACCATATGCTATTGTAATCATCATATGAATGTGAAGAAAAAATAGATTATCCAAAAAAACAAAAAAGAAAAAGAAATAATAATTTAGGGTTTGAACTTCACAGGCTGGATTGGATGGACGTTGATGATAGGAATCCACCTCTTTGCTGATCTAAAAATCTTGAGACTATAATTAATTAAAGATTATTCCTTTTTAATTTCTCCTTCTTCTTCTTCTTTCTTCTTTTCGACTTTGCGTTGCTGTGAAAAAAAACCCCATTTCCACAAGTTTTCTCCTTTCTAAAGGAAGGAAGGAAGGAAGAAGAAGAAGAAGAAGAAGAAAGGGAAAGGCTTATCAAAACCCTCATCACAAATTCCTCTCGAGGGTTTTTCTCTTCCCTTAATCTCCTTCCTTCCGTTACTACCGTTACATTGTTCTCTTCGCCCTTCGATTTCAAGGTAATCTCTTCCCGATTTGCGTTTGATCCACTCACGGATCCTGCATCGATTCTGGGTTCGCCTCATTTCTACTCGATTCGATTCCCACTTGCCCATCCCTTACAGTAATCGAGAAATTGGGCTCGTCTTCTGGGTTCTTGTTCTGCTCCGTAACCCTTCAATTTCACCAGCCGAGGGAGAAGAATCATTAGGTAATTCGAAAATTTCCCAGATCCGTCTTACCTCTTTGTAGAGGTTAGTACCCAAATCTCATTCCTTTTTTTTTGCATTTGCTTGATTTGCGTTTGACACGAGTGTGTTCATCATAGCGAAAACGTCTCTTCTTTTTCGCAGAATGGCGGATTTGATACCATTTTACCTCAATATTGTGGCATTTCTATGTACTGTTGGAGCCATTGGTCTGGCTATATTTCATATCTACAGGCATCTCTTGAATTACACAGAACCAACTTATCAGAGATATATCGTACGCATCGTCTTCATGGTCCCGGTCAGTCTTTTTATCATCTCTAGTCCTCAAACGTGTTGAATTCGCTCTAACTGACATGTTCTTGATGGTTTTCTTCTCGCTGTCAGGTTTATGCCTTCATGTCATTCTTGTCTCTTGTGCTACCCAGAAGCTCGATATATTTTGATTCCATACGAGAAGTGTGAGTATTTTCTATATTTTCTAGTTGTGTTGGTTGCTGTGCTTCCTCTAATAACTAAAACAACTTCTCTCTGACCCTTGAGACTTAAGCTTAGACAATGTGTTACTGGTGTTCTCAATTGTTCTTAGAGTTGGCCCTTAAAGTTATTCATTTCTGTCAATGGCCTGAAGACATTTTATGTCTCTATCTAATGACCTTTTTGGTGTGTCTCAGTTATGAAGCATGGGTCATCTACAACTTCCTATCACTGTGTTTGGCATGGGTTGGAGGCCCAGGAGCAGTAGTGCTTAGTTTAAGCGGTCGCTCTCTAAAGCCGTCATGGTCTCTCATGACGTGTTGCTTTCCGCCACTATCATTGGACGGGTATGTTTGTGGAACGAAACCAAATTCTTTGTACTTCAATAAAGGCGGTGTTTCCATAGTCTTTCCCTGTGCAAGTTATACAACATATGCGGATTTTCTAGATTATACAAATTTTCTTGATTCTGTATAATCACGATCATAATCTTTAGGACTGCTTGTCATTAGAGACAATCATTTGATTGCATACACTTTAAGTCTCATCATAGATAGCGAATGTTCTGTTTTGATGTCTCGGTCTTATGATGATTTCTTTTTTTATCTCGCGTTTTTTATTTTATTTTCATATAGAAAACCCTCTTAGCTGACATCTATTTACACATGTGCCATGGTCTTTTTGATGCAGGCGTTTTATTCGACGATGCAAGCAAGGTTGTCTTCAGTTTGTAATTCTAAAGCCTATCCTAGTTGCTGTCACACTTGTGCTTTATGCGAAAGGAAAATACAAGGATGGGAATTTTAACCCTGATCAAGCATATCTCTATCTTACCATCATCTATACCATATCCTACACAGTGGCATTGTACGCACTTGTGCTGTTTTATATGGCATGCAGAGATCTGCTTCAGCCATTCAATCCAGTCCCGAAGTTTGTGATCATAAAGTCCGTTGTCTTTCTAACCTATTGGCAGGTAAGATTTGCGTTCTAACTACTAACTCAGAGTATTTGACATCAACTCTTGCTTTTGCTATCTTCCACATATAGTTGCTTTTTGTGTAATTGTGTTCCATGATTCTCTTCTTTGTACAGGGTGTTCTAGTTTTTCTTGCTGCAAAATCTGGATTCATAAAGAGCGCAGAGCAAGCGGCCCATTTTCAAAATTTTATAATATGTGTTGAGATGCTTATTGCTGCAGCATGCCATTTCTATGCTTTTCCATACAAGGAGTACGCTGGTGCCAATGTTGGTGGATCTGGCAGTTTTTCAGGGAGCCTATCACATGCTGTAAAACTAAATGACTTCTACCATGACACTGTTCACCAGGTAACTGATTCGTATTGTTAACCATCTCTATTTCAATTAATAGCTTTGTTAATTCGTTTTCCTGATGATTGACTGGTTATTACAGTTTGCCCCTACTTATCACGATTATGTACTTTATAACCATACTGATGGTAGTGACGAGGGGACAAAGAAGTACCGTTCGAGAACTTTTGTACCAACTGGCCAAGAGATGGATGCAATGAGAAAGAACAAATCCGTGTATGCGAACAAGATAGATGGTCTTTCGGTCGCCAGTAGTCTATCTTCAGAGACGAGCTCACCAAAAAGCTCCAGTGTAACTTCTGATCCTGCACGCTCTGATGCTGTGAAATCTTCCTTGCTTGTGGATGCTTCGGAATCTCTTGATACAATGTATGATATGTCGCTCATTGACATCGATTTATCTAGTTTCCCCAGCACTGTCCCCTCAGCAAATGAAAGCGGCCCCTAGATAGGAAGAAAACAAAAAAAGATGTAGAAAGCACCATTAACAGGTACAAAACGTGCTCCTAGTAGTTGGATTCAGATGAATCTTGTCTTGTCAGGTGTGTTGTTTAGTTGGGAGATGTTATTAGGAGACTTGAGCATAAATGAAGAAGCTTCCAAACCCATTTGCCTTTATATGATGAGTCTTCTACTAGCATTTTCTTTTGCAGCCTGTTTCTTGTTCTTGCCTGCTTTGTAGATACAATAGGATATTGTTTGTTACTTCTCAAGCTTGTGAGTCGTTTCGAGGTGAAGTAGGAACATTCGTTTTATACATGTAACTAGATGGGTCGCATAGTCTTTTAATGTTTTACAGATTGTGTATATAGATGGGTCGCATAGTCTTTTAAAGCTATATGGCATGTAAGGAGGCTAAGGAACAGATGCTGAGTGCTTACCATCATTTGGGTTATAGTATTGGTTTTACTCGGGAAATAAGAGGAAGTAACATTTTCCTATAGGATTTAACCTTTGTAGACACTATTCTTATGCTTTTGGTGTGACATTGCAGAAAAGGGTTTGTGTTTATGAAGAAGATAGGTTAGGTTTTGGCCAAAGCAAGTTGTGAGTTTGGAGGAGTTGGATTATCCCTCTTAAATGCTAATGCCAATGTCACATCTTCACACACCTAACCATACTTGATTACTTTGGTCCACCAAATATAAACTATTAATTTATGTCTCTCGTATTTTATTTTTATGTGATCACAAAGGGATAAAAAAATGTAGAAGATCAATTATTGTAATTAGTATATCAAAACAAATACTCCATAGTAAAGATTATAAATTTTGTTTGTTTCCTTGTCAACGATTGAAGTGATCTCTTTGTTTTAATCAAAGAAAATGGGTGAATAAATACATTTCCGATTACAAAAAAGGGGACATTCTCTTAAATTCTTTTAACTATTAATGTCTTGGATGTTACGTATAACGTATTCAATGTATTTTTCGGAAAGAAAGAGCCTCATAAACAGAGTAAATATGAATTGAAAAATACAGTTAAACCATTCATCCTCGAAACACATGGTTTCAATTTTAAAACTTTGTTAGTGGAATGTTGTTTTTTGCTTCTTGGGAAGAGGTTAAAAATTAAAGTCACACCAGAATTTTGGATGATTACGAGGACAAAGACCACTTTCACATGAGAGAGAAGAAACACACGTAGACTTGCACCAATAACAACACAGCGTAAATATAAAGCAAAAAAAAACTCCTTCCTTATAATTAAGTACTTCAAAACAGAGAGAAGAGAGAAGAAAGAGACCAACGCGCACGCTTCAAACCCTATTCTTCTGTACTACGCGACTACGGCGGTGGCGTTTGCGGCGGCGACGACCGAGTGTTCCTTTTCAATACCCTCAAAACGAAACTCTTTTTCAGATTTCGATGAGTGAGAAGCTCGTGTTTAGAAGATGCAGAAGCAGTGGCGGTGGCGAGTGGCAGTGGCAGTGGCAGGGAAACTTGAACGGAGAGTATTTGGAGAAGAGGCAGATGTTTCTGAGGAGCTACCATTTCTCCAGAAAACAGAGCTTCACTGAGAAAGTTGCGACATCTGTGAGGAGAGTGAAGCGTGTTGTGTGGACGAGACTGAGATCAGCTCGGAGGTTTAAACGCGTCGTTTGGTCACGTCTCAGATCGGCGTTTTTCTACCGCCGGAGACGTTTTTTCCGACTACTTCATCCACAACCTTCTTACTGCTTCTAAAATGGTTTTAGAACTGTTCTTGTCGTTTGATTATAATCATGTTATGCTAAAAATAATTAATCAGTGTATACTCAATAACATTTTAAATAATTTTTAAGATTTTTACATATAATTTAAAAAATTATTTATTTTTTTATTTATTTTTTAATATAAAACTATCAATTTCAATACAATTTAACTAATAAAAAAATAATCTATAGAATTTAAAGAATCAAAAACAACACAAATATTATTAATTTTATTTTAAAAATTTAAAAAATCATCTAATTTAAAATAAAAAAATCTCTCAACAAAATTATTTAATATGATACAGAGAAAATATGATTGTTTAATGAATCGGATTAATTGAAGTTTGGGTTATCATTAATTTAATTTGATTTTTTTTGTTTGGGATTGGAAAGTCAAAAGAGGGTTTTGTCATGCAAGAGAAACGTGAAGTATGGCTTCGATTCACACAGTAATGACAGCCGAAAGTGGTGAGTCAGAGAGTAGTTCCTCTTTTTACGTGTCAATAAGTCAAAGATACGTTTTCGTCTGGGCTTTGACGGGTTCCTTATAATGGGCCTTAAAGGCCTTGATCCACAAAGTGTAACGAACTCTTATTATTATTTTTTTCTTTCTTTCAACTCAACATGTAGATTTAATTCTTATTCATATAAACATACTAGATTGCCCACGCAACTAAAATTAACATAATAAAATATACAAAAATTTTTTTTTTAATCGTCTGGATTTATTATTATTATTATTATTAATATGCAAAAATTTTAGTTTATTAATTATTTGTGTGTTTAATATTACAAAAAATTGTTGTTATAATAAACAATTATCTAGGTTAGAAGATTAAACATTTGAAGAAAATTGGTGGATATATATAATGTTATATGTGAAAAAAATAGATTATTCATGAATAAAAATTAGAATGTATGCATATGGAAGATATCTTCTTTTGCACAAATCCGTAACTTGTATGTCTTTATAATTTATCAATATTCACTACGGTTCCCTACAAAAATGATTGGTCGTCTTTTTTTTCTTGGATCAAATACGTTTGTAAAATAAATATATTGATCAGACAAGTTGTAGTATATTTTGCTTCTATCGAGACATCTGTTTTATCTCAACAGAAATATTGGAATGTTCTTTGTATTTTATTTCGTTAGAACCTTAAATTGTAAGAAAATAATATTGATGTATGATTGTATTTATTTGTCTTACTCTTTTTATTGTTTTTCTACGATTTTTATCTTTCACATCAATTCATTTGTAAATTATTATGTTTTCCTAGATTCACAATTTGTGAAGGAGTAATGTTTCCTTTCGAGAGTATTAGTTAGGAGATGACTGACAACTTTAACATTCTAACAACTTTAAATTCCTAAAATTAATAATTAATTTTCTCACACCATTTTTTTTGTTAATGTTACGATTCTTTTTATTAAAACTTTTTGTGAATTTTTGTTTTATAATCGTAGTTACCTGTCTAAAGGTTTAAATGTTTTTGTATAGTATATTGATGGGTTTAACAAATAAAATATATATTTTCAAACCATGAAAAGTTTACAATAACACATTTAATATGGAATTATTATTTTTGGTGGATATCAAAAAAAAAAACTGAAATTGGTCATTCTTATGTTACACTTTAATTTTTGGAATTAACTTACATTAAATTTAGCTATTAAATAGTAGGAATTAATTGTTGAAGTTATTAAAACACTTATTTTTTTTTAGTAAAAAAAAAATAAATATCAAATGAATATGTAACACATTACATCTTCTAATTTTAGAAAATCTTTAAAATATTATATAATATACGTAGAGATTTTGTAGTTTTGATCTATCGGTCTTTACCAAAGATTTTAGCTATCTCGTTATATATTCACCCTCGTATAAAAAGACTCGATAAAGTGTCGCTATTGTGTTTGACCCACACAAAAAAAGTGTCGCTATTGTTTTTTTATACATACTTAAGAATTTAAGATCATTGTAGGTCGAAACCTAAACTAGTTTCCGAAATCTATAAAATTTCGGGTACTCTTGCTATTTAAATAATTTATGATGGCCAACCAAAATGGTTAGTAAACCAAAATGGTTAGTTAATTTTACATTTGAAGAAATTCACTCTCTAATATGCACCAACATAACGAACCTCCAACAGTGTAAAATCAGCAGTCCATTACCACTTGATTATATGAGCTATTGTTTATGATATTCTAATATATTCTTAGCATTCAAAACTTGTAATATTGGATATCTTATCGATAAGATTGAATAACATGCCAAACCTTCTCGTACAATCAACTATGTGAACTAACAAGGTCCCTAACCCAAATTATTAGAAACAGAAGAAAGATGTTGGGACTATATTATTTTATCAAAACAAAATTTATAGAGTTATTAATTTATCGGTAAAAAAAAAAAACCATAATCTTCTAAGTTTTCTTTTATTTAAAATGTTTTTTTTGTCACGATTTTTTTTTTTAAGCTAGATTTTTCTTAAATTTTCCTTTATGTTTGCTTTATTTTTTACATTTAATGTTTTCATATTATTTTAGCTAAGGTTCTTTTTTTCTTTTGATTTCTCTTTATTTGTGTTTACTACATCCAATAGTGATTGAGTTCTAAAGAAGTTTCAATTTTAAGGGAAGAACTGAACAACACTAAAATCATATCATGTTTATAATTTATATATTAATTATTGATTTATGTATTAGTGGGACTATATATTTACAAAGAATTTTTTCCAAAATTTTTTTTTTTATTATTTTATCGAATTGAGTTATATTTCGAATTAGCCCAACTCGAACAGCATAAATTTATTAACTTATTGTGTTTATTAATTTATAGGTTTCTATTGTGTATTGATTTTTCTCATCTCTCTCTTTTTTTATATAATAAAATATAAATAACCGTAACTACATTCAAATCACAAACTTGAACTCTGTTTTTTATAAATATGACTAAATTGATTATCTTCATGATTTTTCTTTCTTGGTGGTTGTCATTGGCGAGGACGATGGAGATGCAGTGCTGGAACCCTCGACAACCTTCCAACCACATCCACCTTGCTGGTCCACACAGCTTCATTACATATTGCAAATGGAAATGAGTGGAATGCAACCGCACGAACCACCGGGTCATCTCCATCAACATTTATGGTTTATCACTTAGTGTAGTCATCTCACCGGCCATCAAGTCCCTTCTGTTGGAAGAGAATAAGAAAAGAAAATAAAATCTAGAAAACCTTTTTATTTTCGACAAGTTTACATCAAAACATGATACACATTTATATACAAAACCAAGAGACACACAGGTGAAGAGTTGTGTCTCTTTCTCCTTGTAAATCTTAAACTAAATAACTACCTTAATCTAAAAGTCACGATTCTTAACAAAACACCGTTTGATATAACATACTAATTTAATTAATTAGTATACAACCAAAGTCAATTATAAACTAACACTCCCTCTTTATTGATTTTCGGTTTCACTCCAAGATTCTTCCTTAGTTCTTTAATCCTTGTTGTGCTAACACCAACTCAGTCAACACCATATTCTTGAGAGAATCATTCGGAGACCAATCTCACTACTTGGTTGGATTTCCAGTCGCATCCGTCTTGATGTGATATATCCACTTCACCATTTGTGAATTAACCTCTCCTTCTTCTTCTTCAAATGTCATGTCTCTTGACATCTCATGCGTGAATCTTCTCTCTGTCTTCTTCAGTTATCTTTATAACCGCTCTGTTTTCCAATTAACACCTTCTTGTCAATTGTTTATCCTTCAAACATTAGAACTCTAGCGTTTTCTCTTACCCGCGAACTTTCTCCATGTCTCCTTCAAGTCTCTCGTGAGCTTTCCGCACGACTCTGATACCATGTTGGAAGAGAATAAAAAAAGAAAATAAAATTTGGAAAACCTCTCTTTATTCTCGACAAGTTTACATCAAAACATGATACAAACTTCTATACAAAACCAAGAGACACAAGTGAAGAGTTGTGTCTCTTTCTCCTTGTAACACTTAAACTAAATAACTACCTTAATCTAAAAATCACGATTCTTCAAACACCTTTTGATATAACATACTAACTTAATTAATTAGTATACAACCAACAATTATAAACTAACACCTCCCTGAACTTTCTGAGATCTATCTCCAAAACAACAAGCTCAATGGCGAAATATCAAAGCTTTCAAAACATGTAAAATTCGTTTACAAATCAGGGAACCCTTTGCTCATACACAAGTCAGGAGATAATGGAATCACTATAGATATAGTCATTAAGAGCATACCCAGAAGAGACGGATACATTTTGTGAGCTAAGCGAATACGTGTTCAGTAGAACGAGTACAGCCCAAATTTGACTTCAAACCAACTCTATTAGAAGTTTAACTCAAAGATCTATCTTGTCCTCAAATTAAATGAAATTCCAAGTTGATTAAGGCCTGAATCGAATGGCAAACTTCTAGTGCTTTTGTTTTGTCAAACTTGGGAAAATGCATATCTTGTAAATATTGCGACTTTTATGATTCTTTTGACTTGCCTGAATGGTTGTAGCGTGGTTTACAGTTTTTTTTTTTTTTATTACATCTTTATTGATTGTTACCCCTAGAAGACTAAAACTACAAATATTATTTCTAAAGGCATAAATCTCTAACAAAATGCATTAAAAAAAATATTGGAAACTATAATAAAATAAGTAAAATGTAGTTTATATCAGGTGATGTGTATCCGACCATTGTTAACAGTAAGGGAAATAGTTAGAATTGACGCAGACAATAAGAGAGAAAAGTTACAACTCGATATACATAGAATGATTATCGATAATTTTTTGGATTATGAAAAAAGCATAATCTAACAATATATTCGATTTTCAAATTCTAGATTTTGTTTGAAGATTTTTCAGTTTGAAAATTTTGAATATTCAGTTTCTTTAATTTTGGAATTTCTGAACTAATTTAGAATTGATTTACTAAACTTTGTAAAACATATAGAAAACAAAATACGTATTCTGCCATTAGTAAAACTAACTTTGTAGATGACGCATTGTACATTTTGTTAACAAATGTTAGACAAAATGTTCTAACGTTGTCTAACGTTTGTAGAACATAGAGAAAAGTACGGACGATCTATTCTAAAATTGGTTTTCTAATTTTAAAATTCTCTTTTAAACTTTGTAGAACGTAAATGAATCACTTCACAAAACATGTACAATGCATAGATTACATAATTTGAACGTTTTAAAACATGTATAAAATTAAGAAGGTGTATTATAAACAAAGCATAATGAATTTTAGCAATCCCAAATTTAATCTATCAATTACAAACCAACAATTACACTTTTGACAAAAAGTCATAATCCTTTGTTTCTCACGTGTTTGACAAAATAAAAAAAATTTAAAATTGATTTTATATTTAATAAAAAATAATTTATGTATAAATGAGAATTTTGAAATAAAGGTATATATGGACAAATTGTAAAAAAAACATCCTTTTTTTTTTAAATCGTATGGATTTTGTATTAAACTTGAAGGTGAAGAGTCAAACATAGCAAAAAGGTCTGAAACCATAAAAACAAGAAAAAAACAACACATTGCATCGACTTCCAATGTCAAAGGGTAGGATGCTAAAACCGAGCTTCTCGGAGAATCAAATCGTGGAGCTAAGACGGACCTCCTGCAGCCATGTATGAATTATGAATTAAATCTTCCGTCTCGCGTCTGTAGCTATCTCTCTTGCAATCGACTTCGCACGCTGAACCTCAAGGTCAAAAGAATAACAACGAAAACCTGCTTTTAATCGGTATATATGTTCTGTAAATGCTCTATATCGAGGCCACTCTTTCGGTTTTGTCAAAGCCTCATAAGCTGCCGACAATCTGAAGCAATCAGCACATTCTCAAAGTGCATATCTCTCAATTTCTGTAGAGATTATACACCTAAACTCTACAATGATTCAATTTCAGAAAAAAAAAACATATTTTATTTCTAATTTTCCAGTTCAAGAATACATTTTTGTAACATAACATTTTTAATCGAACATTCTTTTATTAAAGTATTAGCATCATTTGGAACATTTTCTTAAACAAAAATGAGAAAAAACATTTGGTTTATTTGTCTATCTCATTTATCATCTCTTCTATTCATGTTGCCAAATGATTACGCCGCTGGTTTAGTTAGTGTGACATCTCTTCTCCTTAATCCTTTATTTAGACTAAAAAAAATCTCTTTATCCAATCATTGCACATGCCTCCCAATTTTCCTATCCACTAAAACATCAATCTTTATTTTTTCCTTTTTTATGTGACAGCCATAGACACATAGGTCAAATACATGGCAGCTCCAGTCTCTCTCTGGCTTATGTGTTTAAACAAGACCTGCAATTTTTTCAGATGATTTGGGGATTTGTAGTTTTTAATAAATACAAAAGAAGAATAGATCCATGTGCTCTAAGAATCTTTCTCAAACTCTCTTATCATTTATGGAGCCCCTTCTCTCATCAATCATCATCAAAGTGTTCTTTGTTTGTTACTCAACTGTTTCTCTTTTGATTCATTACTCACTTTAAGTCTTTTGTTTGTTTTAGAACACTTCAAAAAGCAAAATCTCTTAAACCATCTATTTGCTCTGTCTTGTGTTTTCTTGTTGAATAACTGATTTTGTATCTTCCAACACAAGAACAATAAGCTCAAGATGCTGCAGATTATTGGTAAGTACCAGTCGAGATCATCATGCCGGTACCAGAAGCTTAGTCATGATCATTATGAAAAGGTTACGAAAAGAACTATAAGACTTAAGTCGGGGAAGAAGCTAGATCGCCGGTCAAAAGGGTTCAGACTAAACCGACCGAGGAGGCTAGTTCTTAAGGCACTGGTTTTACCTAGAAGGATCTTGAGCATTTACGCGCGGATTGCAGACAAATTGAAGAGAGAAGGTTTATATCCCAATCTCACTCTCTCGTCTCATTGGGGCTTCCCTGTTGTATCAGATAAAAGGCTCCGATTTTGACATGGGTCTGTGACTTTGCACATAGACACAAAAAGAGATAAGTAACAGAGGAATAATGGAATTGTAAGACAATATTATGTTTTTGTAGCTGTGATGTTTTGAAATGGAGGTAAAATAAGAACAAGGTTTAATTTGTCTTTTTTGTCTTTTTTTTTTTTGTCATAGTTGAGAGCAAGTGGAAGAGTGAGTCTTCTCTACTTTGTTAATTAGTGCCTATCAAAATTTTACGAGATGTACCAAAATTAATGCAAAGCCCAATAATGAAATGAAGATAATCTATATCTATAAAATAAATTTTTCTCATTTCTCCTTGTGCCATCTCATCATCCACATAATTAATACATAAGTTCTTTTACTTCTTTTTAATTTCTTTTTAATCTTAAAATTAATACACATACTAATTATATAATTGGTTTTACCATTATGAAAGAATTTGAAAAGTCATTGTTCATTTCTAAACTAAATAAGAAAACAAAAAAACTTATACATATATAGTTCATTGAAATAATTATAATTTTTTTAAAAATTATACTAATATATTACATACTTTTTAATTGAGTAAAGTTTTATCGCAAATATTATAAAAAAGCTAAAATAGTAAACAAGTCCTCAAAAATAAACAAATAAATTAATCTAGAACTGAATTCATAAAACAAAGTATAAACTGGTAAATCTTATATCTAATAAAGGAATTAAAAAAATTAAAGTATACTTAAAACAATAATTTCATACATAAGTACATGACTAAAGGGAATAATAGAATACAAACATCTATTTTTGTTAGAAACAAAGTAAAGGTATTTACATGAAAATATAATATAAGAAAGAAAAAAAGATCGTTATGTTTTGTGATTTTATTTTTAACCAAAAGAAAAATTTAAATATAATTAATACATAATAGAAACCTAAACTGAAAACAATACGAGATGAAACAAAAGTAGATACAAATTTTAACCTCACAAATATTCTATTTTTAAGTCTTTTGGGCCAAATGTAAACGGAAGTAGATTTTTAGCTATGAGATATTATGTTTATTTTTAATGTCTGAATTTTATTCCTGAATAAAAGAAGAAATGAAACCAAAATTTGCAGAACACAACTCAAAACAACATGAAACAGAGCATCAAGATCATAATGAAAAAGGTTTATATTCATCATAATCAAGAGGTTTTAATCAATTTTCAAATTAAAATGGTTTTAAATATAATTAAATTTGCAAATTTAGAACCAAAGTATACCTATATTGTTTTGTTAAACATACTATTATTAGGACAAAACCATGTTGGAAATCAAGTTATAATAGGATACATAAACATTGGTACATATATATTTATCACGATAAAAAGTGAATAAATAAGCTAAAATATTTATTTGCGCATCCTATTACCAATATTTTGGGGAAAAAAAAATTAAAATAAATTTACGATAAAACACGCGCGTATGCGCAGATATTCAACTAGTATAAACTAAAAAAAACCTCTAAAACATCTTATAAAAATGAACAAAGATAATATAACTAGGATATTCATATTCAAGGGACCTTAATCACTCTAAAACCTGCGATGTGTCATGTTTCTATTGCAGCTCGAACTTGAGTGTGTGTTAATGCTCTTTGAGTTTCAAGTACACTAGACCAATATCCACGCATACGCGCGAGTTTTCTTTTTCATATATGCATATATGCTGCTTTTCTTTCTTATAAAATGCTTCTTTCTAATTTTTCAGATATATGAACATTCCGTTGAGAAGAAAGTTTGTTCTTGTACACCTAAATTTAAAAAATGCATGAAAATAGTACATGATAAATCTCAGTAACTTGAAAGATAATAATGAATCATTATTTTTGCAGATGTTGCAGCAAAAAAAAAAACAAATATAAACATGATCTAAACTTTTGCGGAGCTTGAGTGTTGTATTTTCAAGTCTTAAAGAACTAATTAAAACCAGAGAAATAACTGAAAAGAACTTGTTGATGGTAATTGCAAGTAACACTTATACAACGAAGATCAAGTAACACTTACTCTCCTCCTTTGCCAATGTCTTCTTTCTCGATCCAATCCATTTTCTTTTTCTTAACGGTTAAATAATTTTTTTCCAAGACAATAAAAAAGGTGAGAGATAAATCATGAGTGCGGAAAAACAACATTGACGACAATGTTATTCAAGTTCCTCTACAATCTTTTTGGCTTCTCCTTTGACATGATGGTTCTTCCATTGAAGGTGTCCATTGCATTCATGTAAAACCCTCAAGATTTTATAATAATCAAAACCCATGTTTTTAAGACTCGGAAAACCATGTCTTCTATAAGTGCTTAGATCATTGAGATCCTAATCGAAAATGAGGATGTATAAGATTATCGACAAAATTTCACTTTCGTCGAGTCTTCTTTAATGTATCCTTGATCAAATATCATCTTCCATCGTTGGATATATCTCCACTTGCTCACGGTGAGGATTGCATGAGCAAGTTTATCAAAGAAGAGCCAAATTGTTAGCTACAAAGCATCAAAAACTTGTATCCAACTATTATATAGTGATCTAGCTTGTCATCAATTTTGGACATAAAAAACCAAATAAATTCAATGCACCAAACATAGAAAAAGAGATGAAGCATTCCAGTAGAGAAGATGAATAGACGAATGTTTTATTTTGATAATTTAATTCGAGTTTTAATATTTTAAGAGAAAAACTTAAAAAGGGACACATGCCACATAAAAGGAGAGGGTTCCTTCTCCTTTCATATATATGATTATATATTCATTCCGTTTTATGTTCTTATAGATCATGTATTAGAAGTTTTGTCTTTGTTTCATTTGATTTGATTTTTCAAGTTTTCGTACAAATAAATTAAATATATTTGATTTTATTACGTATTCTTTTTAAATTTGGTTGAATTGTTTTTTATTAAACATTAAATGATATATTTTATGAAGAAAAATATACCGTAAACGTATATAATTTCAAAACCACAGATTCACATTTTCCCACCAAAAACACAATCGTTTTTCTAGCCAAAACCCTAAAATCATGTTTTTTCATCAAACCCCAAAAATCACTTTTTTGTCAAAACCGCGAAATCGCATTTTCCAGCCAAAATCGTGTTTAAATTGAAAATTTTAAATAGTGTCATAACAATGAATAACTATATAATAATATTTCAAAAAAATAATAATAATTTTTTAAGAAAAAATGTAATATACAAAACTCATTTTTATTTAATATAAAAGTCTAAAATACAAAGCTCATTTTATATATTTGTCATTTTTGAAAAAAAGTCTCTTCTTATCTTTTGTAAGTGTTATATTATCTTTTGTAACTATTCTTAATTTATGATTTAAATAACAATATTTTATTAAGTAAATTTGGTTTCACGTGTTTAACAATATAAAGAGACTTGTGGATTTTAATATCCAAAAATGAATTTTAAGCCAATGCTTTGTTTACAAAAACAATTGTCAAATTTAAATCTATATCTTAGTAACATGTTCAATAAGTTTAAACTTTAAATTATTTGCTTAATATCTTACAGGGTTTGTTCAGGGCCAAGACCTAAACCGGTTGTTTAAAATCTGACAAGGCTCATTCAGGGTCAAGACTCATTCAAGGCTACGCTTTCAAATTTCAGGGATGTGTAGCCCTATTTAGCATCCCTACTGATTTGTGTGCTTTCTTAAATTTCTTATATATACAAGGGCACAAAAATGAGTAGAATTAGTTTGTATGGTATTAAGGATTAATAGTTGACAAGAAATGAATAGACTAGAAATGCCGATCACCTAGTTTGATATAATTGCTGGAGATTAAGCGTGACTGGTAAAGCATCAATTAAGGGAGAGAAAAGAAAAAGGCAAGAAGAGAGATAGCATGATAAAGGAGCTGAGATGCCTTTACAGAACATGAAAAACTTTACAAAATAGAATGTGATGATTTGTGACAACCACCTCGTTTTTTTTAATATGTGCTATAATGGGAAGCAACACATTTAAAGATTGAATCTTGTCTGTAAAGTAACCAACTTTTTTTGTCACTTTGAGAGAATAAAAAGAGTATCATTATAAATCATGTAAAGGGTTGGTGAAAGTCATCACAATTTCTACAAACTCTAAGAGAAACTGATGTGACAATTGAAGAAGGAAGAAGGTTATATGAGGAGTTTGGTGTATAGGAAGATGTGGTGGGTTGTACATCGAAGGAAGAACAAGAAAAACTTACACCGTGATTGCGAGGTATATGAAAATAAACCCAAGATTTTGGATCCATATATTTTCGATATATATCGAGATGAAAATTTAAAAGGTGTTGTGTTATGACAGACTAAGAGGATATGTGAGTTGGGGAAAGACTTGGAGGAGATATTAAAGGGCAGGCTAGAGACGATCGAGGAAGAACCCGAAGCAGAAGAGCGAGAGCGGTTAGGAGAATCGCAGAGGCCAGTGTTGGTTAAGGCTAAGATGAAAGTGGAGAAAGGAAAGGCAATAGTAAAATCAAAAGTGAAGAGTGGGAAAGTGTTCTACATGTTGTGTGTTATTGGCTTAGCCTCTAAACGAGGTTTTCGTGATCTTGTTCTTCACTAAACCCTCTCAATTCCTAATTCTTCTTCTTCATGATTTTTCTTTTATTTTCTTGACTGTGGATATATATATATGTGTGTATTTATTTTGGTTATACTAGTGGTGTAACAAAGTTTTGTGTTTGTTTTTTTTTCTCTAGTGGACTATTCTCTGTATATGTAATTCAACACATAGAACTTGGTACACTATAATTCAAACGTAAGATTTAGCCCGTGCTAGCAGCTCAACGGACGAAATCGGGCTCTAAATGAGAAAGGTACCGAGTTCGAGCTTTGACGATAGGGAAGGAACTAATATTAACCTGTTTTTGTCTTTGGCTCGAAGAAATTACGGACCTATACCCAAAACTACTTCATTTTTATAAAAGAAAATATTCTTCTTTTTATATCCAAATTTGATTGTTGCTCTTTCGAGTTGGAAGCTAGTTGCTCAAATTCAGTGGCTCGAGATATTGCGAAGAGTGTATTAAGGGATGGTATGTTTCAGTCCTACTTAGCCTTAGGAGGGCCGGCTTGGTTGGCCGACCGGATTGCTTGAAAGGCGTCACAATAGTTTCTTTTTATCTTTCCTTTAGGATATGAGCCTGTTTTCTCAATTCTACTTGTTTTCTTCTGTATTTGGACCATGTGGTCTTGTCTCTTGATACGTTTCGATGATTTGCAATAACTCCAGCGTTAAAAAAAAAAAAAAAACTACTTGGTTAAATAATAATAATAAAAGTCTAGGATTTGATTTGTTGTATCATGATGACCCCTTGTAAAAGCTATTAAGACTTAAGAGATCCTCTTAACCTTTCCAAAGCTAAAAACTATTATCTCGTTTTCAACTTTCAACAAAAGTGTATCTTAATTTCATAGAATTTTAAACAACTTAATTCTGTTGTATTTCTGTATAACATCTTTCCTTTCAGAAATTTCGGCCACAGCGAATTCGATCATACGTACAGCCCAGACCTCAAGCGTCATCGTAGTCCTCCGTCATCATCAAAATCCCACTACAAGCAACGACGTACAGTAAAACCTCTATAAATTAATAACAGTGGGACTACGATATTTTATTAATTTAGCAAAATATTAATTTATCGAGAGATTGATTGGGCCGAAAAACTTAATTTGGGACTTGAAAATTGTATTAATTTAACGAGATATTAATTTATCGAGTATTAATTTATAGAGGTTCTACTGTATCTGATTTGGTGTGAACGTAATGCTCGCATGTTCACCGCGGATAGAGCCTCTACAACATCCATCCAAGCAAGGCTTGACCGTATCATCCACGACCGTCTATTATCCTTCCCAGCTACTTCTTCTTCTGGTCGTTCTCTCCTTTTCTATTTCAGTTGTATTTCTTTTCCTTTTTAAGATTGTTCTTCCCTTTTGTAATAGCTCTCAAATAAGTTGTAAGTAACAATGAAAATTCAAAAATGGTATAAATCTTAACATTTAGACCCAAAAAAACTTAATTCTGTTTTCTTTTTATACCTCTTAAAACAAATTGAAACGAAGGATGTATGACTGAGTCCACACGATTATTCTTGTCACACTTACCGGATGAAAAAAGTTGAAGTCACGATTCAACCATGCATCAACTAACTACCACGAGGCTTACCGGATTAGTATTAACTCGTAAAAGTCATGAACTGGTGAGTTTCTCACATAGTATAAGTTTGTTTTCAAAGTCTTAAATTTTGATCATGAGTGAAATTATGATGAGAAATCTTTTCCTATTTGTGGCTCCTTTGTTTTTCTTTCTTCATACGACTCTTGCTGCAACCGCGCCCGAGCCTCAACCACATCCCATATTGAGACAAAACAACCAAACCACCGACCTTGGTTCTGCCATTTCCGACATGAGAAGGCAATCTTACAATGGTTTTGTCATCCTTCTCCATGTCCTCAACGATACAAATCTCTTCAAGAACGCAGAGGTTACTTTCTTGATGCCTAGCGACAGTGATCTATCCAAAGCGGACATGAGTCAAGAGGATCTTCAGACATTTATCCTAAGACATACGATCCCTGCATGGCTTATGATCAATCACATGCTTCGTTTTCCGAACCAAACTCTTGTTCCTAGTAGCCTCCCTGATAGAATGTTCACCATCACGAAATCCGGAGGGTCGGGGATTTTTGTGAACAATGCGAGGGTTGTTGATCCGAATATTTGTCAAAATTCTCGCATCTCTTGCCATGGAATCAGCGACGTCATTACATTCACCCGAGACTTTTTTCCAACGGCAAAGTTACCACCCAAAATGCTATCACCAGTTCGTGGGAGAATAACTTCGTCAAGGCACTGAAGATCTCTCTTTGTCTCAAAATATTCAGAAGGTGTGAAGATCTTCTAATGTTAACAACCAAAAATAAGAGCCTTACAGATATCTCAAAGTTATGTAAGAGTTGTAGAAAGGAAAATAAATGTAGTGTGACAATTAAATTCAAGACTATGTTGTTGCAAATTAATTAATTTTGTATTTCCAACCTTCTACGTGCTTTTCATAAATATTTAACCAGCCAATAGACGAACGAGCAGGAATAAACTTTACATAAATGAAGTGAAGAGCTCAAATTCACTAGCGCAAGTGCCTCTACGTCTCCACAACCAAATGTCAAAATGAATGTCAAAAGACTCAAAACAAAGTGTTAAGTAAATTAAGGGTCGAGGATATAAATCCAACGGCTAACAAAGTGACGAATATTAGGATATGAAAGATACATATGAGAACATAAACATAGCATCAAAGGAGAAAGCATCCAAGATCCGATCGGAAAACATGACCTTGTTTGATTAAGCGTCTTCATAACATCCAATCCGCGAACTAGACCGAGACAAAGTGCTAATGTGTTCACTCATTTGCACATTAATACTCAACCAAATTAACCATGTGGCTTATCTTCCATCACGAGAAGAGTTCATGAGCTATTAGTATTGGCGTTAGATCTCAAAGGAGATCCGACCCAAGAAACTTACCTGAAAACAAAGGTTGTTTAAGTTTCACATTAAAATATTAAAAAAAAAGGTTCATTCGAATTTGTAAAACTGAAACAAAAAAAATTCGAGTTAAAACTCGACTTTTTGATCTAAAAAACCCTAGCATTCATTCACATCTTTGCTCGGTTTGAGATTATAACTTCTAATTCATCAATAAAAAACCCGCATTCCAATCCGAATTCTTTTGTTTAATCATTTCACCTTCATACTATTAACGATGTTTGCCAAATAATCAGTTCACATACCTGAATCTTACCTTTTTAAAGACTTATCAATATCGTGATAATGAAACTCTTGGGAGAAGCATCTTCGCCATGGCAATATAAACCGTTTGTAGCATGTGCAATTGAAACACTCACCTATAAATTTGCCTACATGGTTATGGTCTAGTGGTAGATGATATCTGAAAATGTGCTAAAACACTCCTCCGAGGTTTGAGTTTCTCCAGAAACAAAAGTCACATCTATGTGGAAAGTTTGGGCTTACACTTTGACCCAAACAGTTTATCTGGTAGTCCGGTAACAGCGATCCGGCTACCCTTTGACATTAGTCGGAAATCATTCTAAACTTGGGTTATACAGTGTGGTGGCCTTTCGAAAAAAAAGTCACTCTATAGCATTCAAGTGCATTTCTATCTGAACTAACTAGATTAGCTAGGGCGGAGGTATGTAGAAACTAGGGGGGTCACATGACCCCAGTAAAATTTTGTTTTTTGTTAATTTGTTTAGTATTTTATCAAGTTCTGTTTTATTATTTGGTATAAATCACATGGTTGACCCTCACCAATTTATCTTATTTTACCGTTTGACGCTACTCACAAGAATTTAAAGCTATGAAATGTCCCATATCTTATGATATTTATTTTTATTTGTTATCATTATTCTCTTATGTGTTGGTCTATAGTCCAGTTTTTTTTTGTTTTTCATATATTCATATCCTATAACGTTTTTATATCATTTTAAAAAAGTTTTTTGATTATTTTTTTATTAAAACTATATTAATTATAAATGACTCCGGTCAAAAAACAGTTTTAGATCCGTCACTGAGATTAGCTGATAAAGTATATAAAAAAAATTATGAATTTATTATATCTTAGAACTTCTTTTAAATCAGTAGTTTGAATACAGCCCAGGCCGGCGGCAGACTCCATGCAGGGCCCATCTGGCAAGGCAAACATTGGTCCTGAGCTTTTGATTCGTTAAAAAAAATGCCTAAAACAGTGATAAGTTTTGTTGTTTTCACTCAACAAACAGTAATAAATTATTAATAACCCTCTTGAGAGAAAGAAAACAGTAACAATAAATAACCTTTCCATTTAATGTTAGGGAACGATGACTCAAAAAAAAAAGAGAAACAAGGATACCGAATCTTAATAAATACTAAATTAGTAAATTAATAAAGTCGTTAAACACGCAATTAATTGAGAGAGAAAGAGAGGAGGAGGAGCCAGCGAAGGTTTTGATTGCAAACCTAGTGAAGCCCTGAAAGAGACGAGAGACACAACAACAACAACAACAACAACAACAACAATTCAATTCAATTCTCTCACCGACCGATCAATCTCTCCGGTAATCGGAAACGGCGTCTGGTTAATGCCTCGGAATCACGGTGAGATTTCGGTGGATGAACAACAGAACGGAGTCGATAACGATAACAAGAAGAAGACGAGGAAGAAGAAAAAGAAGGAAGAAGATGTGAATCAATCGGTAATGCCTTCGATTTCGAAACCCAGGAAGCGATTCATAGACAAGATCAGAAAGAAACCCAAATCACCAAAGATATGTTCTTCTTCTTCGTCTTCACGTTCTGTTGTTGGGTCACGTAAAGGAGGCTGCTTTTCTGTGATGAGACCTCCTCGAAGAAGCAGAACAGGGGAGGAGGATTCGTGTGAGTCTCCGACTTCTGATCCTAACGATGAAAGCTTCACTCATGAGATGCTCAGAGTTATGTTAGAAACCAATGATTTCTGCTCTAATGACTGCAATCCCCATCGGTGATTCTTTAAGTTTGATTATTGGGGGAGTGATTCTTATAATAGATTCTTTTGATTTTGGTTTTTTGTTTTGCTCAATCTGTATAGATTCTTCTTCTTCCTATTCTTCAATGCCTACGAGTGTTTTTTTCCTTCCTTATGTGAATTGGCTTTGTGCAGAGTATCATCAATTCATCATCCATCACTATGATAAGCAATTGTGTATGATTATTGGGTTTTAGTTTTTATGAGATTGAGTTTGTGTCTTTTGCTTTGTAGGAGATGAAGCTCATATTGAGTTCAATGTATAGGTTTTGGATTGTTCTTATGTTCATGATGAATTTGGATGATATTTTGGTCTCTCTCTAATGTTCCAAATGGCAATTTGAACAAGTTCAGGTGCTCTCAAGCCATAGGTCTACTCTAACAGTCTAACTAGTTTAGGATTTGAATGTAGTAGATTATTGATGTTGGCCTGTTGTGATTTGGTTACAGAGCAGTTAGTGAGGAGGCTAGGTTTATAAGGATGTATCGGCAGATTGTTTAGGATGTGTGGATTGTTCTAGGATTTGGCTTCGAGATTTGGTCGATAGTTTGAGAGTCTCTCGTTTATCAAGTTGTTTCTTGTTTTGTGAATTGAATATGAATTGAAGTGTAGTGTTTTTTACAGCTTCTGTTCTTATCATATGAGCAATTACAATGAATCTGTCCAAAACGAAGAGGGACCATTCCCAAGAAGCAGCAGTTTGAGCATTGAATTTCAGTGATATTGCCGGATGAGCATAGTTACTGCCCATTTTCTGTTTCGCCGAGTTGAATACATATTTCTTAAATCTATTGGAGCAGAGTTTGTTTGCTGTGATTGTTTCCTATGAGTCTGACCAATTAAGTTCTACGAGTTGTAATGCTTGATAACTTTTCTGAATTGCCTCTGCATTGAAGGGTTGGAGCTTATGAAGAGTTCAATGCTCATGTTCCAGTGAAGTAAATGTAGTAAACTAGTCGCATTTACTCTCACGAACAGAGAGCTGCAGAGACACTGATGCATCGACTAGTCATAAGCGCACATATAGTCTTTTTGATATACGTCCATTGTTATACCCTTGGGTTGTGATTCTCCAAATGATGTATATAAAGAGAGAAAGAGATTCAATCATACTGCATACGCTTGTCTTATTTCTGAATTTGTGTGATGCTCGTTTGATGAATACCCTTATTTAGTTGTTTTTTTTTTTTTGCAAAACTCTTTTATGCAATGTTTGTAGAAATTAGTGTAGTTTTGCAGGAAGGAGTGGACGGTTCCTTTGATTAGCCGCAAACATAAGATCTCAAGAACTCAAAAACATTTTCTCTTTGTTATTTGATCAATAAGCTTGAATAGGATTGCATTGACCCACTCACATTGTTTTTACTTATCTTTCAGTAAGAGAATACCGATTTTTAAACCTTAGTTCAATCAAAGATGATACTCATTGTTTTTAGATATCTTTCACCAAGAGAATACCAATTTTGAAAGGAAAAACACCATTAACTATTACTTAGTTACACCTCTCAACAAATGTATTTTTTATCCACACAGAACAAAAATTTAATACATCCACACAACAAAAACTTAGTACATGACATGCACGAACAAACAAAACAAAAAAATGTTAGAAAACTTTTTTCTTTTTTTCTTTTCGAAACTTTGTCATTATAGTAATTTTTTTTTTATATTAATTTAGTGGGACTAACCAACAATTCTATAATGGGGTTGGTTAAGATCCCTTAACTCAAAGAAGAAGTGGACATGTGTAACACCTTGGACTATGAATTCATGCCCAAATGTTAGTCAAATTTACATATTTCATTTCTCTTAAAAATTTCTCTTACATTGTTTGGTAAGTAACAACATAATGAACGTAATAATACAACGCCTTGAGAAAGTTTTCACCGTGCCTGTCGCTTCCTCCCGCTTTGCCTTCCTATGAGCCTCCTGATCGGTTTTCCTATCCTTGTAAGCTTGGTAATGGGTGAGTATTGAATACTCAGCAAGACGGTCTACTCCGTCTCACGACCTAACTACCCTAATCTACCCTTTACCACCATAACTTTCACATGATGCCTGAGCAACCATGTGTTACGTAATTCCACACTTAGTCCACCTTGTCAGTTATGTAAGCCCTTCAACGGCCAACTCATAACTGTTACTTATATCACTTATATGGTAACAACGCATGACTCTAACCAGCTCGTTGTTCCCATTTACTTAAACTTAGGATAACTACGCATGCCCCCTGTCCTGATCGTAGCTTCCTCACTTTCACTTATCGTCCGGTCCGTCGGACGTCCTTTACCTAATGACTCCCCGAGTCCTTCCAGCGGTTGGGTCTTCGTGCCACTGTTCAGGCTAAAAACAAACAAGTCAGCGACATGTGCCCATACACACGCCTCTATGCAATGAAATAAGGGTGGCATTGTGCAGCTACTATCCTACCAACTAGTATGCTTTTTCTATTCTAGACTCGCCTCAGGTTCACAATATTTCTCCACTACATTTTAACCTAGTTCTTTATACTAGGTTTTTAATCAATAGCCGAAACATTTCAAACAATACCTTTGCCCCGTATGGTCGGTCCTAGGTAAGCATGACTATCCCATTACGTTACCCATGAGATATCTATGGTCACACGGAGCCGTCCCTGCAGAAAGACAAACATAAGACTAACCATAAATTGTGGATAACTCACGATACCAACTTGCCTCGTGGACAAAACAAGCTTTCACGTGTCTACCCTCTATCCTCGTGGTCGTATGCTTCCTAGGCGAGTTCGTCAAACCTCTTTGACTCTTCTCGTACCAGACCTCACCGGCAGACCTTGAGTCGAGTTGGCTAAGGTAATATTAGTATAAGTACATTCAATGTACTATACGGATAGAGGAATACAGAGAGTTAAACATTTAATATGTTTCTAGTAGAGTGAAATTAGAATCTAATGGATATGAATTGATGTAGATACAATTATTACAAAGTTTCGTTTTTTATTCGTAAAATTCTCATTAAAAAAAAATTTGGATAACCATCATTAAGATTATCCAAGTTGATAACCTGCCTAGATCACATTATTCCCTACCGGACTGGCAAATCCTAACAAACAAGCAAACCATCGGGTAGAAACTACTTCCTATGGAGAGGTAGCTTTACCATAGCTCTATTCCATGGTTTAGTGGTGGTTAGTCAAGGTACCTTCCAGTTTCTCGACTAGTTTCACATTCGACCCATGGTAGCTCCCTCGGTAGGGTATAGCTATGCCAATGCAAGACTTTATTCGGACTCCTGAATAAACTCATTCATCTATACTCCTAAACAAACATAACGGTATGCAAGTGTGAGCTGGGCCATAAATCCTTGACGGAGTCCTTTCCCAGACTCACCAATCAACGAGCCACCCTTGGTCCGGCAAGGCTGAGTCAAGTTTCCTCAAGACATATGATCACCTTTGGAAACCCATAGCCTATGTATCCTAACGATAGTCCAACGTGATGCTAGATTAGTCACCTGCCAAGACCTATCGGTCTTCCCTAGCTTCTTACCAACTTCACTTCTGAGTCCTTAGCCGAATTTTCTTTCGATCCAACTGGATGCTATGCCACTACACTGCAAGCTGAGCTCATGCTAGTCAGATCGGTCCTATGTCACTTCTGGATTGAGGCCACATCGGCTTTCTTTACCGAGCACCTATCTGTGAATGTTAGTTTAAATTTTGGCGGTTATTTTTTGGTCATATGAAGCTTGGTTTAGGATGTTGGTTCGGATTAAGTGGTTTAGGAGAAAACCAGAGCAATGTCAAACCAGCCTAATTAAAGTGAAACCTCTGGTCATGTTAGAGGGTTCTAATCTCTATGCCAGCTTCATATGTCGACAAAAGATCATCTCTTTCCTTCTGAAAATAGTTGCAGAGAGTACCAAGTACTGTTGGAGCTGGAAGGAGCAAAGACTCGCAGGCCCGAAATCGCCGGTTTCAACATGGTTATCAGTGTAATCAAGGGGACAAATGGAGCTAAAGATAAGGCACATCTCATGTGACTTGTCTTGGTAGCTAAGGTGAATCTCTTCTACTTATAGTGTAATGAGATTGTCTCTTGTGTACGTGTGTGTGAGGTGAAAAGAAAAGAGTGTGTAAAAACGATTCAAGAGCTCGATTTGAGCTAAGATCTTAGTGGATTTTCCAGAGTTCATTCTCTGGCCAGACGTAGGTTTCTCTCTTCCCATAGAGAACCGAACTGGTTAAATTCGTGGTGTTGATTTCGTTTTATTGCTTATCTTTACATTTCACAAGTATCACACACGTGAGTTAAATACTGAGAGAGATTGAGAAGGGAAAAACAGAACTCATTAAACTGAGCTAGTTACGTTTGAGGTTTTTTCAGCTAAAAGCTCCATACTGTAAGGTTTGTGTTTTTGTCTCTAATCTCAACAAATTGGTATCAGAGCTCCAGGTTTGGAGGATTTCCATCTCAAGAGTTGAAGAAGATGACTTCAACGAGGGTAGAGGTGGAGAAGTTCGATGGAAAAGGAGATTACATGCTATGGAAAGAGAAGCTCCTAGCACATCTCGAGATTCTAAGCCTTCTGGAAGGTTTAGAAGGAGAACAAGAAGAAGATCTTGTCTCTGAATCGGGTTACACTTCAGCAGATACAGATTTGGACCTCACAGTAGAGAGTCCAAAAGCAGAAACAGAAGCTGGGAAGATTCAGAGCGAAAAGAGGAGAAAGGCGAGGTCTACAATCATTCTAAGTGTTGGTGATAATGTTCTCAGGAAGATCATTAAGCAGAAGACAGCCTCTGGTATGCTCAAGCTTCTGGATAAGCTATACATGGCGAAATCTCTGCCTAACCGAATCTATCTCAAGCAGAGATTGTATAGCTACAGGATGAGTGAAGCCATGAATGTTGAGGAGAATATTAATGACTTCAGCAGGCTCATTACTGATCTTGAACATGTTAAGGTGAATGTGTCAGATGAAGATCAAGCTATTATCTTGCTTATGTCCCTACCAAAGCAATATGATCAGCTTAAGGACACCTTGAAATATGGAAAGAAGTCTCTGTCTTTAGACTCTATAGTTGGCGCCATTAGATCTAAAGAATTAGAACTTGGAGCTAATGGAAAGCTCTCAAGGAATGGCTCAGATGCTCTGTTTGCTCAAGACAGAGGCAGGACAGAAAGGAGAGACAAGGGTCAGAACAAAGGAAAGGGTAAGAGCAGGTCTAAGTCTAGAGACAACAAGAAAGTCTGTTGGATCTGTGGTAAAGAAGGACACTACAAGAAGCAGTGTTTTGTCTGGAGAGAAAAGAATAAGTCTGGCTACAACAGTGGTGGAGAATCCTCTAATGTGACAAGTCACATCGCAGATGCCGCTACTCTTATGGTCTCAGAGGCATTACTAACACAAACTGATGACCTCGGGGACAAGTGGATTCTAGACACAGGGTGTTCATTCCATATGACACCAAGAAGAGAGTGGTTTCTGGAACTGAATGAAGGAAGTACAGGGAAGGTCAGAATGGCGAATGATACATACTCTGAGGTGAAAGGAGTTGGAAACATAAGGATAAAAAATGAAGACAACACAACGGTTCTTCTCACCAATGTAAGGTATGTTCCTGAGATGACCAAGAATCTGATCTCATTGGGTACTTTTGAGGATAATGGATGCTGGTTTCAGTCTAGAGATGGGAAAATGAGAATTAACAAAGGTTGCAGAACACTAGTCAATGGTAGGAAGCAGAATACTCTGTATATACTTGAAGGAACTGTCTTGACTGGGGAAGTTAGCTTATCAGTTGGAGTTAAAGATGAGACAAGGTTGTGGCACAGGAGATTGGGTCATATGAGTCACAGTGGGATGAAGACTTTAGTCAAGAAGGGTTATCTGGACAAGGCAAGGGTTACAGAGATGGATTTCTGTGAAGATTGTGTGTATGGGAAAGCACACAGGGTCAGCTTTGGTACTGGAAAACATATTACAAAGGAGAAACTTGACTACATTCACTCAGACTTGTGGGGATCTCCTAATGTCCCCCTGTCACTTGGTAAGTGTCAATATTTTATCTCATTTATTGATGATTACTCAAGAAAGACATGGATCTATTTTCTGAAAACGAAAGATGAAGCTTTTAGAAGGTTTGAAGAATGGAAGATCATGGTTGAGAATCAGTTAGGGAGAAAGATAAAGACACTAAGGACTGATAATGGACTTGAATTCTGTAACAAGGGATTTGATGATCTCTGTAAAGCACAAGGCATTGTAAGGCATAAGACTTGTGCTTACACTCCTCAGCAAAATGGAGTCGCAGAGAGAATGAATAGAACCATTCTCAACAAGGTGAGAAGTGTATTGAGTGAATCAGGATTACCCAAAAGTTTTTGGGCTGAAGCTGCATCTTCTGCAGTGTATCAAATCAATAAGTCACCATCATCTGCAGTAGGTTTTGAAGTTCCTGAAGAGTTATAGACAGGATCAAGACCAAGATATGAAGAACTGAGGGTATTTGGGTCTGTTGCCTACGTTCACAGTGATCAAGGGAAGTTGAATCCTAGAGCCAAGAAAGCCATCTTTGTGGGATATCCTAGTGGAGTCAAAGGGTACAAGTTCTGGCTTCTAGAAGAGAGAAAATGTGTGATCACCAGGGATGCAACATTCCAAGAAGAGATGATGTACAAGCATCTAAATGACTCATCTAAGATAAGTTCTAACTCTAAATCTTCTATGATATCTCTTACCTATGAAACGAATAATGGAAGATTTAATGATCTAGGTGGAGACGAGGAAGAGTTAGAACAAGATCAAACTGATCAAGAAACTGATGAACCAGTTCAGAACATTGATGAACAAACTCAAGCAAGGGAAATCGAGGAGAGTAGTCCTCAAGACAGTGAAGAAATTCAGAGCTATCAGTTAATCAGAGATAGAGAAAGGAGAATATCAAAGCCAAACCCCAAATATAATAATTTGGTGGAGATGGAAGAAGATGACTGTGGTTTTGCATTGACAATCACTGAAGATGGAGGGTTTCCAGAGCCTTGCTGCTATGAGGAAGCAATGCGAGACAAGGACAGTGAACTGTGGAAAGAAGCTGCAGATGATGAGATACAATCTCAGCTGAAGAATCAAACTTGGATCTTAGTGAAGAGGCCAAAAGAAGGAAAAGTGATTGGTTGCAGATGGATCTTCACAAGGAAATCTGGGATTCCAGGAGTTGAGAAACCAAGACTGAAAGCTAGGCTGGTAGCCAAGGGTTATTTGCAGAAAGAAGGGATTGACTATCAGGAGATCTTTTCACCTGTGGTAAAACATGTCTCAATCAGGCTCATCTTATCATATGTGGTTAATTTTGATTTAGAACTGGAACAGATGGATGTCAAGACGGCATTCTTGCATGGAAATCTTGAAGAATACATTCTGATGGAGCAACCAGATGGTTATCAGAATGGTAAAGATGAAGTTTGTCTCTTGAAAAAGTCTCTCTATGGACTTAAGCAAGCTCCAAGACAGTGGAATCAAAGATTCAACACCTTCATGATGAGTTCAAGTTATCAGAGAAGCAAGTACGATCATTGTATCTACTATCAAGAGGTTGGTGATGGTTCTTGTATCTATTTACTGCTATATGTCGACGATATGCTTATAGCTGCTAAAGATAAGAAGAAGATTCAAGAACTTAAGGAACTTCTGAAAAAGGAATTTGAAATGAAAGATTTAGGAGAGGCTAAGAAGATCCTAGGAATGGAAATCAAGAGAGACAGAGTTAGAGGAACACTGGAAGTTTCTCAAGAAGAATACTTGTGGAGAGTATTGAAGACTTATGGAATGGATGATTCAAAACCGGTTACAACTCAACTGGGAGTACACTTCAGGTTAAGGGCAGCAACAGAGAAAGAACTCCTAGCTCAAGAGGAGTACATGAGATCCATTCCATACTCCAATGCAGTAGGAAGTATTATGTACTCTATGATAGGCACCAGGCCTGATCTTGCTTATCCCCTCTGTGTGATAAGCAGATACATGAGTGGTCCACTAAAGCTGCATTGGGAGGCTGTAAAATGGGTAATGAGATACATCAAAGGAACACAAGACCTGAGATTGTTTTACAAGAAGCAAGAGAATGTGGAGATAAAGGGATTTTGTGATTCTGATTATGCGGCAGATTTGGACAAGAGAAGATCAGTCACTGGCTATGTATTTACTGCAGGAGGAAATGTGATCAGTTGGAAATCAGGACTTCAGAAAGTGGTAGCTCTTTCTACTACAGAGGCTGAGTATATGGCACTGACAGATGCAACAAAGGAAGCACTTTGGTTGAAGGGTTTATCAGAGGAGTTGGGTTTCAAACAAGATCATGTTGAGGTTTTATGTGATTCACAAAGTGCAATTGCACTTGCTAAGAATTCTGTGCATCATGAAAGGACCAAGCACATTGATGTGCGTTTGCATTTCATCAGGGATGAGATTGCAGAAGGAAACATCAAGGTAACTAAGGTATCAACTGTGTCTAATCCTGCAGACATTTTTACCAAGACAGTACCAGTGAGTAAGCTTCAACATGCTTTGGAGTTACTCAGAATTACAAGCCACTGAGGTGGGAAGGAAACCAGAGATTGGAAAATCCAGGTATACTAAGATAAAGGAATCAAGTTGGGAATATAGAATTCAAACTAAGGTGGAGTTTTGTGAATGTTAGTTTAAATTTTGGCGGTTATTTTTTGGTCATATGAAGCTTGGTTTAGGATGTTGGTTCGGATTAAGTGGTTTAGGAGAAAACCAGAGCAATGTCAAACCAGCCTAATTAAAGTGAAACCTCTGGTCATGTTAGAGGGTTCTAATCTCTATGCCAGCTTCATATGTCGACAAAAGATCATCTCTTTCCTTCTGAAAATAGTTGCAGAGAGTACCAAGTACTGTTGGAGCTGGAAGGAGCAAAGACTCGCAGGCCCGAAATCGCCGGTTTCAACATGGTTATCAGTGTAATCAAGGGGACAAATGGAGCTAAAGATAAGGCACATCTCATGTGACTTGTCTTGGTAGCTAAGGTGAATCTCTTCTACTTATAGTGTAATGAGATTGTCTCTTGTGTACGTGTGTGTGAGGTGAAAAGAAAAGAGTGTGTAAAAACGATTCAAGAGCTCGATTTGAGCTAAGATCTTAGTGGATTTTCCAGAGTTCATTCTCTGGCCAGACGTAGGTTTCTCTCTTCCCATAGAGAACCGAACTGGTTAAATTCGTGGTGTTGATTTCGTTTTATTGCTTATCTTTACATTTCACAAGTATCACACACGTGAGTTAAATACTGAGAGAGATTGAGAAGGGAAAAACAGAACTCATTAAACTGAGCTAGTTACGTTTGAGGTTTTTTCAGCTAAAAGCTCCATACTGTAAGGTTTGTGTTTTTGTCTCTAATCTCAACACTATCAACCTGCAACACAACCTCTATCAGGTCGTGTATCGAGTTCTATCGGGACGCAGCACGATCGCTATCGAGACACGGCACGAAACTCTGTCGATACGTCTTTACTGTCCGTAGCCAAACTTTGCCGATAAATTGGATATTATAAAAAGTTATCAAAAGTTCGACTATAACATTAGTTCAAATCCCAGTTGATATTAAAAAATTCAAAGGTGTATACTTTTATATGGAAAAGTGGTAAAAGGCAATTGTAATAAGGAAAATCGCCTCTAGTTTTAACTTTTAACCCTTCAACTCTGAAAACACTTTAGTACTAAAACCCAACCCTACGACTATTCCGTCTTTTATCGAATTCTTTTGGCCGCCCGTTGTTTCTCCTCTCTCAAACCCAAATTCATTGCTCAATCGCTCCACATAAATATCTAAATCTGCGTTTCCTGGATTTGGATTCAGATCCAACTCGCCAAAGTAAGAAGACGAAGATGGATGAGATAAAGCTTTCGTTCCCACCGGAGAGCCCACCGCTTTCGGTCATCGTCGCCCTCTCTCTCTCAGCCTCGCCGGTGACTATTGACTCCTCCGCCGCAACCGCCGTCCCTTCTTTTGTCTTCTCCGACGGGTACTTTCCTTTTCCCGTTATTCCTTCTATAATCCTGTCTTCTTCTTCTCCTTCTTTCTGAAACTTATAAACCCTTTTCTTTTCTCCGATTTCTGGATTCAGGCAGAAATTGAGTGGGGCTTCCGTTCTTCTTCGCTACGTTGGTCGATCCGCGAACACGGTTCCCGATTTCTACGGCTGCAATGCTTTTGATTCGTCTAAGGTCTCGACTCTTGTACCAAACTATTTTCATACTTCCACGAATCTTTCTCTCATGTAGATGCTAAATCCTTAGTTTTTCTTCTTGCTTTGTGGGTTATTATCAGATTGATGAGTGGGTAGATTACGCTTCTGTCTTCTCCTCTGGTTCAGAGTTTGAGAATGCTTGTAATCGTGTCGATAAGTTCCTGGAGAGTCGGACTTTTCTTGTTGGCCATTCTCTTTCCATTGCTGATGTTGCTATTTGGTCAGCTCTCGCTGGTAAAAATTTCATTATCTTGTTATGAATTTGGCTGAATCAAGATGGATTCCTCATTATTTGAAGCGCTCTTGTTATTGTCTTCACTAAGGTTAAGACTGTTTCTTTTTTTGCAGGAACCGGCCAAAGATGGGATAGTTTGAGGAAATCGAAAAAGTACCCGAGTTTGGTGAGATGGTACAATTCCATACTAAACGAATACAGCGAGTCCCTCAGTGAGGTATTAGCAACATATGCTGCGAAAAAGGGATCAGGGAAGCCTGTTGCTGCACCCAAGTCCAAAGATCAACAACAAGCTCTGAAAGCAGATTCACAGGATAAAGGAAAACCTGAAGTGGACTTGCCGGGTGCAGAAATTGGTAAGGTCCGACTCCGGTTTGCTCCTGAACCGAGTGGTTATCTTCACATTGGACACGCCAAGGCGGCATTGATGAACAAGTATTTCGCAGAGCGCTACCAAGGGGAACTGATTCTGCGTTTTGATGATACTAACCCTGCAAAAGAAAGCAATGAGTTTGTGGATAATCTCATCAAGGATGTTGGGACATTGGGGATCAAGTATGAGAAAGTGACATACACTTCTGATTATTTTCCTGAGCTGATGGAAATGGCTGAGAAACTGATGCGTGAAGGTAAGGCATATGTTGACGACACACCAAAGGAACAGATGCAGAAAGAGAGGATGGAAGGGGTTGATTCGAAATGTAGGAACCATAGCGTGGAGGAGAATTTGAAGCTATGGCAGGAAATGATTAAGGGAACTGAGAGAGGATTACAATGCTGTGTTCGTGGGAAATTGGACATGCAAGACCCTAACAAAGCCATGCGAGACCCGGTTTATTATCGATGCAATCCTATGTCTCACCACCGTATCGGGGATAAGTATAAGATATATCCAACATATGACTTTGCTTGCCCATTTGTCGATTCCCTTGAAGGTATAACCCATGCCCTTCGGTCTAGCGAGTATCATGACCGGAATGCTCAGTATTTCAAAGTTCAGGACGACATGGGAATGCAAAGGGTTCGGATCTTTGAATTCAGCCGGTTGAATCTGGTTTACACTCTTCTCAGCAAGCGCAAGCTTCTCTGGTTTGTCAATGAGAGATTGGTTGATGGGTGGGATGATCCTCGCTTCCCGACAGTCCAAGGAATTGTTCGCAGAGGTTTGAAAATCGAGGCTCTAATCCAATTCATTCTTGAGCAGGTGAGCTTTTCTTCTCGTTGTTGCTAGTCTCTTTCAAATGTTCTTCTGGCTCATTTAAGTTATGTGATTTTTAATGTTTCAGGGGGCTTCAAAGAATCTAAATTTAATGGAATGGGATAAAATTTGGTCTATTAATAAGAAAATAGTTGATCCTGTGTGCCCTAGACATACGGCTGTGATTGATAAACGGCGTGTACTGCTGACGTTAACAAATGGTCCTGATGAGCCATTTGTCCGCCTAATACCAAAGCACAAGAAATTTGAAGGAGCTGGAGAAAAAGCAACCACCTTCACTAAGAGCATTTGGATCGAGGGAGCTGATGCTAGTGCTATATCTGTTGATGAGGAAGTAACTTTGATGGATTGGGGAAATGCCATAGTGAAGGAAATCAGCAAGGACGATGAGGGTAATGTTACTGCGTTATCTGGTGTTCTGAATCTCCAAGGATCTGTGAAGACTACAAAGCTGAAGCTCACATGGCTTCCTAACACTAATGAGTTGGTCAATCTCACATTAACAGAGTTTGATTATTTGATCACGAAGAAGAAGGTAAGAATTGGTTGATGCATTTGTACATTGTTTCATCTCTGAAAATCACTGATTTTTTTTGTTTGTTGCAACACAGCTGGAAGAAGAGGAAGATGTTAGTACGGTTGTGAATCCTGTCACGAAGAAGGAAACATTGGCACTCGGTGATTCGAATATGAAGAGTCTCCAGCGTGGGGATGTGATTCAGCTTGAAAGGAAAGGTTATTTCAGGTGTGATGTGCCATTTATCAAATCGTCAAAGCCCATCGTCTTATTCTCGATTCCAGATGGAAGGCAACAACAGACAATTGGGTGGCTAAGTAATCATGAATGAGAGAGAGGCACAAGAAAAACTCTTTTGATTTTCCCATTTGATGAGAATTTGCTTTCTTTTAAGACAATGAAACAGAGCTTGTTTAACTTCTTTGCTTAAGTTTCCATCTCTTTATAGTTTAAAGTTGCAAACTTTATCTTTCTTCTTCTTCATCGCAGTAGTGTGTTTACAATTGTGACAAAAGCAGAATAAGAAAAAGATTGATAATTTCAGGACTTCAAAGTTGATGTTTTTGTCCTTCTCATTTCTTGGCTGGGAATCTGGACTTGATCTTCTTAATCTGTTTGGGTTTGATCTGGAATGCCTTACCGAGAATGTCGTCGGGAAGAGCTCCGAAGAGAGAGGCGACGAGTGATTGTGTTCCGGGCAATTGGCTATCGAAGGCGGCAAGGACAGAGGCCGGAGCTGATTTGGCAGTGTTCTTCTGGAAATGGAGGAGTCCTTTAGGGAAGACGAAGACGTCTCCTTTGTTCAAGTACCTGGCGATGAGTTTTCCGGCGGTTGTTACGAAACCGACGTAGAGCTGACCCTCGAGGACGAAGATGATCTCGGAGGCGCGTGGGTGCATGTGTGGTGGGTTTAGGCCGTTTGGTGCGTAGTCGATGCGGGACATGGAGAGGCCGAGTGTGTTGAGTCCTGGCAGCTTCTCTACGTTAGCTCCTGTCACGGCTGAGCCGGTGGAGGAGTTAGAGGTGACGGTGACGGAGGCTAAGCCTTGGAAGTAGAAGTCTTCCGGTGTTACTTGTGTTGACGCCTTGCAAGTGTACCCGTTGACTTTGACCGCTTCATTATTCAAAAATTTAAAAGAGAGAAAAGTTAAAGGGCTTTTATGAAAATCTGAACCTTGTGGGTAAAAAATATAACCATATATATTTGAATTTTGAAATAGAAAAAATTAACCAACTTTTTAATGATTTTCAAAATTATGTATATTTGTTTTTTATACAATTGAAAAATAATGTTTGAATATCCAATCCTTTGTTTCCACCTACTTATTATTTTAAAACTTTAATTGTACAAAAAAAACTATTTAATTTCTAAATCCTGATAAATTTCAAGGAAAATCTTCAATGGTACAGTACTAACATTTTAAAACATCACGAAAAGAGAAGATTGTCTGTCATCATAACATAACGATATCATTTTAAAATAGACAGAAAATCAGATAATATCCTATGGAAATTGGAATATATACGGAATACTATGAAATTTGTAATTATAAAAAAAAAAGGTGGCTCGTCTTTTTCTACTATGAATAGAGAAAGAGATTTTATGGGACATTATAAACGTAAAAACTGATTGGAGTAAAATGTGATATAGGAGTAAATACCATTGGATAAATCGGCAACACAAACATCTTGAAGCATGTCGGATTCCGCGACGGCAACGGCTGCGACCAAGATGGTAACAACAACAACAAGATGGCTCGCAATAGACATCATTGTTGCTGTTGTTTAGCTTCGTAAGAATGTTTTGTTCTTAATGAATTTAAAATCGAGAATGCGTGGAGAAGATATAAAAAGTTGATGTTCTTATTTATATCGAGAGGGTTTAAAAGTTTATTTTTAGGCCAATTTTGAAAGGTGGATTTTAGACCTTAATTTGGCCAAAACAGGATTTGTTTTTTGTTTTTTTTGAAGTGTTTAATAGTTAATAAATTAAGAGAGGCTGTGATTATAGGTTGTTTATTGGAGAACAGAGACATCTAATCTTATTAGGCTGTAAGTTAATACCTTACGAGGAGACTCACCTTAAATAACTTATTTCTCCGGTAATTATTAAAACTCCAAGTCACCAAAACTAAATAAATGGTTACTTGCATTAATAAATAAATAATTAGAAAATTCGAAGTTGGCTGGATCCAAACTGTTTCCTTCTAACATAACCAAACCGGGGAGATCTGTTAAATTACGGTCTGGTTTCCCAAATTAAACCGGAATCTGAAACAGAATGACAGAGATTGCATGTTAACATGTCATGGTCTTAAAACATATTAATATGATATAATTAATATAAATAAAGGTAAGTGTAGAAATAGAGAAACTTGGGGGCTAACGAATTCCTCTTGTTAAAAAATCCCAACTTCAAGTTGAGTCAATATTAAGATGTGATATATCAACTAAGTAAATGCCACCAAGAAAAAAACTAATTCAATAATTGCAAATGTAAAATATATATATGTATTATATGTACAAACACGTATCAAATATGAATAGATACGTATATAATTACAGTGAGTTTGTTGACGCTACAGTTTGGGAGCAAAAGACTTAATCGAAGTCAAGTCGTTATGATTTAGTCTTCAAAACTGTTAAATTCTTATATAAAGAGGAAGATGTTGAGAAATGAGAACAAAAGAGACAAAACTCGAATGCTTCATAGACCTTAATTTCTTGCTCCTTGATTCATTTCTAAATTCCATAATCCATCTTCTTCCCAACTAATCTTTCCATCATGACGGTTAAGGTAACAATATGTTCATACTACTAAACACTAAAAAATCCGGGTTTGTGTTTTCGTGAATCATTTGGTTTTAATTTGTTTTGGTTTTGAGCAGAAAGTCGAGATCAAAGTGGATATCAACTGTGAGAAATGCAGATATGATATCATGCAGACCGTTACAGAGCTAGAAGGTATGTTATTAACAAAAAAGAGATGTTACTTAATCCGCGGATATATGAGAGATTTACTAAAATGATGAGAGATTTGAACGCAGGTGTGAATCAGGTTTCACTAGATCAAGAGAAGAGTTTACTAACCGTGGTGGGTACAATGGATCCGGTGTGCATTGCAGAACAGCTTAGGAAGATAAAACAGAAACCAGTAGTAGTCAGTGTTGGACCACCAAAACCTCCTGAGAAAAAAGAAGACAAGAAAGAGTGCAAGCCTTGCCATCCTTACTACAACACCTGTGATGTCGTAACTGTTGGTACCTACGAAAGCGGAAGCGGCTGCACCATTGTTTGAATCCTGTCTCAGCCTTCATGTAAAATCCTGCAATCTTTATTCAATACAAAATTTCTTATGTTATCATGTTTTGTTTATCTTACTATGTTATGAATCTTTGTTATTGGCACCCCTCCTGTTTTCTGAACCAAGTAATACCCTTAGATTAGATATAATTAACCTGGAATCTTGCTTTAACATCACATAGAGTTCTGAAATTAGCACACAAGCACAAGCTTTTTCCTTGTCCAAAGACAATTCATGATCATACCTTCACATAAACCGTAATAACACGAAGAAGTCGACCTGAATAATTTTCTGTCACTGAGAAAGCAAAACCAACCACGGTTACGGAAACAGAGAAATGCAAAAAGCAAACAGACTACTAGACCTAGGAAAAACCATGACAGTTTATTGATCTTCTCCCCATGTCATTAACAAATGAGACCGTTATTCACTTCTTTTTCTTCGCACCACCTCCCTTGGTTTTCTTATTTGTTGCTCCTTTAGTGGTACTCTCTGGGATTTCCTATTAGCAAGTAAAAAACAGCTCATAAATACGAGACGATCGATGTATATCTAGAAACATGTGAAATTCAAAGTAGAGTGTTCTATTTAACCCAAGAATCTTAAGATTGGAGGCACTTAGTCTATGTAAGATAGTTTCCTGCTCAAAGCCGTACACATAACACTTAGCTAAATAATATATGTAAGTTATGGCAGATTGCTTTTAAATGTTCACCATGATATTTAGAATCTTGTGCCTATGCCAGTTCCAGCCATTTGAACAGAAAGGTTGTAACCCGGGGATAGAGAGAACAGCCTAAGGCTAAGAATGTTATTGGAGGTGTTCCATCCAAAATCATGCAGAGAGAACACTTTATTGCTGATAGCTGGTTTATACTGCTGGAGCAAGCATTTGGTACCCTGTGATCCAGTGTATTGAGGAATCACCTCAGAGACGACTAGGCATATAAAAGTTTAACTAGAGTGTCTAAAGTCTACATATATTTTCATCCACTTGTTGATATGTGTTAAGAGTTTGTGGTAGGCTAGCACATGGACATGGACAAAATGAAATCCGTATCACAAGATGCAGACAGAAAGCATGCAAAAAATCAATGTTTTGAGAACCAAGAATCGGAGCATTGTTTTAACATCGGTTTGGAAAGCCTTCTACTTGCAAATCAATATACTAATCAGTGTTTCTTATGCACTTTAAAAAAATTGGACGCACACATTCATGTATAAGTAGAAAGAAAGGAGCTTAAGAACTAATGGGTTTAACCATATACAAAAAATTGTAAGAGACAAACCTTTCTCTTCGCAGGCATGGATGAGTTAGCAACTGGCTTGAAAAATGACTCCAGCCTGTGAAATGTTTAAGAAAGAAATTAGTGGAAAGAGAGGTACAAGCTACAATCACCACTAATTCGTTCGAAAGGAGCAAACCTGCCCTGGGATGATTTGTTCTTCGCAGATTTAATTTTCTCTATAGCCTATATAAGAATATCAGATCATCCCCAATATTTGTCAGAATAAAGGATTGCACAAATATGGCAATATGGAACAAAGTATGATAGCATACCTTGGTTACCCTATCAATGTTGAATCCATTTTCATTCACCAAAAAGTTAACTATACCCTGGCAAGGCAAAAAAAGGGGGTAACTAAGAGTCTGTCCGGAAGAATCCAGTGAAATTGTGTGGAGCAGAGAAGGGGAAAAGTAAATTTCTACCTCTTCATCCGGAGAAGTCCACTTGATATCAAGCTGCTCTTCATCGGTTAAGACATCAGGTTCTTTAAAAAGTTGGCGAGCTTCATTGTATGGCCATTCCTCGGGTATTTGATACCTACATACAATACCAAAATGGAAAAGTTTTCAACATACTGTGACTATTATTTCTTGGAACAATAGAAGTTAACAGTAAGAACTCAACAAAGGTGACAGCCTGATTAATCTCAATTAGACTACAAATTGACAGAGAATTCAATATGTGGTTATGGTAATGCATCACAAGGAGAAATGTTTTCAGCAAAAGACACTAGTTAATGTGCAGCCAACTAGACTAAAATCGCAACTTTATAACCTTCACTCATATTGGTTGATTTCAACTCTTATATCACAAATCCGTATATTGTCACCAATTCAAATCAAATGACTGTTTAATAATTAAACCTTTCTTTGTTTATATTTTCGAGTATAGTCTCGATAGATCCATGCTGCCGAATGAGCTTCAGGGCAGTCTGCCCTCCGATACCTGCAGCACAAAATGCATATCAGATTATAACCTGAGTTCTACATTCAGAGAGAAGGAAAAACACAGTGTTGATCTATATAACCCAGAGTTGAATGTTATAAAGAGACAAAATAATCTCTAGATACCTCGGATGCTGTCACAATAGTCACATCCTGACAATATGCACAAGTCGATGAACTGATCCATGGTAAGTTGAAGCTCTTCTAAAATCTGAAACGAGACCACAAGTTGAGAGATGATCTCATTTGCTTAACAAGTACACGAGATATTAGTGTGTGACCTTAGCAGTTTCAAATTCCATGACAGGGATCTTTCTGGAGCTAGGATCCATCAGGTGGCGAAGAAACTTAGGAGCTCCAAAAGTTAAGGAATCCATATCTTCAGAAGCCACACCATACACCTAAACAGATAGTAGCTTTTCATAAGGAAGTATTGCAACTGATACCTCCATTTACACAAGATTGAAGACATGAAACTAAACACCGTAAAGAGAACAGAAAAATTAATACAGACCTTTCCTGACTTGCAAAGAGCAGCACATTGTGCTTCTGCTTCGGAAGTGGCCTGTATGCAAGAAGCCATCAATCTATTTTCAAGAACTTTGACATTTCAATTATAACAGAAAAGAAAGAGTAAGTACCTCAACAACAGGCACCCCCATGAGTCTTAAGAGTCTTTTGCAGTCGTCATTGTGTTGTTTTGTCACCTGGAGAGTAGGAGATTATACATGTGTTAATAAGAGTCCTAGACTCAACTGCTTTGAAGTGAATGCTATAAAACTAAGGAATCCAGTGATCCATAGATGGAAAAGAATAGACTACCTTAACAGTTCGTTTGCTGTATTTCTCAATGTCCTCCTTGTTTCCTTCCTGTCAACATGAAATAGCTTCTTAAAATTATGCTCTTTCGGTTTTTAAATAAAGCTAGGTAAGTAACTAGCAAGGCAAGTAAGAGTGACAAACCTCAATTGCACCAGTCAAATCTGCAGTCGCATCGGCTCTCTTGGAGTAACTGAGTCAAGAATGGAATGAGTCAAACCACAGTGAACAAACTCACATTATAATTTTTGAGCTAAGGATCAATTTGAGCAGCATTGGGGATAAAAAAAAAATACCGTTTTGCCAGTTCTTGTCTCTTTAACTCCGGGGGCTTTCCATCGAAAACATAGCTGTACCAAAATTCAGAACAACTAGTTTAGCAAAAGTAATAGTAAAAGGCAAACCCAGCGGTTCTACCCTTATAGAAAGACAAATAAAGAATCTGGGAGAAGAACGTTACACAGGCTTAATTCCGGCTTCAAGAAGACGAATCGTTCGATTAAACATCCCTTGCAAATGGCTAGACGAACGAAAAAAACAGAGACATAACATTAGCACTTCACACAAAGCAATACATCAGACCTTAAGATCCAAATGTGGAAAGAGAGAGAGAGAGAGAGAGTAATAATGTAAAACCTAGTGACTTCACCGGCTTCGTTGGTGAGCATTTCAGTTCCAGTTCTCCCGACAACAATCTGCGTCACATCGAATCCCAAGATTTCACATATTTAATAAAGATACGGTGACTGAGTGATTAGTGCGAATTGAGATTGATACAAAAAGGAAGAAGGAACGAACAAGGAACTGGTAAATGCTCATGCTAGCATCAACGGCGATTTTCCGACCGAAATAGCTCTCGAATTTCTGCTCTTTCATGGCATTAGGCGCATTGTCGGCTAAAAGCTTCGTTAAACCCTAAAAAGTAGACATTTTCACCCAACAAAACAAGAGCATTAGATCAAATTAAGGAATCCCAATCGAAAGAAGAAGGAATCGTTTCGTTCAGACCTTGATACCCATGGCGATGACAGAGAATAGCGAGCGTAGTCTCTCTCTCTCTCTCTTTCTTTCTCGGTCTCAGGGGACTTTGGTTCCTCGGTCGGCGATGATGTTTAGTTTCCCGCCTCCTCAACACGTGTGGGCTCTATAGAGAGTTTGGTCAATTTTATGAGGACAGGCCTGTTTACTGAAAAATGAGCCCATCAAGTGATTATGGCCCATGAGCTATATTCCTCGTAAATACCACCTCTGATTGCCGGGATTTAGGCTTGTACTATATGTATTTAAACTCGTTATTAATATTTTAACCAGAACAACAACAAAAATGGATTATCTTAATTTTAGTATTTTGAATTTATACATATCATTTCATGAAAATATTCTTATAGTAAAACAAATTGGTTTATTTGGTTCAATTACAAAAAATTTCATTGTGTTTTTTTTTTTTTTTTTTTTTTTTGCTAAATTATAAATATTTTACTAAAAATGAAAACGTTTAAGGTTTACAATTAAAACATAAACCTATGGAATGGTTCCATGGCAAAAAAGATAAAAACATAGAAGTAGAATTCATGACATTTTTCAGTCCATCCATTCGACACAAGCACAAAGGCCAATGGAGTTAGATAAAGTTATGACGATATTGATGTTCTTCCAAATCCGTTGCTCGAGATGAAAGTGCAAGAAGCAAGCATTTGTTTGAGTGACAACAATTCTAGCACTAGAAGCCTTTCACTGGAGGCCCAAGACTGCGTCGTCAATGGCAACGATATTGAGCTCTCGATCACATACTCTTCTCGCTAGGCCTACCTCTCGCGTCATGTGAGAGCGACTCGATGAACGCTTCCATGATCTATCACAGAAAAGAGACCTCGCAAACCATAATGTGATCATGAAAGCTCACTCTACCAAGTTTCTCCTGAAGTCGGCTAGCACAGAGCTATATAAAACTTTTCCAAAACTACAACAACCACAAATAGTCTTACTAGCTCCTCTAGCGCACATAGCCCATCAACCAAAGCAAAAACGTCATGCAACTTAAAGATCTCATCTTCACAACACCATCACCAGAAAGACACAAGCAACGTCAGGGCTTGAAACCTTTCAACTATACTAGATATACATGCGATGCAAACCCAAGGAGATACGAAGAAAGCCACCACCGGTAGCTAAAACATCTCCAAAGCTCCATCACCGTAAGAACTTGTAAGCGAAATTAGACCAAACTTAAACGATACCCCACACTCGAGACGCCGCTTGACCACTTCCTAAGGGATCTTTTGTTGTCCTCATGAAGATTTACCAAAAGAGAATCAAACACTTCATCGAGCCTAATTGTCAAGTCGAGAAGCCAAAAGACACCAACCAAGAAACATTGCTAGAAAACCAAAATCAAATAGAGAAGGACTAAGATATCGAGGCTTCAACAGCTACAAGTCGGAGAGAAACCCACAACCAATTGCTCGGCGAAGCAAATATGACAAAGCCACCGATAATCTCTTGAATCACTAGCACCAAAAGACAAGCTCGGACTTCTAGGTGGAGACAGAGGCGACTCTCTTCAGGCCATACGACCGTCCTTTTGCAGAAACAATTGTTGGAGAAGAAGCCTAAACCACCGGAGCAGAAGAACGAGACGCGACGGTCAATCTAAGGAAACTTGGAAATAGCAAAACCACAAAGGACGGAGGAGGGAAACCACAATAGGTGCTTCACCACTACCGATCTAAACCTGAACCGTCACCGGAATCATAAGGGAGAAGCAAGATCTACAAAATAGATCTACGCCTGACAAAACGTGTGACGCAAGTGCAGAGAAGTAGCTTATCTTCATCGATATAACTCGATGTTTGTGCAAAATTTAACCGGATCGAATAGGAAACAGTACTACGAAATGACGGAAAGTCGTTAACTTGATTGATCAATGAGTTTCGATAAGAATTACGAAGAATCAATAAAGAAATCGCAAGGATGGTGATCGTGTCGATCGTTCGTCGCTCGTCGTTCTTGTCGTTCGTCGTTGAGAAGCGGCAAGAGTATAGTATTTTAGGGTTTTTGCATGTGCCTTCTGATGATCCCATCCTTGTGTCGAGACTCTCTATATATAGGTTTTATAAACCCTAGTCCTTATTGGGCTGGGCCTGTTTGTCGTCGGTCTAGAGTAGGACGTCATGTCGGTCCTTAGTCATATTTCCTTTTAGAAATATGTTAAGTCGGTTTATGGACGTCATGTCGGTCGCTAATCATATTTCCTTTAGAAATATGCTAAGTGGTTGATGTGCTAAACCGTTGATTGTTGATAAATTGGTGTTGAGACCGTAGGTCGGTGGTTAACACAGAAAACGAATTTCGTTTCTGGTTAAAACTGTTTGTCAGTGCTTATTAGTTTTGTCGATTGCAGCGACATGGTCAGGGCCATGACCTGTCGCTTTGTGTCCATTGTTAGGGACTGGCAAAAGCTCCTTGAAGCGAAGAATTAGCAGCGACTGGCTGAGCATGTCGCTAACCTACTTAACCTCCATCTCATCAACTATGTTCTGATAGTGACCAAGTGATGAATTTATTACACCCTACAACTTGCCCCCTATTCTTCAATTTCTAAATTAGAATTTGGAGAGTAATTTATGCTTGTAGTCATTGGTCAATGTCGAATAACATCGTCAAAAATCACAGCGGTGTAGGACTCCATTTCATCCATTTTTAGGCCGATTTACGTAACACGAAATTTAGTGTAAAACAAATATACCCAGGCCAATGAAATATATAAAAACAGAAACATTACCTCACTATGCGATATCCGACACACGTGATGTGGCTTCCTTTTTTTTTGTTTTTTAATTCTAATTATATACCAAATATTGCAATTGGGACCCACGTGAAGACAAGTTACACCCACACATCACGTGTGTGACATCCGCCTCATTAACTTAGTCGAGACGGCAGTCATGAAAATAATCTATCAATTCTATTAGATACTTTTATGAAAATCCATACTTTTGTTCCATAGCACACGTCTTAAATCATTCCACAAAAACCATAATTCCAACTTAAAAATCCTTCACGTGAAACCAATGTAGAAAATATTAAGTAAATGGTTTTAAACGAAATACAAACATAACCCCGCTAAAACCAGCACCCGGACAACAACCACCTTGAACCGCTACTCATCATTACCTGAAAGGGGGAAAAAGAAGAGTGAGTAATTCCGGAAGAAATTACTCAGTGAGATTGTTACCCACAACCACTCTAATACTTGATGACAATAAGCATTCAAACACATTAAACCAGAAATAGAACATGTATCATTCAACCTATTACTAGTAACATAATCTTCATACCTAACATTTCCAGACCATAATCTCTTTCACTTATACATTATCATACTTAAACATTTCACCTTTCACATTCTTTACTTATTACATTCTTTACTTTCTTTCCTTTTCACATACATTACTTTTCCTTCCTTTACTTAATACATTACGTACGACGGCGGAGCCAACCCCTTTCTACCGTTTTGGGTCTGTCCTCCCCGTCGGCCTTTTATGGCCTTAATGGACTACAACGGGCTTACATACGCGATCGTTCGTAGTCCAACACGCAAAGTTCTGTAACGGGCTTACGTACGCGATCGTTCCCAGAACTATAATCTATTCTACAATCTCAAGCAATAATTTTAATCCTAACATTCTCTCTTATCCCAACCGTTTGCAACATCAAGAATCACTACTATCAATCAGCAAGCATCGAACATTCCTAGACTTAGCATATATAACCAACAACATCACATTCCATTCCTAGACTAACATGTAAGAACATTTACTGTTAACTAGTATTAGAGTTATCTAGCCAACACCCTCACCTTAGCCTTTTGGATGATCAAAAACAAAGGAATAATCCTAGGAGGATGTGAATGTGTGTTCTGGGCGGTTGGATTCTGGAAAATAGCGATTCAAGTCAAAAATAGCGTTTCTGGTTTTTGACAGAATCAGTGTTTCTTGACCAGAAAGAAACGTCAGTAACTCACCGAATTTATATCGGATTGGAAAGCCAAAAGTTGATCTGAAATCCTTGTACCGTCAACTTTCCAACAGTACCAAAATCGTAATCTAACTCGTTCTGTAGCAGCGTGCACCTTCCTCCAAAGTTAGCACTGTGAAACCCGAGAACAGATTTTGGTCAGATAACTAGGGCGAACTTAAAACGTAAATTCCGGATTCATCTTACATCGGAATCCAAATCGGAAAAGAGCCCCAGAATCTTAGAAGAATCCTCTTTCCAAAGGTATATTACTCGTCACCTAACTCCTCACGGATCGCCGGAAAATCGCCCCGAAAGTTCACTGGTCGGAAAAATGGAGGTTCAGAAAACAGTGATTTTTCCTGATATTTAAACATGATTTGCGAGCGAACTGTACCTCATATCGCGAATCCGAAAGAAGCTCCAGAAACTAGAATCCGTGCTCTTTCCAGGGATATAAGAATCACGATCTAATTCCTTCTGAGCCGCCGGCAATCAGCCCCGCAATGTCACTACTCGGAACCCCTTTCCTTTGCTCTTCTTTTCTTTTGTTTTTGCAAGAAATCCATAAGAAGAGCAAATGTCCTTATATAGGCACAAAACTAACGTGATTCAGATCATTGATTGAGTAGTGGAGGTAGTGGGTTGGGTGAAGTGGTGGAGATAGTGGGTTGGTGAAGTGGTGGAGGTAATGGGTTGGTGAAGTAGTGGATTGGGGCCATGACAACGTGTGTGTCTCTTTCTTGCCTCCTCTCTCTCTTTGAAATTCCTTTGGCGGGACTGGAGAGAAAAATTCAGCAGAGACAGGTATAGGCACTTCATGTTCCTCTATTTGATGTGCGTATTATGTATGTGCCTCCTCAATCACGTGTCTCCTTTTATGCCTTTATCTTACTTGGTCCCACCATAACAAAGAAGGAGAAATGGCGATGCTAGAGTGTAGAGGGACGCACATTAAGTGCCTCTTTTATTTATTTTGGTTAATGGAGCCCACATAGCTTCATTTTTATCCGCCTGCTTTTTCCTTTCACGCTTGCGAGCTTACATCTTATACTTGGGAGTTTCTTCTTTTGTGAGGTTAAGCAACATATCTTAAAGCCCACTTCGTCGTTCGGATCCAGTTTGATAAAAAAATATCTTTTAGGTTAGCTAATTCATTCATCCTCCTCTCTTGACTGTGTTGTTTCTCCTCTACCGAGCGGGGCTTCAGGTATTCGTACTTTGAGTCTGTTGTTTCTAATTTTTAAATGGAGCTTCAGTGGGCGTGACCAAGCTTTCATTTACACCATTTTTCCATCTTCTAACCTTGCTTAGACCAAGAAGCATTGATGAATTCGTAATTTACTTTGTTTGGAACTTGCAGGTTCGTCGTTTCTCAAAGATTGTGAAGTTCGGTTTTTCCATTGCTCTCGGATCTACGGTACTGCGTCACATCACCTTCTTTTGTTTTCAATTATCATGCCTGCAAACACATATTCTTTTAACAGCCCCGCTTGTCACCATGCCTCATAGTCTTGTCGTTGTAGATTCTTGCAAGATTGAAGAGTCTTTGCAGGTGGTTTCTGTCGGTCCGTTCGTCACACTCACTGACAATCCTCGTTCTTTGCAGCGCCATTACTTGGTGAGTTCATGCACCTCTTGCTTACTCCTCCTTTTGATTAAAGATTAGATGGCTAGTGGTTCTGGCGTAGTAGGAAGTCCAGTGTTCATAGAGTCGGATTTAAGTGATCCGGAGAGTGACTTTAAAGATGAATTTGAGGGTGAATATGATAGTGGTAATGAAACGGTTCATGACTCGTCCTATTACATTCATGAAGAGTCTCCATTTGATGGTAGATTAGAGCCTCGTCGTTGCTCGTCTGCTTCCGACAGTGTGATGATGTTGGTGGAGCACGTCGAACCGCACTTTCCTTATGCTTTCACATGCAGCGAATTCTTATGCCAGGAGTTAAGCCTAGACACAAGTGCCAACACACATCTACACCATTAACCCGTTTCGAAATTATCCAATGTCGGTATTTACAAGAGCATGACAATCATACTATGAGAGCGATGTACAACATTCCAGAATCGGTGGTTTTTAGAGTTCTATCGGGAACCGAAAGAGCTCATAACTCTGGACCAGATGAGATTTTTGTTTATGAGGCTTACTTTGCTTTGGATATGCGTGAGACGGTGCCTCCCTTAATTGCTAGTGTTGCAAGGTTTTTTGGCATATCCCCTGGTCAGTTCACCCCTTCTGCGTGGAGGGTGTTGACTGCCATTCAGGTTCTAGGCGAGTTCTCATAAGTAGATGTTGGAGTGAACGAGGTTCTCCATGTGTATTTCTTTAAAGCTTATCCAAATGACATGAGTAGATGTATGATCCATTCTAGGCATGTGAACTTTCCTCCCCCTTGTTTATGACTTCCATAGGGATGACATTAGACATTTGTCTTATGAAAAGGAGTGGAGAAGCAAATACTTGTTTATGACGTGGGTTTTAGTCCTTGTTTCCTGGTCGATTGGTTCTTTAAAGGTAGATGCACGCTTCTTTTTGAATATTTTTCTTATTTTTTGTGCTAACATCATGTGTTCCTATCTTTGCAGATTCCAGCTATCCGCGAAGTACCAGGGGAGAGGACGGCGCTCATGTACTGATGGACAGTCTAGACTGTTGCGTTCAACGTGTTTCTTAACTAGCTTTTTTGCTTTAGAGAGGACCTCAATTTGGGGTTGGTTGTCCATCTTCCATACTCCTACACCCTCTTATTTTTAGGGAAAAATGTTCACTTCGATGTAACATTGCTTCTTCTTACCATTGCAGGTTACATGTGGTCATTGATCTTTGATGTACCCGATGAAGAGGGCGCTCTTGAGACCTATAGATAGACAGTGGGTGATAATGCACTGACGGATAATCAGGAGTTAATGTCCACTGGAGATCCACCTGCTTCCAGAGCAATCTCCAAGCGTTTAGCTGCAGGAGATGTCTCTCGCCATCCTCCCAAACCCATACGAAAGAAGGGTCTAGGGTCGTTTTCTCGGGATGATCTACTGGTTGTCACGGACCACTCAGACACGTTGATGGAGCTCAATCAGAAGTCTTTTCCTCTGGACTCTGACGGCTACTCTAAGCTTGGTTACAACACCGTGTTTAATGAATCGCAATCCCATCTCCTCAAGGTTTTATTCCTCTGCCATTATGTGGCTTGTGGATCCAAGTAGATCTCCACTATGTTATTCTTGCAGCTAATGAAATTTTCGGTTCTCCTTATGACCATTTTTTAGGTGATATCAATTTGCCATTACGCAAGGACAGAGATTGGTACTTCGCAGAAAGAACCAAAATGCTTTTCCTCTCAACTTAGAAAAGTGAAGGCAAAATTTAGCTCAGAGAAAGAACGTCACAAAATAGCTTTAACTGCAAAGGACGAGGAGTACCAATCTTTCAAGACTTACCTTGAGGATCAGATTGCTACAGCAAGAACTACGGAGCAAGAGCTGCTACATAAAGTGCAACGTCAAGAGAATAGGACGCGAAGGGCGCCAATTGGAGGAAGTGTCACGACTCGTTGGAAGATGGTGTTCGACTTCAAAAAGTAAAAAAACCAAAGACTGGTGTCCTATCGAGGCATAGATGGTTTACCGCGAGGTGATGACTCAAGAAGCTCAACACGAGGGGAAGGCACCGCTGGCCTTTCCTGAGACGTACACTAACTTTGATGAGTATGACTCTGCCCCGACGATGATCAGTGATCACGAGATGTTCTTTCTTTAGAGGAGTCCATATAGGCCCTCATTTATTCTTTGTTTTGAACAAGGTTTATGGAACTCATTTATCTTAGGTTTTTATGCTTTTGCGGATAGATCGTGTAGGTTCATTGCAAAACGTATGTTGCTCTTTGAGCTATGTACATTGATATTATCGTGAATGTCTTTATGTCTCTTTGTTATGCCTTATGGCACGTGCACTACACATTTGGCTTGTAACCGTTGCTTGTGCGTTATGGCTAATGTACGTTATCATTAACTTCACAAGGACATTTTTTTGTATGGGATTTATACCCTGAGTTTGTAGTTGTCTATTAATCTTGTCGACATTATTTTCAAGATTTATTGACGATGATTATTTCGTTTTCACCAGGGTCATGCATGTGGACGAGTAATGACAGTCACCATAATCATGTGTACTGAGACTGTTATTCGTGTTTTCAGTAGGCATTGCCTCCTTAAGTTTGGTTAGACCATGGTCATCATGTGCAACGGCTTTGCCATTGTCTTGCTTTGTAGTGGTAGTTGTCACTGCTATGTATGTGGAGGTCATGCCTCTAAATAATATTGTTTTGGTTATGGCAGGTGTCGCTGCTATTTATGTGGAGGTCATGTCTCTGACTGTTTTTTTTTTTAGATTCGCAACTATGCCTTAAGAAAAAGGCTGCTACGTACCCAAAAAGGGATAAAATCGCTCGTAGTACATACATTGTTGATAGATAAAATACACTTAGAAATAGTATGTCTTCAGGTGTAGAGCGTTCCAGCTGTTAGGTTGGGCTTTGCCGTTTCTATCTTGTAGCTTGTATGCTCCTACTCCTCGCACTTCAGTTATCTTGTAGGGACCTTCCTAGGTCGGTCCCAATTTTCTAGCACCATGCTCCATTGTATTTTGGGAGACGCGTCAAAGGACCCATTCTCCGGGTCGGAATGTCCTCGTTCGTACCTTTTTGTTGTAGCTTCTTGCGATGTCTTGCTGGTAGCACTAGTTACGAATTTTAGCTGCCTCTCTTTTCTAGTCTAGCAAGTCGAGGTCTAGATTCATCAGCTCTTCGATCTCTTGGAGTTAAAGATGATTTGTCCGCACTGTTTTTACAAGTACTTCGGCAGGTACCACTGCTTCCATTCCATACGCCAGTGAATATGGTGTTTTCCCAGTCACTGACTTGGTCGTGGTTCGGTAAGCCCACAATACTCTCGGGAGTTCTTCGACCTATTTTCCTTTGGCTTTTTCAAGATGCTTTTTAACATCTGAATGACCATCTTGTTATAAAACTCTACTTGTCCATTCGACTACGAATGTCTTTGCGTGGTGAAACTAAGCTTTATCCCAGTCAGTGCAAAACTTTTTGAAGTTGTGACTTGTGAATTGAGGGCCATTGTCGGTGATAATTACGTGAAAGACCCCAAATTTTCAGATGACGTTCTTCCATATAAAATTTTGTACCTCAGTGTCTGTGACCTTGCTCAGTGCCTCTGCCTCCACCCATTTTGAGAAGTAATCAGTTACGACTAACATGAAAACTTTTTGAGCAGGTGCCTTCGATAGTTTTCCCACGATGTCCATGCCCCACTTCATGAATGGCCATGGCGAACTTATAGACTTCAAGTTCTCTGGCGGCTTGGACATTGTTGGCCAATAGTACCCGGCTCTCATCACTCTTAATACCAGGCTTCGTCCTCCTGAGTGAGATCCACATTCTCCCTCGTGTAGTTCCATTAACACTCGTTTAATTTCTTCTGGAGCTACACACCTCAGGTACGGACCAGAGAACGATCTCCGATATAGTTGATTTTTGACAAGGCAGTAACGTGCTACGCGTTCCATCGGTAGCATGTTATCACGCAGATACTTCATGATCGGTGTCATCCAATTAGGCGTTTCGTCAGCTGTCATGACTTCTGCACTTGGTAAGTCTTTGTCTGTTACGGGCCATTGTAAGACTAGTAACCGAACGTTAAGGGGACCTTCAGTCTTAAGAGCAGACCCGAGATTTGCAAGAGCAACCGCGTGGCAATTATTTTCCCTAGGGATCTGAGAGATATTGCAATTGTTGAACTTTTCTAGTATTTTCTTGGTCGCGTTTAGATATAGAGTCATATTTGAGTCCCAAGCTTGATAGTCCCCTTGCGTTTGATTAATTATGAGCTATGAATCACTGAAGACTTCCAAATCCCTTGCTCCAAGATTATGTGCTAGTGTCAGTCCTGCAATTAGCGCTTCATACTCTACTTCATTGTTTGTGGCTCAGAAATTGCACCTGACTGGTCTTGAGTCTATCTCGCCTGTTGGAGATATCAGAACTATTTCCAAGCCAGCTCCTCGCGTATTACTGGACCCATCGACATACAACTTCCAAGTTCCCCACGGGTTTCTTCTTGCAGAGTTTTGACTTCTGTTTCTGCTTCAGGAACTACGTTTGGAGAGACTTTGCAACGAAATCTGCCAAAACCTGCGATTTGATGACGATCGTCAGTCGATATATTATGTCATATTCTCTAAGATCGACTACCCATTTTGGTAATCTTCCTGAGACTTCCGGCTTGTGTAAGACAACTTTTATCAGGGTTGAACTGACTAGGACGATAGGATGTGATTGGAAATAAGGATGTAACTTTCTCGCAGCAGTAATCAATGCGAAGGCAAGCTTTTCTAAGTTACTGTATCTCGTCTCCGCATCTAGGAGAGACTTGTTGACGTAGTAGACATGATACTACTTACTCTTTTCTTCTCTGACTAGCTCTCTGCTGACTGCGTGCTCTGACACGGCCAGGTAAAACAACAATGGTTTTTTCTCCTACGGTTTTGATAGAAGAGGAGGTGTCGTGAGGTAGTATTTTAAAAGCTTTCTCGCACTTGTCGTCCCATACAAAGACTTTGGTTTTCTAAGTGCACCAAAAAATGTGTGAGATCTGTCGGATAATTTGGAGATGAATCTGCTAAGCGCAACCATTCTTCCTGTTAGGTTCTGCACCTCCGTCATATGTTTAGGCGAAGGTATAAGTTGAATTGCTCTTATCTGGTCCGGATTAGCCTCTATTCCCCTTTGACTTACGATGTAGCCTAGGAACTTCCCAGAACTCACGCCGAATGAACACTTTGCAGGGTTAAGTTTCATGTTATACCTTCGTAAGGTGATGGACGCCTCATGTAGATGTGTGATATGGTCCTCTGCCGCAAGGGACTTTACAAGCATATCATCTATGTTGACTTCCATAGTGTGGCCAATTTGATCTGCGAACATCATGTTTACCAACCTCTGGTAGGTAGAACCCGCATTCTTCAACCTAAAAAGCATCACTTTATAGCAGTAGATGACTCGTGACGTCATGAAAGATGTCTTCTCCGGGTCGCTCGGGTGCATTAGGATCTGATTGTAGCCATTGAACACATCCATGAAGCTCATAAGTTAGTGTCCAGCTGTTGCGTCTACCAGCTTATCGATGTGAGGCAATGGGAAGGGATCTTTTGGAAATGCCTTATTGAGGTCAATGAAATCAATCGAACCCTCCACTTCTCATTCTTTTTATGAACGACGACTACATTAGCAAGCCACTCGGGGTAATGTACTTCGCATATAAATCCAGCGTCGAGCAGGTTTTGAACTTCTTTATTAATGCTTAAATCACGCTCAGGAGCGAACTTTCTTCTTTTTTTGCCTTACTGGGTGATGGTCCAGATATACTTGCAACTTGTGCATAATGACGTCAAAATCAATTATAGGCATATCAACATGTAACCAGGCAAAGCAATCAGTAGGCGTCTATTGACAAACAAAATTCCATCTGCCTACAATGCAATAATGGGACGTCCTTGGATTCATGATATGAAAGCGGTACTGTCGACTCTTCATCAGTCCATCAAGTTTGCCACTCCACGGGAAGTGCAGATCAGAGGAGAACAAGAACATTCTCATTCATGTTATCAAATGACATTTTAGGGGAAGGGTCAGTGGTTATAGCAATTACAGAGCCCACCAACGGCACTCCACAGTGAAGAGCCAGAGGTGGAGCAAATTGACGAGGATCCACTAGTAGAAGGAGAACTTGACAGAAAATTATACGTAGTTTCAAAGCTACCGACGGACATACGGATACATTGGTAACGTCACTTCTCCCATAGTATACTTCACCTCACCGCTGAATCCTACCAAGAGTGTCAATTTCCTTGTTAGCTCATCTTCGTTAAGCCCCAGCTCGGTAAATGCATGGATGAAGAGGATGTTCATCGAGCTGCCAGTGTCGATTAGTATTCTCTTCATCAAGCAATTAGCCTTCGTTAGAGATATCACAAGTGCGTCATGATGTGGAGCTAGCACTTCCTCGCTTTCATCGAATGTGAAGGTAATAACGCATATCGATGAAGCTCCAACTCTGACATCGCTTCTCGGCTGATGCTTCCTTGCACTTCTTGTATTTTTCTTAGCAGCTGAATGTGTTATACCACTGACTTTCAAACCTCTCGAAATTACATTAATAGTCCAGTCGTGCTTCGGGGGTGAAGTAGGTACAAGCTTCTTTGGTGCTTTGTCCTCATTCCTCTCGTCGTAACGATTTCTTTCCTTGTCAGACAGAAATTCACGTAAGTAACCTTTCTTTAGGAGTTCATTCACCTCCATTCTCAAGGAGATGCAATCTTCAGTTCGGTGATGATGATCTTGATGAAATTCACCACTTTGAAGTATCACATTGATCACCAGGTGTTCTTATCTTCTGAGGCCATCTTACTTTTTTGACCAACTCTCCATCAGAGATTGACGTGTTTGTTATGTCTGGCCACGTTAGATTGTCACTTCTCACTGTCATTACTGTTGAATGGTCGGTGATTACTTCTGCTATTGCTTCTGCTAATACTACTCTCATTACGAGGTCTCTAGTAAGGTTTATCGTCTCTGGTGGCTCTCTCATTCCTTGCCACTCGTGACTCGCTACGCGGGGAACTTTGGTAGTGATAAGCGGGATCTTCCTCCCACTTAATCTGCGCCCATGCTCTTGAAAGCACATATGCCATTGTCTTCTACTGATACTTGGTCAGTTCTTTGTACAAGTCGCCATCTGGGAGTAGACTTCTTTTGAAAGCAGAGATTGCATTAGACGTGACGCAACTTGGGATGTACACTTTTTTTTTTGTTGAAACGTCCCACATAACTACGTAGTGACTCTCCTTTCTTCTGGATTACCTCGTAAAGGTCATCAGCCGTTTTTTCCAGGTTACGGCTGCTTGCAAACTGTTCGACAAAACGATCATTTGGTAGGTTCGTAAACCACTGAAGAACTGGTCCAGTAAGACTTGAACTAAATCCCTTGCACATGCATACTTCTCTGTACTCTTTTGCATTGCAGTTGTGTACATGCGCTGCTTGTACTGTGCAATGTGGTTGTCATGATCTGTCGTCCCGTCGTACAACATCAGCAAGAGAATCGTAAACTTCCTTGGCATCTCTACAAGCGCAATCTCGTCTGTGAACGGAGTATTCGCATAGCAGTTGGGGGTGCTCTTTGTTATTGGTGGTTCTGCGCCGGGAAGTCGCTGGATTATCGCTTCTATATCGTCAGGACGTATGAGGTCAGGTGTGAATCGTTTGTTGATCTAGTTGTTACCGCTTCACTAGGGTTAAGGAAATATTGGACGACTTGCGCCCGAAACCGCATCTCTAGCCGCATCTGCTGCAGATACACCAGTTGTTGGTAGTCTTACCGTCTTTGCATCTGCAGCAGTTGTTCCATCAAGTGACCGCATGGGCTCGATACGTCTCTGGAATCGGTTTCGAGCTTTGAGCTCGGTGTCTCTGCTTTCAGCAAGTAGATACTCGTTTGTAGCTTTTAACGTAGCGTTCTCTGCTTTGAGCAACGCAACTCGTTCTTCAGCCTGCTTTATTTGGGTAGTGAGTTCCACTAGTTGAGTAACGGGATCTTGGGCATTGTTACCTCCTGTTGGAACCTCGCGATTTTCGTCGCCTGTCATATCTCACATAGTTGAAATTGTCTCCTCCCTCTAGCGCCAAACTGTTTGTGCAAAATTTGACCGGATTAAGTAGAAAACAATACTACAAAATGACGGAAAGTCGTTAACTTTATTGATTAATGAGTTTCGATAAGAATTACAAAGAATCAATAAAGAAATCGCAAGGGTGGTGTGTCGATCTTGTCGATCATCGTTGAGAAGCAGCAAGAGTCTAGTATTCTAGAATTTTTGCGTGTGTCTTGTGATGATCCCGTCCTTGTGTCGAGACTCTCTTATATTAGGTTTTATAAACCCTAGTCCTCGTTGGGCTAGGCCTATTTATCGTCGGTCCAGAGTAGGATGTCATGTCGGTCCTTCGTCATATTTTTTTTTAGAAATATGTTAAGTCGGTTTATGGACGTCATGTTGGTCGCTAGTCATATTTCCTTTAGAAATATGCTAAATGGTTGGTGCTAAACCGTTGATTGTTAATAAATTGGTGTTGAGACCGTCGGTCGGTGGTTAACACACAAAACAAATCTCGTTGCTGGTTAAGACTGTTTGTCAGTGCTTACTAGTTCTGTTGATTGCAGCGACATGGTCAGACCTGTCGCTTTGTGTCCATTGTTAGGGACTGGCAAAAGCTCCTTGAAGCGAAGAATTAGCAGCGACTGGCTGAGCATGTCGCTAACATGCTTGACCTCCATCTCATCAACTATGTTCTGATAGTGACCAAGTGATGAATTTATTACACCCAACACTCGCCATCACCTAGCAAGGAAACACGGCCGAAGAAAACCCTAACACCGATAACGCGGCCATCACACACGGCGATGCTCCAATCCCCTCATCGCGAGAATCATGACAAAAGTAGATCCAGGAAAACCAAGCACCAGAGAACAACAGAAAAGTGACGGGATGATTGCCCTCTCACGGCGCCGGTCAAAACCGGACACCGAAGAGGCGAGCAGCAGATCGGCAGAAGAGAAAGCTCGACAAAGTTTGGGGAGAAAAGTCATCATGCGTCTGTAACACACGCGCGACTTCTATATATATATGTTGTTCAAACTTAGTTTTCATTTCCTTACAAAAGATTTAGCTTTTGCATCTCTTTTGCATTACAAACGGCCAACTCGGTGGCTAAACAAGAGTTAAAAATACTTAAGATAGATGAACCACGTATCTTCAATTGCCATGCTTCATGAAGGATCTCGTAGAGAGCAATGTGATTGGTGGACGAGATTTGTAGTTTCACGAGCGTCGTGAGCGATTCAAACTTTATCAATGTTTCACTGTAACTCGGTGTTAAAAAAATAAACATGATAAAACCAACTGGTTTATCAATGATTTTTTTTCGATTGTAATTTTAAAATTTTGATTCTATTTAGCTTATGTGTCTATCAAATTGATCCGAGTCTAAAGAAGAAAAGCATGAGTTTGTAGCTTTCTAAAAATTATGGTTGATTCTCTTTGGAAATCGATCCATTTTTAAAAATAAAAATCTACAAAACTACTGATGTTTTCTTTCTAACTTGCGGTCTTGTACGACTTAAGCGCCGATTCTGGAGGCGGTTCTAAAATTTTCAACATTACAAACTAGTAGTCTACTTACACTGGGTGGGGTTGGTTCATTCTTGTAAAACATTTCATAAGGAAATATATATAACTGAGAAAATCCTCAAAATACCACTGAAAAATCTTGTTATACGAAGACAAATCGAGCAAACGAAACTGTACTTGGCTTGCGAAAATTAATTGATAAATATTACACGGGACGCTTCATTATTCATGCATGGGAATCATATGGGGCAGGGAGTAAAAACCAAAGAACGAAACGGTGGCAATGCTACGTGATTATTTATTTGGTTTTTATTGAAATTATTTATTTATTTTTTTCACTCTTCTTTATTGATAATTTTGGAGAACGAATAATATATGATATAGTGTGCATTGCATAAGTGTATAAGGAACGGTGGCGATACGCTTTATTAAACCCACACCGACAGTATTTTAATTCATGGATCACGCCCACGGGAAAAAAAAACTCCGAACAAGTGTGCTCTTTACCCCATCATATTTTCAAAATTCACGATTAAATCCTCGAACTTAAATTTAATGTTACACCCTATTAATGCTAACCAAAAAGGTACGAAAATCCTATTTCTTCTCTTAATTTACACCACAAAATTCTAGAATTTTTTTAGAAAATACCATCTTGAAATAATGCTTTTCAAAAATGTCACTATTTTTTTTTTAAACTGTTGTTAAAATATATAATTTACTCAAAATAATCATGAGAATTTTCGAAATTTTGAAATGGTATTTCTCAAAAATATCACATTTTTGATATCTTTTAAAAAATGCAACTAATTTTATATCAATATTCTCGAAATAGAATTTTTATTTTGGTTAATATTGTTATGTTAGGGTTTAGTTTGAGGGTTTAGGGTTTCTTAGGCTCAAAACCTTTTTCAAAATTTAGAATTTTAAGGTTTAAACTTTTAAAATCTTTGTTTTGTGGCATTTTTAGAAATAGATAGCTTATGATGTCATTTTTGCAACTGTCTCAAATATATCTATGTTTGGGTTAACTATTTTATATTATGATTTATGATTTGTTAGGGATCAAAACCCTTTTTAAAATTTATGATTTAAGAGTTTAAGATTTAATTTTTTTAATTAGTGGTTTTTAAAAACATGGACAATTCATGGTAACATTTTAAATATTGACATACTAAAATGATATTTTTCAATTTCTCCCCCATAATTCTACCCATTGTAATCAGTATTGTACGAAGGTTTTCATACCCTATCTTTGTTTTTGTGATACAAAAGTATTGTTCTAGCATTTTTTTACATCTGTGGAAATGAAAGAAGAAAAAACATTCCAAACTTTTGTTTTTTTGCTAAAGTATCCTGAAAATTTTAAAAACCATTAATTTTTTTGGGTTTTTTATATAACTAGTGTACTTAAATGAGATAAATCTAGATTTAACTACTCAAGATATTTATTTTCTTGTGAATCTTTGATGCAAAATAAATCGAATTATGTATGCTATTTTTTACCATTTTAAATTAGAACCGGAAGGTTGTAACTAAAAAAAAAAAATTAGAACTAGAAGGTAAAGTTTAGGTCCCCGCTGAAAATAGTTGCTCTAATTAGGATATTCTTGGTTTCTTCCATAGTAATAGCTTTTACAAAAGAATTTGTAGTGGAAGCACTTTACCCCAATGGTTGAATAATAGTTAATTAGTTATCTATATCCAGAAGTATGAGGTTCGATTCTCAGATGCGATTTATTAAAAAAATATACAGATTAATAGAGATAAGTTTACATGAGATCTTCAACGTTGTGTAATTAGAGTCGTTCGCCGTGATTCCACGCGTAGAAGGTGTCTATCATGCGCATATAGTAGAAAGTGTCGTGTGTTGTGGATCTAATATGATCAAAGTGAATCGTCTTTTAAACAGTTTTCATAATTTATAATGATAAAATAATATATCCAGACGTTTAAAAAAGAAAAATGTGTACCATTATATTTATAAAGTGCAATTTTCTAGTTATAATGGGAATAATGTTTTGGTAATCCTAAAAACTTATCCCAAGAAAAACTAAGTTGCCTAAAAAATACAAAAAATGGATGGTTCTTATCTTTTGCTTAATTGGTTTGTCCTCCGGATGATGTGTGTTCAGGTTTTGTGTATTAGTTGACATTTTTGATTACTTTAGGCTCAATCAAAACAATGATAGTATGGTTGGAATCTTAGAGAATGTTTTAAATCCAAATCGGTAATAACTGGCACTACATGATTAATTCCGTAATTATCGCTCATGATTTTGTTGTGCCTATAGAAATCATTAGATAGATAGTAGAAAGGTGTGTGGGGAAAGAAATAGATAGATAATTAACAAACAAAATAAAAGCTATTAATTGAGTAAATAAATCTAATGCGTGATTTAGAAAACACATACCCCATTATTCGTATTTATTAGTATGTTTACATCTTTTGTTTGATGTGTGTTTCAAGTGTATGACCATCATTTCAACAACAAATTTTTTTAAAGAAGTATGAACTAACATATATCTAGTAAAAAAATGGTTTTCTTGTATTACAAGAGTTGTTAGTACTTGAAATTAGTTCCATCGTGCTCTCTCCGAAAGAAGGGTATTTAAAAAAAAAAAGACTAAAAATTGACTCCGGACCGAGATAGATTAAAGTTTCGGCATGAACTTCAAAATTATAAAAAAAGAAGGAGTTATTAGTTACTATATCTGTATCATATTAGTTGATGTTTTAGAAATTTTTTTTTTATCAAATTCAGTGATATTTTTATTTTTCTAGGTAAAAATATAATAAACTTTAGTTTTTGTGGTAATTTGAATTTTGTAATATTTTATGTAATTGGCTGAACTATTGCTATTTGTATAATAAATGATTATTTAATAGAGAAAATACACAAAAAAATTACATTATTTATTGATTTTATTTATTGTTGTGCAACTATCTTATTGTGATACAAAGTGAGTAGATATTGTGATTAGTATAAATACAATAGTAATTAACTTTTTGTTTAGGATAATCAATTAATTAAGAAAATTAAAGAGTAGTGAGATTCCAAACGTGAATCCAGCCATGAAACCTTCCTTTTTTCTGTTTTCTTAACACAATCTTCTTCACTCACTTACTTCTCTGCTGTGTCTCCTTCTTCTTCTTCTTCCTCATTAAAAGCTGAAACAAAGACTGATTTTTTCGATAACAAATTTTTTTGTTCTCTTGACATTTGTTTAAAAAAGCCCTTTAAAGTCTCTACCTCTAAGCATTCTTCTTCCTCCATTCCGACTCTTGAAAAGAGTAAGAGAAAATGAGGAAGCTTTTCTTGTTCGGGTTTCTAGTGGCAGGACTGATTCTGGGGACTGAAGCCAATGGGTTACTTGAGTTCAATGTCACAGATTTAGATCGCATTGAGGAATTAGAGTTTGGTTTCTCCAAATTTAGCTCCAATTACAACCCTTTAATGGTCGGCCTCACACTTATCAGAGGAGCTGGTGCCAAAGGAGCTGGTACTCTCTTACTCTTTTTCTCTGTTTTTTTTACTTTATTACATTTACACAAATAATGTCTTCTTTTTGTTGTTGTTGTCATATATAATATATTCAGTGTACTGCCATTCTTGGCATTTTATCTCCCAGATTTGACTTGTGTTTGCATTTTGTTTGATTGTATTCAACAAGTTGCATCTTTTAATAGCTTCTTAGATTTGAGCAGAGTTTTGTAATGAATAAATCTAAATATAAGTATCACTCGTGTGTCTTAGTTAGTTGCTTTTTACAGTTAGATTCTGTAAGTGCATCTCAAATATGGCTTTAAAACAGCAACAATTTTATATGTCCTGAAAAAATGTGAAAAACAGAAGAGTGTTTGAATCTAAGATCTGTGAAAGATAATTGTGTCTTAATAACAGTTTGTTTGGATGGAACATTGCCTGGATATCACTTGCATCGTGGGCATGGATCCGGAGCCAATAGCTGGCTAATTCAATTAGAGGTTAGCAAAAGAAGATTTGTTTTTTTGGATATATAAATAAAGCTTCTGATTTTAGTCTTATTAGTTTCAATTTTGTTTGACGTGTGTTGAAATTGAAAATGTGAAAAGGGAGGAGGATGGTGTGACAACATTAGGAACTGTGTATACCGAAAGAAGACTCGTCGTGGATCATCTAACTATATGGAGAAACAGATACAGTTTACAGGAATACTTAGCAATAAAGCTCAAGAAAATCCAGGTCCTTTGTCTTCAGGCTTTATCTTCTTTAAGAAACAACCAACACTTTTTTCGACCTTTCTTCGTAATTTCTTTCATTTATATATCAGATTTTTTTAACTGGAATAGAGTCAAGCTTCGTTACTGCGATGGTGGTTCCTTTAGCGGGGATAGTCAGAACAAGGTTTGCATCCATCCTATAGAACTTGCTTGTAGAGATCATACAGTTTCATTTTCTTGATTTGGTGCTTCTCAGTTGTTCTTTTCATTCTCTTAAAATATGTAATTTTTCAGGCTGCACGGCTTCAGTTCAGAGGAGAGCGGATATGGAGAGCCGCAATGGATGATTTGAAGTCAAAAGGAATGCGAAATGCCAAACAGGTGTTTTCACTTTGTCCTTCCTTGCTTATATATAGTCTTGTATTAACATTCATCAAACGGTTTTCTTAACTTGTTTAATACTCTTCAGGCACTTCTATCTGGATGCTCTGCAGGTGGTCTAGCGGTGATTTTACGCTGTGACGAATTCAGAAACTTGTTTTCAAGAACTACCAAAGTCAAGTGCTTAAGCGATGCAGGCTTGTTCTTGGACACGTAAGTTAAATATTTAACACAATGGTCATGTTTCAGATCAACTTAGTCCATGTTATTGATTGGCTTTTTTCCCGTGATTAAAGGCCTGATGTTTCCGGTGGCCACACAATCAGAAATCTATACAATGGCGTTGTGCAGTTGCAGGTATGATGCTTTTACCCATCTGTATATCATAAACTTTATAATTAGAAAGATTTTTACTTGAAGATTTTGCACTTATCGACATATCGTAATGAATCTGGCAGGGAGTGAGGAACAATCTGCCACATTTATGCACAAATCATCTCAATCCAACCTCTGTAAGCTCTTCTTCTTTTAGTCGAATCGCTTCTCCTTTGTATATCAGCGCAAAAGGCTGACCGGTAAACTCTTTATCTTTGATCCGGGACAGTGTTTCTTCCCTCAAAACTTAATCAGTCAGATGAAAACTCCTCTTTTTATTGTCAATGCAGCATATGATATTTGGCAGGTAAATTCTCTTCTTCTTCTATGTAGAAATTGACTCCATGCATGTTTTATTGAGATTATTAAAAGTAACCATTTCTTTTTACTGAATTGTGGTAACAGATTCAAAGCAGTATCGCTCCGCCAAGTGCAGATCCTAGTGGTTATTGGCATGAATGCAGACTAAACCATGGAAGATGCACTCCCGCACAAATCCGGTTCTTGCAAGGTTGAATCATCTGAAAATTCCAATTTTTTTGTTTTGTTTTTTCATAATAAAATGATTCGACCGCTCACTTGTATGCTGTCATTTGAACAGGATTTAGAGATCAGATGTTGAGAGTTGTGAGTGGATTCTCGAATTCAAGAAAGAATGGTTTGTTTATCAATTCTTGCTTTGCTCATTGCCAAACCGAAAGGCAAGACACTTGGTTTGCCGATGATTCTCCTGTTATCCACAAAAAGGTAACCACTTCTTGCCTTGGATAAACACACATTAAATACAATCGCAAGTAAACAGTATGAGGCCTAGATGGCATTTTGAAATAATGAATTCTTTTTGAAATTGCGATTAGGCGGTGGCGATAGCGGTTGGGGATTGGTATTTCGATAGAGCTGAAGTGAAGCTAATAGATTGTCCGTACCCATGCGATAGGAGCTGCCACAATCTGGTCTTCAGATGAATGATCGTCTCATTTTTTAATATACGAAGTAGAAGTGAAAAAAGTTTCATTTCTTTCATATCTCAGAGATATTGTTGTATTGTATTGTATCCATTCGTACGTACCAAATACTACCAATTCCTCATTGGAAAAAAGGTTTCCTAAAGAGATTGAAATATAATGAAGGCATGGCTTTTCTGGTTCCTTAACCATTGTGTTTGCAACAAGTTTGATAATAGTTATACATGCCAATGTGACCACCCGGGTAGTTGCTAGGATTATTGCGCCAAATTTACCAGCTAAGATCTCAATGAAACATCAAACACGTTTGGTCGATCTTGGTGTTCAAGCTATTGGAACGGTTAAGTGCAATTATCCGGTTCAATTATCCTTCCCTTACACTCTCATATAATATGTAATGCTTCGACACTTTGGAAAAAATAATATGAAAACATTTTATCTTTAACCTTCTTCTTCATCGTTCATCATATTCATCTTCCATCATCAAATCTCTTTTCTTTGAGGTGGCTCTTCTTTGTTTGAAGTCGCCTTCTTTTTTTTTTTTTTTTTGTTGTTGTCAAAGCAATAGAACTCTCTTCATAAATTTCTTTCTCTCTTCCAGACCTAAAACCCTAGATCTGATCGATCGCATCTTCAGTTCTAGTTATTAGGTTAAAACGTGACATACTCCCCTTTTCCTCATATATCTATCGGAAGCCGGTACACCCTGAATTAACTAGATCTAATAACCACTCCAATTATCTCCAATTAAGTCATGCACCAATAGAATTAAATCAGACCCGATTTAACTCTAACAATAGTTGTGACATGTCACTAGATTCAACGAAGATAGCTGGGAAGCTATGTTCCAGCTCTCAGAGGAAGGATTCAAAGTTCTCAAATCAAAGTCAAGTTGGACTATTGAAGAGAAGAATCTGTCCAATTTCAATGCACGGGCCATGAATGCTATCTTTGATGGTGTTGATGAAGATGAATTCAAGCTTATTCAGAGCTGCACTTCCGCTAAAGGCTTGGGATATTATGCAAAAATCTCATGAAAGTACATCTAGTGTGAAGAGAACAAGACTGGATCAGCTTGTCTCACGTTTTGAAAATCTGAAAATGTATCTAAATGAAACTATTGTTTAGTCCAGCTCTAAGATCAATAGCATAGCCAAGATGTTCTTGGAAAAACCTACAAGAATCAAAAGCTGGTCAAGAAGCTCCTGAGATGTCTGCCTTAGAAATTTGCAGCTCACAAACCAGTGATGAGAGTGTCCGGGAACACAGACTCCATGAGGTATGAAAAACTTGTGGGAATGCTCAAATAGAAGAAATATAGGTAGATGAAGATGGGGTGACAATGTCCAAAGGGATTGCCTTTGCTACTGAAGAAGAGAACAAAAAGTTTCAAGAACTAAAGGACGACATGTCTCTAATGGCAAGAAACTTTGGAAAAACCTTAAGACGAGTTACTCAAGAACAGATGTAGAGTTCATCTAGTTTGTCTCGAAGTAGTGAAAGAGGAAATGAGAGAAACTTTCGTTCTAATGAAGACATGGATGGGAAAATCGTGAAATAAAATGTTTTGAGTGTGGAGTAATTGGTCACATCAGACCTGAATGTCCCATTACTAAACGGAAGGAGCTGAAGTGCTATGAGTGCAAGGGAGTAGGAGACACTAAGGTGGAGTGTCCAAATCTACAGAAAAGGAAGGAGAAATCCTTCATCAATTTGAGTGAATTTGACTCAGAGGAAGAGAAAGACAAAACAGAAGATGAGATGTTTAACTTTGTTTCTCTCATGGGGTTATTCATATGAATTTCATATTCTTTTCGAAGCGGATTCCAAAGAAGAGGTTGTGGAAATCAATCCCAATGAAGCATATCGTGCTCTGTACAATAGTATGGAGACGATAATCTACAGTTGGCTCAGGATATCTCAAAACTCAAGGAAGATATAAAAAAAGATAGAGGAAGCAAAAAGAGAAAAGAAGAAGAAAGTTTGACTGTTTCAAAGTTGAATACCTTGAATTTGAGAGTGGAGATAAGGAAGAAAGAGTCAAGTATCTTCAAGAAAAAATCAAAATTGAATGCAAGAATAAGGAGATGATGCTAATGGAGACAGAAGAAGTCGATAAAAAACTGAGGATACTCAACAATGGATCTCAGCAACTTGACAACTTTCTGGCCATGAGAAGAACCGAATCCATTCGTTGGGGACTTGGTTACAAAGTCTCTGGGTGAACAAATAATCTTTGTAAAAAGCTGCAGTCCCACATAAGCTTCACAGAACCAAGGTACTCTTGAGCAGACTCCGGCAGCTAATCCAGTGTGTAATGATGCAAGGAAAATACAGAGATCCATCGCTAAAGCTCCAAGGTTGTCTCTTCAGATCAAGAAGCATGTGTCTCTAGGTCTCACTGACTCAGCCAAAGTCTCAAAGAAAGCTATACATCCCAATGATAGAAACCAGAACTTTTATTTCCCCTGCAGTTTTTCAGATCCAACATAGCTTCACCTGGATCGACCCCGATCCGAATTTTAGACAAATAAAACCCTATTTTCGTTTTTGTTATAGGACACACTTTATTTTTCATAAGACTATTGGTTTTAGCACTTTGTAAACTTTGGGAGATGAATGTCTAAATCTGCATCCCTAGAGAAGATTTATGAACCCATTTTTCATTTTTTAATATAATTATGCAATTCTTTTTATCTCTTTGTAGTTTCTCTTTGATTATGTCTGAGTAAATCCACAGTTAGGTTTTAGGGTTTCAAATTTTTTTTTACATGGATTGTTGAATTAGATTTGTTAGAATAGGGTTTTATTTTCTAGTTCTTCATCTATAGTTGTCCTTATCGCTTAAATTGGATTGATCACCTAGTTTATGATACTAGTTTTTTTTTGCGCACCAAAAGTGTTTGATTAAATGTCTGAAAGAACATGGATGAACTAAACATCCTTAGCCAACAAAATTTGGTGTTATGGTGCTTTGTGAACCTATCGAACTTGAACAATAATGTATGTTAACCTCTTGAATTCAAACGATAGTTTATAATCTTAGGTTGTCAGATATAGTAACTAATTCTACGACAGTAGGTTATTTATACACTTGTGATTCGAGTTCTAAAATGATACTTCATTGTTTCCTACTTGTTTATCTGATTTATAATTATGGATTTTCTGCGAATATTCCTAAAGCCTAACGCTTTTAATTCATAAGCTTATATTTTTGTTTCAATTTGCAATCACAATCATATTTTTTGTCTTAGTTGGTCCTTGTGGATTCGATACCTATATTATTACAACATTTGTTGTGCATTTGCAATAGTTATGCAATAGTTTATATTGGATTAAAATTTTGTGTATCAAGTTCAACTTCACATAATGTATGTAATGTATGTTATTGGAGAAAACATGACACTTTTTTGTGATAAAATTCTAAAATGATAATTTATTAAATAAACGAAACGAATACATGTGATTAAATTTCACAAATACAGTTTTAACAAATACTATGGCCTTTGTTATGGACAAAGTTTGTTATATAATTCATTATTTAAGGAAAAAATAATGCAACCTCATCCCATGACTCGTTGATAATGCAACTTTATTATTTTGTCTTGACACCGCCATCATTGTTGTCTCTATCGCTAAGCTCGATTTTCTGTTTACGTTATCTCTATACTAAAACGACAATGACCTTTATGAAAAATCTCATAGAAAAGGAACTCAATACATTAGGCCTCGGCGTAGATCGGATATCCAAAAAATGCAGTATTTGTGATTCGAATTGTTTTTAACGGATATCTAATTTTCCGATTTGCTTTGCTTCGAAAAAATTTGGATATCCGGGATGACGGATATCCGGATTTTTTCTGGATATTTGCGGATATCCGGATTTTCGCGGATATTTGTTTTAAACAATTTTTTTTTAAAATACCATAATATTTTTTCAAAATTTTTTTTAATATAAGATTTAAACTAATTAATCAATAAATATATGAAATGGATCTAATTTTATTCGATAAATTGTTTAAAAAAATGAAAAGTGAAAGATCAAAATGGTGAAAAATGAACTATATTTTTTTTATTTAAGAAATAAATTCAAATAAAGTGAATATCTATCTAGTTTTACTATAAATATATTCGCCAAATATATTTAAAAGTAAAAAAATGTAAATATACGTTATAAATATACATATTATATGTATGTATATGTAATATACGGATCAGATCGGATATTCGGAATTTTAAAATTAGTATTTGTGATTTACTTCGGTTTAGACGGATACTAAATTTTATTATTTGTTTTGCTTTATTCAAAACGGATATCCGGATTTTTCGGATCAGATCGAAATGAATACCGAATCGGATCTAATTTAACGGATAATTTGCCCAGCCCTACAATACGTATATATGTTATATGTTCAAAGACAAGTTGAGAAATTAAAAACAACCACAATCGAATAAAAACAATGGAGCTATAGGGATATTTCTTTTTGATTGGTAATATAGAAATGAAAGTTATGATTGAAGTAGGGCCTCAATTATTTTGGCTCACATGCAAATTATGAGGTGTAAGGATAAAAAATGCAAGTCTTTTATCCTTTGCAAGTCTTTAAAATACAAATGATCAAACTCATAAACGTTTGCTTTTGAAAATTCTAAAGAATCCTTTGTATTTATATTCTCATTCAAACAATCAACATTGTAGGAAATATTAAATTAATGGTCCGTTTTTGCTTTGTATAATGTCGGTTTGTCTCTACTCATAAAAATGTTTAAATATATAGAATGCTATAAAATGATAATTTCAATAATATAGTATCACAAGTTTTATATTTGAAAAAACTATTTATCAAAATAGTATTTGTTTACATATAAATGCATTGGAATTTATTCGCTTTTATTAAATTCTTGTTTTTATATTGTGCAAGCAATGGATTTTGGTAATAAATTTAAATTTACGTTACATTTGTTATTTATTTTTCCATAGTAATTGTGATAAAGTTTCGTCTGTTCTTTATATGTTCTCCTTAAATATAATGAGTTTGTAGAGGAAATTGAATGTAAAATATTGATCATATATATATATATATATATTTTTTTTTTTTTTTCTTCTCCGTCCACTACGTTTTTCAAAACTAGAGAAATAGAACAAATTAAAACAACATATTGCGCGCATTTCATATATTTTTAGTTCTATATGTTGGCGCAAATGTTGTTACATCTTTTTTCCCAACAATATGTATTACTACTAGTGAAAATCCACGCGTCGCGCGGATAAACTATTTAAATGATTTTTAAAAATGATTTTAATATTATATATATATATACTAACATTGGTATATTTAAATGATGTTTAAGATTTATGCTCACAATTTCTATTTATACAAATTCAAACATTATTTTCAAATGTTTAATATGAAAGTGAACCATATGATGATATATATATAAATATTTTCATTTGAATACTATATTTTCAATTTTTACTCTAGAATTCAGCGTATTCTTTTGAAATCTTTTCGTTATAATCCGTATCCACTATTGAAAAAACAATGTTGAGTCCACATGTAACCTGAAAAATAAAACTTATAAAGTGAAATATGCAATAATTTATAGATAAACACGTATAAAAGATTTGTGAAATTTAAATGTTTTTAAAATTGATTGATCACATATTTGGTTTACAGAATTTGATTCTTATATTATCTAAATTTATATAGTTTCTAATTTTTTTTTAAAAAATGATATATAAATTTTATTTTGTATTCATATCTTTATGAGTATTTGCATAAAATATTCTATATAAAAATCAAGATTGTATGTGACATAATTTTTTTTTTAATTTTTTAAAAACTATTTTTTATCTAGTACAATATTAGTTTAAAATCTAGTATTTATTGGATTTTTAAAAATGAAGTTCATAACATTTTTTAAAAAATTGAATTTTCTAATATTAGTTTCATAGAGAAAAAATCTAGTACAAAATTGTCAATGGTGTGTCAAGATGAGTTAAGCTTGGTCTAAATTTACAAAATTATTGTATCAACTATGGATATTTAATACCATACGTTACAAAACGTTTATATATAAGTTTTTTTTTCTCTCAAGATGTTTCTTTAAGTTTTAAAAAATGTATTTATTGGACTTTTTTTTTAATTACAGAGTTAATTTGATCTTACAATATAATAAAAGTAAAGATTCAAAAATAAAAAATAATTTCAAACTATTTTTGTGAATTATTTTAAATTATATAATTTATTTTTTGTGTTATCAAAATATTGATATACCAAACATTATAGAAAATTATATAATGACATTATGGCATGTCATCAATACAAAAAAAAAAAAAAAGACAAAACAACAACAAAAAAAGTGAAAAATATATTTTTTAAATATTATAATTTTTCGAAAATTCTAATTAAGAAAAATTTAAAGAATTTGAAAAGAGATATTGAAAAAAAAACAATTATCTATTAGACTATGGTTTTACATATTTTTAATTAATTTATGAAGAATTTGATGTTAATTAAATATTTATTTTAAGTTAATATGTTGATATCACATTTTTATTTTAAAGAATCAATGTAAAAATTTTAAAATTTAGAGGGACAGATGTCAAATTAAGTAAAAATAAGATACTAAAAATGAAAAATTGTTAACACCAAAAATGACACGTGACAACCTTTCAAAGCTTCACTTAGAGAAAACTTTAAAATATTATATTAGATTATCTGTTTGAATTTGGATGGTGATACATCGACACAAAGTACTAATTAGTACGGTACATGTCGTTGTTATACTTTGTATTAAGTGAATGTCAATCTACCTAAAATAGTTGCTCAATGTGTACAGATTAAGAGAGAAAGAACTTCCTTCAAAGAAGCATCAACGAATTGATTAGAATTAAAAGTTAGCATCATAAATTTGAGGACCGAAAATATAGGTTTTCCTTATCAGAGAGAAAAGACATATATTGGACCCAAAAAAGCTTATATAAGCGCTCGTCTATGTAATAATAGCCGACACAGTATGTTACTTTCCTCTTTTATTTTGATTTTGGCTTACGGAAAACTATATAAATGATCACATCATATTCATCAGGCTCGATACTCACATAACTAATAAGTCCATGAACAAGACCATACGACCATATTATTGAGGCTAAAGCATGTCAAAATTACCATCAGTGCACATATTTACATTCGGTTAAACCCATTTAATCGGAATCTCTTCCTACATGAGATCATATATTTAAATATAAAACAATATCTTAAATGTAACAACATTTGGGTTTTCTTCACATTTGCACCAAAACAAAAAACATTTGGGTTTTCGTTTTATAAATTTATGGCTTTTCCAAATTATCTCTTTTATGGCTTTTCCAAATTATCAACACTATAGATGTCAGCAACAAGGGTCCCTTCTTCTGCACGCATAGGACTTGACTTCTGGTCCACCTCAAAGAGAAAAAATAAAACAAGACCAACGTAAAAGCTGCCCTCGTGTGAATTATATTGGGATATTGTCAGAAGAGTACACACCTTCGAATTTCGTATTTCACCACCTTACAAGAACAAGCAGGGTCTCTTCTTGTACACGCATATTTTTTATTTCTGTGGCAATTGTTCATTCTAAATATACAGAAAATCTCTACTGATTTGGCAAATTTTTGTGTTAACTTTTTAGAAGCTAAGGAAAATGTGCATCCAACAGAAATCGATCAAACCATTGTAGATCACTGGATTAACATCACTAAGTGATCTCGTAATATTTGCTAGCTCTTAGATCAGTTTAAAATACAATATTGCAATTCCACAAGTAAATTTTCTTTTGGAGAAATTAATGTTGAAATAAAACTTAAACATCAGTAAAGATGAAGCAGTTTTAACTCATTTCTATAACCAACATCAATAAAACTGAAACAGTTTCTTCTCACTAGCTAGTGAGAGCAACTATGTCACTTCAGTCTATTAATGTTGGAATTATCTTTTGTTAACCACTTACTCTATGAGATCCAGTTTCCAAATAATGATCAAATATGTTTATTCATTACTAGTGGTTGGAGATGTTGTTCATTATAAAAAAAAAAATCTAAGTTTATAGTTTTCTTCCAGTTTTATTCTGCGTTATTTGGAAGCGTTAGTTCAGTGGTAGCCCAGATCAGTGCTTTTACACCATATTTCTGATTCAATTCCAAGAAAAAAAACATATCTTATAGATGTTGGATGCACAAAATTAGGAGGCTCCACCATTCTGAATGTTAAGCCTTGAAAGAAATTTATAGGAACTGAAACATTGAGTAATGCGATTTTGAAACTTGTAAGAAACTTGTTTATTTTGTAATTGTATTATGTCGAGTTTGCATATGAGTGGTGGTCGAGATACATCGACGAGACTATCACAAACCAATAAGCTACATGTTATGGTAGTGTAAAATATCTCTAATATGATATTTGTATACATTTTCATATTTTGTTTCCTGACAATCCAGAGTAGTTATATTCACATGTACCTTGTGCCAAAAAAAATAAATATATTCACATGTACGGATGTACCAATGCCTTTTTTTTTTATTTTCTACATAGGAGAATGTATTTTAGACTCCGTTACGATCATGCAAGTGTACATGCGTAATTAGATTCATCCATTACAAAACACTTTTCATTATTTGTAATATCCGCTAAACATTATTTTTCCAATTTAGAGTTTTTATTTTACTTGTTCATAGAAAATGATTATGGTAAATGACTTATAATTTGGTATGATATCAGTACTATGTTTATAATAAGACTAGTATTATTTAAATATTAGAATAAATATAATTATCATATCAAACTATATTAGAACTGTTGAAAAATGATATATATCGCAGTGAAATTAAGTAGTTAAATCATGAGAAATTTCAAAAAATGCCACTTTTCAAATGCCACTTTACAAAAATGCCACATTTTTGAAATCTTTACAAAATGCCACTTTTTCAAAATTTTTTTTTTTTTATATCATTTATGTTTGGGTTAATTATATTCTATTAGGGTTTTATTTTGAGTGTTTAGGGGGTTTTAAATGTCAAAACATTTTTTAGGGTTTAGAATTTTAAGATATAGGTTTTATAAATTTATAATTAGTGGCATTTTTGTAAATGGATACCCCTATAAGTAACATTTTTTCAAATGTGCACACAAAAAGTGACATTTTTATAATTACCCCTTAAATCATCATACCAAATACAAAATATTTAAATAATGACATTTTTGAAAAGTGGTATTTCAAAAATGGCATTGCTCGAAAATTCTCATTGATATTTCACAGAAGCAATCTATACACATACATAGTTTTAAAAACATATATATTATATTTGTTTTATTGGAAATTGTAATCTATATTACTCATTAGTCTTATATTTTGCTATCGAATACCAAACAAAATAAAATAAAAAAACTAACACCCTAGTAATATGAGATTCCGATTTTGCCTTTAGTATAATTATGATAAGTGATTCCATATTAAAAATGGTCATCTCTATTATAAATGGTTTTATATTAATTTCCATGATTATTTCTCTCATATTCATTTCTTTCTTTCTCTCATATTAATATCTTTATCTCTCATGTCTATAAAAAATGATCAAAGACAGTATAATAGATCTTATTTTTCTTGCATTATTAGGAAAAAACATCAACCAACATCATAAACATATTAACTTAAGTAGTCCGTAATAACATATGGTCTCCATATAGTCAACTATGTTCTTAAATAGTTAACTATGCAATTTTATATAAAATATAATAATTAACTGTTTTGAAAAGTTAAATATGCTAATAAATATGTTATTAGAATAGTTAACAATTTTTACTATAAAAATTCTTGACAAATCTAACTTATCATGACCTAAATAGATAAAATTATACTAAAAAGCTGACTATACTACCAAAATATAGAAATAATTGACTATCTTGAAAATAGTTTATATATTTCGAACATTACAAATATACCAAATATTTTCGGATGTATAGTTAGCTATTAAGAAAATTACAATATAGTTTATTATTTTTAGAACAATGTGGGCATATAATAATTTACTATTTTTAAATAGTTGACTTTACTACAAATATTTCGAAATAAATTATGCGTGTATACATAGTTAGAAAAATACCCAATATACCAACTATTTTTCAGATTTATAGTTAACTAGTAAGAACATTACAATATAGCCTATTATTCAAGAATTCACTATTTCTAATTTTTGTAGTTAACTATTTTTAGAAGTATGTTTAAATGTTTTACGAAGTATAGTCAACTATGAAAAATTTATAGAATAACTGTGGGATAAATATATAGAAGGAGTACAATATTATTTTTTAGATAAAAAAAATTCATAAATTCTAATACAATATACAATCAAACAAATATTTATTTTCTCTTTCCATAATGTCAAGACTTTTTTGGAAATCATGTTTATATAGAAAGAGAAAAGTTAATAATTGAGGAATAAATTAGTTAACTTTCTTTTTTCTTTGCTATACACCTAAATTTAGTTATGCACATGTTTTTCTCTATATTATGTATCCCAAATGTGATATTTTGCTAATTCACCCTTGGACTACAATATCATACGAATATTGCAATAAAAATATTATACGATTTTATCCAAACTATATTATTATTTTTTATTTTACGTATAGTGCAAGTCGATACCTAATACTAATATTGAAAGCACCCTTAAAAACTTTGAATGACCTAATGAATGAAAATAATAAATAACCAAAGAAAAAGAAAAATTTATGATCAATTCTAAAAAAGTATAATAACCTTTTGTTCGATTTAATAGCTTAACAAAATATCTAGAGACAAGAACATGTAAATTGGTCTTTAAAAAAAAAGAATTAGTCTTCTTCACATAAAATTGACCTCATATTATCTTTTATTCTTTTTCACAAGCTCTCCTATCGTTTTGAATATTACATAAATCTTCCAATTTTCGCATGTCATTTTCAAAACTGCGAGAGATCGATGTTCGAGAAGTAAAAACAATGAGTATGAGAAAATGATCTCAAGTGGAGTCACATCTCTCTCTCTCTCTAAAGGAGATAGCGATATACTTCCATTCTAAGATGAATTGTCCCTTTTGTTATAACATCTGTTTGATATTCTTGAAAGCCAAACATTTTCGGAAAAAATAGAAATTATTTCATATAGTATTTGCAATTTATTTATTTATTATTTTACAAAATTAGTATCATAAAAATTATGAAATTTTTTAATTAATTAATTTTTTTTTAAATTATGTGAATGAGTTGAAAAATTGTATCTGAAGTAACGTACAAAAAGACAATAGTATTTTGCCATATTTTCACTCATGACTTGGTTGTAATAGCTCAATCGGTTAAATTTAAAAGAAAAATTTGGGAGAGATACACAAATTTTGATCTCATTTCTCAAAAGACATGATTAAAGAAGACTAATTTAACATGTTATGGTCTCCGATTACAGAAGACTAATTTAATATCAACTGCAGTGATAATTTTTAGTTTATATATATGAAAAAGATGTTACAATCGCCATTGAGATTTTGATCAGAGGGGCAATTATAAAAATGCCACTTTTTGTGTGCACATTTGCAAAAATATCACTTAAGGGTGTCTATTTACAAAAATGCCATTAATTATAAATTTATAAAGCCTATATCTTAAAATTCTAAATCCTAAAAACTGTTTTGACACCTAAAACCCCCTAAACACTCAAAACTAAACCCTAATAGAACATAATTAATTCAAACATAAATAATATAAAATTTTTTTTTGAAAAAGTGGCATTTTTGTAAAGATTTCAAAAGTGTGGCATTTTTGTAAAGTGACACTTGAAAAATGGCATTTTTTGAAAATTCTCTTCATTAAATTGGTGTGTGGTGAGTCAATAACTTTAATATGTTTTAATCTAGTGATGTGAACACTCTAAAAAAAATATATACATTTTTCAAGTTAATAATATAATTTTTTGGTCATTACCGATTTAATCTTTCATCAATCATGATTTTATATTGAGAAATTTTAAAAAATGTCAATTTTCAAGTGTCACTTTACAAAAATGCCACACTTTTGAAGTCTTTACAAAAATGCCACTTTTTCAAAATTATTTTTTCTTTATATCATTTATGTTTGAGTTGATTATGTTCTATTAGAGTTTAGTTATGAGTGTTTAGAGGGTTTTAGGGGTCAAAATATTTTTTAGGATTTATAATTTTAAGATATAGGCTTTATAAATCTATAATTAGTGGCATTTTTGCAAATGGACACCTCTAAATGGCATTCTTACAAATGTGCACACAAAAAGTGGCATTTTTGTAATTGCTCCTTTTATATTTTGCTTATAGTTACCTATCTTTTAAATTTTCTTTTCAAGAGTTTACTACACTTTTGTTTTTACTATATCAATTAAATATACTTGCATTTGAAGTCTTTTAAATCATTTAATTTATTATTGTCAAAATTAAATATAACATATGGTTAAATATATGTTTTTTAATTATTACTTTCTCTACACTTGAAATTATATTTAGCTTTAGTTCTCACAAAATTTTAATTGATAAATTCAATAAAATATGGAACAATTAAATATGATTTTTATTCAATTTTCTATTTTATTAGATTTAAATGTTATTTTGTGATAGTTAATAGAAGACAGTAAATAGAAAATTTTATAAATTAATCGAATCACTAAATTTTAGTTTTAGTGTAATTATTTCTTTTTGAAGATGTGGAAATTTAAAAAAGATGATGTGGAGGATACCTTAAACGGAAAGAGAACTCCAAAATTATATATGATTTTAATTATTTGTTAACTTAGTTTAATTTTTAATAGTGTTAAGAATTTTTTTTTTTAGTGTTAAGAATGTTTTAAGAGATAATATTTCATAAATATTATTTTAAGAGATATAAATTATTAGTCATTACAAAAAGCACTCTAATAGTTGAATGCGATTTTATAAATTTACTAAAAGGATCTCCAATGGAGAATTTCTGCATGGGTTTCTAACAAAAAATAATAATTAAATAACTAAAAAATATAAAAGAGAATGAAGAAGAATTCTAAGAGAAGAAACTATTGTCATTCTTGTATACACTCATATAACACTTGTTTATATGTGATTGGTTTAAAAGGCTTTTAGTACTTTAAATTTTTTAAAAAATAATCAAAATTGTTAAAATAATATATTGTAGATATTTTTAGGGTATCTATCCATTGAAGATGCTTTAAACCGATTTTTAATCAATTTCTAGATAATATAATACTCGTATGCTATTCATAATTTGTTAAAATACTAACATGGTCGGTATACTTTTGTAATCCGAGAAAGTGACAAAAAATAATAATATTTGAGACGCACCATATATCTATGAAGCACGGGTACTTTGTTTTGGTACCGTCTCCCGTACTGGAAATGTCCCGGAGAAGGGTACGGCTCGGAGACACCACTGAAACGTCCCCGAGATGTCTCTAACATGTTAAGGACGTCGACAATTAACGGGGACGAAACCTTTCGAATTTAGAGACGTTTTTCAAACGTATTATGTTAAAAATTAGTGTTTCTGTTGTTTATTATATATATTAATTATTATTTTTAAGAAAAAATGAAAATAAAATGTATAACATAAAAAAAATTATTATGAAATAGGGTTTCAAATTTATTATACATCTCATATATAATCGACAGTCGTTTTTTCAAATAGTCTCGATGCTTGATTCTTTACAAGTCAACAAGGTTTACGTTACTCCTCACCGTATGTTTTTCTATCTCTAATACATCTTTTTCTTGTAATTTAAGCTCTATTGTTAACTTCAAAATAAATCTAATTCTTATATTGATTAAGTGTTCTTTTATACTGAGATTTATGATGTAATTTTCTTATATGTATTAAGGTATTTATATATATATATATATATATATTGACGTATCCCTACCGTATCCGTATCTATAAATTTTTAGTATTACCGTTTTTCGTCCCGATGCCCGTCCCCGTTTCTTGTCCCCGTACCAATCTCAGTGTAACCTAGCCATATATGCGTTTTTTTTTTCTAAATGCACCACATATGTTTTCTTACATAAAATATTATGGGTCTTACGATACACACATATATGTATCTCTTTGTCCGGAATCACTTTTGCCAAGAAGTCTCCACTCAGACTTAAAGAAAAAAGAACATCCACATCGACCGGGACATGTTTACTTTATTTTCAGATTTTTTAATTTTATGATCCGTGAAATAACTTTTTCTTAATACACTAATATATATATGAAACTCTACTAAGGTCAAAGGCATAAACCAGGAGAAGGAAAAAATGAATTACATCTTAGCAAAAGAATGAAATACACAACCAGAAAAATCATATATATATATATATACTTACACACCTGCAGAACATATTATATTATATATAATATATGTATGTATGAATCAATAAACTCCGATCCGTGAACGTGAATATAACATGAAGAAAATACCGATTAATTAGACTCTCTCTAACACATGTTAATTATCTAAATGCACTGATCAAACGCAATGTTATTAAGTTTTTGTAGGTTTTTACCGTACACCTCCACGTCAGCATCATGAAGTAATGTTGCAGCATCTTGGTTTGGTGATGACAATGATGATGCTGATCTCCAGTAGTACTTGGCTATGTCTGGCTTCACTTCTGGTTCGAAACCAGTCTCTGAGCTTTGGTTATTTTCTGTGTATTGAAGAATATTCTCTGATGCCCATGACTTCATGTCTTGATTATGGTGATGATGATCCACTACTACTGGATTATTATTATTGTTCATGATTTGGCTAGCTTCAGTGTAATGATTACCGAAGAAGGCACTGTAGATACTGTTGGTTTGAGATGGAACTGTGTTGCAGTAGTTGAGTACTTCCCAGTTGTTTGGAACAGGATTGAAGTTTGACGCCATTGGTGTCGGAGATGATGACGTGGACATTGAAGAGATTAAAGATACGATCTGGTCTGAAACCGTTGGAGTCATCATAGCAGTACTTAAGCAAAACGCAGCGTTTTGATTAGCCGTCGGTGTAGTCGGGAACCACCACGGCCCTGGTTGCGATGAGACGCCCGTGGACTGATCATGCGGGTTTAACGAACCCGTTGACTTTACTACTTCCAAAGTAGCCGATGACGTCAGCTTCTGATCTATGACGTTAAGAGATTGAAGCTCGCTTATTATTAAGGGTTTATGTGTTGTTGGGTCGATGCCTTTTCTTCTCAGCTTCTTCTTAAGACATGAGTTCCAGAAGTTCTTGATCTCGTTGTCTGTTCTTCCTGGTAACCGTGTTGCGATCTGAGACCATCTACACATTCATAATGGATCAAAGAAACATTTCAAGAACGGCATTATGAATCAATCTCTAGGGAGGACTATATAATCATGTAAAAAACTATATATAGTGTGTTGCAAATTAATTTGTCGCAAATTGATTAACCTGTTGCCTAACGCAGCATGGAGCTCAATGATCAAGCTTTCTTCGTCTTGAGAGAAAGCTCCCCTCTTCAAGTCGGGTCTCAAATAGTTTATCCACCTTAGTCTACAACTCTTTCCACATCTTTGCAACCCTATATGATCATATATCCACCAATGCATATATATATATATATATATATAAACATATTATGAAATATATATACAAATCTTTAATTTTTATTCAGATATAATTAAGACCAAACCTGCAAGTTTAGGGACAGAACTCCAACAGCCATGACCATGTCTAGTTATGTAATCGAGAAGTTTCTCATCTTCTTCAGGAGACCAAAGGCCTTTTCTCAGCTTTTGCTTATAACAACAAGAATGTCTTCCCATTTTTTTTGTTTTTATTAGATTAATAAAGAAACAAGAAGCTAAAGATCGTTGCAGAGAGATACGAGAATTTTATGAACTGTGAATGTTCTATAAGGTTGAAGAGGAAGAAGAAGAGGATGGAGAAAGTATTATAAAATGAGAGAAAATGTGACTGGCGATTTTCTGGTATAACACTTTTGTTTTATAATCGTTGGGTGAATTAATTGACACCTTATATGGGACCACCGTTTATAGAAAAATCAAGAGCTGAACTGAAAACCTAGTAAAAAAACGATTTGATTCCTTTACAAACATCATCAAGTGCTTGTTATAATACTTTAGAGAAATCACGTAAATTATTATTACCTTTCTCGAAAGATAGATAAAAACGAAGACATATCTTGTCAGGATAATCATCTTTTAAAAAATTTATCTATGTGGAAGCCCATATGTATCCCAATGGTTTAATCAAAGGTTAATTAATAGTTGTACACCCGGAAGTTTGGAGTTCGAATCCTAGATAGTGCGATTTATTAACAAATATGCAGATTAATGGAAGCAAGCTTACAGATTATCCTGACAAGATATGCGATTTATTAACAAATATGCAGATTAATGGAAGCAATCTTTTAAAAAATTTATCTATGTAAAAGCCCATATGTATCCCAATGGTTTAACCAAAGGTTAATTAATAGTTGTACACCTGGAAGTTTGGAGTTCGAATCCTAGATGATGCGATTTATTAACAAATATGCAGATTAATGGAAGCAAACTTATAGGAGATCTCCATCGTTGTGCAATTAGAGCGGTTCGCTATGATTCCACGTAATAAAGGTAGAATGTGTTCATCATGAGCATGGAGGAAGAAGTACCGTTTGTCGTGGATCTAATAGGATCGAAATGAATTGTCCGTAATAGAATCGTCTTTGTAACAATTCTCATAATTTGTAATAAAGTATAATAAATCCAGACGTTTAAAATTTTTTTTTTATCTACAAATAAAAAATGGGTTGGCTGCATATTTGACTCCATTACAAGTGCCACTAAAACGATTTCTCCCAAACTTTTTTCTTTTCAATTTTCTAAAAAAACTTTGTGAACCGATATAAAAACTACATGAACTAATTCTCTCTCTGAAATTCACCAAATAAAATTGGTTAAAATATTTTTTTACTAAACCGTAACCACGTTTAAGTAAACTAAAATTGCGCTTTAGGAATCCAATAAGTATATATGCGTTTTCCCCCCTAGAAGTGCAATTAGTTATACTTTTCTCTAGACTTTTACCTCTTTGTTTTGCTACACAAACAATTTAAATTGATCATGAAACTACATGAACTTGTTTGTCTCTTTACCAAATAAAATTGGTTTAGCTAATTTTAAAATTAAGTTAAGTAATCGCGTTGAAGGATACCCCATCTCATCCTCCCAAATACCTTCATGACCATGTAACTTTTGCAGGATCTACCATCTTTTCGTACGACCACCCGACATGGCTCCCCAAGCTTATATGGAACGATGCGTCTCATTTCCCCCATATGATGGAAATCCTAACGATGGTCTCGAAGTTATTCCAAAAAAACATCATATGTCTAATGCATGAGATCTACGATCTAATATACGGAAGACTCAAGCTGTCATGTTGGAAAGCCGGAGTGTTTAAGTCGCGGTGGTACATGGAGATGACTAGATCGATAAGTGTTGTTAAATGACCAATTAGAGAAGATGATGAGATGACAAAAGAGTGTATGTCGGTTAGGCTAATCGTGATTCTAAAATGCGATTACGGTTTACTTAACTTAATTTTGAATTAGCTAAACCAATTTTATTTGGTAAAACATAAAAAAATTTATGTAGTTTTATGATCAATTCAATTTGTTTGTGTAGCAAAACAAAGAAGTAAAAGTCTGGAGAGAAATATAACTACTTGCACTTCTAGGGAGAAAATACATATATATATATATATATATATTTATCCGATTTCTAAAATATAATTTTGGTTTACTTAATTGTGGTTACGATTTAGTTAAAAAATTAGCGTAACCAATTTTATTTGGTGAATTTCAGAGAGATAACTAGTTTGTGTAGTTTTTTTTTATTGTTTCACAAAGTTTCTACAAGAAATTGAAGAAAAAACAATTTGGAAAAATGGTTTTAGTGGTATTTGTAGAGTGGAAAATACGCAGCCAACCCATAAATAATAAAGTAACAAGTATTATAAAATTTGATGACTAAAACTTAAAATAAAATAGGAAAAGAAGAAACTTAATTGAGTGCAGTTAACTAAAGATTTTATGCCTCTAGTAACTATATAATGCGATAAACTAATCGCGCCACTAGAAAAGATTAGTAAAGATTGGTTTCAAACCTAAAAAAGAAAACTATGAGCCAAATTTCGTAATTTCCTATCTAGTAGAAAGAAAAGTAACATTAAAAAAAAAGGGAAGCCATCGGTCAACAACAAACTCATTTCCGTGAAAGCATTGTACGAATCTAAAATATTGTCCCCCCAAAACTATATACCACAATTTAATATCTTTTTTGGTTTGTCAAAGAAATATTAAATTTTGGGTACTTTTTTTTTCCCCCTTCTTTCATCTCAAATGAGACACCTTGATGTTCTGAGAATGTAAAGACTTCTTCAATTCAAGTACGCAAAGTGATGGTGGAAAAATAGCCATAAATGTTTCCACTATGCAATAATATGGTCGCTAACCACTAATATTCTTATTTATGCAGACATTAATTATAATATTTACCGACTTCTGACTTGTAATTTTCGTTGATCTTTGTATTGACGAGGTTGATCTAACGTGTCATGAAAGAAAAAGCAAAGTTAAGTTTGGCTAAATTCGAGCAAGTTTCTACACGAGAACAATAATAAGTGCTTAGAATAAGTGCTTAGAACCGATGCATTCTCATTATTATCGTATTATAGGAAAGAGAATTAAAAAAATGTCATGATTAGTTTAAAACAAACATATTTTATAGTATACATAAAGCTACTAGCTTAAGTCTTAGGAAATTATAAACAACAACATAATTGAAGAATATTATGACAACGAAAAAAACACAATCCCTTGTATATACAACCTGTCTCCTTTGACATATTGTTTGTTGTAAGAAAAGAAATCTCATAGTGCACCTCAATCTAATAATAGCGTGAAGAATGATATACCTTATTTTCATTTTTTATGTGATTTTGTCGTCTCCATTTACATGTTTTTACATTATTTTTTGAATATATTATATATATATATAATTACTGATTACAAGACAAAAGATTTATCTATCTATCAAAACTAAGTTTTAAGTATTTGAAAATTATCCTTTAAAATGGATTTTTTTTGGCTAAAAGACCCTAAGTTTTATCCTTTAAAAATGTTATTAAATCCTTACGTTTTCCCCCATTTAATTATATAACTTGACATACCATTCCTGATAAATATGGTTGCATGGCAAAATATATACTTATAGATCATAATTTTGCAAAAAAAGAATAGCAGAACAAGCAGGCTAAGTACAAACAACTATAATATATACACATATTGACGTGCTCAATATATGAAGTTATGAACATATAAGAGAATATAATACAGAGAATAAAATCAGCATATAAAATTAGCCGTCGTTAGAACAAAATAACAGTAATTATTGTAAGTCAGCCAGTTACATATTTACAGCATGCATCTAATTAGCCGATGCCAACCTCGTTTGTCTTTTTCAGATTTATGTAATCATTTTCTTTGTGAGTACGGCGAAATTGGACTAAATTGGTTATATGGTTTTTTCGAAGAATGAAATATATATTCTAATGTATATGTGCATAGAAAGTCACGGTTATGTTATTTTCTTGTTTTGAATCCTAATGGAAATACAAAAGAATCGCCGCCTTTCAAATGATTGAGCATTAGAAAAATTCAAGTTGGAGAGAAGTTGACGTTGACTTTGGTTTTTTTTCTTGGAGAAGCCATGTTCATGGACTTGCCTCTTTCAAGGTTCTTAGAGAGGACTATTATTCAAAATGAAATACGGACGAAGAGGTGAAAGCTCAATAGCTATAAAAAAATAAGAACAAGACAAAAGGAAGAAAGATTAAAAGAGATATTTAGATCAAGTGTTTGGCCATTGAGTGAGTAGCTGTATATGGTCCTCCAATAGTTTTGCTATATCGATTAAATTAGTGCCATTGCGAGAAAATGAGCTGTAATTAATCATGCAATTTTTTTTGGGGGGGGGGGGGGGGCGAAGTGGTTAGATTTTAGACCAAATACATTGATATTTAGTTTATCATTGAGAATAATGTATCAAAATACAAGGGTACATATCCGTAAACTGTATAAGAATATAGTTAATTATGAGTATTAAACAAACACTTTTAAAAATAAATATTTTTTTACTTAATTTTTCTAAGAAGATAGGGTTTTTACTTAATTCTTCTAAGAATATAGGGTACAAGAGTCGAACTCCACACTTCCCCTTCTCATAATTTGGTTCACTAGACTGTTTACAATTTCAATTAAAAATTACAGTTGATAAAAGTTATACAAGAGTTACGACACCAAATTTCCTCCGTTTGGGTTGAGAATTTTTTTTTATTTTTTATTTTTTATTTTTTTTATTTTTTTTTATAATTAGGAGGTGATCCGGGTTTTACTACCTGACTAATACTTGGATGTAGCCATCGAGTAGTTCACACGTCGAGTTCACATGCCTGAGTTTTCTAATGAGTTTAAAGCGTCGCACCATTTTAAACCAAATAGAGATGAAAGTGTCCAGAGCCGGTTTTGCTGCTATGATAAAAAAAAAAACCCAAAGAACTCTATAGGATCCACAATTACAATTTTAAACTACCCAAGATATGATGAATCTATCACTAGCTTTATGTCTTTCGAGATTCCTCTGCGAAGAGCCAGATGAGGGGAGACCTTCATGTTTGGTTTGGAGGGCACGAATATCCCCACCCTACTATCATTATGGATTTGCAATGTTACTTGGGTTAAACGCAATTTGTTATCTTGCGCAAATGGACATTCTCCTCCAAATCAGCACCAATTGAAACATCAAGGATTCTTATTCAGGTCATGATCGATGTCCAGTTCCAGTTTTAGATGTACTAACAGTAACATTTTCAGAATGGTTGAAGCGAAAAGATATCAGTTGCAAAGTAAAAAAAAAGTAATTGCTAAATATATGTATATTTATACTACATTCAAAACCAACATGTAAAGGACTCAATCGTTACTTGTTTTCAAAACCTCACAAATAGTAAAAATGAAAACGACTGAAAGAGGCCAAAATTAAAGTAAGAGAGAATCATTTTGTAGTAGCATGATGATTGTAAAAGTGGGGTAAAAACATAAAACTCATGATTTGGTTACAAGAATATATATATATTTCCTTGGTCTAAGTACAAAAGCTTGCTTGGAGAGGCAATATCATACGAGAGAATTGAAGAAAGTGATAGTTGAAACATCACTCTCATGCCCAATTTTACAATGTGTGTGGCACCAGGCTTTTGTTTCCTCGTATTTTTTTTACATAAAAAATATTACCGTTTCATTTTCTTAGTATAATTATTAATCTACAGCATTCGTCTGCTCTTTTGCAGTGACCATTTTTGTTTGATGTTATTTTGCATAGACCATTTTTGTTTTATATGTTTTATGGAGAAAATAATTTATGCCGAAAAAAATATTAAAAAAAAAAATCCGGTGTGAAATTGTGATTATCAGTTAAAAGTTTAGGTGCGAAGATGGTCACTTATCCACAGTAATATTTTTTTTAAAATGCTAAAATACTGATAGTATAATAAATTATGATAACAATTACATGAGTGATCTTACAACGGACAATTTTAACTTTAAAATGAAGGACGACAATGAATGGTTCTACTTATACGTAGGAGCACCTCATTACCTCAACACGACATCTACATGCAAAGTTGGACGGATAATTTCAGGCCATAGCATGCCTACGAGAGATGCAGATTCCTTTAGTGAAAATTAAGTCGAATTGTGCAAATTTGACAAAAAAATGATGAAGAGCCTACTAGATCGACCAACTTTTCGTTTATAACAAAACTATTTATGTAATCCTAAGGATTATACGAGGGTTTAGTGTACCACCCCGGTTTCTGGATATATGTGGTGCATGTGGAGAGATTTAAAAGAATTAATTTGACTATTTATATCACCAAAGTGCACTTATATTTTCCGTTACACATCCTAAGAGAACTCTAGAGTTAAGCGTGTTTGAGGTGGAACAATTTAAAGATGGGTGACCTACTGTGAAGTCATTTTCACTATTGTGTGAGTGAGGACAAAACACGGGAGAAGATGCGTGGTGATTTGCAGAGTCAGTAAACAAGTATTTTGAATCTCCCGAACTAACGCACCGACCATCGGACAAGGATGGACCCACGGACTGAGAGTGGGCGTGGGATCCACAGGCAGGAGCGGTTGGGGCATTACATTTAGGTTGATTAAAAAAATCCTATCGATATTCAATACTAATAGAAGGATCTTTCAGAACCAATAGAAAGGTCTACAAAAATTAGTACAGTAAAACCTCTATAAATTAATACTCGATAAATTAATAATCACCATAAATTAATAAATTATCCCGGTCCCGAGTCGGGCCAATGTAAAAATTTACGAAATTTGATAAGATGATAAGATAATAATTTTTTTGAAACTCCCATGTAAAAATATAGTCCCAATAATATCATAAATTAATAATCATGTATAATTATGGATATATATATATATATATATATATATATATATATATATATATATATATATAATTTTTTTTTTGCTTCAGTACCTTTTTATACTACTTACTATATCAAACAAACTTTTATGATTGTTTTTCGGTATCCAAAACTCATGATAAGTTATAGACACGATAATTGATTTTGTATACATAATTCTTTCCAAATGTATCATAATATATATCGTTGCTGACTTTATCATCACATTAAGAACGATAACCATGTTTTTTCTAAATTTTGGTACTAATAATGTGTATTAGTTTTAAATGGATAGTATATTATGATGTTAATATTTATTCTATTACAATAATAAAAGTATAAATCATTATCTCAAGTTAATACATATTATTTTTACAAATGAATTTAATTAAATTCTTAAACAGAATTTCATTTGAATTTTGTTAAAAAAAATTCGTACCTAAAACAGATATATCTCTATAAATTAATATTTATTAATTTATAGAGATATATCTGTTTTAGGTAATAATTCTCTTAATTGTTTTTCGTCGAATGATGTTATATCAAGGAATTTAGTTGAATCTTTTGCAAAAATGACATGCATTAACTTAAAATTATGATTAAAATCTTTCATTATCGAAATAGAATGAATGTTAACATCATAATACACTATTCAATTAAAATGATACATGTTTCTAAGTATAAATTTTAGAAAAATCATGGTTATTATCATGATGAATACATTTATAAAGAATTGTGTAAAAAATAAATTATTTTGTCTATAATTTTTCGCAAATTTTTGATACATACTTACAAAACAATTCTAAAAGCAAAAGTAAATATAAAGATAAGTTCTAACAAGATATAACTTTATGTCAACAAAAATCATTAAAGTCATGTTTTAGTACATTATTATAGTTATATATGCATAATTATATATGATTATAAGGGTGAAAAGATATATATATATATATATATATATATATGATTATTAATTTATATTATTATTAGGATCATATTTTATATATGAGTTTCAAAAAAATTATTATTTTATCATCTTATCGAATTTCGTAAATTTTTAAATTGACCCGACTCGGGATCGGAGAATTTTATTACTTTATAAAGATTATTAATTAAAAGAGTATTAATTTATAGAGGTTCTACCGTAGTAGGATCCATCAAAACCGTCACAGAGGTTCATCGGTACTACTGGAAAGCCCAACTCATTGATAATAGGAGTTTTACTACTACAAGGGAGTTATAATATAAAAAACTACTGACGTGCATCCTAGTCCTAATGGAACGAGGAGCCGTTAACATGAATCCTAGTGGAACCGGGGATTGTCAACTACTAAATATATGGAACCGGAAAAATAAGTCTAAAGCCCCTAAAAGCTACATTCTAGCCGTATTCCAAAAAGAACCACTGAGATACCAACAACTATTTCTAGCCGTATTCCGAAAAGAACCACTGAGATACCAACAACTATCTTCTATACCTCTGGCCAACCTTTGTCATCTAGTTAATGACAAACTCTCTAAATAGCGGTTAATTGGTTGTACTTTGAAGTGGTTATAACCAAAGCTTGTCCATTAATAATATATGTTTTCTTATCATTATGTAGAAATGTCCACAAGCGAACCGGATAAAATTTGTCCAAACATTTAAGAAAATATTATATAATTATTTAGTTTATTTTATTTATATTCTTACTTCATTTATGTAATCTAATAATTTGTGTTAATATTGTTAATGTATCATCCTTTAATTTAAACTCGTACATTGCATATTTTTTACAAACAAAAATTAGATATTATTTGGAAATAGATTTACTCACATGTTACTGGCCTGGGCACGAAGCGGATATCCTGAAAAATTTAGCTATTCGTAATCCGTTATGTGTAAAACAGATATTTGATTTTCTGATCCGAACCGTTAACTTTCAGATATCCGAAGATTTTGATATCCGACGTTTTTTTAAGTATCCGCGAATATCCAATTCGATCTGTAAAAAATTGAATATCCGAATTTTTTTTTAAGATATCAGTAAATATCTGATCTGATCCATTAATATTTTAATATTATTTAATTATTATTTATAAACTTTTTATTTAAACTTAATAAAAATTAAATATTAAGTGAGAATGACTCGACAATTTACATAAGATCCGAAAACCCTAGCCGCTCAAGAAAGAGGGAGAAAAAGGCGATCTTAGTTGGTTCTCGGCTGACGGCCGGAGGTTCCTCTAGCTCCGCAGTCGGTCGGTCTAGGTTCTTTGTAGTTTTAGCTTTAGTTGCTTTGGTAGTGTGGTCTTTGCGGCTGTGGCGGTGGACTTCTTATCGTTGGCTTTGGTTCAGTCTCTTAAACTTATGGCTCAGCGAAGTTAGGGGTTTCGGCTCTGTTTAGGTCTCGCGAAGTGGTTGTTGTTGAACCTGTTGATGTATTCCCTTGGATGCGGTGGCACGGAACAGATATGGGCTCGACACTTGTTATAGTGGAAGGACAGTGGCTGGTTTTCGGTTCAGATGTGCTCTGTTGTGTTTGCGCCGGTTGAGTTTGATTCTCCACTTCTCTTCTACTTGTTTTCTTTGCTTCGGTCTTGCTCTTGAGGTTTGGATTGTTCTGGTGTGTTGACGATGGATGTCTCATGATGCCTCGTAGTTTCTTAGATTTTCCATTGTCCGAGTGTCACTGATGTAATCCGACTATAGATTAGCTGTCTCATGGTTCCCAGACGTTTCTTTCCCTTTTCCGTCTCCTTTGTTGGTTTAAGAGGTGTTTGGAGAGGTGGGTTTGGTGTATTGTGGAATTGGTCGTGGCAACGGGGTTTGGTCGCCATCGTGGCTTGGTTTGTCTCCATCTTTGCCTCAGTTTGCTGGTGTGGGTGAGGTTATGATCTATGTCTCTTCCTCTCTTTGTGGTCCTTTCCGTTTTCTGTGATTAGAGAGGTATTAGAATTACTCTGGTTAGGCTCGTCATTCTGATGGAAGTTTGTTGTGGAGGCATCTACTTGTCTTCTTCTAAGGTTTCCTTAGTGTTGGTTCTTAAGACGAAGCAATGGGTTCGTTCTTTAGCTCTTTTCTGGTGAGAAGGTGGCCTTTCATTAAGTTTGAGATGGTTAATGTTGGTTTGCGAGTGTCTGCGTGTAAGAGGTATGCATCTTAATTGGCGTTTTCCTAATCGGAAGTCAAGGTTTTTTCTTGGTGCTAGTACTCTCTCGATGTTGTAGTTCTTTGGTGAGGTTACTTGGTTGTGGTGATATATCATGGTTTTTACCGATTTTTTGCCATGATATAAGTCCTTTTTATAGAGTTTTTTTGGTATTTTCGAGTCTTTTCACGTCTTTATAGGTCCACGTACGTTTTGAGCACAATGGGAGCCTTTGGAGGGTTTTGGAGAATTGTGAAAAGAGTAGCAAAAGTTATGAAGTCGAAGTCGATATTTCCTTCTTGCGTCGATCGATGCAACCCCCTTGCGTCGATCGATGCAAAGTCTGACGAGAAGAAAAAGTGCAGAAATGTCAGAAGTTTGGCACTCGTTGAAGCCTTTTCCACCGACGGATTGAGCTGAAACTTTGACATACGCTATAACATTGAGTTAGCTTTCATTTGGAAGATATTTGAGGTTATTCCAACGGTTGGATCGAAAGTTATCCAAGTTTTAATGACGACATGTCAGTCTGCCCTTAACCGACCGGTTCGTTGAAGAAAACGAAAATTGCAGTTTTTCCTATTTTGACTTGGTTTTGTCATAGAGATTGAACCAAAAACGTGATTAGACCTATTTATTCGAGTTTTTAGCCATTGTTTAGGATATATCTTGTTTTCTATTGAGACTTGGATTTGGAGACTTAGAGAGAGATTGTTCTTGAGAGATTTCAAACCCTACTTTATCTCTTTCTCTATCTTTCTATGCAATTCTATTCATCTATGATGTTTGTTTCAATCACCATATCTGAGTACACTACAAGAAAACAGGCAGTATTCCGACGGAATTAACGTCCGTCGGAAATTCCGTCGGAAATTTCCGACGGAATACGAGCTGATATGAGCTGTCGTAATTTTCCGACGACTTTCCGACGGAATGACGACGGATTTCCGATTTTCCGATGTCGGCAAAAGTTTGATTGGTCATCGCATACCGACGGAACTAAAACCGTCGGAATTCCGTCGGAAAGTCGATGTCGGCAAATTTCCGTGGTTACCATTTCGTGGACGGTGTCCGATGGGATTGGTGGGGTGTTATGTCGGAGGTTTTGACGGATTTCCGACGGATTTCCGACGGAAATCCGTTCTATATAAGCTCCCACATCCGTAACGAACTTCATAACACAATTTTAGGAAAAAAAAATTTTGGTAGCGATGAGTTCATATTTTCGGTCTTGGATGGACGAGCCAATGATGGATATGGGCTCGAACTTATTAACATCCGCTTACGCTGCAGGTATATGCGAGTTCATGAATTTACCCAGAAACCAAGATGCAGCAAAAAAAGGTCAGGATATCAAATGTCCATGTTCTAAATGCTGTAATAGAATTAGTGTTAAGATGCATAGTGTTTGGAATCACTTATATAGATATGGATTTACGCCGGGATATAAAGTTTGGTTTTTACATGGAGAAAGCAATTACGAATATGGTAGTACTAGTAGTAATGCACCTTATTTTCCGGATAGCGTAGAAGAACGTACAACGGAAGTAGATGTTGGGGTAAGTACGGTTGCGATGGTTAACGACGCGTTTAGAGAGAATTTGCAGTCGGGTGGTTATGAGGGTGATAGGGTTGAAGAACCTAATTTAGAAGCTCGAAGGTTTTTTGATATGTTAGACGCATCAAAGCAACCACTGTACAGCGGTTGTAGGGAAGGGCATTCACCGTTATCTTCTGCTAGTAGGATGATGAACATGAAGACCGATTACAATTTGTCCGAAGAATGTGTTGATGCATTCGCCGAGTTTGTGAAAGATGTTTTGCCAGAGGATAATCTTTCTCCAGCATCATACTACGAGGTCCAGAAACTTGTTGCCGGTCTTGGTTTGCCCTACCAGATAATAGATGTGTGCATCGACAACTGCATGCTATACTGGAGAGAAGATGAGAACAGGAAAAAATGTAAATTTTGCCGTAAACCACGGTTCCAAGACACAAGTGGCAGAGTGAAGATTCCTTTCAAACGGATGTGGTATTTACCATTAACAGAGAGGTTGAAGAGGCTGTATCAATCAGAACGCACTGCTAAGGCTATGAGATGGCATGCAGAGCATAATCAAGATGGAGATATTACGCATCCTTCTGACGCAGAAGCGTGGAAACACTTTCAATCGGTATATCCAGATTTCGCATACGAACGCCGAAATGTATACCTCGGCTTATCCACTGATGGTTTCAACCCATTTGGAAAGCATGGAAGAAAATATTCATTGTGGCCGGTCATCGTAACACCTTACAATTTGCCTCCTTCTATGTGCATGCGGCGAGAGTTCCTGTTTCTCTCAGTTCTAGTTCCTGGGCCAGATCATCCAAGACGATCACTCGATATATTCCTCCAACCATTGATCTATGAGTTGCAGATGTTGTGGGAGCATGGTGTTGAGGCATTTGATGTTTCAATCCAGCAGAATTTCAACATGCGTGCGGTTCTTATGTGGACCATAAGCGATTTTCCGGCGTACGGTATGTTATCTGGATGGACAACGCATGGGAGATTGGCATGTCCTTATTGCCAAGACAATACTTCAGCATTCCAATTGCAGAACGGAAGGAAAACTTCATGGTTTGATTGCCATAGGTGTTTTTTGCCGGCAAATCATCCATATCGTCGGTCTAGAAGACATTTTAGAAAGAATTTTCCAGTGTTTACTGGTCCACCTCCGGAGATAGATGGTCGCAGCATATTGGAACAGTTACGAGATTTTGGTGCAGAGCGAACTCCTGAATGTGGGGGTAATGGCCATCACCCCGTCGACGGCTGTGGGGAATATCACAATTGGCATAAGAAAAGTATTTTTTGGGATTTGCCTTATTGGAAAGATCATCTACTGCGGCATAATCTAGATGTCATGCATGTTGAAAAGAATTTCTTTGACAACATCATGAACACCATTTTAAATGTACCAGGAAAGACAAAAGATAACTGGAAATCTAGATTAGACTTGCCATTGATTTGTTCAAGGGCATCCCTTCATGTTTTGCCTAATGGTAGATTGCCGATGCCTGCGTACCGGTTAGACGCGGGTAAGAAGGAAGTTTTCTTTGAATGGATTAAAAATTTTGTTAAATTTCCTGACGGCTATGCATCTAATCTGCGTAATTGCGTGGATTCGACGGAAGGGAAGTTTATTGGAATGAAGAGTCATGATTGTCATGTTGTGATGCAACGTCTTTTGCCATTTGCATTTTCTAATCTTCTTCCTCAAGACATCCATCAAGCAATTGGAGGTATATTTCATAATTTTCTTTAGTTTATTACTAATATAATGTTACTATATATGTACTAACTTGATTACTTTTCTTTTGTAGGAGTTGGGGCTTTCTTTCGAGACTTATGTTCACGGACACTAACAGAGGACGGGATCCGGTCTTTAGAGGCCAACATCCCGGTGCTCCTCTGTAATCTTGAGAAGATATTTCCACCGTCTTTTTTTGATGTTATGGAACATCTTCCTATTCACCTCCCACGAGAAGCAGCATTAGGAGGCCCTGTTCAATACCGATGGATGTACCCGTTCGAGCGTTACATGTTCCACCTGAAGAAAAAGGTAAAAAATTTGAGCAAAGTTGAGGGATCTATTGTCGCACAAAGTCTAAACGAAGAAGTATCACACTTTGCCGAATATTACTTTCCTTCGGATGTCCGGACTAAAGGTAGACGGCCGGCGCGACATGATGATAGAGGTGAGAAAGCAGTGTATCCGGTGGTTGTACCTGAGTTGTTTGCGCAAGTGGGCCGCGTAAGTGGAAAAGGGAAGAAACGCATACTATCACCACAAGAGGTCACACATTTGCATACATATATCCTCAGAAATTGTGACGAACTTGGAGAGTATGAAAGGTACACCATTTCTCATACTAAATTTGTGCAATTATTTGTCTTCATCTAATAAAGATTGTTATGTTACAGGATATACATGTCCATAGCACAAACTTACCATGCTGATAAGACAGATTCCGAACTTGCTGTATTAAAAGACGAAGAATTCCCGGAGTGGTTGAAATTTTTTGTACGTTAAATATAACTCCTCACTCTTATTTTATAAGTTTTTTACGTTCATATGTTATTGATTGCTTACTTATATTGTTTTTAGGTTTCCGAAGGTTTAGCAAGTAGTCAAACCCTCCCGACATGGTTAGTGGAGTTTTCTCATGGTTTACGCAGTACCGCGACTTCATATCCGAGATTTTGCACTAGGGGATATTCCTTCAGAATTCGTGACGAAGGACGTCAAAGGCCAACTTCGGACAATGGTATTTCCGCGCAATCAGGTGATACCATGTACTATGGCATTTTAAAAGAAATCTTGGAAATCCACTACCCAGGAATGTTGGACTTGAGGTGCATTGTGTTTATGTGCGATTGGTATGATCCATCCAATGGTAGTGGGGTTCGAATTGACCGTCTTGGTGTTATTTCGATAAATTCAAGCCGGAAATTACATCATTACGATCCATTTATCCTTGCATCTCAAGCAGACCAGGTATAACTATATTGATAGGTTTTCCGTTATATTTATACGTTAGGTTTTGTTATTCTTGTATATAAACAACATCCACCGTTTATGAATAGGTTTGCTACATTCCATATCCTCGAGTTGGGCGGAGGACAGATCCTTGGATGACGGTAACTCCAATTAATCCGCGAGGAAAAATATATGGAGTTCCGGAACATGATGCTCTACAAGTATCGCGAACCAACCAAATGTCACATGTTGAGGAGACGGATAACATTGACCTTGTCACTGATGTCACACATATCGGCGATGATCTAGTGCATTCGGATGAAGATGAACTACGTGAAGAATTTGACGACGATTCCGACTCCATCCCTAGTGAAGGTTCATCAGAAGAGACAGATTAAACATTTATGAATAAATGTTTGTTTGGAGCTGTTTTGTACTATACATCATACTATGCGTTCCCTCTAATATAATGTACTTTATGGTAATATTCGCCAGAATCATTTAATAAATTTGCCGCCGGATTTCCGCGCGAGGGATAAAAGCTGTCCTAATTTTCGGACGACATAACGACGGAATTAGTTCCGTCGGAAATCCGTCGGAATTCCCGATGTCGGCAAAGTTTGAGTGGTTACCATTGCGTTATATGCGGCCGATGGGACTGGCGGGGTATTATGTCGGATGTTGCAGACGGATTTCCGACGGATTTCCGACGGTTTTCCGTTCTATATAAGGTTCCTCATACGTTCATTCCTGTCAACGACACAAACAATGTCTTCTAACTCTCCTAATGAAGACTCAAAAATCGTCGCAAACCACTTTCTACTTCCAAAATACTCGTGGGAAACCGAAACCCAATGCGACACACACACTGAAGAGATACCCACTTACTCGTGGGAATTTGATACGGTCTCACCAATCTCAATCGGAGATTCTTCATCAACAATAGTGCCGGACAGCCAGTGCTTGCCAAACGTCTCGTGGGAAACGCAATCGCAGTGCGACAAATATCCAAACAAAAAGAGTCTTCTCGAAGACGTACAACCATCTCGCTTGATTGAAACGTCAGATACTTACGGTGGAAGTACTTCAAATGAATGTAAGGATAACTACTATGATTATGAATTTGCCCAGAGACCAGAAAGTCCGAACTTAAATATAGATGTTGATGCAATCAAAAGAGATGTTTGCGGCGGATATTTAGAAGGTACACCGAAGAATAATAAGGATCAGTACAATGATGATGAATTTGCCCAAAGACCTGAAAGTCCGAATTTGAATATAGATGTTGATGCAATCGAAAGGGAATTTTGCAAAGGATATGTAGATTCTCCGCCAAAGAAAAAAAAGGGAAAAAAAAGTTTAAGGTTCTAAAAAAGGTAAGTTTGGAGCGGATACAGAGACATATGTGTTTCAAACTGTAAAATAAATAAATTTCCTTTCGCCTTTTGTTTTTTCTCTGTTATAAAATTTCGTTATGTAAATCTTTTATTCAATTCTCGGATATATTTAAAATAATTTATGAAAAAATGTTTGGACATTTTTTTAATTAACTCTGCAATCGGGTCAACACCCGGACTTTTAAGCGGTTGATTTTTCACAGTTTCCGACGGATTGTAATTTATATTTTTAAAACAGATATCTGTGATATAAAAAATATTACACCCGTCGGAATTCCGTCGGTGGTTTTGACGGATTTCCGACGGGTCTAATATTTTTATAATATAAAAAATTTCAGAGATAAAAAAATTAAATTAAATTAATTAAATCCGTCGGAAATCCGTCAAAAATACCGACGGATTTCCGACGGATCTAATATTTTTTATATTTAAAACCCGTTTTAAAAAATTTTAATTTTAAAAAAAAATTATTAAATCCGTCGGAAATCCGTCGGTATTTTTGACGGATTTCCGACGGATTTCCGACGGATTTAATTAATTTAATTTAATTAAAAAATTTAATTTAATAAATAATTATTTAATAAAAAATAATACATTTACGCGGTTTTAATTAATTATGTTTATAATCCGTCGGAAATCCCTCGGTATTTCCGACGGATTTCCGACGGAATCCCTAATTTTTGCCGCCTAAGAGCCTCGATCTCATCGAAAAAAGGGGGAAAATCCGTCGGTGTCCGTCGGAAATCCGTCGGTCACCTGCAATAAAAACCACCGTCTTCTTCCTCGCGATGACAGAACGAAAAGTCGAAAAAAAAACATAAAATCGCCGGAATTCGATCGATCCTCTCGGAAACACGCCGGAATCAACATATCCATCCACAATCTCAATCTCTATCACATTATCATCAATCCAATGTAAGTTTTTCGAAGTTTTTTTTTGGAAATTTGTGATTTAGGGAATTTAGAGAATTTTGTGAATTTGTTAGATTTAGATTGTTAAAAATCAATAGAGGTCCAGAAATGTACGGGTTTAGTATGTTTGAAAAATTTTTCATTTTGTAAATTTTGTGATTTAGGGAATTTAGAGAATTTTGTGAATTTGTTAGATTTAGGTTGTTAAAAATCAATAGAAATGTAGAAATGTACGGGTTTATAAAATTTAGAAAAATATGTATAAAATTATTTATTTTTGTAAAATTATAAATATTTATAATATAAAAATATTAGTAAAATTCTAAGTTGTTGAAATTTTACTAAATTTTTTATTTGTTTAAATTACAAAATCCCAAATTAGGGAAAAATCGTAAATATCTAAAAATTCGTAAATGTTAAAAATCTGAAATTCCAAAAATTTTCTAAATCTGTAAATTCGTATATGTTAATATCTGAAATCCATAATCCAAATATCCCTAAATACCTATTTAGAGAAATCTCAATTTTCCAAAATCCCTAACTCCCTAAAACTTAATTTATGAAATCCTGAAATTCCAAAAATTAATCTCGAAATTCCAAAATCCCTACTTCTCAAAATATCAATTTACTATAAAAAATTTAATATCAGAATTTATATTTATATATGTAAGTAAATGTCAACGGTATGTAAACATTTTGGAAATCGTAGGGACTATGGCCGATTTCATCACTCTACTGGATCCGGTACTTCCAGTAGGGGAGGGAGTCAGTCGCAAATCCCAGATAGTAGCTTTCCGGAATCCCAAGACCCGTCTCCTCCACTAGGTACACAGCCCTCAGCTCCCACGGCCATGTCCGTTGAGGAGTTTGTTTCGCAACCTGGACGGGATAGGTTGCCTCGCCTAGATCCCGACTTGGTACCTAACACGACATGGTAAGTTTTATACTAAAAATGTATTTGATTATATTAACTTAAAAAAATATTTAACTAAATATTGTTTAGGTTTCAATTTTCGGGAAACGGGATTACGAGTTCGATCAACGCAATGACTAATTCGTTGATCACTTCCCCGTATCCCACATTTACTTCGATGCCGGTGGCAGACCAGGAGATCTGGTTTCGGCAATTTGCGGTATGATTTCTATTCCTATTTTGTAATTTAGATTTTTATTTTCATTAAAATTGTCAATACTAATATGGGTTCGTTTTTTTTTTTGCAGCAAGAATTTACTTGGGACCCACAGTTGACTTCCCGGGTCCGACGGGAGTTCTACAAAAAAGCTTCCCGGAAATATTCGTTGAAGATAAACGAATGGAAGGACTTGTGGTACAAAGAGGGAAAAGTGCCGCGCAAATTGCAAGTTAACAAAACATTATGGGCTGGACTACTTGCCCATTGGGAGCGGGAGGAGACAAAAACAAGCTCCGAAAAGAACTCGTCTAACCGGAAGAGCGACCGGAAGGGGAAGGGACCGGCGACCCATAACCTCGGTGCGACGAGCAAAGCGTCACGTGTTCAGAAACTGGTACGTAATTTTATAATTTTTACAAAAATTTATATTTCTAACACTTCTCATATTTCTTTCATTATCTATGCCAACAGATGGAGAGGACCGGTGTGCGTCCGTCACATCTTGACTTGGTCAAAGATGCGCACACCAACAGAAAGACGGGGGAAATTCAAGATCCCATTGCTCGTGAAATCGTGGAGAGCGTGGAGAGGCTGGGTGAGGAGTACCTCCAATCCCAACCGATCGTCGAAGGAACTCCCCCTTCCACGGAAGTTCCTCTGGAGATGATCAACGAGTTTACCTATCAGGTTAGTAACACTGTCAATTTTAATTAAATTTTAATTAAATTTTAAATAAATTTAAATATAAACAACTTACAACATTTACTGATTGATTTTTTTTCGTAGGTTGCGCCTAAGCACAGAGGTCGTGTGTTTGGCCTCCCGGAAGACAGTTCTGCCACGTCCGTCAACTCTTACCGCATTCATGCAGATAGTGCGTTGAGGGCACAGAATGCCGAGCTTCTCGAGCGGGTGACCGGGTTGGAGTCCCAACGCGCACAAGATGAAGCTCGCTACGCGGAACAGCAGACGCTCTTGCAGGAACAAGTGGAACGCGTTCGGGCAATGGAAGATCAGGTGGGACGAATCCGGGATATGGAAGAGCAGATGGCACGAATGCGGGAGATGGAAGAACGGATGAACGAGTTCTTCCGTAACCGATAGATAATATGTAATATTTTAATTTTCTTAAAAATATTGAAACTTAATTTTAAATGTTGTTTTTTTATTTTTATTTTTATTTTAGTCTAATTTTTAATTATATTTAATTTTATTTTAATTTATTTAATTAAATTAATTTTTTTTTTAATAAATAAATTATCCGTCGGAAATCCGTCGGTATTTTTACCGTCGGAAATCCGTCGGTATGTTAACCGTCGGAAATCCGTCGGTATTTGTACCGTCGGAAATCCGTCGGTATGTGACCCGTCGGAAATCCGTCGGTATTTGAAATACTGACGGAGTTCCGACGGAATTCTGACGGAATTCCAGTTATCCTTTTCCGTCGGAAATCCGTCGGAATTTCCGACGGATTTCCGACGGAATTTTTTTTCCGACGAGATAGAAACGACGGACCAAAACCGTCGGAAAGCCGTCGGAATATGGGTTATTCCGACGGCTTTCCGACGGTTTTGGCCGTCGGAATATATCATGTTTTCTTGTAGTGGTAGTTTGCTTGTTAGGTTTAGGATTATCAAAGGAATATGAGAAATTGTTAGACTTGTTAGATCTGTTAGGGAACACCACTTGGTTCTTCATCTAGATTGTTGTTAATGCTAGTTCTAGTTTGATCACCTAGAACTTAGATCTTAGGTTAATTGTTAGATGCGAAAGTATTGATAATTACCTGAACTAATCTTAGATAAGCAAATTATCTATTCGCAAAGAAATTTGGTTTAGACAATTTGTGAACAATTGAATATGAACATTAATGCTTGTCTTTACTCACTGAATTTGCAAAGAAATTTGGAATTTAGGGATTTAGTCATAGATAGTTTTCGCAACGAAAGTTGGTTAACTTTACCAGTGTTTTCATGTTCAATAACGGATCTTAATTCCCCTAACGATCTAATTTGTCTACAGTTTCGAGTTTCCTGCGATTTCCTGAAAACCTAGCTTTTGTCTCATTGAAATTTAAGAACACTGAATCACCATTTATTGCTTGCTTTATTGTTTGATTTACTTTCACATCTTGTTCCTTAGGTTAATTCGAATTCATAATCGATTGTGTGATTTGATTCTCTGTGGATTCGACCCCTAAGTACTACTACGATCTCTTAATTTGAGAGAGTAGCTCAGGGAAATTTGAGCGTATCATGGGGTCGCTGTGATATGTTCTGGTTCATGGTTGTGTTATGTCCTTTTAGTGTTGGTGCCATTGGAGCTTGTTATAGATCTTTCTGTGACTACGATCGAAGCTTTTGTGTGTTGGCCCTGCTACTTCATCTTCAAGTTCTAAGGGAAAGGTGCGATCGTGTCTTAGTTCAGCATTTCAGCTCTAGTGGCGTTGGCGCATTTTCCTTTGTCTGAGTGTCATTGATGTAATCCGACTACATATTAGCTGTCTCATGGTTCACAGACGTTTCTTTCCCCTTGCTGTCTCCTTTGTTGGTTTAAGAGGTGCTTGGAGAGGTGGGTTTGGTGTATTGTGGAATTGGTCGTAGCAACGAGGTTTGGTGGTCATCGTGGCTTGGTTTGTCTCCATCTTTGCCTCAGTTTGTTGGTGTGGGTGAGGTTATGATCTATGTCTCTTCCTCTCTTTGTGGTCCTTTCCATTTTCTGTGATTAGAGAGGTATTAGAATTGCTCTGGTTAGGCTCGTCATTCTGATGGAAGTTTGTTGTAGAGGCATCTACTTGTCTTCTTCTAAGGTTTCCTTAGTGTTGGTATTTAAGACGAAGCAATGGGTTCGTTCTTTAGCTTTTCTCTAGTGAGAAGGTGGCCTTTCATTAAGTTGTAGATGGTTAATGTTGGTTTGCGAGTGTCCGCGTGTAAGAGGTATGGATCTTAATTGGCGTTTTCCTAATCGCACGTCAAGGTTTTTTCTTGGTGCTAGTACTCTCTCGAGGTTGTAGTTCTTTGGTGAGGTTACTTGGTTGTGGTCACTGTGATATGTTCTGCTCATGGTTGCGTTATGTCCTTTTGGAGTTGGTGCCATTGGAGCTTGTTATAGATCTTTCTGTGAGTACGATCGAAGCTTTTGTGTGTTGGCCCAGCTACTTCATCTTCAAGCTCTAAGGGAAAGGCGCGATCGTGTCTTAGTTCATCATTTCAGCTCTAATGGCGTTGGCTCATTTTTCTCTTCTATCGCTAGTTTAGTATAACATATTAGTTGTTTAGATTTTTTACTCCCTTGTTTGGGTTTTGGTTTTGTAACTCTATATTTTATAATTCAACCAGATGACATAAAAAAAAAGTGAGAATGATTGGATTTTAGTACTCGCGGTTGTATATCTATAATAAAAAAAAAACTAATCATAAATATTTATTACTTTATATATAAAATATACGAATCAGATCTTATATTTGTTTTTTCTTAAATAGTATTTGTGATTTGTTTTGTTTTTAACGGATATCACATTTTAGTATTTGCTTTGTTTCAAAATTTTATAGATGTTTGAATTTTTTGGTTCGAATGAAAGCGAATAACGGATCAAATTGGATTTCACGGATTTTTTGCCCAGTCTCATGCAGTGTACCAAAATGGTCCATGAAAATTGATTTACCTAGGAAGCAAAATTCTCTGGATTAATTGGGGCGGAGGACGAAGCAATAAGCACGTGTTGTCTTAAGCTTCAAAATCGTGAAATTTCAATTGAGTACTGTTTTGTAATTATATAGCTGACGCAATGACACTTCATCAAGACAAAGATGGAGGATTCGCCGACGGAGAGAGATTAACAGAGGTCAGAGTCATCATTACATTTACTGATTAACATGAGGTCCCCCAAATCGCCGAAATATCGAAATTACCATTAAACATGATTAGTGATATTCGCATTTTCAGTCAAGGATCTTAAGTAATAATACGTAATTATAATCTCCCTCCAAGAAAACCATTTAATTATTTTTTTTTTTTACAAGAAAAGGTAGTCGACTTTACTTAATTTGAGCACATGTAACGAACGAGGCTATTCTCGCATCTTTTGGACAATTGGGTCCACGTTGACGGAATCCTTAAAATGATTTTAAGTTAAATATTGCTTAGTGAAAAGCATTTCACGTCATTACAATAGTTACAACTAAATACTAATGGTTATTTTATGGTTAATGTAGTGTGAACATCAATAATATTAGTTTTGCCGTTGATTTTCTGAATTCCAAAATTTTTTTTTATATAATTTAATCGTGGAAATGGATATCTAAAATATGGAAAATAAAGAAAAAACAAAGCTCAATTTTATTAATCAAATCATAACACTATAAAAACCCTAAAATAATGTAAAAACATTATCTAAATAATAAATACATCAATAATCTTTTTTTTGAATAATAGCTAATTCAGTTTATATTAAAATATAGATGACCCCCTTTAAATTAATCCTCCACAAATGCTATCAACAATTGAATTCAAATTTACAAGATTATTGTTGTAAAACTAGAGGGATAGATTGAATTGGTTGTGTCTTATTCCATCAGTAATCAAGAGTATAAATAGGATTACAAATAGGCAAAGTCTAGATGGAATAGGAAGTCTAGAACCATCTAGAACATGAGCCGGATATGGGCCGGTTATGGACATCCTCATAATGATTTCATAACACTCCCCCTTGGATGACATAACCGTGCTAGATGCTAAAGATCATTGTAATGTGCTTGCGGATGTTGCCTCATTAAAACCTTACCAGGAAAATCCAGTGGGACAAAACCATGGTGAAGGAAAAAGAGTGCAACACACATTACTCCCCCTTGTTCGAAGCATCACTGAAGATCTTTGAGTCTTCGCATTCCAATCTGATGTATGAGCTTCCGGAACGTCGACGTTGGCAACGACTTAGTAAATAGATCGGCTGAGTTGTCACAGGATCGAACTTGGACCACTCGAACTTCGCCAGACTTTTGTAGTTCGTGTGTGAAGAAGAACTTTGGCAATATGTGCTTCGTTCGGTCACCTTTGATGTAGCCGTCCTTGAGTTGTGCAATGCAAGCCGCGTTGTCCGCATACATGATGGTTGGTTCCTTGTCTTCAACCATGCCACAATCAGATCGGATGTGTTGAGTCATCGACCTTAACCAGACACACTCTCGGCTAGCTTCATGGATCGCCAGAATCTCTGCGTGATTAGATGAAGTAGCTGCAATGGTCTGCTTCATGGACCGCCATGATATCGCTGTGCCTCCGTGGGTAAACACATAACCTGTCTGCGATCTAGCGTTATGCGGATCCGATAAGTAACCTGCATCAGCAAAACCAACTAAAACTTCCTTGTTATGGTTAGTGTAAAATAAACCTAAGTCCTTCGTTCCTTGTAGGTAACGTAGGATATGTTTGATACCGTTCCAGTGTCTTTGAGTTGGACATGAACTAAATCTAGATAGGAGATTCACGGCAAAACATATATCTGGTCTAGTGTGGCTAGCCAAATACATTAAGGCTCCTATAGCACTGAGGTATGGCATTTCCGGACCGAGAATTTCCTCATCGTCCTTCCTTGGACCGAATGGATCGTTTTCCAAACTTAGGCTTCTCACAACCATTGGGCTGCTCAATGGGTGAGCCTGGTCCATATTAAATCTCTTGAGTACCTTTTTAGTGTATGCCGATTGATGCACAAGAATTCCATCATTAGTGTACTCAAGCTGTAACCCCAAACAGAATTTTGTTTTACCTAGGTCTTTCATCTCAAACTCTTTCTTGAGATATTCAACTGTTTGGGCGATTTCCCCAGAGGTCCCAAGGATGTTTAAATCATCCACGTATACTGCTATGATTACAAATCCCTTGTTTGCAAACTTCTTTATAAAAATACATGGACTTATGGGGTCGTTCTTACAGCCCTCTTTGACTAGGTACTCACTCAATCTATTGTACCACATACGCCCACTTTGTTTAAGTCCATATAGGGATTTGTTCAGCCTTATGCAGTGTTGTTCTCGAGAACCTTTCTTATCTTTGAGCTCAATACCCTCTGGGACTTTCATATATATCTCATTATCCAGTGGACCATATAAGTATGCGATCACTACGTCCATTAGCCGCAAATCCAAATTTTCTCTTATAGCCAGACTTATTAAGAATCTAAAAGTTGTAGCATCCACCACAGGGGAGTATGTCTCCTCATAGTCTATTCCTGGTCTCTGTGAGAATCCTTGTGCAACTAGCCGTGCTTTGTATCTCACGATTTTACTATGTTCATTCCTTTTCCTCACAAAGACCCATTTATGTCCAACTGGTTTAATGTCATAAGTTGTCCAGATTATTGGACCAAAGACATCTCTTTTCCTTAATGAATTTAACTCCACGTTTATAGCTTCTTTCCATTTAGTCCAATCCTTACTTTGAGTGCACTCATATATTGACGTGGTTTCTGGATCCTCGGTTATATCCATAAGTTCAAGTGCTACCTTAAATGCAAATATATCATCAATTTCTACACACTTTCTGTTCCATTGTATTCCAGACATAACATAATTTATTGAGATCTCATTGTTATCAGGAACTTCAGGACCATGAAGCTCGGCGTCCCGAGCCTCATTGTTTGGTACCATCGGTTCGGTTATGTCTGGGGTTCCCTGGACCTCGGATTCCTTAACCACGGATTCAGCACCTTTCTTTAATTTCCGAGGGTTCTTATCTTTGGAACCTATTGGCCGGCCACGTTTTAATCGTGTTTTAGACTCTGTAGCAACTTGATTGTGTCCCTCTTGGACATCAATACGAATTGGTGCATTAACAGCTGGTATATATGACTTAGTTACTCTTTTCGGGTCAGCAAAGGAATCTGGCAATTGATTAGCTAGCTTTTGTAAATGTATTATCTTTTGGACTTCTAATTCACATTCTTGAGTCCGAGGATCTTGCCATGTTGAGGACGTTTGATTCCATGTAATTTCCTTTACCAGCTCATTATTATCTCCTCCTAATGTTGGATAAACGGATTCGTCAAAATGACAATCCGCGTACCTGGCCTTAAATAGATCACCCGTGGTTGGCTCAAGGTACTTAATAATCGTGGGAGAATCGTATCCAACATATATCCCCATCCTCCTTTGAGGGCCCATCTTTGTTCTCTGTGGTGGTGCAATCGGTACATAAATGGCACATCCGAATGTCTTAAGATGGGATATGTCTGGCTCTCGACCCGTGATCAATTGTGATGGGGATTACTTATGTTCACTAGATGGCCTGATGCGAATTAACTCTGCTGCATGTAAAACCGCATGTCCCCAAGCTGAGACCGGGAGTTGTGATCTCATAAGCAATGGTCTGGCTATTAATTGTATGCGTTTAATAAATGATTCTGCCAAACCGTTTTGTGTATGTACATGTGCCACAGAATGTTCAACACTCACCCCCATGGACATACAATAATCATTAAACGCTGGGGACGCGAATTCACCAGCATTATCAAGGCGTATGGTTTTTAAAGGAAAATCTGGAAAATGTGCCCTTAACCGTATTATCTGGGCAAGTAATCTTGCAAACGCCAAATTTCTAGTGGATAACAGGCAGACATGTGACCATCTCGTAGATGCATCAATAAGGACCATAAAATATCTAAATGTCCCACAAGGTGGGTGTATTGGTCCGCATATGTCTCCTTGTATTCTTTCCAGAAAGTTTATTGTTTCCTTAGTTACTTTAACTGGTGACGGCCTAGTAATGAGTTTCCCTAGTGAACATGCTTCACACGTGAGATTCTTTGGGATAACTCTTCTTTCTTTCAATGTGTGCCCATTAGTATTTGTTAATAGTTTTCGCATCATGTTAGAACCGGGATGGCCAAGCCGGTTATGCCAAAGAGTGAAATTCTCGGTAAACGCTTTGTTTACCGTGGCATTTGCTTCTATCATATTGATCTTAGCACAATAAAGGCCTGTAGAAACGGCAGGTATAGTCTCTAGGACTTTCTTATGGCCTGGCAAATTCGAATATTTGAAGGAACTCTTTGTTACCTTCGCCCTTAGTCTCAATATGAAGGCCATTCATTCGGATATCTTTAAAGCTCAATAAGCTTCTCTTTGAGCTGGGTGAATATAATGCATCAGAAATTTCTAGATGCGTGCCCTTAGGTAACAAAACATGGGCCTGGCCGTGGCCTTCAATCATATTGGCTATACCCGCAATGGTGGTCACATTTGCCATTTTAAGTGTAAGATCAATGAAATATCTTTTGTCTCTTAGAATCGTGTGGCTTGACCCACTGTCCACAACGAACACATCCATATCACCATTCATTCTTCAAAATAATAAACACATCTTTAGAGACTTTAAAATAACACCCTTTTATTCCATTAAGTTCAAAATAATAGCAATAAAACAAAATCCAAAACATAAACTAGAAAACGTAAATGCAAATCATAAAAGCAAACATAAAACAGAAAATCGAAAAAGGAACAACTTGGTCACTTAAGTAAATCTGAAGTTTCATAGTTTGTCTGATCATCTTGCCCATGGTCAAAATCTCCTTCGTTATCATGCTGGATCATGTGGGTTTCTGGGTTCTTCCCTTTAAGGCTCTCTTGATAGAGGTTAACTAGATGCCTGGGAGTCCGACATGTCTTAGCCCAATGATTGCTCATTCCACATCGATGGCATACTGATTTTGTGGTCGAGTTTTGTGGTTGAGAAAAGATACCACGGTTAGAATCAGTTCGGTACCCGCGACCTCGACCTCTTCCACGGTTAAAGTCGTTTTGGAACCCGCGGCCTTGGCCTTGACCTCGGCCGTAAGGATGAAAATGGCCACGGCCACGTCCTTGCCATCTCCTCTCACGTCCACGGCCACTTTGTCTATACTCTCTTTGGACGTGGTTAGTTTCTTTCTCAGGTTCTTTCGTTGCATTTGTGGCCACATTTGCTTCAGGAAGTGGGGCTGATCCAGGAGGTCTCAATTCACTGTTTCTCATTAGTAATGTATTGTTCTGCTCGGCCAGTAATAGACATAAGATAAGCTTTGAGTATGTCTCAAAACCTTTTCATGGTATTGCTGTTGTAACAATACGTTGCTTGTGTGGAAGGTGGAAAAAGTCTTTTCCAACATGTCATTATCAGTTATCTTCTCACCACACAGTTTCAATTGTGAAACTATTTTAAACATGGCCGAGTTATACTCTTCCACGGACTTGAAGTCCTGGAACCTGAGATTCCTCCAATCATAATTGGCCTTTGGTAACAACATCGTTCTATGGTGGTCATATCTTATTTTCAACTCATTCCAAAGGTCCAGAGGATCTTCAATAGTTAGGTATTGGTCCTTGAGATCCTCAGCAAGATGATGGCGAATGATCGATATTGTTCTGTATCTATTCTTTTCATTTTCATCATTACCCTCAGTGATACATTCGCCAAGTCCTTTTGACTTTAAATTTATCTTTGTGTCCAATGCCCACTGTAGGTAATTGTCTCCGGAGAGATTGAGGGCAGCATAATCCAAGTTGCTTATTTTCGACATCTGAAACGTTTATCTTAATTTTCTAAGTTTCATGAAAAATTAAAATCTAGGTGTATAATGCAATACAAGTCACGAATGCATAATGTTTGATTTAAACAAGTTTTATGTTTTCTAACAAGATATTCTTAACTAGCAACCTAGCATAAGATATCTATATGTTTATGATGCAAACCTATCATGTGAATTCTAAACCGTTCATGATGATTGAATTTTAATATGTCCGGTTTTTAAGCAAAGCATGTTGGGTCAATTGATTATGATGCAGTTTCAGTCAATCAGGTTTAACAATCAATTAGAACAATCAATTTATTCAAACTAACAGGTGGGTTCAATTAGATCATGCAACCAAATTCGATTTTGACTAAGAAGGGTTTTCGGGCAGAAGGTTCTTTGTCGATCGACGGAATCTTAGTATCGATCGACAAGGGTTCAATTCAAGCAATAGATTTCGGGCAGAGAGTTCCGCGTCGATCGACGGAAGCCTAGTGTCGATCGACATGGGTTCAATTCAAACGACAGTTTTAGACAGAGAGTTCTATGTCGATCGACAGAGGTGAAGCCTGTCGATCGACACCGGTTTAATTCAAGCAAAACAGTCCAATTTTAAGTGATTTAAGTTAGATGCAAATTAGGGTTCCATTAAGGTGATCAATTATGAAACAGGATGGAATTAATCAAACAAACAAACGGTAATATGAACAAGCGTGATCAAATTTTAGGGCTTCTTGGTTTTAATGATTTTAGGGTTTTATCGTTCTAGAGTTTTATAGTTACTTACCTTAACCTCTGCTTTTGTTTGAATTGATGATTTAAGGATGCTCTTAGTTCGCCGTAACCTTGGTAGGCTGTATGAACTTTTCTTGTTGAGATCGAGCTAAACTTCGTCCGGACTTTGTTGATGGAGGCTTAGATTTTCGGAAATTAGGGTTTAGAGAATTCGAAGGCTTTTGAGAGAGAGTATCGTGCTGATAACGTGTTGTAAAACTAGAGGGATAGATTGAATTGGTTGTGTCTTATTCCATCAGTAATCAAGAGTATAAATAGGATTACAAATAGGCAAAGTCTAGATGGAATAGGAAGTCTAGAACCATCTAGAACATGGGCCGGATATGGGCCGGTTATGGACATCCTCATAATGATTTCATAACAATTATAAGTTTTTGATCTTAAAACTTCATAGTATATTAGATTCAAGTTTATATTGCAAAGATTTTAGTCCATTGTGACTTTTCCGTTCTACCTTCTTTTATTTTGTTGTGAGAATTTTAGAATGCATTTGTGAAATAGAATATGAGCTACTGTAAAATTCTAACAACTTATCTATATTTTCAAGCTCCCATGCACCTGAGGCATGGAGATTCTTATGTCTCTCAGTCTCTGTAATGGTATATATCATTCTTTAGTTCTAAGCAAAGCAAAAGCAATGATTAGAATGTTTAAAGAGCAATCTTGTGTTATAACGGCAATAATCAAAATGAAATAAAGTTCGAAAGATATTTTAGGAGGTGACATGTATTTTCAAAAGATAAAAAGAAGTAATAATAAAAAGGGATTTTGTCTAGTTGAAAAGTATGACCCATAATCCTCCCTCATGCATAATTACATTGAGTAGAACCTTTACTCATTCTCCACATCTTTTTCTATTAATGTATCTTTTCTAATCGAGTAGTTTACATATTTGCATCCACATATTATTTTTCCTGGTTAATACAAATATGTTGATAGAATCATAGTAACACATGACTGTTTTTCTAGTAAATATAAGTAGTTAAGGCATTTGCTATTTGTTTTTACCCTCTGTTTTGTGAAAATCTATCATTTGTAAATGTTTTTTTAACAATATGTATAATGTAATATGGGAGCTTCCACTTGGGCACTTGGCTACATGGCTCATCTAGAAATCGAATGTTATTTAATCTTGGCGGTCATTGACTTATTGTTGCAGTCGGTATCCTGTATATTAATTGGTCTTTAAAAAGGGAGTTAAAGATTAATTTATAGCAATTATGAAAAGGTATATTGTCTGGTTGAAAAACATAAGCCAACAATTACATGATGTGTTTGGTAATTAATTAAGTGGTGGGAGAGGAGAAATAATAGTCAATCTCTGATTAGCCACATTCTTCATTTATAATTCTTTCTTGCATCTTTATCTTAAAGCTTTCCATCACTCATTTCTTATTTTCTGCAAATGTATGGGATGATTGGTTGATCTTTAAAAAATAGTTACAACTTTAATTTATTTTTACAGCCTTAAAACTTACCAAAATTTAAACTAATTTTGAAAGTTACAGCCTAAGAACAAAAAAACTAGCTGTAACTCCCTTGTTTTTCCTTTTTTTTGGGACAATTACAAAAATACTACTTTTTGTGTGCACATTTGCAAGAATATCATTTAGGGGTGTCTATTTACAAAAATGCCACTAATTATAGATTTATAAAGCCTATTTATTAAAATTATAAACCCTAAAAAGTGTTTTGACACCTAAAACCCCCTAAACACTCAAAACTAAACCATAATAGAACATAATTAACCCAAACATAAATAATATAAAGAAAATTTTTTTTTGAAAAAGTGGCATTTTTTGAAATTTCTTTTTTTTTTTTCTTTATTCTTTCTCCCTACTTTCTCTCTCTTCTAATACATATATATAAATAGGATCTCTATTATATTATATATAATATATATAAATATATAATACCTATAATTATATAAATATATAAAATGTATCACCTTAAATATGTATGCATATTTCATTAATTTTTTATATATAAAAATAATATTATGATGCAAGTATAAAATAAATTTGTATATATACATATATATATTAGTTTATACATTATGATATAAATATATATAATAAAAATATTACGATATAAATATATATAATAAAAAATTTTATCATATAAATACATTACAATATTTTTATTCAATTTTATTATATAAATACATTACGATATAAATACATTACAATATTTTTACTTGATTTTAGAAATTTTATATAATAAAAAATTATTCTACAGCATACATATAATACTTACCAATCATCTTTAACTTTAAAAAGTTACGGCTAAAATCTTAAAGCTACAGCAAAAACGCCTACAGACAAAATTGTACAGCAATTAATTTAGAGTTACAGCCGAACCAATCACCCACTATGTCTCAATTATAGGGATCACACTCTCCTTTCTCCTATCTAGTCTCTCATTTTCTTTCCTTTAATTATCTTCCAATATATTTATACGTATATGAAATGTGTCAATTTCTTATTTGATACTTGTTTTCTAATTTCAATTCACTAAAAGTTAATTCACACATGTACTATACTTTTTTTTTGTTTTCAGAATCACATTTGATTATCGATTAAATAAATACATTGGGTATAAATGGTAACAGAGGAATTTTTCAGAATTGTGGAATTTTGCGAAATATTTAGTGATTTTTTGCAGAATCTTGCGGAATAACTTTAAATTCAAATAGTAACTACTGAATCTTGCAGAATGTAGCAGAATTTTTGAAAAAACAATGAATTAATTAAATTTATAAAAATATTAATTAAAATTGTATTTATAGTAACTAAATATTTATGTTTGTAAATGGACTAACTAAAATTAAGTAATTAATTAAATTATGAAAATATTAACTATTATGTTTGTTGAAATTAAATATTTATGTTTACAAATTTATTAAATTTTAGAAAAATTAAATAAAATTATTAAATTTTAGTAAATGCGGTTTTTTAAAGTTTCTAAATTTTGTTATCTATTTAGTTCACACTTTGAATATTATTGACCTCAAATACTAATAATTTTAATGTATAATTTAGTTCTTGTCAATTATTTTAGCTAATTTATATTCTTAAAACAAGTTTATTCTCTTATTTCTTTCATTTGGTTTTTTTTTGTTCAGTTCCTATATGATAAAAATTTTCAATTCTGCATAATTCTTCAAATATGCAAATGGTAACAAAAATAAAAATTCCACAAGTTTTCCACAAAATTTCTCAATTGAAGTGTTACCATTTAGGCCCATTGAATGTATCATGAAATCAATAAAGAACATAAGTACCAATAAAAAAAATATTGTATTTCTAATGCGTGCAGTTCTCGCAAACACATGTATTATTTTTATAACCTCTTGTATGTTTTTTCCAACCACATATAACATGTGTTTAAAAATGAAGAGCATTAGTTCAGAGGTCTACACGAAAAACAAAAATTTGCAAGTATTTTGGACGGCGATCCAACGCCTAGTGTTTAAAACGCCTAATCGGAACCTAGACGATATTCTAAATAGTCAAAGTGTTTTATAATAATACATAATACATCAGATATATATAGCAAAAATATAAAAAATTATAATTTATAAATAAGAAATTTTATGTTGTATTTATTGTCATCAGTTTATAGCAAAATATATAAAATATTATAATTTATATATAAGTACATTTTTATGCTACAATATTATTATAATACTATAATGTTTTAAGCGGCAAAAGTGGTAATCTCCACGGTTTATAAGGTCTAGACTCTAAGCGCCACCTAGGTGGACGCTGATATATGTCATATTTTACCTATTTTTACTATGTTTTACGTAAGATTTTTTATGAAAACTCTACTTGCCTTTATTGGCTTTTCGAGTTTTTTTCCGAGTTTTTTCGTGGATTTTAGAGTCATTACAGTAATGAAAACAATTTGAAGCAAAAAGGAGGAAAAACAATCATTTTTGGAAAAGGACAAATCCTGTACGTCCGATGTTTCAAGTTAGATGAAGATGTTCCCACCGTTAGATGGAGCTAATATTTTATCACGACATAGATGAAGATCTCAGCTTCAAAACGAATATCTTATTGCCAAAATCTGATGGTCCGATCTCAATATAAACGCAATCCACTAAAAGGCGATCCTAAAACTTTTGAGAAGATATTAATCCAGAAGGGGTGATCGACCGGACATCAACGCCATCCGATCGGACGCAGAGCCCCTAGTCTGGACGCATAAATGATTCAACACGGTGATCGATCGAACACCTAAGTGTCTGATCGATCACCGAGCTCGTGAAGAAAAGAAATATTTCGATTTTTCAAGTTTATCCTCATATCTTTTTGAGATTTACCTAGAGTCCGACTTTTTACCTATATAAAGGGACTCAACAGACACGAGAAGGAGACCATCATCATCACAAGCTGCCACAAAACCTAAAAGCGAGAGCTTGAAGGAGACACCAAGGAGGAAGAGAGTTTCATAGAGTTTTCATTACGAGCTTGTTGACGGAGACGTTTGCTAATCTTTGAATCCATAGAGAGAAGCTTCCTAAACCCTTTATCTATATGGAATACTTTTATTCTAATGTTGCTATGATTTCACTTGCCATGATTGAGTAGTTTGATTGTTGGGTTTAAGGAATTTTAAGGGAGATTATCATGGATTGATAAATAGGAATTGTTCGTGCTTAGAAATTTAGTGTAGTCTTCATCTATGCTTTTAATTATTGCGTATTGCTTGTTTAACCAAATTGTGATTAAATGTAGATCAATCCTTGCGAGCAAATCACTTGACTGATTGATTGGAACTATTATCAATGAGCTTGAACCTTAACCTGCGAGAATCATGTTAAGGAGTCAAGTTAAAATATAGAATCTTGATATCTTTGATGCATATATATCTACCTAATTGCCTGCGAGAGTCATATAGTTAGGTTGGTTTGATATATTAGTCTTCACTACCAAAGTAGGTTGATTATATTACCAATTGAATTCGAGTTAAAAATTCCCCTCTACTAGATTTACGCGCTTTAACACCTGGATAAATTAGCCCATAAACCTTGATATTTCTTTGCTGCCCAACATTTGTTTCTATGGCTTTAACACGAGCGGGATCTAGCGCTCTGTGTCAAACAACCATTTAACATTAAAAGAACACGATAGACGAGATAAGGAGAAGAAACTAAAACGAGCTTTTAGTCCCACAACCTCCATTAGATTAGTCGAGAATTCTGACAAATCCATCATATTTTCTATCATATATCTTCAATAGAAGTAAGAAATCGGTTTTAAACGATATTGCTACCCTTGATGGAGTAACATGCATTCCATCGCACAAATTAAAGCTTCTAACCCGAATGTAAAGGGGAGAGATTTCGGCATTAGCGCAATTCAGCATTAACACTTTGCTCCCAACAACATTATGTTCTCCATCCGGGGTAGCACAATTTTAACCTAAGCGTAAAAAGTAACTAGCATTTCCATGCCCCATCTATCTTGCACACTTTTTATCAATCTCTAACACCATGGACTTAAATGGTACCGACTGAATTTTCGCTAAATTACAAAATCTGCTAATTTTTAGTCTCTTTTTTTTTTTGGAATCTAGCTGAATAATATCAAACCTAAATGGTATTTGAGGAATATACTCAATCTGGCTGAAAATCTGAAAAATTAATTAAAGAACAAAAATATTAAAAAATTAAATTATATTCTTTTTAATAAATATTTCTTCTATTCTTAAGAAATTGATTTTCTTATTTCATAAATTATTATCTAGTTGTATAAATTTGAATTAAATTACTAAATTTTAGATACATATAAAAAGTTAATTAATGGATTGATAAATTAAATTATTATACATATTTTTAAATTCATAATTTATGAAATCTAAATTTTTAGTGATTTCTTGTTGAATATGGCAGAATAACATAAACTTAAATGGTAACTGTTGTATATTACTAAAATATGCTGAACTTTTGGAAAAGTAATTAATTAAATAAACTGATGAAAAAATTAAGTGACATTTTTCATAAATACTCATTCTATTCTTTATAAATTGATTATTATTTCCTAAAATATTATTTCATTGAGTTTCTTTCGAATTAATAAATTGAATTTTGGATACATATAACTAATTAATGAATAGATTGATAAAATAAATTAATATACATAATTTAGTATATAATATTTTGCCACTAAAATTGATTTTTTTAGAAATCGTTTTTAAAATATTAAAAATTTATCTAGAGTAACATTTTTTTTTAAGAATTATCATGTAAACGTAAATATTATATATTATATTACACATATATAGCATACAATGTTTAAAAAAAAAACATATCAAATTTTTAAAAAAATATTACATGTGTGGTTGGACAAAATGTTTTAGTAAATGTTCCTCAACTTTTGTCCTTTAGTAAAAATTAGTCACATTCTTCAAGTTCAACAAATGGTAACATAAAATATTATATTCTTCTTGTGACAAAAAAAAAAAAATCTGATATTCTTCGTATTCTTCAAATTCGACAAATTAATCAGTTATCGTTTAGTGTCCATATGGACCATATGTATCAAAATCGAAGTTATGTACTCATATCTTGTGCATTCCTCTATGCAACAGCTTCATTCGTATAGCATGTCTCAAAATATTTAGAGGATGCCGATTAATAGGGAAGATTACTAGAATAACTTTAATTTAGTGATCTTATATAAAATTTTAAGGTTTTTTTTAATCTCCAAATCATGAGAGGATGCCATGTGTCACATATTCTTATGATATTTTTTTTTTTTATTGAAAAAAAAATTAAGTGTTTTTAATAACTTTAACAATTAATTCCTACAATTTAATAGATAAATTAAATGTTAGTTAATTCCAAAAATTAAAGTGTAATGTAATGAGGACCAATTTCATTCTTTTCTTTCTTTGATATCCACCAAAAATTATATTCTAAATTAAATGTGTTATTGTAAATTTTTAACGATTGAAAATATATATTTTATTTATTAAACCAAGTTATATACTATACAATAAATACATTTAAAACTTTAGATAGGTAACTACATTTAAAAAAAAAATTCACTAAAATAAAGTCACAAAAAGTTTTAATAAAAAGAATCGTAACATTAACAAAAAAAAGTGGTGTGAGAAAATTAATTAGTGATTTTAGGAATTTTAAGGTTGTTAGAATGTTAAAATTGTCAATCATTTTCTAACCAATACTCTCGAAAAAAAATTTTATTCCTCCACAAATTTTGAATCCAGAAAAACATAATAATTCACAAATGAATCGATGTGAAAGATAAAAATCGCAGAAAAACGATAAAAAGAGTAAGAAAAAAAAATCAAACATCAATTATTCTTTCCTTACAATTTAAGGTTCTAATGAAATAAAACACAAAGATGCATTCCAACATCTCTATTGACATAATGTAGATTTCTCGATAGAAGCAAAACATACTACAACTTGACTAATCAATAATTTTTTTTATTACAAATGTATTTGATGCAAAATAAAAGACGACCAATCATGTAATAATTTTTTTTTATTACAAACATATTTGATGCAAAAGAATATGAGTTTGGTTAATATTTAATTGGTCATATATATGACCATCATTAATTAGAAACTAAAATAAATTTACGGTACACTAAATAATTTAATTCGAAAATGTATTCGTCTAACCGATAAATAAAGTATGATCGTAATCAGTAAAAAAATTGCATAGATAAATAGAAAAAAATGAAATAAATTTGAAAAGAACGTACACAAACAAAATAAGCGATCAATAAAATATATCCTCATTTGCCTTCATGTTTGATATTTTATGATATGATATCGAATGGCCACTAATACAAAACTAAAACTATAAAATTACGAAGTGTACAGTACACATTAATATTAGTAGAATAAAATAATTACTAATTTTGTTTGCTAAAATATTTTAAAATAAACTCCACGCGCATTTGCGCGTAATAACCCCTAGTCTTATGTAATATTTTAAAGTTTTTCCATACCCAAGTAATGAGAAGATGTCATGTGTCATCTACTCTTTTGACATTTGTTTTTTAATTTTTTTTTTTTATTGAAAGCAAATTAAGTGTAGCAAAAATTATTGCTACTCTTTTGACATTTGTTTTTTAATTTTTTTTTCTTTTTATTGAAAGCAAATTAAGTGTAGTATATAATTGTGTAGTTTTGTGATTTGGTAAATGCCCAAACAAGTTTCTCCATTTTTAAAAACTTTACTAATATGAATCCTCCTGATTATCTAGATATATGTCGGATCAAAAAACTCTTTTAGCATATGAAGATTCAATTTTGGTTGTTGGATCAATCAGATGATTTAGCATGAAATTCTGTGCATAGTTTTGTCTCCGTTGACGTGTTAGTCTGGGCCAAGATTTCAAAATCCAATAATTTCCCATACCAAAATAGAGGCTTTTGAACCCACGAATTGTATCCTTTGTCCCTCATAAGATTTACTCTTTGATAAAACCTGCTTTTTAACACCCTGGCTAACAAAGTATCTATAACTGACATAACCTCCTTAGTTAATTTACAATAATGCTATATTAATTTCATCTTTTGTCAATTGATCTCTACTTACACGTTTCCTTCCACTTGTACTAATACACACTTTCTTTATCACCACTTGAACTCTACCAAAATCCTGCAAAAGCACTCGTGATTTTTGAGGTTATTGGTTTAGGTAATAAAAAAAAGACATTGCCTATATTGGTAAAGCAGAGGTAACCGTTTTCGGAGTTGAAAATCGAACAATCAGATTTGTAAAGATTTTTAAGGATTCCAAAACTTCTAAGTGTGAAACCACAGAAACAAAGATCAGAAAGTAGTTTTATTAATGTTTTTAAAGCTCTCAACATCACAAGTATTTTGTGAAGTAATCCCTTTTTCATATATATACATGAGTATTTATCGTAAATATTTTTAACACTGCATTTTTATTATTATTTTATTACAAATTATCAGAACAATTACATATACGATTCCACAGCGGACAAGTGTATCGTCTTGATCCACGCCAAACGATCTCCTGCAACCTTGTCGCCATTAATATGCATATATAAAAATAAATTGCTTCTTTTGGGATTCGGATTCAAACTCCAGACCTCCAAACTTTAATGAACCTTGATCAACCACTGACCCAAGGCGGTTCCACAAATATTTATAGTAATCTAAATTGGGCTAACCTACTGAAAAACTTCCGATTTTTTTTGCGAGTTTTCTTTTTTTTTCTAAGTCAGTTCGAGCTCATGGGCCCATCTTGAACTTGACTTATTGGGCTTCACATCACAAACTCGGTTAGTCGTGGGCTTCAGCTTGGTCTTTCCAAGTCCATTACTTGTCGTAAGCTTCAGACCCAGTATGGACTTGAGCCTGTAAGCTCGTCGCATTGGCCCATGAAGTGCTAAGCTTGTCATATCAGGTTTATGACCAATTGATTCGACATCATTGGTCGCAATGTTGATCCAAGCCGTTGGGCTCGATCTTGTGAGCTCGTCGCGCAGGTTTTCTTTACTTTTATATTTTATTTCAGGAAATCTGAATATCGAGCTTAAATATTGATGGATTAATTCGGCGTTTTGGATTAAGATGTCTATGTTCTTGCTGGCTATTAACTTGAAAGAATCTTATTTGAACCAATCGCTTTGAATGCTTTATCATTTTGTGTATAACTTGGATTGTATTACATCTGTTCTCTCACTATAATAACCTAAAGACACACCAGAACACGAGATATGTATAAAACTTCTTTGTTCTTTGGAGTTTAAGAGAATGTAGATTAAGGTGTTTTCATTACACTGAAATCTTTCGTTTTTCTATATGCATCAGCTGGGAAGACCACTGTGTCGTTAGGCAATGTAAATGACTCATAAAACAACATATGTTTAGTAAAATTCATAGAAGTTTAAAATTTTCTTGTGGAATGACAAGAATCTTGGCGACTTATGCACGTATTACTGTATTAGTGTATACACTCGTAGAGTTGGGAGGAGCTGTAGCAGAGATCAACTCCAGTTCTTAATGTTTGGCTCTTTCTAATACAACTTTCTCATGTTGGGTCTGAAAGGCCGCTCTGGGAGAACCACAAATCAGTAATGCATTGATAAAGCAAACAGTCGATCAAAACCAGTAGAAACGTCCACCACAACATCACATGTTCTCGAAACTAACATCAATTGAGGAGTTTCTTAACATGTTTTTGCTGTTATGCTTGTTTTGGTCCATGCCATGCACGTCCTAAAGCAGTAAACATCGCATTAGTACAATTTTCTTATAAAAGACAGATGCAAAAAGAGTCAACCTCGAAATTCGACAAGATCAAGTAATTATTCTGCATTCTAATTTTTCATGTTCTATCATCTTTATATTTCTGTATGCATAGGGTAATTAGATGTGAAACTCATGATTGTAATCCGGACACAATCTACATGATTCTTCTTCATGGAATCCCAAAAAAGAATTGATATTCAGGGTCATTATGCATAAATGTTTAACACGTTTAGATGAAAATGGATTACTTTGTGTGATTAATCTTTGATACCTGAGCATCCAATGAACTGTAGATGGATTCTGTTTTTTTCTCTCTTATACATAGTGATTACCACAAAATAGTCAAAAAGTAACAATAACTAAAACCAAAGAACATGGTAAAAGCTCGAAAGGCACATTCAATAATCCTTAACCAATGATAGTATTTGTTTTGCTATAGTTGCAAATGAACCGTCTGAACCATTCTAACACACGTAGCCATAAAAAAATTCAATTGAAAAGAAAATAAGAAATTAAGTACCTTGAAGAATTTGTGTCAAATATAGGATAGTGAGTCACATACAAAAACGATATATACAGACGGTTCAATTTGCAAATATAGCAAAACAAATACGCTATTAAAGCTTATTCCATCCGGCTCTGCAAAATTAAAAAAAAAATCGTTCAATTGAAAAGAAAAATAATATTCGATTTCTTCAAGTGAATCACAAGCAGAGCTCAGAGAATATCTATAATATGTTAAATTTTCCGAGAAGCTTACCTAAAGAGGTTTTTTTTCCCTGATATAGGAGAAGATAAAACTAAACCTACAAAACACATTTGAATTCTTGTTCCGAGAGAAGAAGCATATCGAAATCACTTGGAGAAGCTTACCGACGGAGTAGTTTAAAATTATGGACTTGAAACAGAGGATGAAATTAGTTCAGTTTTAGATGATGCTCATGCCATAATACCAAAAGACATGAAATACGCTTGGTCCGAGTTATGAATTTCTCAAGAGCATACTCTTTACCAGACCTCTCCAATGAAGAAAGTAGCACAAAAAATCAATAAACTGTAATAGGTTGCAAGGCAGGAAGATACTGCACCGGAAGTAGAGTGACGATTGATCTGTTAATACTATTTATAGGTCTTCCATGTCTAGTGCCAAGAACCGGTAGAAGTGTAACTTATTATGAAAAAACCAGGAGGAACATAATTGTATGTTCTAAGGCTAACAAAACCTGTCATTCAAAGACAAAATCCTGAGAGAAGAAGATAAAGATTCGTATAAATATATTTGTTAGTTATGTAGAGGTATAAGGTGAAGATTCTTTGGTGATGCATATTGGAGGACTTGCCAAGCTACCAAATATCAAGCTTGCGGGTACATGGTGGTCACCGTTCCAACCACCTGATTTTTTAAGAAGAGGCTTATCTTCTTCCTCTAGACAATAACAATCACACTACTCATTTCCTCTGAGGTCACAAAATTATACAAACAAAGAGAGAGTCTCTTACTCGTCACGTGTCCCCAATGTTGTGGATTCTCGTTCGTTCGCTACAGCAACCAAATTAATCCCGCCCAGACCCCTGATTAGGGGCACTCGCTTCTAGAATAGAATGATTTTCTCAATATCTACTTCATCAACCAAATTGTTTGCTCAATGTATGAAGAATAAGATGGATTATAAAAGATCTGAAAAAATAATTCTTATTAACTCTCACGGAGGCATAAACTTCTACTTACAATTATACAATATATACTAAACCCTAAAGTAAAACTTAAGCCCAATTACACTAGACATAGTCCAATATAATGTATCTCTTAATACCCTCCCTCAAGTTGGAGCATGGATAATCTCGAATGTCCAACTTGGATAAAATCGCTTGGAAAAAACGTCCACCAAGTGTTTTAGTAAACACATCTGCCAACTGATCATTCACTGAAACATGCTTTGTGCGAAGAATCCCTGCTTGTATATCATCTATGATGAAATGGCAATCCGACTCTACATGTTTCGTTCGCTCATGAAACACATGATTTGCTGCAATGTGTAATGCAGATTTACTATCACAATATAAATCCATGGCGCCAACATGTTCAATATTCATTGATGATAAGGCGCCTTGAATCTACTTCAGTTTCTTTAACGCAGTAACCACAGCTCGATATTATGCTTCTGCGGAAGAAAGAGCCACCACATCTTGCTTCTTTGACTTCCATGACACTAGAGAGTTTTCCAATTGTATCAACCATCCATTCAAAGATCTTCTCGTCAGAGAACATCCAACCCAATCTGAATCACACCAAGCTGTGAGATCAAAATCACAATCAGCCTTCAAAATAATTTCAATTCCGGGACACCCTTTCAAATAACGAAAAACTCTCAATGCAGCCATCCAATGATCTTCCCTTGGATTATGCATGAACTGAGACAGAATATGAACCAAGTAAGCAAGATCTGGTCTAGTCGCAACCAGGTAAAGTAACCTGCCAACAAGTCTTTGATACTTCTCCGGATCGTCAAGCACCTTTGTCGTTGACTTCGCCAACTGATGGTTTGGTTCCATTGGAAACTCTACTGGCCTACCTCCAAGAAATCCAACATTATCAATAATATCAAGGGCATACTTTCTCTGGGATAAATAGATACCTTCCTTACTGCGTGCTACTTCCAATCCAAGAAAATACTTCAGTTTTCCCAAATCTTTCATGCAAAAGCAACCACTTAGATATGTCTTGAACTTTTAAATAACCTCTGGACAATTTTCTGTCACCACCAGATCATCCACATACACCAAAACATGCAAGTGAACCTTACCACGAACCAATGAGAAAAGCGAGTAATCAGATCTACTTTATGTGAAACCATACCCCAAAAGTGCATTTCTGAGTTTTGCAAACCAACATCTTGAACCTTGTTTTAAACCATACAATGAATTTTTCAAACGACACACCATTCCCTTCTACGGAGAACGAAAACCTTGAGGTAATCTCATAAACACTTCTTCCTCCAAATCTCCATGAAGAAACGCATTGTGTACATCCATTTGATGCAATTCCCAGTTCTTCCCAGCTGCAACCTGAAGAACCAATCTAACAGTGCTCATTTTTTTGCTACTGGAGCAAAAGTCTCTTCATAATCAAGCCCTTATCTCTGCCCATTACCACATGCAACAAGTCTTGCCTTATACCTTTCAATTCATCCATCTACATTATACTTGATCATGAAATTCCACTTACACCCAATAACATGTTCACCTAATGGCAAGTGTTCAATCACCCATGTTTTATTCAGTTCTTGAGCTTCAGTCTCCAATCTCATTGCTTCTCTCCACCTCAGATCTTGCATTGCCTCAGTAAATGTCTCTGTCACAACCACTTCAGTTTTGCTACAGAGAAACGCTATGTGCGACTCATAAAACCTATCACAATTCTCAAAATTCTCAATTGCATATTCATAATTTTGCTCTTGACTTACAGTGGATAAATTCATCTGAAATACCGTGTTAAGCTGATAGTTGCGTAGCCTAACCGAGGGTTCTTTCTCCCTCATTCCACGTTCCAACATTTTGTCTGGTACAAACTCTTGTACATGAACTGCTTGTGTTACACGAGGCTCTATCTGTGTAACATCAGGTTTCGCCTCAGGTTTTGTCTGTGTTACTGTAATGTCCCCAAACCAAAATGTCGTGTTTTTGGTTTGGTTCGATCGTATGGACAGAACCGGGTTGGTTCGATTTTTTGTCGGTTTAGCTTGGTTTAGGGAGAAAAACCCTAAGACTTCCCTATTTTAGGGTTGTGGCCGCCGAGTTGAGCGTTTTTGAGAGAAAAAACAGAGGTTTGGGTGAGGAAAAGAGCGTTTTTGGGAGATTTGAGGGTTTATGGTTGCTCCTTTGATTTCTCGATCGTTGGAGGTTGTTTTCGTGAGTGTGAAGCTCTTGGATCGAGTTGGGAGCATGTTGATTCGTGGGGAGGAAGAGGATTTTAGATTTGGTGGATCCGCGTTCTTCATTGATTTCGATCCGTTTTTGTCTTCCCGAATCGAGATGCGTGCGTGACCATAGGCTTATCTGGGTAAAAGAACTGATAGGATGCGATTGTTGTGTTGTTTGGGTTAGATTCCAGGTTATTTTTGGTGGATTTTGGTGCAGGAAATCGATTTGTCGAATTTTCTGGGTTTCTGTGTTCTGCGTTCGGGTGACGACACCATCGGTGGGTATTGATCGACACCGTGGGTGACGATCGGCACTGGCGTGTAGTGTCGATCGTTATCATCAGTTTGACGTATTGATTGTGCTATTTTTCACTTTGGGTTGTTGTGTGATGCATTGTTGATTCTTCATCCTGGTATTGTATCTCTTTTTCTTATGCTTGTGTGTATAGCCTGTAGATGGGATGACCATCTCACTGAGTATTTGTGATAATACTCACGCATCTCTTTTATCCATGTGATGCAGGTAAACAGAAAATGTGATAGTGGAATCAAGACAAGGAAGAGGAGATGATCTAGTGTCTCGGTTGCTTGTTGTCATTGCATTCATGTGTTAGAAATGCTAAGTTGATGGTTCTGATGTTTTGCAATTTGAATTGGAATTGTTATGGAATTCGTTGATGTTGGAATTGAGATGTTTGGTTATTGGTTCAGTAAAGTATGAGATTTTTTGAATGGTTGATTGGTTTATTTGCTTATTGATTTCCGCTGGTTTGTTGTGATTGGCAATTTAGCATGTTGAGAGTTAGTATTTATGGAATACTAATTTCGATGCTATATATATATATATAAATGGGTCGGGTTGTTTCAGTTACACTAGGTTCTGTTTGTGAAATATCATGTGTTACACCAGCTTCTGTCTCTGTAACATTCTGCATCACTTCATCCATTATAACAGGAGTTGTATCATCTTCCAGAACCCTTTCTTCAGATCAAAATCCAACAACATCATCCACAAATAACCTTGACTTTTTGGAATTACAAGCATCATCCACATGCTTATCTTTAAGCTCCAAATACGGAAATCGTTCCTCAATAAAAGAGACATCATGAGATACAAATATATCTTTTGTGTCCAAATCAGATAAAGTCCATCTCTTTTTCGCATAAGAATATCCCAAAAACACACATCTTCGACTTCTAAATTTATCTCTATGTCGCTTTTGGTTAGGAGTTTTGCCAAATATGATTTCATAAGGACTCAACACACATTGACCCCAAAATTCTATTGGAAGATTTGCTTGAAACATCAACGCTCGTGCCACATTCAGTATATGTCGATGCTTTCGTTCAACTCTGCCATTCTGTTGAGGAGTTCCCACACAAGAAGTTTGATGAATCACACCCGTTCGACAAAAATAATCCTTCATTCGCATGAATTCAGTGCCATTATCTCTGTGTACTATTTTAACTTTCTTGTCAAATTGTCTTTGAATGAGAGCAAAGAAATCCACAATAGTTTTCTATACATGTGTTTGGTTGCTAAGAAGAAATATCCAGACAGCTCTAGAGTAGTCATCAACTATAGTGAGAAAGTAGTAAGCTCCACATAAACTATGTGTTCTATATGGCCCCCATAAACCACAATGTATCATCTCAAAGCACTCATTTCTTTTATTAGAACTCAAAAGAAATTCACTACGACACTGCTTTGCTCGAAAACAAATATCACAACCAGAAACCCCAACACTTCTATCATCAACTCTTGGTAATCTTCTAATCACTTTCTCTGAGGTATGACACATCCTCTTATGCCATACTTCTAATGATTCCAATTTACCAACTTTCTTCACATTCTGAATCTTCTGAATACCTTAAAAGAAATACAATCCTTCTTTCCTTTCACCCATTCCAATCACATTCTGCAATCCAAGATCATATAGAAGATAACATGTTTTGGAGAACAATACAAAGCAATTCATCTCATCAACTAATTGCGACACAGAGATGACATTGCATTTTAGTTCTGGAACGAATAAAACATGTGTCAAAGTCACATTCTCTGCTAAAACCACACTCCCTTCTTGATTAGCAATCACGGTGTTTCCATTAGGCAATCCAACCAAACACGATGAAATTTAATGTACATCTACTAGACCATTCAACATACCAGACATATGATGTGATACTCCACTATTAATTATTCATTCATCTTTATAACTCCTACAAGTAGAACGATTCCCAGAATCTAGTTTCGACTCCATTATACTAAAAAAATGATCCCATTGTTCCTTTTTCAATCATGTGATGGCATGTGTAACATTCATGTGTGACACAACATGTGTGTGTGCCACATCGATATCCTTCCTCATAAGGACGCCTTTCGCTTCTCTACTCTTTCCGATTTCAAGAGCGCCTTTCGTGTCTCCATTCTTTTCAATAACCATCATTTCCAAAAGAATGCTTTCTGCGATTCCATCTTTTACAACTTCAAGAGCGCCTTCCGCGGCTCCAAATCTCTCAAAAATTATAACTCTAATCCGAAAACAACAACGTCGGAGATAATTTCTTTTCACGGATCAAACACTCTCTCAAGAGAACCTTGCTCTGATACCATAAAAGATCTGGAAAAATAATATTATTATTTCTCAAGGAGGCATAAACTTCTACTTACAATTATATATACGAAACCCTAAAGTCAAACTTAAGCTCAATTAAACTAGACATAAGTCCAATATAATATATCTCTTAATAGATTATTTTTTCTCTCTCCTTCACTCTCAATGGGGTCGAAGAATATTGGATTCCGATAAAGGATATGTTACATTTAGGAAGGAATAAAAAGGTTCAATGATAAATGTACAAGTAACCCTCGAAACCAAAGATGCGCAAAGTAGAGAAGGGTAAATGTTTTAGAAGCGTGCTTTAATTTTGATCAATGTACACGTGTCCTCTTATTAGTGCTGACGTGTCAAGCAACTGGAGAGAGAGTTATTCATCTTTTATATAGTAGACTTGTAACGCCCGTGAACGAAAATATGTATTTTTGGTGGTGCGTTGGTTGACACAGTGTGTGTGTGTGTCAATCGACACACGTGTTTGGACTCGCGAGGAGTCGGGTTCTGGGTGTTGCGTCGATCAACACAAGGATTGTGCATCGATCGACGCAAGTTAAAATTGAACCGTCTGGTTCGGTTTTTGATCGCTCGGTTTGGCGATCGGTTTAAGGAACCCTAGGGTTCCATTATATAAGCGTGGAGATCACGTTTTGTGGCTCTTTGGGCCGAAAATCAGAAGAGTTAGAGAGAATTGTGAGAGAAGTGACTTTCTTGAGAGAAAACAGTTCTGTCCGATTTTAGAAGGGGAGACGAACGGCTAGGTAGATAGGATCGGATTGGAGATGTATCTAGCTTTGGACGAAATCTGTTTGTCATTTGGATTAGTATTCAGAGAATTATCGTCGTTTTACTAAGAGATGTTTCTGCAGTTTTGGGTATGCGATTAGTCCATTTCGAGGGAGGATTCCCGTTGAACCAGAAGGACTTAAGAGATGATCCGCCTATCTGTGGAAAGCTCTCTCTCTTTATTTTTCAGAACAGGTTTCTGATCCTGTTTCCAATGTAATCTCCGTTCTCTGTGTTCTTTAGATGTCAACGTATCGTTCATGTTTTCTGAGACTGGAATTTTCCACTTCCGAACAACGAATTTGCGGGCTGTTTTCTCGTCGTTCTGTAAAGACCCACAAGACGATCTAGGTATCATTGGAAAGCCCCGAGTCTTAGCTTTCCAGAGCCACCGAGTTCGGTTAAATATGAAATTTGAAACGCGTGTTATAACCGTTTTTCTAAGGTGAGTGCGTGACCATGGCTTATCTGGGTAAAGGAATGGATCCCAATGCGTTTGTGTGATGATTTGATGATTGATTCTTGTTGATATGGATGATTTCGTGTTATTGGATGTGTTTGTTGACGGTTTCTGTGCAGGAGATCGACACACAATTTTGATTACCGTCAGTTTGACGTATTGACTGTTTCTCGTGTGATTGTTGTGTTATGCGTGTTGATTGTTCATCCTGGTATTGTATCTTTTGCTTATGCCTGTGTGTATAGCCAAGTAGATGGGATGACCGTATCACTGATTATTTGTGATAATACTCACGCATCTCTTGTAACCATTTGATGTAGGTAAAGAGAAAGTGTGATCGTGGAATCAAGACAAGGAAGAGGAGATGATCTAGTGTCTCAATTTGGTATTTTATGCTTTTGCTAGACTTGTTAAGTTCCTGGATTGTGAACTTGGAATGGTTGAATTGCTGCTGGTTATTTGATAATTATTGACTATTGAATAGTTTTGTTATTCCGCTGGATTGGTTTGTCTTGATTGGATATTGAGGATTAGCATTTATGGGAATGTTAATTCGGGTCCAATATTGAACTGTTTAAAAAAAAAAAACGGGTTGGGTTGTTTCAGTTTGGTATCAGAGCTCTTATGGTTCTAGGGCGGGAGAACGTAGTTGATTAAGTGAATAGTCAATTGCGTGTGTTGGATTGATTGATTATGCGAGTTAGTCAATTGATTGTTGTGTGGGTTTGGAGTCCTAGATCATCTTCTCAGAGCCTCCAATGAGATTCCACGGTATGTGTTGTTTGACCTTTTTTGTTTTCTTGTATTATTAGTTTCTGCTTCTAGTAGTGAAGAAAAATGGGTAGAGGTACTATAGTTGCTAGAGGTATAGGCCGAAGAGGCCGAGGTGGTCGTGGAGGGCGTGAGCGCAGGCGGGGACTTGGGAGTGACTTCGCTGCCACGAGTGTGGCCCAGGAGACCATGCAGGAGCAGGTGGCTGATTCGCAGACGTATCAGGAGGGATCCGTGGGTGTTGCCACTGCGATACCAGTGTGAGGGCTGGTAGGACTAGTAAGGGTCCCTGTGTAGCTGGCGGTGCGGCGGGCCTAGGTGGGGTGCTTCCGCAGGTGTTGCCCAGGATCGAGCTGATAGTCTGCGAGTCTACTACAGATGATTCTGGAGCAGTTACCAGGTGGGGTACAGGTTCGGGGTTAGGCTCCAGGGGTGTAGCCGGGTGTGGCTGGTGTGCAGCCGGGAGGGGCTGGGTGCAGCCGAGGGTTGCGGTTGCGGATGAGCTTCCATCTTATCTTGGGAGGATGGAAACCCATGCAAAAGATGTGTATTCCTTATAATTTGGAGACCAAGTGAGGTAGTTCTAGTCAGAGATGCTATAGGCGTTAAGAATTGATTTCTCTAGGGAATGAAGATTTTCCCGAATAACTCATTTGGAGATGAGAATTTCTCCAAGAGGGATTAGGATTTCCCTGAGTGTTACTGAGGGATGAGGATTTCCCTTAGTAATACTGAGAGAGGAGTATTTTTCTCGATGGGATGAGGATTTCCCTGTAGGTGTTACTGGGGATGAGGATTTCCCTTAGTAATACTACGAGATGAGTACTTCTCTGGAGGAGATGAGGATTTCCCCTGTAGACTACTAGCTCGATGGACGGTGTGTTCTGAGAGTGTGAGTGGTATGGTGCACTGATAGCTCAAAGGATGTGATCCTGAGAGTGGGAGTGGTGTGGTTATGAGTTATGATTTGAGAGTAATCAATGTCTGAGATGTGGCTATGTGCATAGGACTAGATGCAGATCCTAGAGATCATATGAGTTGCTCTATAGTGGTGGTTGAGACCGTAGTGGATGTTATTGCATTGTACTTGGGTATGAGTAGTTACCTAGTACTTAACTGAGAGATAAGTAGTTCTCTCAAAGGGATGAGTAGTTCCTCTCTATACCGAGTAGACCTAGCAGTGCATTATCTAGATGGTGAGGTGCATCTCTGGTGGAGAGTTATTGTGCCAGGAAGGTGCAGGCAGAGATGGCCGGAGAGGACTTTTTGGCAGAGTCTAATGGCAAGTTCTTTCCGCAGGAGCCGGTGGATCGGTTAGAGTTGAGGCTTTTGGAGTTGACTCTGGGTGACCGATCGGTGAGGGAGTTCGACGCAGATTTCGGTTGACTTCTGGTTCATGCGGGTGGAGGCATGGGGTGAGTAGGCCCAGGTGAGGAGGTTCTTGAGAGGACTTCCAGCTGATTTGAGATTACTGCGGCGATTGAGGAGAACCTGAGGGAGCAGGTGGTGGGGGTTAGTCTGCCTATTCAGCAGTGGAGGTACCAGCAGCAGGTAAGTCCGAGCAAGGGCGGTAGGCCTGCGCAAGGACATAAGAGGAAGTAGGAAAGCACTTCGGGACCGAGTCAGAGGATTCAGGGTGGTCAGGGATGCTTCGGGCATGGGAGAATGGATCACAGATTGGCGAGCGGTCCTAGGAAGGATGAGTTTCAGGATAGAATGTTAAGGTTCTTAGGCACATGAGAATTGTGCAGGGACCTTAGTAGTGGGCGATTATGAGTCCCATGTTTTGTTCGACTCAGGATCGGCAGAAGAGTTATGCTGATAAGAGGAGGAAGGAGCTGGAGTTTGAGCTGGGAGATCTGGTATATCTCAAGGCAGCAATGTTGATGGGTCCTAACAGATCCATTTTCAGAGAATAAGCTAAGTCCGAGGTTTATGGGTCTGTTCAAGGTTGTGCAACGGGTTGGACCAGTAGCTTATCGGTTGGAGTTACCTCAGAGTATGAAGGCTTTTCATAAAGTCTTCCATGTTTCGATGCTGCGGAAGTGTCTGCATGAGTCTGAGGAGGTGTTGGCTAGGATCCTGGAGGATCTTCAGCCCAACATGACGTTGGAGGCGAGACCTGTGAGGATTCTCGAGAGGAGAGTAAAGGTCTTGCACCGGAAAAGGATACCGTTGGTGAGAGTCGTGTGAGACTGCGACAGTGTCGAGGAGGAGACTTGCGAACCGGAAGCGAAGATGAAAGCAAAGTTCTCGAAGTGGTTTGAGAAGCAAGCGGTTGCTTGAGTTGTCTTTCTTTTCTGGTTTTCAATTTGTGATAGCATGTGGCTATGTTTGATGTAGTTTTCGTTTAGTTTGTAACGATTATACATTTTGATGATTTAATAAGATGGGAATTTCTTATTAAATGTGTTTATAAGATGTGAGTTCGTATATTTTATGACTGGTGGGTCATGTGTGTATGTGAAGGCTAGAAATGGAAGTTCTATGTGAGTTAGAGCTTGTCCATGTTCTAGGTGTATCTAGGAATGGAGGTTCTATGAGAGTTAGGACTTGTCTGTCTCTAGATGGTGCTGGAAAATAGAGGTCTTATGTGAGTTAGGATCTGTCTATTTTCTAGGGAGAGTCTGGAAAAGAGGTTTTATGTGAGTTAAAACTGTCTTTTCCAGGGACTCTATGGAAACACCCATGGTGGTTGGGTTGTTTCGGATGACCTAGTGATTGGTCATGGATGTGATGACATTCTAGGTGAGGGGATGTCATGAGAACCACGAGAAGTGATTCTGGTCGACAAGTACTTATGAGGCACGTTACAGAAGGTGCACCAGGGAACAAGTGAGGTTTCCTGGGTATACTTGAGGGGACATGTGAGGTTTTCTGCAAGGAACAAGTGAGGTTTCCTGCATATATCTCGAGGGGACAGGTGAGGTTCTCTCCAGGGGACAAGTGAGGTCTCCTGCATGCCGATAGCTTGACGGATTGTGTGTCCCGAGAGTGAGAGGGGCATGGAGCATACTGATAGCCTGATAGACGGTGATCCTGAAGGTGGGAGGGGTATGTTATACACCGTGATCTCCAGGGTGACGGTCCTGGGAGTGGTAGGGGTGTATATGTATATGGGTATGAGCATAGCGTCTGTGATGTGATTATGAGTATGAGACTGGATGAGTTTCAGGGATCGGGAAGGATCTCAGGTGGTGTTGGCCGAGTAGGGTCATGAGTGTTGATGTGATTGGTGTCTAGTCTAGGGATTTTACTTGCGTTTGGGAACCTCGGTTCCGATGACCCTGTTAACTTATGTAGCGTCTTTGTCATGCATGTTCTTGTTTGATTGTTGTACGATCAATTGGTTCAACTCTAGGTCTACGGTTGGTCGGACATGTTCTTATTTGATTGTTGTGCGATCAATCGGGCAGGCATGGTCTGGACCAGAAAATGTTGCATTCTGGTGTGTTTCGGGTGAAGCTGGTTGGGTTTCAGACGGGAGTGTTAGCCTTAGCAGGGACGGTGTTGTGTGATTCGAGGTCGAATCCGCGTTAGTGGGGGAGAATTGTAATGCCCGTGAACCAAAATATGTATTTTTGGTGGTGCGTCGATCGACACAGTATGTGTGTGTCGATCGACACACGTGTTTGGACTCGCGAGGAGTCAGGTTCTGGGTGTTGCGTCGATCGACACAAGGGTTATGCGTCGATCGACGCAAGTTGAAATTGAACCGTCTGGTTCAGTTTTTGATCGTTCGGCTTGGCAACCGGTTTAGGGAACCTAGGGTTCCATTATATAAGCGTAGACATCGCGTTTTGTGGCTCTTTTGGCCGAAAATCAGAAGAGTTATAGAGAATTGTGAGAGAAGTGACTTTCTTGAGAGAAAATAGTTCTGTCCGATTTTAGAAGGGGAGACAAAAGGCTGCATAGATCGGGTCAGATTAGAGCAAAACTTCTAGGGTAAGTTCTCCACTCTCGTATCTAGCTTTGGGCGAAATCGGTTTGTCAATTGGATTAGTATTCCAAGAGTTATCGTCGTTTTACTAAAAGATATTTCTGCAGTTTTGGGTCTGCGATCAGTCCATTTCGAGGGAGGATTCCTGTTGAACCAGAAGGACTTAGGAGACGATCCGCCTATCTGTGGAAAGCTCTCTCTCTTTAATTTTCAGAACAGGTTTCTGATCTTATTTCCAATGTAATCTCCGTTCTCTGTGTTCTTTAGATGTCAACGTATCGTTCATGTTTTCTGAGACTGGAATTTCCTGTTTCCACTTCCGAACAACGAATTTGCGGACTGTTTTCTCGTCGTTCTGTAAAGACCCACAAGACGATCTAGGTATCATTGGAAAGCCCCGAGTCTTAGCTTTCCAGAGCCACCGAGTTCGGTTAAATATGAAATTTGAAACGCGTGTTATAACCGTTTTTCTAAGGTGAGTGCGTGACCATGGCTTATCTGGGTAAAGGAATGGATCCCAATGCATTTGTATGATGATTTGATGATTGATTCTTGTCGATACGGATGATTTCATGTTATTGGATGTGTTTGTTGACGGTTTCTGTGCAGGAGATCGATACACAATTTTGATTACCGTCAGTTTGACGTATGGACTGTTTCTCGTGTGATTGTTGTGTTATGCGTGTTTGATTGTTCATCCTGGTATTGTATCTTTTGCTTATGCCTGTGTGTATAGCCAAGTATATGGGATGACCGCATCACTGATTATTTGTGATAATACTCACGTATCTCTTATAACCATTTGATGCAGGTAAATATAAAGTGTGATCGTGGAATCAAGGCAAGGAAGAGGAGATGATCTAGTGTCACAATTTGGTATTTTATGCTTTTGCTAGACTTGTTAAGTTGCTGGATTGTGAACTTGGAATGGTTAAATTGCTGTTGGTTATTTGATAATTATTGACTATTGAATGGTTTTGTTATTCCGCTGGATTGGTTTGTTTTGATTGGATATTGAGGATTAGCATTTATGGGAATGTTAATTCGGGTCTAATGTTGAACTGTTTAAAAAAAAAAATGGTTGGGTTGTTTCAAGACTAGGTGAATACCTGCGGGTTAGTTTTACAAACATTTTTTAAAATTATAGTTTTATATATTTTAATATTACGTATCCAATTTGTTTTAGAAATTAGATATTTCGGTTAGCTTTCAAATTAGTTTGTGTTTGTGCACAAATTTAACTTGTAGAGGGTACTATTGCATCACTCGAAGTTTGGAATTGATTTTGGCCATTTCCATTGGGAGTAGATTTTTCCTCCGTAAAGTTTCACCTTGTGGTTTAAGATGTACAACAAACAATAAGATACTAAACTTTTGGAGTTTGGTAATTATTTGATAAAAATATACATGGTTTGAAAAAAAACGAATGGTTTAAACTATACATGTTAAGCCATATATTTGAGAAGAGAATATTTTCTATCTCGCTATCTAATGACAAGCTACCATGAAAGATATGAAACATCAGACATTAATGTTGAGCGGAAAAAAAACTTTGAAATTATGTTATCCTCTATATACTTAGGAAAAATTGTAAAAATGCAACTTTTTATATGCACATTTGCAAAAATATCACTTAGAGGTGTTCATTTGCAAAAATACCACTAATTATAAAATTTTAAACCTTATATCTTAAAATAATAAAAACTAAAAAATGTTTTGACCCCTATACTCCCCCTAAACCCTCATAATTAAACCATAATAGAGCATAATTAACCCAAACATAAATAATATAAAAAATAATAATTTTGAAAAAATGGCATTTTGTAAAATTTCAAAAGTGTGGTATTTTTGTAAATTGGCATTTGAAAAGTGGAATTTTTTGAAATTTCTCATATATCAATTGAGGAGACATTTGGTTAAAAAATCTTAGGATGCCATTCAATATAGATTTTAAAGAACATGTCATTTAAATTAATCAGTGCGAATATTTCAATTTAAACTACATGCAATGTTGAAAATCTCTACATATTCTTATTAATTTTATAGCATAAGCCCATTAATACATATTTTACAAATCTACCTAACTAAATATAATATTTAAACTTATTGTATCATCTATTTTGAAATTGTATTGGTATAGAAAGAAGTTTTTTATTACTATATTTGTAATAAAATTATTTTATTCTGTATATATGTATTTAGATTAATATACTATATACAAATATTTTATTTATGATGTAATCTAGTTTACATATATAACTACATTTACATATATTTACACATTTCATTATTAGAAAATATATATTATTTTTAGTTACTTATGTCTCACAAGTTCATATCTGTCTAATTTATCTGATTTATCGCATCTTTTATAATTTACACAAATAATAAAAATTGATTTTACGTATAAAATATATTGATATAATTAAGTTTTGAATATATTTTGATCAATTTTACATATAAAAATATTACAATTAATGGCAACAAAATATGTTTGACCAAAATTTAACTTTATTACATTTATGAACAAAACATATTATTTTTCTACGTTTATAAATATTAAAAATTATATGTTTTGTCAATTGTCATACACGTTTAGATATTAAAATCATATTTAATCATTTAATTTTACGCTTGGCGTGGATTAAAATCTAGTTATTAGAAAAGGTGAACCAAAATTATATTGATCCTTTGGCTTTTTTATGTAGTTTTAAATTTTTTCCCAGATCAACGTCTGAGTAAGAGTATTTAATTTCATTTCATTTGATATAAATCATTTTGCAAGTGTAAGACTTTACATAGACTCACCAAAGTTAGCTAAATTTAGTGATGTAATAGGACTAATTAATTTATGTGGTGTCGTTCATTTCTACTACGAGTTGGATCACCATACAGTAGAACCTCTATAAATTAATACTCTTTAAATTAATAATCTCTATAAAGTAATAAAATTCTCCGATCCCGAGTCGGGCCAATGTAAAAATTTACGAAATTCGATAAGATGATAAGATAATAATTTTTTTGAAACTCCTATGTAAAATATGGTCCCAATAATAGTATAAATTAATAATCATATATAATTATACATATATAACTATGATAATGTACTAAAACATGACTTTAATGATTTCTGTTGACATAAAATTGTATCTTGTTAATAATTTGACTTTAGATTTACTTTTTGTTTTTAAAATTGTTTTGTAGGTATGTATCAAAAATTTGCGAAAAATTATAGAAAAAATAATTGATGTTTTACACATAATTCTTTATAAATGTAATCATCATGATAATAACCATGATTTTCTAAATTTTATACATAAAAATATGTATCATTTTAATTAAATAGTGTATTATGATGTTAACATTCATTATATTTCGATAATCAAAGATTTTAATCATAATTTTAAGTTAATGCATATCATTTTTGTAAAATATTCAACTAAATTCCTTGATATAACATCATTCGACGACGAAAAAGTATTAAAAGAATTATTACCTAAAATAGATTTTTTCTATAAATTATATTAATTTATCGATTAATTAATATCTCTCTAAATTAATAAATTTTGAAAGTCCCAACATTATAAATTTATAGAGGTTTTACTATATTTCTTGATTTCCAATTTAAAGTATGAGGGGAAAATATAAGCAAGGTGGTACTATGACAAGACAAATTCACTATCAGCCACCGAAATCAAACCGGCAAGAAGTAATCGTTGCTCTTTTAAACACATTGGCAATGGTCAGGCCAAAAATCTGAACATTAAAGGATATATGAAAATTACATTGTTGGAGGAGAAGGGAAAATGTTAAATAAGTAATGAAATAAGTTGATTTGGGATCGGATCTCCAAAGTACGAATCACTCAATTTCTTGTGAAAATTCACATCCTTGAGTCGTAGAATCTGCTTTGCATTAAGGTTTTTTTGTTTATTCTACAGACATAGCTACAATGATTCCAAATAATATACAAATGTTTTGAATGTGATGAAAATGATCAGCTCTGTCTTCTATATAATCAAAATCATTGTTGCAGACTACAATTAAATAATCTAAATGAAAATTTATTATATCAAAGACAAGGATTTTGTAACTACACTACACCATAAGCTTATTCGGGCATAATGACATAAAATATTACAGCTTTCCGTTTACAAATGGTGAACATATGAGAGACACTCAAATCTCTGTTAGTCTCTCTCTCTCTCTATCTCCTTTCATTCTCTCAGGTTATTTGGTTCTTCACTTTTAGTAATAGAATCTTGTGGCCATTTTCAGATTTTCCATTGCCCCGATTCTTCAATTTTTTTGTTTGATCTTGTTCATTCAACTGAAACATTAAAATAGAATTGATTGGCAAATTAAATGAAGTCATGAAAACCAAATCCGTGAATGCAAACCTTGCATCTTGATTCATTTTGTAGCAGTTTACACTTAAGTTCTAACTCCTTGAAGCGATGCAATGTGGCATTTCTGAAACTTGTAGTATATAAAGAATCACGCTAAATAAAGACTTTTGAAGAAATCCATGAAGAAAATATAATTATTTAGATTAACCATACTAAAAATATTTTAAAGAATGTTATTTTTTCAAATCATAAGTCAATTTTCACTAATCCTATTCATATGTTTACCTGTGGAAGGTGAAGAGAGCTATGGAAGATGGAACTGTAAATGAATGCAATGGTTCTAGATTCAAAGACCTTGCAATGCTACAACAGATAAGAAACAATATGTGGTTAGTGAGAGAATGAACAGAGTAGCTGCCGTAGAACTACAAATAAAAAGTTTGGCAAAACAAAATGAGACTTATCTTAAACTGAGTTACATATATTAATTACTTGCATTGTTTAGTATGTAGATAAGGAGATACAAAGAAGTAGATGCGTCTTAGTTGGGAATCAGGTTTCAATCGTGTTGGTGGATGTGGCACTTGTAAATAAACCATTTGAGCTTGTACTTTTGGAATTTGATCTATAAAGGAGGAGATTCTTGGTTGAATGTATCATTATTCCTCTATATTTAAATTTTCACCTATGTATTTTTAATATACAGTGTAGTTTTCCATCTTTAACTCTATTAGATATTTTTTAGAGACTATAGCAATATAATCATGAAGATTTTGTGAGTCAGATGCACCAAACCGTTATTCGATATAAGGGGTCGGTTTGCCTTTCCAAGCAATCCATTGAGCACAACTTACAAGCCGATTTCGAAGCTACTTGTCCAACTGTGAGTAAAAGAACAAAGAACATTAGTAAGATTGCATAAGCATTATCCACAAAACCCAAGATGATAAATCCATCTGTTAAGATGGACATGGTCATGAAATAAATCTTTAGAGAATGATACAAAATCCCATTAATCAGTGGACAATTGTTTGGTTCTTACAAGTGCTTGATGTAGCAAACAGGAGAAAAAACAAGTATAAAATGCGATGAAAAAACATATAAGAGATGTCGGGAAAGAACTTTAAATCTGAGTTGTTCCACTAAAATTTTCGTACCATCAATCCGCGATTAAAAAGAATTTTGGGTAATTGCTAAAACATAAGCATGTGTGGCAATTCGTCGAACCGAAAGCAAACTACGAGTCTGTGAAGTCCAATCAAACCAAAGCAGAGAAGCGGCGAGTTGCAAAGCAATATACGACCATCGATAACACTTTAATCAACCATCTTCTTAATACCATCGATATCACCTTCTCTAGCTAGATACATTAGACGAATCGTGAATCCATGATCCCAGCCGCCGTCGCCAACTCGTCATCCTCATCTTCTGTGACCGTCGCCGCGAGGGGTAAGAGGAGACGAAAAGACAGCGACGTTGGAGTTAGAATCAATTTTTTAACAGAACACATGTCTTCTTCTTGTGTGCCACTTGTCGGCCCCTGGAGAGTGTTATTCTTCTATTATAGTATAGATAGATTCCTATTTTCACTCACTTGGGTGTTCTACTCTCTGTTTAATTGAGTTATTAATTTTTGTTTTCCTTTACGTACGTCATATTCTTAAATAATGACACACAAATAAAAAAAACAACAATAACAGTTCGTAACCATTTGCGTTTCTTAAATACAACCCTATCCATTTTTTGATCTACCAGTGACATGAACACTTAAACTATGCAGAAATTTTAAGATTTGTTCATTTAATGCTTCGTTTGCTAGCTTCGTATATGAATTGTTCTTATGACCATGCTTTCGAAACAAATATTAAACCTTAGATGTCCTTGATTTTTTCATCATATTAGTCTTTATAATTTTCATCAATCCTGTTGGGATATCAATCCAAGTCCCACATCGAAAGTTTACACAAAAATTGTCTAATATATAAGAGATGTCCAACTCTAATTAGAATGAAACTTTTTGGGAAGGAACCCAAGAACAAATTCGTGTAAGTTTTGCCTCTGGACCCAAAACAGACAATATCATACTAATTGAAAGAGTTGGACATAGGTTAGAAAAGCCCCACAAATCCCAATACAATTAATCTTATACAATTCATATATTACTCCAATCATATTTACTACCTATAATCATGTTATTAGTCTTTATAATTTTCAGTGAGAAAGGTGTTTTAGTTAAAACTTAAGGAGGTAGATGTTGGTGTGTAAAAATTGCTTCAACTTTTTTCCATGTGGTCAAAATAAAACTATGTTTCCTGTAAAAAAATTGTGTTTTTCCCTTTATTTTTCACAGAGGTGTCGTGCCTTGAGAACAAAAGAGACAAAGCAACTTAGAAACATGCCAGAAGTGGAGCAGCATATTAAAAGTAGACCATATATCATATTTTTAGTGAATCTATGAAAGACGAGTTAAGGAGGTCCTCCTGGAAGTGACTAAACCAAATGGTGAACAAGATATCAAGTTGTTGTTGTTGCTAAGGCTGAGGTGTAAGATGCTGTGAGTGAGGATGGTCCAAGTCAACCACCCGTCTTTGGAGAAAAAGTTGGATTTCTCTAATCATTTAAGCCGGAATGTAAATGTATATCTTGCAGAGGCTGAATATATACATGTGTTCCTTTCTATCTGTAGCTCAAAAAACGTTGTCCAACGTATCATTTTGCATATCATGTTGAGCGTACCGTTTGAAGATGGTGACTTAACCGACGTTAGATCCTTTCAAAGAGTGAAAGAAGGAGGCGAAAAGAAGCAAGCAAAAAAGAACCTCCACACTTTGTTAAATAACAAGATTCAAAGAAAATGTGGTCTCGGAATTCGTCACAAATGTGTGAGGGGAGAGTCGATCTCTTGTAACTAACCACATAATATAATATTTACTAGCTACATGGTGTTCTTTTCAGAACAATAAAAATATAAGCCAATTAGAAGGATATTGGATCGAAAAGTAATAAAATAAGAGTTTAAGCATAGACACTAAAGATGTTGAGGAATGAAAAATTGGGGAATATTCATGCGTAGATATGAGAACTTTTGGATTCAAGTAAGAGTTTATAATTCGTAAATCTACAATATAGTTTTTACAACTCCATGCGGAGATTGTTCTAGTTTTGCGATCTGAGCTCAAGAAAAGATGCATAATACCCTCCATTTATGATTATATGCTCCGTAATTTATGTTTTCTGCAAATTTGTCTAAATCCTAACGCTTTTGATTCATTACTTTACATCGATTTTTCATTTATATTTTTTTTAATACTAAAAATTTCGGACATAACATTTTATCTGGACTCCTTCCAAGTGCTATTTGAACTAGTGACATCTAGATTTTGCCTTAGATATTTTACAAGTTGAGCTAATAACTCTTGGTAATAAGTGAACTTGGTAGTCCTAAGCAACCATCTAACCTAATGAGTTCGATATCCTTCATTTACATATTTGCACTAAGAAAGAAACAAAATTCTTATTTTTTCTTATCTTAGCTTTCTTCTTGCGGATTTGTTGAGTAACACTTGGTCTGCATGCATTCGAAAACTATTTCGTTTATTGTTCACTTACAATAATATTTTTAAGGTAAAAACCTTGTGCATCAAAAACATATCTATCTAATTTCTAGAAATTTCACCATGTTCATAAAATATATTACTTCACCTTTTGCTATATCTAAATATATTTTTCGTTGACAATTCATGTATGACACATGTCTTAAACTAATTTCAGATAAATATTTTAAAAGCAAAACAATATCAAATAGCCAATTAATATGCCATTTATTTTACAGATTTTTTTTCTATATTTCTAAATGCAATTAATATATAAGTGGAGCACCTGTCAAATGAAATATATAACTCAAACTGTGAGTTCTTATTTTCCATTTCTTTTTAAATATTATACATGGAGTAATTTATAGTGAAAGAGTTAGTTTTAATTAATTAGTCCTCATAATTAACTGGCAAAATTTATTTCTAAACACATAAATTAGGGTGTAGCCTCTCGCGGTTAATTAGAGTTTCACAATTATTTAATGGCTGTAATTGAATGAATGAGTAAGAGCTAATGCGATAAGACCTATGCGAAAGAGCATCTTTTTCGTTACTATATAAGCAATCATCGTTTCCAACAAAACAAAACGCCGAACAAAACAAAACAAAGATAGTGATGGCGAGGTACAAGGTGAACTTAACGTTAATACCTGATGAAACATCAAGGAGAGCAGCATTCAAGAAGAGGAAAGCAGGTTTCTTGAAGAAACTCAACGAGCTTGTTACGCAGCCGTGAGTATGATTCGCAGCCGGAGGTTTGTTCGTCAAGGGAAGGCGTGGAAGAGGTGGTTTTGAAGTTTATGGAGTTGAGGATGCTAGGCCGAAGCAAGAGGATGATGGATCAAAAGGATTATCTGTTGCATAGGATCACCAAAGAACAAGAGCAAGTGAAAACGCTTCATGATTGGAACCGAGACTTTCAGATAAGAGAGTTCACATTCGACTGTTTCAGAGGGATCATGATGGAGTATAATTATGATGAAGATTCTATTCGAGCTTTGCGTGGTTTTATGGCTCGTTTTCTCAATTTTCTTGATCGTAGGGTCGAGATCCTTACGCCGAACGGTCAGTCTTCTTTCATACCTCCTCTTACGGACAATGGTCTATCTTTGTCCTTCTCTCCTCTTAGAGAGCATTGTAAGTCTTCTTCCATCCCTCCACTTACAGGAGAACGGTCAGTCTCCTTCCTTCCCTCCTCTAACTGAGAACGGTCAGTCTTCGCCCTTCCCTCCTCTTATGGAGAAAGGTAAATCTTCTTCCTTCCCTCCTCTCCCGGACAAGTTCTCCGGTCAGTCTTCTTCCTTCCCTCCTACTGTTGGTGTTGTGAAAGGAGTTCCTCATGATGTAGCGGATGTGGCTTCTCTTATTGATGCGGATATGGCCGTGGTAGCTGCCCCATTCGGTGTTTGTGATCATATTCAATATCAGAATACCAATATGAATCATAGTCAGCAAGGACCGGTTCAGTACGAAGCTCCCGATGGCTTTTGTGATCAGATTCAACATAGGATCTATAATATGAGTTTGAATCATAATCAGTATCAGCCGGTTCAGTACCAGGCTCCTGTTGGTGTATATGATCAGATTCAACAATATGGAATACATGATATGAAGCCGAATCAGAATATGCATACAATTATGCATCATAATAGGTATGAGCCGGTGTATTATCAGGATCCTGTTTGTTTTAATGATCATATTAAGCATGGAAACCATAATATGAATCCGAATCTACTACTATTACCACCAACCACCAACCGTTCCTCTTGCCACCACAAGTCACATGTCTTCAATCACCACCGCATCCAGCAGTGATGCTTGTGCTACTAACATCAACAATTATCGTTACTCATAAGAAGCCAAAAAGAATTTATGATGCTTTCCAAACGTTGTAAGGGTTAAAGGTTTCGCCATTAAGACAGTTGTGTTTTCTTTGTTTTTCTTTTGGTCGTCTGTTTTCTTGTTTATTAGGTAATGTATTCGGGCGCTAGCTGGAAATTTTCTCTCTATTTGAAGAATTTTAATCATTTTGAAAATATTAATAGTTTTTTTGCGGAAAAATATAATAGTTCTAACTTTTTGTAGAGAAAAGTCCATAGAGTTAACTATAGAGTTTCTGGTAGAATTTTTTTTTTTTTTTTTTTGATAAAGAGCTTTCTATTGAATTGCACGAAAATAAAGGTACAGGGATATGATTGTTTAGATCATATAGTTCAAGGAAGTTAAAATAAGAGAACGACAAGTAGCATGCAAGATGATAGTTAAGAGATAAAAGTGAAGAGAAGAATGAGTTTTGACATTCTTAGACACCCGGTCCACGGCCTCGGGCCCGTCTTCAGTTGTTTCCTCTTCCACTTAGGACATCATTATCCATGATACACACATGGTATCATTAAATATAAAATTATTAAAGCCACATTCTCTTTTCCTTTTAATCAATTTTATATTTTCTCTTTCATCCTTTTACTCAACTTTTATTAATTTTATACTCTTTTTAAATATAAAATTATTAAAAACACACTATTTCTCTCTTCAAAAGTATCAAAAGTATACACTATTTGATTCTCTCTCCAAAAATATCAACTATCTCATCTCTTTACTCAAATTTTATTAATTTTATATTTCAATACACCTCATTATTTCAATCAAAAACATTCTCTTTCTTCCATTTATTTAAATTTTAATAATTTTATATTCCATGATACGACAAAAGTATCATGGATAATGATACCCTATAGAATGAGTTTCTGGTAGAGTTAACACAGGAGTTGACACGTGCATAAATGACGCATGTACAAACTATTTCTAGCTCCTGTCTCCTAATCTCTTCAACTTACCACCAATTTAAATGTCATGTGCCAAATACGCTTAAACAATTTTCTAATTTTCATTTATATAATATATAAGCATATTATATATTGTAAAAATTAAAATACCAATTTGATTTTTATTTTGTCAATACAAATTGGATCCTTCTTAATTTTTTCATGTTGATCAAATGAAAGTATGATTTGGTCATTTTGGTGACTAGTGTTATCTAATGGATATCTTCAAGGCATTTTACTTTTAAATCTTTGGTTTGTGATATTGTTTCTGATTTTTTTTTCCCCAGTTATTGTAGCTAGTGTTAAATATAGATTTCATGGAGTTTCTTAAAGGGCATGATTTTTTTTAGAAAATTGTTTGATCAATTGCATCTATATGTTTTTCATTAGATTTATAATAACTTACGTTATTGTTATAAATTATTCTAACTAAAGGAATTATTTAGGGCTTCTGAAGCTAGCTACGTCAGCAACAATAACATAATTAATTTCTATCGATGTCATTTTTTCACCTAAAAATCATTTGTGTTTCCGTCATATAAAAAAAACTCTAAGTGTCTCCAAGACTTAAACCTCTTCGTTTGGTCTTCTTCATGGTTTTGCAAATCACTTGAACTAACCGTTTCGTAAAAAAAAAATATTTCCAAAAATATTTTGTATTAGGTTTCCCAAATTAAGAATCAAATTTCCATTTTCCTTTCTAACTCTGCAATAAGTGTGGTAGCCAAACCAATGTTCCATGTAGTATTAGATGTTGATAATTATCTCTTTTATCCGCTTAGAAAATAAACCGATAATTTCTTTTCCGGCGTACAACTGTACAAGTGAGAGCGCGTGGAAACAATGATTGGAGCCGTAAGTTTATCATATCTCTATGGAATAATAGTTTGTCGGTTTACTGTTTAATCCTTTGTCCTCTTCATGTGTTCATTTCTTCTATACTCAGAGGATAGATGTTTGTTAAGAGAGAGTTATTACAATCTAGATTTACCGAATTTTGACAAGAGGTTCGAGGAAGGAAAAGCTAGAGAAAGGGGAGAAAATCATCATCACTTATCTATTTTGTATATCGTAGAAAGTAGACACTAAAGTACAAACTTGATTTTCTTTTCAGTACAAATTGGATCCTTCTTATTGTTTCATGTTAATCCAATTAAAGGACAACTTGGTCATTGTGGTAACTAGTATCCATCTAATGTAAATCTTCAAGGCATATCTTTATACTATTAAAAGAGAAGTCATTTAGAGTAAATGTCCAAAATTGATTTCAATATTACTCAAATTGCCATTGGTTTTAAACTAATGAAATTCAATTGAAATGGATAATTTTGGAATTTTTTAATGGCAATTTGAATAATTATCTGTTGAATTTTGGACATTTTACTTTTGGAATTTTATACATAGCTAATTTTGGAATTTAATTTTTTTTTGTTTAATGGGGATTTGTGGGTTATACCAACAATTAATAAATGTGATTAGCTATATTTTTGGAAATTAGTAACCACCACGCAATTCACTAATTACAAAATATATGCAAGTCTTACTTCAAAGGAATGTTCAGATTTAGGCTAGATTTACGCTCCTAATCAAATATTTTCAAAAGATCTCTTCTTATCACCATTCAAATCTCTTCAAAATATCTATATTCAATAAAAATTGAAAACGGCAACCCTAGTTTCTAGAACCATGTTCTCTATTCTTATAAATACTACTCTCAAGCTTAAGACAAAAAAAAACAAAATTATTTACCACATGTTTGAGCAAATATAGATATACGTGCTTCCTCCTTCAATTGCAAATCATAATTTTCTTTAATTTAATTCAGACATTTTATCACACTGATTTTTTCGGTGGATTACCTCTTAAAGTGAGAGCACGGGTAAAGGAAAACATTTACAGCAAAGGTCGAGATTTTCATTAACATTTTACAAGCTTTTTCATCAAAAATAAACTTGTTAGAAGATGTGCAAGCCTCCATCGCAGTGCCTTTCTTCCCTTTAGATTTAGATCTATTTCTTTACACACATAAGGTCTTTACCTATTTTCTTTCGACCCCATAGCCCACAAACAAACCAAGAAACTAAGGAAACAGAGAGCACTGGTACAAAAGCTCTCATATTTGTGAGCTAACTTCCCTCAACTTGTGCTTCGGTTAGAGCTCTCACTTTACAAGTAAGTTTCTTTCGACCCCATAGCAGTAAGTTTCGCAGTCTTTAGATTTAGAGAGGCATATCATCTGATGAGGCACGAATATCCTTCATAGTGAAGTCGAGGAAACGAACTCGGTAGTCAGTTCACAATAACCCTTCTTATATTGTTCCTTTAATTGGTATAGTTTAATAACTTTGTTAAAATGGATAATGTAGCATGTAAATTACATGATGTAATGATGGGGTTTATCGACTGATTTAGTGTATTGTATGGTCTTGGAGTTATATAGTCCTCATAGTTTTGGAGAATTTTTATCTTATCAAATTATTTTATTCGACAAATAATTTTATAAAAACACTATTGATTTTCTTCTTGAAGTTTTCATGGCAGACACCTTCTTATTTTCCAAGACCAAAACACATACTATTACATATATACTAGATCTATTTCTTTGGTTGACCCGTTTTCACATCCAAAGTAGTTTAATTCCTCGAAATTCTTCTTCTTCTGTGGTCTTGCAGCGAAAAAAGGTGTTTCTCAATATGAGAAAGAGGAAAGATGATGATGGAACAAGTCTTAAACATGATACACAAGAATCGAAGAAAAGCCGTCATACCGGAAATTCGCTGATGAATATAACTTCAAAGTGTGATAGTATTAATAAGACATCATCTGTTAATGTTTCTTCTGTTTTCAGAAGAGTTTTTGGAGATATTACAAATGGTGGAACTACGGTACAACCAACAAGACCGTATAGAGAGTGTTTGGAATCACCAATCAAAAAAAAAGTATAAAGAAAATGATATCAGATCGACCAATCCTGAAATCAATGATTCTCCAAGTTCTTCGATGGTCAACATTCCTATTTCGTATATGCAAAAATCATCTAGCATTTCATCACGTAAGTAATTTTTATTATACATATAGCTTCTATTTGATTATCTCATTTCTTTATATACTTAGAAAATTCGTACTTATAGTTTTTGATTGTTGTTTTTTCTTTTTTTGTGTTATCTTCTGATAAAAAAATGTTTTGCAATCTTGCATTACTCAAACTCCTGGTAATGCAAGTACTTCAATCTTCGATGTTCCCATTGGTGTTTTGCAAGAACCAAACCACACTTTATCATGTATGTGTGCTATATTACAAGTGCTTATTTGTTCTTTTAATTGAGTTTATTTACTTAGTCAAATTCTTGGTTATAGTTGTTGATTGTTGTTTTTTCATTTTTTTTCACCTTCTCATAAGAAAATGTTTTGCAATCTTGCATTACTCAAACCCTTGGTACTACAAGTACTTCAATGTTCGATGTTCCTATTGGTGTTTTCCAAGAATCAAACCGCACTTTATCACGTACGTTTGCTATATTACACGTATTTATTTCTTCTTTTAATTGAGTTTATTTACTTATTAAATGATGCAACATTTGTATATTATTTATTTTTCTTTTGTTTCTTCTTATAAGAAAATGTCATGGAATCCTCCATCACTCAGATTCCGATCTCTCGCAGTACTCCAATGATCAATATTCCAGTATCTTATATCGAACACTTTCAACATAAACCATCGAGTAAGTTAATACTCAATTAAGATGAAATATATTTCCTTCGTTGTTATACTCTATTTTTTATAAATTTGTTAACGATTTACTTTCTTTTGGTTTATCTTTTCTTTTATTAAGAAAAAGTGATGGACTCTTGCATCACTCAGTTTAGGCAACCTTCAAGTACTCCAATGTTCAATACTCCGATTTCTTATATTCAAGATTCGGCCCATAACTTACCAAGTACGTTATTTGGTTTATTTATATTTAGTATTTTTTCCCTATTCTTGATAACTTAGTCTTTGTTTTTAATTGGGCTAAACTTATTTGAATATCGACAGACTTTAGATCAAAGAAGTTTGTGGGTCAAACTTTTCAAAACAGCTTTCTCTCGAAATGCAAGACTAATCGAGTTATTCAAGATAAACATATACATGATTCCTTTACAATGGATCAAACTTCTGGTTCTGGTAACTTTGTTTACAATTCAGAGATTCTGTCATTCATGTTGCGGATTAATCTTTTACTGTATTTCTTATTTTATGGTTTTTAATAGGTTTTAGAAAAAATCAGAAGGATCAAAACTCAGCCAATAAACTGAATGATGCAAATTTTTGCCAAGATTTGTTAGAAGAATCAACCGATGGTGAGTGTTAATCTCAATCATTCATTAATCTATAATATGTATATAGTTTAAAACCATCACATAGTGTTAAAAAGTAATATTTTTTTTGTACTATCTCAGATGAAGAGGATGTTCGACACCATTTTGATTGTAGTAGTCAAGATGAATCTGAAGATGATGATTTGGATGACTCTTCTGTTGAATTAGATTATGCGGACTCTCCTCAAACGACATTCAAACATGTAAATCAGGATTCTATGTCAAAGCTGGTATCGAAAAGAAATTTGGGTAGGAAATGTTCTACTACTATAAAAACAGCCAAGAAATATAAAGGTATTTATTTAAAATATTTTACGTCATTTATACTAATTGTTGTTCATTTTAGATTTATTTTGTTACACTTAAAATAATGTTGACTATATAGATGATGGAGATCCAGACTATTTGTGTAAATATTGTGGAGCAAAATTTTGGTATGGCGAACGCATAAATAAAAGACGAAAATTTTTAAATCCGGTGTTCACTCTTTGTTGTGCTAAAGGAAAAGTGAAGCTGCCTTATTTACGGGAGTCACCCGAATGTATCAATGATTTGTTTACAAGAGACGATGATCTCAGCAAACATTATCGTGATAATATCCGAGCTTACAACATGTTGTTCTCATTTACTTCGCTAGGGGGAGAGGTCGACAAGTGTGTTCCAAAAGGGAGAGGTCCTCAGATGCAGGTAAATACTATGTTTTTATTGAGTAACTTCATTTCTTAATTCTATGATATATATCTTATCGAGTTTAAATTTTTCAGATACGTATCTGCTTGCGAAGCTGCATGGCGAATTCTGAAATTTCCTATACATTATCGTTCTACTCCCGTCGAAAAGCTTGCTTTCCATCTTCCAGGTAAACAAATGGTTTATTTTAAAGACGATGATGAAGTTGAAATAGTTTTGGACAGAGAAACAATGAAAAAAACAAAGTTGTTAGCTTGGTTTGATCTTTGTAAAGTTGATGATCTTGCGAAAAAGCTGACTTTTGCTGAGATTCCTAATCACTTCACATGGGATTCTACGTTCAAAATGTTCAAGAAACGTCAAAGGGGGTTTTCCATCGGAAGGATAAATTACGTTCCACGTAGACTAGAAGAAGCTTATTATTTTAGGATTCTTTTGAACATTGTAAGGGGTCCTACGTGTTTTGAGGATATAAGAACTTATAACGGCATTGTTTACCCAACGTTCAAGGATGTGTACTTTGCTAGAGGTTTACTCGAGGACGACCAGGAATATATTGATGATCTTAAAAGGGCAAGCTTTGCTGGAACAGGGAAATTTTTAAGATCAGTTTTTGCGGTTATGCTTTTATCTGGTAGTTTATTTCAGCCAGAAAGAGTTTGGGAACATACTTGGGATATTTTGTCAGACGATATTGAGAGTTCAAAGAGATGATATTTTAACAGACCAGGTTTGCTAGCTAATTACCTTCACACAAGCTTTTTTATTGTTAATCATATCATTGATTCAAACTTTATTCCTTCATATTTGTTTGTAGATCTCTGCTTAAGTGATGATGACAAAAAGAGATATGCACTTGAAGATTTAGAGAATATTTTGAGAAGCAGTGGAAGCTCATTGATGTACTTTACTTCTATGCCACAACCTCCAAGAGATGGTAAAGATGATACTAATTTCTGATTATTGATGAACAAAGGTACAACAAAGACGAATTAAAAATCAGTCATGATAAGGACATCCAAAAGGTAACAGCTGAGCAAAAGAAAATTTACGATGAGATTATTGGAGCAGTCTCAAACAAAGTAGGTGGTGTTTACTTTGTATATGGATTTGGAGGTACTGGGAAAACGTTTCTATCGACTCTTCTTTCTTCTGCTATTAGATGCAAAGGTGAAATAGTCCTAAATGTTGCTTCTAGCGGAATTGCTTCTCTACTTTTACAAGGTGGTAGAACAGCTCACTCAAGATTTGGAATACCAATTAATCCTGATGAGTTTTCTACGTGTAAAATGAGTCGTGGATCGGATCTTGCTGCTTTAGTTAAGGAAGCATCTCTTATAATATGGGATGAAGCTCCAATGATGAACAAATATTGTTTCGAGTCTTTGGATAGAAGTTTATCGGATATCATTGGAAATGAAGATAACAAGCCTTTTGGAGGCAAAGTGGTTGTTTTTGGAGGAGATTTCAGGCAAGTGCTTCCTGTTATTAATGGTGGTAGTCGAGCAGATATCGTATTGGCTGCTTTAAATGCGTCTTATATTTGGAAGCATTGTAAAGTGTTGAAACTTATGAAGAACATGCGTCTGCTTTCAAATAATTTGACATTTGATGAAGCAAAAGATCTTACGGAATTTTCAAAGTGGATTTTAGATGTTGGTGATGGTAAGATTGGTGATTCTAATGATGGGGAATCACTTATTGATATTCCAGATGAGTTTTTTGTTACATATTCAAATGACCCAATTGAAACTATCACCAAAACTGTTTATGGAGATTTGCAAGCTTTGGAAGAAGATAAAGAACCAGAATTCTGGCAAGAGAGAGCAATTTTGTGTCCTACAAATGATGATGTGAATCAGATAAATGAATATATGCTTTCTCAATTGCAAGGTTAGTCTACAATAGAATTTTTGGTACAATTTACTAAATATTCATTGGCTTAACTAAATTTATTAATAACATTTTGCGGTATTTCGAAAACAGGTGAAGAGAAGGTGTACCTAAGTGCTGATAGTATCGATCCTTCTAATGAGATTTCGTTAAAGGATTATGGTTTCACTCCAGATTTTCTTAATAGCATTAAGGTTCCTAGGTTACCGAATCATGAGTTACGACTAAAGGTTGGTTGTCCTGTCATGTTATTTAGGAATTACGATCCGAAAGAAGGCTTGATGAATGGTACTAGGCTTCAAGTGACACAAATGTACGAGTTTATGATTGAAGCAAGTGTTATTACAGGAGACAATATTGGTCGAAAGGTTTTGATTCCTAGGTTATTGATTACTCCTTCAGACACAAGATTACCTTTCAAAATGCGTCGTAGACAGCTACATTTATCTGTTGCCTTTGCGATAACCATCAACAAAAGTCAAGGACAGTCTCTTAGAGAAGTTGGGTTGTATTTGCCTCGGCCAGTGTTTTCGCATGGTCAGCTATATGTGGCTATTTCTAGAGTGAATTCCAAGAAAGGTTTGAAAGTTCTTATTGTAGATAGCGATGGTAAAACTCAGAAGAAGACTATGAACGTTGTTTTCAAAGAGGTTTTCCAAAATATTGACTCGCAATTGTTGTGTGATGAAGGTATGGATATTCATCTATTCAACTTCTTTCAAATTCGTCTCTTACAAGTGCTTCATTTTTTAAATATATATATTTTTTTTACGGATTAGTTTCTGAACTTGATTAAAGAGTTTGATCAATCTTCGGCGATGGAGACTCTCAAGTATTATTGTTTTGCGTTTTCGATCAAATCTTCGGAGTTATACCTACAATTTATGTTTTGGTTTTTTTACTTATTTTAGATTTGTTTTATTACATAGAGATTCAGTACGTTTGTCATATTATAATCTATTCTTATTTCATAAGTAAATACAACAGACATACGTATATGCACAAAACTAAATAATTAATACGACAGACATTCGTACATGCACAAAACTAAATATTATAATTTATGTATACCAACTACAATGATTATTCATTATAAAATTCAATACTTAACATATTTATTCTCTACCTTCAAACTAAAAAAACTAATCATACTTTTTCAATATAATCGATTCTACTTACTAACTAAAACAATACATATCACATTTTGAACATATTATATAAGACACAATCCGAAATTTTAGCTTACAACATAAAAAACGTATGTTCCCGCACAAAGTGCGGGTCAAAATCTAGTTATTTATAAAATTTCGATTGATGTTTCTGATATTTTTTCAATTATTGTAGCTAATTAAAAAATAATTAAATTAAAATGTGTATTTTATATAAATTACGAATGGTTGTATATATATATATCTATTTTTACATTTTAATTAAAATAAAGAGTGGATTCATGAAACATTTTAACATGTTTGTTTCATTATTAAATTTTTAAAAGATTCAGGAGTATTAAACACTAATCTGTGAGCATAAATTTTCACAAACGAACGTAAAATATTGTATAATTTCAAGTACTCAATTTGACTAAATTTATAGATTTGAAGGAATACTAAACCCTACTATGGGAGTCTAAATCCTCACAGACAAACGTACAATATTGTATGATTTAAAACACTCTATTTGACTAATTTAGTGAATTTAAATGAATACTAAACCCTAAGATATAGCCTAAACCCTTACAGACGAACATAAAATATTGAATGATTTAAAACACTTTATTTGAATAATTTAGTAGATTTGAAACGGCCCTAATATGGGAGCATAAACTCTAATATTGGAGCATAAATAGTAGACATATATCTAACCATTAGTAGTTTATGTAAAATACATATTTTAATTTAATTACTTTTAATGATTTAATCTAATTATTTTATTTAGATAATATTAATTATTTAATTAGATTACATGACAAATGTTGATTGGTTAATTAAGAGGGGTGAATAAGAGAAGTTCACCTCTAGAGGTGAACCAAAGAATTTTTTTTATATTTATACTAAGTCAATAAAACAAAAGAAAAATTTATGTAAAGTAATACGAATATTATCTAGTATATATGAAAATAAATCCACATCACTGGAATAAATATGCAGGAATCACATAAGAATTCATATTAATACACTATCATTAACTGTCATGATAAGATTAACTAGATAACTAACCCGCACCGTGTGCGGATATGAAACGCCTTAGAGAAATAGATAAATTTTGGAATCTAAATAACACGATTTATTGTTTATAAAAACATGAATGATTGTTATTTTTAAACATTACATGCATATTTTAAACTTTTTTCGTTCTTTTATTCTTTTTCATATTTTTCTTCATCTATTATTAATTGTAATTCTTTGTTTTATTTTCTTTTTTTGTATCTAAATTTTTTCATTTTTTTCAATTTGTTTTCTTATTTTTCTTTCCTCTTCTTCATTATTTTTCCTTTTCTTTGTATAATTCGAATTTTCTAATTTTTATTTATACTTTTTCATCTTCTTCTTCTTTTTTTTGTTTGTATTATTTTTAAAAATCTCAAAATCTAAATTCAAAAAACTAATTAGATGAGATAAAAAAAGAAGCATAATTAAGAACCGAACAAAAATATTAAAGAGTAGATAATATTGAGTAACTTTTTATTCAAATCCCATAAATTATAAATAACAAAAAACTTTATAATGTAGAAAATCTTTGAATGTAATAGAAGATCTATTCATATTGTATTTAATTGAATTTTCTTTTAAACTTCATAATTCATTATTTTGTTGCTGATATTTCCGAAAACTGTTATTTTTATTTTCGGGAGTTTATAATGATTATGTTAATTATGACAAAAAATTGTGTTAAAGTTTTGATTAGAGAAAGACCACATGAATTAGAAGAAATCAATGGTCATAATCTGTATTTCTAGCCTTTATCGGTCATCTGCGTTTTCTTCTTTACTCATTTAGTTAAAAAATAATAATAGTTTAATTAAGAAATTTACCTATTTAAAATAATAAAAATTCAATTTTGATGATATATAATTAAAACGTTATAAAAATATAAAATAATAATAATTTATCTATCATGTTTAAAATTTTTATAAAATTATGAAAGGGGATTAAAAATCTTTCGAAAAGCTTTATTACAAAATTAAGACTTAGTTACTTTAAATCGAAAATTTAGTGATAGATGAAACAGTTTTATCTTATTAGGAAATAATGAGTCGAGGCCCGATTAAACCAATTCCACAAGGAAAATAAGTAAAACAGCACTTGAATTGAGGGAGAAAAATATACAATGTTATATCACATCACGCCTCTGATCAATCTCTAAAACCAAATCTCATATGTTAGATATTCACGTTGATCAATTTAAAAATTAATCGTATATTTTTCGGTTATAAAGAAAAAAACATATTTCATAATCATTATAAAAGATAAAAATAAATATAACTTTCAAAAAAAAAAATTAAAAGAAATATTTATATATCTAAACCTATCCAAGCAAAAATAATGAAACCTATAAAGCAAAGAAAATAAAATTAACAAATATACCTTGTTGAAGAAAAAAACCCCATGTATAACACAAATCAAAAGAACTTGCTTTAAGAACAACTACAAAAACAAAAAAATAAATTAGAATTGATCAGATATAATATATTATGCATACAAACAAAATAAAATTAAAAATTATACCTTGTTGAAGAACAAAACCCCATGTATAACACAAATCAAAAGAACTTGTTTTAAGAACACCTACAAAAACAAAGAAAAAAATCATAATTGATCAGATATAATATATTATGCATACAAACAAAAACAACAAATGAACGAAGAAAACAAAAATCAGCACAATCGAACTAATGGATAAAAAACGTACCAGAGCTTGAGGCATATATAGGGGGATGTAGTTTAGAGAAAAATAGGGTTTCGTGTTTCCAAATCTTTTTAAAAAAATAAATATCTTAATTGAGTATATTTTTTACCTATTTTGTATATATTTCCATAACCTTTAATAGCCATAACTATCTAATGATAAATATATTTCTTTTCAAATATTTGATCTTTTGCAAATATTACGGAGCTAAATTCGATTATGCTAATCTCATAAATAGTGAAAAGTTTGTAAATAGATTACCAAAAATTTAAAAATATTTTTGTTCTAAATTGGTTTTTAAAAGTTTGAAAGAAGAAACTATAACCATAAAATAGTAGTTTTTAAAAAGAATTTTGGAATGGTTGTTATAAACAAATTTTAAAAATATAAATTTTAATTTTCGAAATTTATTATTTTAATTTTCAAAATTAATTATTTTAGTTTAATTTGTGATAAAATTTATATTAAAAAAATAATTAAAGATTCAATCCATGTCATCTTTTTCTATAGACATGTCATAATTTTTCCATGTCGAGTCATAGTTTTGAGCCAATAAGATTAAAACAAATAATCATTCTCACTAATTGTACTTCTCTTTTAATAGGAAGGAGATTAAACATAAATTCGTAACCAGAAGAATCATAATCAGTAATATTTGTTCATACATTTCATGGAGCTTTTTAGGCGATAAAAAACGGAATGTTTTTTTTAGAAAACTCTTTAATCGGTTGCATTTGTCTATTTTTAATTTAGACTTATAATAATTTACGTGATGTTTTATTTTGCTAGTTACCGTCACAAATTATACTAACTAAAAAGAATTATATGGGCTTCTTAACCTAGCCACGTCAAATTATACACATTATGCCAAACAATGCCCCTATCAGCTATAACACATTTTCTTTCTACACTGTTTATTTTTCCTGAAATTTATTTTTTTTCTTCTAAATGGTAAATATTTCATTGAAAATGAATAAGTTTTAGGTTTACAAAATGAATTACAAACCTATTGTGACGACCCAACCCGTCAAATAAAAAAAAAAAAAAAAAATTTCAACTCGGATCACTATTATCATAAATAATGATCCTCAACGGTCCAATAAACAAACAGCGCGGAAACAATGATTCAAACAATCAAATACAATTATCGTTTAACAAGCCCATACTTATTAATTCTAGTTCAATTCGGTAATACACATAGTTCTGAAATTGCTAACACCCTAGCAATTCTAACTTATTACACGAAAACGAGCCACTAGATCATTCCCCTCGTCCCGGCCATGATTCCACGATCACTGACTGTCTTTACCTGCATCACATGGTTATAAGAGATGCGTGAGTATTATCATAAATACCCAGTGAGACGGTCATCCCATCTACAGGCTATACACACAGGCATAAGCAAAAGATACAATACCAGGATGAACAAACAATAATGCATCACACAACAACCAAACGAGAACAACACGTTTAATATGTCAAACTGACGGTAATCAAAACCCGTGTCGATCGACACACCACCTTGTGTCGATCGACACACATCAAACCCGTGTCGATCGACACAACCTCCCCGTGTCGATCGACACAACCTGCCGACACTGCGTCGATCGACACACCCAACTGCGTCGATCGACACACCAACCCAGAAACTCATCAAACCGATTTTCTGCACAAAAATCCACCAAAAATCCATACAAGAATCGATCCAAACAACACACAATCGCATCCTATCAATTCCTTTACCCAGATAAGCCTATGGTCACGCACTCACCTCGAAATCGGATAGAAGAGGATAAGAATCCGACGAAGAACAAATCCGAGATCCTTCACCGTACGGTCCTCCCACGCTTCCACAACCTCACAACACTCCCACAAGCCTAATAAGATTGAGAAACACGAAGGAAACAACAACAACAACCTCTCCTCTCAATCCTCTCACTTTCTCTCTCAAAAACTGTTTTAATTTCTGCCCAAAAATCTGATTTTCGACTTAAATTGCCAGACCAGCCGACACTGTGTCGATCGACACACCCACCTGTGTCGATCGACGCATGACCAATCAAAAATCCGTGTCGATCGACACACCCCAACTGTGTCGATCGACACAGCGCTCGCTGCTCGACTCCTCTTGAGTCCAAAACAACCGTGTCGATTGACACACAACCTTGTGTCGATCGACACCCATCCAAAAATTACATTTTGGATCACGGGCGTTACACCTATGAAATGGTATCATGGCAAAAAAGTAAAAACATGAGAGCATAATAGTAACTTTTTCAGTCCGCACACTCGACATGAACCCGAAGGTAAATGGAGATCAGCGAAGTGATAACGATGCAAATTGTTCTTCTTTAAATAGGCGAATAAATGAAGTTGCTTAATGCCTATCAAAAGCCGAGCTTACCAAAACCGTTAGCAATAGAAGCCTTTAAATGGAGGCTAAAAAAGCGTCATCAACGACAATGACCATGAAGACTTCGATCACATACTCCTCTCGCGTCATGTGAGAATGACTTCAAGCACAATTCCATGAGCTAACACCAATAAGAAATCTCCCAAACCGATATAAGCGAACGATGCAAGATCCCCCTACCAAGATCATCGGATAGTACAGAGTTGAATATAGAAACACTACACAATCAGTCTTGCTAGCTACTCTAAAGCACATAGTTTAAGCAATCTAACCTATACACTAAGCCAAGCAAACAGCATTAACGGCACCAACAGCAGGACGACACAATAAACAACAGGGCCATAGACACACCATCAAACCTAGATATACGGAGAAGCGAAGAAAACGATGCAGTAACCAATCCTCCACCGGAGGCAGAACCAAATCGAGTCCACATCTCCATAAGCATCGAAGGGAATTCAAGCAATCACCAAAGACTATATCTCACACCTGAGACGACACATGACCACTCACCTGAAGTATCGATAGGTGTCCACAACCCGAAGACAACCGAGGAGCAACAAAATCAGCAGGCCCTACAGTCAAATGGAGGAAGAAGAACCAACCAACACGATACTATGACCAGCAACAAATCGAATAGGGATGGGCCTATGAGAACGAGGTTCTAGCAATAAGCAACAAGAGAAACCATCAAGAAGCGATGCAAACTTAGTCGCCACCGCTAGAAATCTCAAAGACCGCAACCCCTAGAGGACAACACTAGGCTTCGAGGAGGGGACATGCGACTCTTCCACATGAAACCACAACCGTCCCCAAACAGTGTAGCCCGACGGAGAAGAGGCGACACCTCCAGAAAAAGATCCAGGCATGGCGGATCTTCTAAAGCCAAGCTTGAAAGAAGTTGCGAGACCTAAGGGGACAGAAAAGTGACCACAGCCAGAGTACGCCGCTCCCTTTCGTTATAGAAAAAACTCTAAACGTCTCTAAAGGCTAATAAAACCTAAACCTCTTTGTTTGGTCTTTATCATGGCCTTTCAAATCACCTAAACTAAGAGTTGTAAGATCATTAAGTGGGGTCACATATGTTAATATCTGATGTGTTAGGGTCATTAATTAATTAGTCTAACTCTATAGTGGTCACCTTTATAATAAAGTAAAAGGCTATGGGCATAAGTGTTATGAAATATTAATATGTGATACCTTTAGTAATTTCTAATTTGATGAAGGGCCGAATTAGAAATTGATACTCTATATAAATAGAGGGTTATGGTCCCCAAGCAACCCTAGCAGAAAATACAGAAACTCTCTGCATCCCATCACCAGAGAATAAACAGTCACATAGGGTTTTTTTTGGAAGAGCCATTGCCAGAATTCAGGAAACAAGTCATGGATCTAAAAGGTACGCTTCCGCTTCTGTTCTTATTATTCAGAGATTGACATGAGTTTATGGTTTATGTGAAATCATAAAATATAGTTCTAACAATTGGTAGCAGAGCATCATGTTCAGTTTCTGTTTAATAATCAGGTTTCTGTCTAGATTTAGTATTCATGAATCTGTGGATTAATTTTTGATTAGATCTAAGATATTTGAATGTTTAGATCTATTTCTGGAATCAATGGAAGTAAGTTTTTTGTTTAGATCTGGATTATATGCATGTTTGAATATGGATCTGGATTAATTTTTTTGATAATTATTCTAAAGAAAAAGATGTTTATTTATGCTAATTCGGATCTAAAAATTGGTTCTTGACGGCTGATTTTTGGTGTTTATGAAAACCCTAAGTCAAAAGGTTGAAGACAAATTCGTATGGGCCTGTTTTGCTTGTTGTGGCTCATTTTCTTTTGTTTTAACTCAGTTGGGCCAGTTTTCACACAAAACAATAAATCAGGCCCAATCCAGCTTTTAATAAGGAATTAAAACGCAGAAGGTGGGATTTGAACCCAGGTCGCGTGGTAAAAGCTGGTGACCCTTAAGTGACTTCAACCATTCTGCCACTTCGAAATTCTTGTATAAGGAGCCCTCAGACTTATTTTTATATGTCTGCGCAAGAATAAAATTCAGTTTTAAATCAATAAATAAATTTGATTGTATACGTATATAAATTCATGCGAATATCAAATCGGCCCAAAGGAAGGTTTATATTTGGCCGAATTTACATATGTATATGTGTGTATATCCATGCGAATATTAAATCGGCCCAAAGGAAGGTTTATATTTGGCCGGATTACATACATACATGTGATGATAAACATGTGACGATTATTGGGAAAAACCATGTGAATAATAACTCGGCCCAAAGGAAGGTTTATTGTTTATTGTGCATTATTGTCAATGTTTGATCATTACAACAAGAGTACCGCTAGCAGTTAATATTACTGTCCAAAGACTTGATATTGATAATGCACTTGGTATCTTGAGATGGGTTATACAATTGTTTGTTGTTTATTATTGATTTTTCGATTTTAGTAGTGAGTTACTAATAAAAATTGTTCTATTTTGCAGCAAATTTTGCTACAGTATCAGCAAACTTAGGTTCAATTCCAACACTTTCTGGTTCCAACTACAAGGAATGGAAAAGTAAAGTTAAAATTGTCCTTGGGTGTATGGATCTTGACCTTGCGTTAAGAATGGAACAACCTGCTTCTCCTACAGATACCAGCACTGATGAGTATAAGACGGTTCATGAGAAGTGGGAACGTTCTAATCGCATTGGTTTAATGATCATTATGGACACCATTCCGGAAACCTTTAGAGGTACTGAGGGGACCAATGATCTCAAACAGTTCCTTGCTGAGATGGACTTGCGGTTTGCAAGTAGTGATAAAGCAGAAATAAGCACGCTTCTGTATCGCTTTAGTACCATGAGGTATCATGGCAAAGGGAACATAAGGGAGTACATTTTGGAAATGTCAAACATCGTTTCAAAACTTAAGACACTCAAGACTGAGCTTTCAGAAGATGTGCTCATATTTTTTGTCTTGAACTCTCTTCCTTCTCAATTCAATCAGTTGAAATCGAATTACAACACACAGAAGGAGAAATGGTCTCTTAATGAGCTTATTTCATATGGTGTGAGTGAGGAGGAAAGGATGAAACAAGAAAGGTCTGAAAGTGCTCATATGGTAAACACCTCTAAGGGTCAGGGTAAAAGAAGGAAAATTGAGACTAATAAGAATGAGGCTGCAAAAGGTCCATCTCAAATGAAGCATGCTAGGGTTGAAGATACATGCTTCTTTTGTAAGAAAGCTGGACATATGAAGAAGGACTGCCAAAAGTACCATGCTTGGCGTGTGAAGAAAGGTATGGTTCTTGCTATGGTCTGTTCTGAGGTGAACTTAGTTGAAGTACCCAGAAACACTTGGTGGTTAGATTCAGCTACAACAACTAACATCAGTGTTTCATTGCAGGGTTGCATGAGCTACCGAAAACCAACTGAAGCTGAAAGAAGCATTCATGTGGCTAATGGTTTTACAGTGCATGTGGAGGCAATTGCACATTTTAGACTGTTTTTTAGTACTGGTCATTTTCTGGATTTAAAAGACACTTTTGTTGTACCGTCAATTAGACGGAATTTGGTTTCTATTCCTTATTTAGACGAATCTGGTTATTCTTGTCTTACTAGAAATGGAAAAGTTTCTTTGTCTTTAAATTCTGTTTTAATTGGAACTGGTAGACTTATGAAAAATCACAGTCTTTATCTGCTTGACACTCTATCTTCTCATAATGAAAGTTTAAGTGTTGAATCAAGGGGTACAAAACGAAAATTCGAAAATGCAAATTCAGGAAATCTATGGCACAAACGCTTAGGTCACATCTCTAAAAATAGAGTTGAGAGACTTGTGTCAGATGGTATATTGGATTCTGTTGACTTCACAAATTGTGATGTCTGTGTGGATTGCATTAAAGGGAAACAGACTAAACATAAGAAATTGGGTGCATATAGAGCTACGGAAGTTCTTGACTTGGTACATACAGATATTTGTGGACCTTTTCCTAAGGCATCTTGGAATGGTCAACAATACTTTATATCTTTCATAGACGACTACTCTCGATATGCATATTTATTTCTTATTCATGAAAAGTCAGAGTCTTTAGATGTGTTCAAAAAATTTAAGGCTGATGTTGAAAACCAACTTGAGCGAAGGATAAAGACTGTCAGATCTGATCGTGGTGGTGAATATTACGGTCGGTATGACGGTTCAGGTGAACAACGTTCAGGACCATTTACCAGATACCTAGAGGAGTGTGGAATTGTCCCATAATACATTATGCATGGGTCTCCCAGTATGAATGGTGTATCTGAAAGACGTAATCGCACTCTTAAGGACATGGTAAGGAGTATGATCTGTCATTCCACCTTACCAGAATCACTCTGGGGAGAGGCACTAAAGACTGCAGCTTACATTCTTAATAGAGTACCAACTAAAGCAACTGAAAAGACACCTTATGAGCTTTGGACTGGAAGAAAACCCAGTCTAAAGCATTTTTACATTTGGGGATGTCCAGCTGAGGCTAGGCCTTATAGGCCATTTGAGAAGAAATTGGACTCCAGAACTGTGAGCAGTTACTTTATTGGTTATTCTGAGCGATCTAGGGGATATAAATTTTATGATCCCAAACAGAAGAATATTTTTGAGACGGGAACAGCTACATTCTTTGAGGATGTTGAATTTGGGGGGAGAAATGAGGTTAAAGACATCATATTTGAGGAAGAATCGGATTCAGGTTCTAACCCGGTTCATATAGTTGCTTTGGATAAACTAAATCTAAAACCTCAAGTTGATACTGAAGTCCTTCCTCCAAATGAAGATGACAATGTTATTGAACATGAAGGTCAAATTCAAAATCCTCAAGAAGTAGTGCAACAAGAACTAGTGCTTTTGCGGCGATCCACTAGAGAAAGAAAAAGCGCTATTCCGGATGATTACATAGTGTTTCTTTTGGAACAAGAGGGAAATCAAACCCAGATGGAAAATGACCCTATCAATTATCGTGAGGCCATGGGTAGTTCCAATTTAGATTAGTGGGTCAAAGCTAGTGAAGAAGAGTATCAGTCAATGCTAGACAATCAAATTTGGGATGTTGTCCAATTACCAGAAGGAATGAAAGCCATTGGTTGCAAATGGATATTTAAGACCAAAATGGATTCAACTGGAAATGTGGAGACGTATAAGGCTCGTCTAGTAGCCAAAGGCTATACTCAAAAGGAAGGGATTGACTATAAAGAAACCTTTTCTCCAGTTTCATCAAAGGATTCTTTTAGGACAATCATGGCCCTAGTTGCACAATATGACTTAGAACTTCATCAGATGGATGTCAAGACAGCATTTCTCAATGGAAACATTGATGAGACGATTTATATGGAGCAACCTGAAAACTTTGTGATAGGTGATCCAAAGAAGATGGTATGCAAGTTAAAAAAATCCATCTATGGACTAAAACAAGCTTCTCGTCAATGGTACCACAAATTTCATGAAGTAATCATCTCTTTTGGTTTTGAGGTGAATTTGGTTGAAGATTGTGTATATCAAAAATTCAGTGGGAGCAAGTTTATTTTCCTTGTTTTATATGTCGATGACATACTTTTAGGCGCTAACGATATGGCTATGTTGGTTGAAACCAAGGGATTTCTTAAAAAGAATTTTGAGATGAAAGATCTTGGTGAGGCATCTTTTGTATTAGGGATCGAGATTCATCGAGATCGTTCTCAAGGAATTCTTAGATTATCACAAAAGAGTTATATCGATAAAGTACTTAAAAGATTTGGAATGCATGATTGCAAACCAGGAGATACCCCAGTCGCTAAGGGAGACAAATTTTGTCTCAAACAATGCCCTAAAGGAAAGTTGGAAATCCAGGAGATGCAAAAGATCCCTTATGCATCGGCAGTAGGAAGTCTGATGTATGCTCAAGTTTGTACGCGTCCAAATATAGCGTACATAGTAGGAGTTTTGGGCAGATGCTTAAGCAATCCAGGTATGGATCATTGGAAAGCAGCCAAAAGGGTCATGAGGTACTTGCAAAGAACAAAGGACTACATGCTCACTTATCAGAGATCAGAGAATTTGGAGATCTTAGGATATTCTGATTATGATTTTGCTGGATGCCAAGATAGTAAAAAGTCCACTTTAGGCTATGTTTTTCTGTTGGCTGGTGGAGCTGTTACTTGGCGTAGTGCAAAGCAATCATTAGTAGCTTCCTCCACAATGGCAGCAGAATTTGTAGCAGTTTTTGAAGCATCTGATAGGGGACTTTGGCTGAGGAATTTTGTCACTGGGCTGCGAATTGTGGAAGGGATCGAAAGACCACTAAAATTATATTGTGACAATAAATCAGCTGTTATGTACTCCAACAAGAATAGGAGTGCGACAAAGTCCAAGTTTATTGAAATTAAGTTCCTCGTTGTTCAGGAGAGAGTACAAAGTGGAGAGATTTCCATAGAACACTTAGAGACAAACTCCATGATAGCAGATCCTCTTACAAAAGGAGTTACACCAAAGATCTTTCATGAGCATACTGCTCGAATGGGTGTTTTAGAGTTTAATGATCATTTGGTTTAGTGGGAGTTTTCCCATTTGTTTTTGGGTTCTATTTTGGACGTGTTTATGCACATTTTCTTATCTGATCAGAAATAAAGTTTAAGGTTAAGTATTTGGTTTACACTTTGTACAATAAAGTTAAAAGATCTCACTAAAGTAGGACCAGTTGAAAATCGACATGTGCAGACCATTTTTCATGTGACTTTCATGCTACATGTTTCATAATTGATCCATGTCATTTGGTTATATTGATTTCAGTGACATGGAAGGTTTAGTTATGATTGATATAACAAAAGCCGCCATGATCCTATGTTGTTATAACTAATGGACGAGATTGTTTTATGCTCGGGAATTAACGACATATTTGAGTTCATAAGGACTATCACATTTTCAGGCACATATATGACCCAGTGGGAGATTGTAAGATCATTAAGTGGGGTCACATATGTTAATATCTAATGTGTTAGGGTCATTAATTAATTAGTCTAACTCTATAGTGGTCACCTTTATAATAAAGTAAAAGGCTATGGGCATAAGTAATATGAAATATTAATATCTGGATACCTTTAGTAATTTCAAATTTGATGAAGGGCCGAATTAGAAATTGATACTCAATATAAATAGAGGGTTATGGTCCCCAAGCAACCCTAGCAGAAAATACAGAAACTCTCTGCATCCCATCACCAGAGAATAAACAGTCACATAGGGTTTGTTTTGGAAGAGCCATTGCCAGAATTCAGGAAACAAGTCATGGATCCAAAAGGTACGCTTCCGCTTCTGTTCTTATTATTCAGAGATTGACATGAGTTTATGGTTTATGTGAAATCATAAAATATTAAACCTCTTTGTTTGGTCTTTATCATGGCCTTTCAAATCACCTAAACTAAGAGTTCCATATAAAAAAATAATATTTCTTGAGATATTTGGCATAATTTTTCCCAAATTAAAAATCAAATTTCCAATATTCCTCTTTTAACTTTTTTGCAGTAGGTATCGTAGCCAAACCAATGTTCCATGTACTAGATGCAGCTAATATTATTTATAAGATTTGTTCATTTAGTGCTTCTTTTGCTAGCTTTGTATATGAATTGTTCGTATGACCATGCTTCCGAAACAAATATTAAACCTTAGATGTCCTTGATTTTTTCATCAATTTATTAGTTTTTATAATTTTCAGTGAGAAAGGTATTTTAATTAAAACTTAAGGAGATACGTGTTGGTGCATAAAAATTGCTTCAACATTTTTCCATGTGGTGAAAATATATCTTCCTGTAAAAAATGTGTTTTTCCCTTTCCTTTTCACAGAGGCGTCGTGCCTTGAGATCAAAAGAGACAAAGCAACTTAGAGACAGGCCAGAAGTGGAGCAGCATATTAAAAGTAGACCATATATCATATTTTTAGTGAACTATGAAAGACGAGTTAAAGAGGTCCTCCTGAAAGTGACTAAACCAAATGGTGAGCAAGATATCAATTTGTTGTTATTGCTAAGGCTGAGGTGTAAGATGATGTGAGTGAGGATGGTCCAAGTCAACCACCCGTCTTTGGAGAACAAGTTGGATTTCTCTAATTATTTAAGCCGGAATGTAAATGTATATCTTGCGGAGGCTGAATATATACATGTGTTCCTTTCTGTCCGTAGTTCATAAAAAGTTGTTCAAAGTATCATTTTGCATATCATGTTGAGCGTACCGACGTTAGATTCTTGCAAAGAGTGAAAGAAGGAGGAAAAGAAGCCAGCAAAAAAGAACCTCCACACTAAATTGGATCTTTTCAGAACAAAGAAAATATAAGCCAGTTAGAAGGAATTGGATCTAAAAGTAACAAAATAAGAGTTTAAGCACAGACACTAAAGATTTTTAAACATAAAGGGTGAAGGAGAGGAATGAAAAAATTGGGAATATTCATTGTACTATATAATATGCGTAGATATGAGAACTTTTGGATTCAAGTCAGAGTTTATAACCAGTAAATCTAAAACATAGTTTTACAGCTCCAGGCGGAGATCGTTCAAGTTTGGCGATCTGAGCTCAAGAAAGATGCATAATACCTTCCATTTATGATTAAATGCTCCGTAATTTATGTTTTCTGCAAATTTTTCTAAATTCTAACACTTTTGATTCATAACTTTATATCGATTTTCCATTTACATTTTTTTTTAATACTAAAAAGTTCGGACCTAGCTAACATTTTATATGACTCCTTCCAAGTGCTATTTGAAACAATGACCTCTAGATTTTACCTTAGATATTTTACCACTTGAACTAATAACTCTTGGTAATAAGTGAACTTGGGTGGCTAGCTTTTAGCCTAATTAAGCAACCATCTAACCTAATGAGTTCGATATCCCAATTTACATATTTGCACTAAAAAGAAACAAAACTCATATTTTATCTTATCTTAGCTTTCTTATTGCCGATTTGTTGAGTAACACTTGGTTTGCATGCATTTCATCCCTCGAAACTATTTCGTTTATGGTGCACTTACGATAATATTTTTAGGGTAAAAATCTTGTGCATCGAAAACATATCTATCTAATTTCTAGAAATTTCACAATGGTCATAAAATATATTTGTCGTTGACAATTCCTGTATCACACATGTCTTAAACTAATTTTAGATAAATATTTAAAAAGCAAAAAAATATCAAGTAATCAATGAATATGCCATTTATTTTAGAGATTTTTTTCTATATTTCTAAATGCAATTAATATATAAGAGGAGCACCTGTCAAATGAAATATATAACTCAAACTGTGAGTTTTTATTTTCCATTTCTTTTTGAATACTATACATGGAGTAATTTATAGTGAAAGAGTAGTTTTAATTAATTAGTCCTCATAATTAGCTGGCACAGTTTATTTCTAAACACATAAATTAGGGTGTAGCCTCTCGGTTAATTATAACTTTACAATAATTTAATGGCTGTAAATGAATCAATAAGAGCAAAGTGATAAGACCTAATAATGAGTAAGAGCATCTTTTTCGTTACTATATAAGCAATCCTCGTTTCCAACAAATCAAAACGCCGAACAAAACAAAACAAAGATAGTGATGCGGAGGGCGAAGGTGAACTTAACGTTAATACGTGACGAAACATCAAGGAGAGCATCATTCAAGAAGAGGAAAGCAGGTTTCTTGAAGAAACTCAACGAGCTTGTTACTCTTTGCGACGTCAAAGCATGTGCGGCAATCTCCAGTGAGTACGATTCGCAACCGGAGTTTTGGTCGTCAAAGGAAAGCGTGGAAGAGGTGGTTTCGAAGGTTATGGAGTTGCCGATGCTAGGCCGAAGCAAGAAGATGATGGATCAAAAGGCTTATCTGTTGCATAGGATCACCAAAGAACAAGAGCAAGTGAAGAAGCTTCATGATTGGAACCGAGACTTTCAGATAAGAGAGTTCATGTTCGACTGTCTTAGAGGGATCATGATGGAGTATAATTATGATGAAGATTCTATTCGAGCTTTGCGTGGTTTTATGGCTCGTTTTCTCAATTTTCTTGATCGTAGGGTCGAGATCCTTACGCCGAACGGTCAGTCTTCTTTCATACCTCTACTTCCGGACAATGGTCTGTCTTTGTCCTTCTCTCCTCTTAGAGAGAATGGTCAGTCTTCTTCCATCCCTCCACTTACAGAGAACGGTCAGTCTTCACCTTTCCCTCCTCTTATGGAGAAAGGTCAGTCTTCATTCCATCTTTATGGGGAGAGTAATCAGTCCTACTTCCCTCTTCCGGAAAACAGTCAGTCTTCTTCCTTCCCTCCTCTTACGGTGAACGGTCAGTCTTTTTCCATCCCTCCACTTATGGAGAAAGGTAAGTCTTCTTCCTTCTCTTCTCTCCCAGACAACTTCTCCGGTCAGTCTTCTTCCTTCCCTTCTACTGTTGGTGTTGTGGAAGCAAATCCTCATGATGTAGCGGATGTGGCTCCTCTTACTGATGCCGTGGTAGCTGCCCCATTCGGTGTTTTTGATCATATTCAATATCAGAATACGAATATGAATCATAATCAGCAAGGACCGGTTAAGTACGAAGCTGCTGATGGTTTTTGTGATCAGATTCAACATAGGACCCATAATATGAATTTAAATCATAATCAGTATCAGCCGGTCCATTACCAGGCTCCTGTTAGTTTATATGACCAGATTCAACAATATGGAATCCATGATATGAAGCCGAATCAGAATATGCATCATAATCACTACGAGCGGGTTTATTATCAGGATCCTGTTTGGTCTCATGATCAGATTCAGCATGGAAGCCATAATATGAAACCGAATCAGCAATCGTTCACTGATCCGTTGATGGGACATCCTCAGCAGCAGATGGGTTATGTTGGAGAGAATGCAAACACTCCTTTCATGGACGGAAACTACTACTATTACCACCAACCACCAACCACCAACCGTTCCTCTTGCTACCACCAGTCACATGTCTTCCATCACCACCGCGCCACCACTGATGATTTTGCTCCTAACATCAACAATTATCGTTAATCATAAGAAGGGGATTATTGTTGTCTGGTGAAGTGTTTGATCATTTGCATTTGTGTTCTCTCTAAAAAAGCCAAAATGTTATGTGATGTTTTCCAATCGTTGTAAGGGTTGAAGGTTTAGCCTTTAAGCCAGTTGTGTTATCTTGTTTATTAGGGAATGTATTCGGGCTCTAGCTGGAAATTTTATTTCTGTTTGAAGGATTTTAATTATTTTGAAGAATTTTTATCGTTTTCACAAATTTAATCTATATATGATAGCAAACCCCAAAAAAATGATTATTTTTGGATTGTGACTTTTCGTTAAAAAACGGTTAGGTGGTTATTTTGTGGAACCGTTTTGTCAAGAGTCGCGTCTATTCATTATAACTATTCGGTCTAAAGTTGTGTCTTTTCATAAACCGTTAGGTGGTTATTTCGTGAAACCATTTTGTCAATAGTCGCGTCGATTCATTATATATGTTTTGTCTAAAGTTGCTTTTTTTCATCATAACTATTTTGTCAAAAATTGTGTCTAACCAAAAAAACCATATTATGGTTATTCATAAATGTTGTGTCCGCTCCGAAAATCTGTTTTCCGTATATATATATATGTTGTGCCCTTCTTCTATTTAACATTTTCTTTACCATGGTTATTGGTTCTACAATTCACTTAAAATATAAGAGTTATAAAAAACGTGATTCTATTATTTTGCATTTATTTAAAAAATGGATAATTTTACCATTGATGAAGTTCCAAAAAATCTTAATTTGTTTAAAGAATTTTGGATTTCTTTAGACAATGCATATATTTTAGAAAATTTTAAATACAAATAACTAATGAAATTTCCTAATTTATATTTTTTGGAAAATGGGTGGGGCATGTAGTTAATTTTTGGATTTAACAATTCTCTACGGAAACATTGATTCTTTATTTTTGAAAACAGTTTATTCAGGTTGTCAACATCGTAATATTGAAGCTGCATTAACATTGCTACAAAATTTAAGGATGAAAATACATCCACAATCGCTTTGGTTATCAACTATCTTCTTTATATGTATCAGAAAAATTAAAGATGCTACAGTTCAAACAAATCAATTGAAATGGTGTACAAATCTTGAGATTCTTCTACTTGTTAGACGAAAATTAACGGTTCCATTCTGAAAAATGCGTGTGAAAGGTAAAACATGTTTTAGTGACATGATTCATACGTCTAAATTTAAAATTGTATCGTCTTGTAAGTGTTTGTTACCTTGTAGTAGTATTTGTTATTTACGACATCATATTACTTTCTTAAATATGTGTAAATATAGTCATACTATTTTTGTAAATGTAATTCAATTTTCAAATTGATCAATAATAAATTTCAATCCATTTTAAGAAGCGGTTTTGTCTCGGACAAAATAAAGTGTTCTCCTGCTATAAGAAATTAAATTTTATCCCGATAACTAATCCATTTATATTTTTTTAATTCATTAATTATTAGTTATTGATAGTTAGAGAATTTTCAGATTTTGTATCCATTTGATTTGATTAATCATCGATCATATTTTTACAATAAATAAATTTGTTGTCTTGAATGATCAAATTGAAGTTCGTAAATAATTTCATGTTCACGTTGGAAGTTTTTTTAACAATAATTATTACCTTTTCAAAAATAATCTCGACATACTTACTTGAATTCCCATGCATAATGAAAGAGACATAACTCAGAAGAAGAATCACTACTATACTTGGTTCCATGTTCCATTCATGACTCTCAACACATTTCGGTTAAAATATGAACAAACCGTTACCGTGCCGGGTGTACTAAATAACCAATTATACACACCAAAATTGAGTTTCAAGTTCCTTTTATTCGGCGCTTACTATTATCTCATTGATTAACGTAATATAACTGTTTTGTCAATTGTTCTATTTGGTCAAAGAGCTGCGTTTTTTTTTTTCTTAATAATAATTGCTTTAATTTATAATATTTGAAGTGTGTCAAAAGTTGCTTTTTTTTAATAACCACCACTGAAAAGTTACAACTCTTCAATCAATTTAAATGGCATAAAAATCAATAAATTGTTCTATTGGTAAGACGAATAGTTATGGTTTTGATCCGTGAAATAAATGAAGATGAAAAAATGTTTTTTTGTGGACCAAGGGTTACTTTTTTCCATATAACCGATTTTACTAGAGTTTCATTTTCGATATAACTGCTTTATGGTTATTTAAGATTATATCTTTTCAAAAATAACCGTTTAATGATTATTTCTAAGGGATGCGTCTTTTTGATATAACCATATAATGGTTATTTTCAAATGTTGCATCTACTATATAAATAACCGCTTTATGGTTGTGTCCTTTCGAAAATAACTGCTTTGTAGTTATTTCCAAAAACTGGATCTTTTTGGAAAAAAATAGTTTATTGGTTATTTTCAAAAATTGCATTTTTTTAACATAACGGCTTTATAATTATTTATAAGAGTTGCTTTTTTTTATAACCGCTTTTTCAAAAGTTGTCTTTTTTTATATAACCGCTTTATGGTTATTTAATGAAACAACCAGACCTTTTTTTTTATAAAACTCGGATTATTATTCCTATAAATAATAATTCTCAACAATTCTCAACAAGCAATTATCAACAACCAGCACAAAAATCATAATCGAACCAAATCATCAAACCATAACTCAACAATTCAGTGACCAATAACCAATCCAACTAAACCACATTCAATTCAATTTAACAAGTTCACAAACCAGCAACCTAACAGTTCTAACAATAACTTAATCACACAACCGAGACTCTAGATCATCTTCTATTTCCAGCCATTATTCCACGATCACATCTTATCTTTACCTGCATCACATGGTTATAAGAGATGCGTGAGTATTATCACAAATACTCAGTGAGACGGTCATCCCATCAACTTGGCTATATACACATGCACGATGAAATACCAAAACACACAACAAATCCAATCATCAAAAACAGCACATAATACGTCAAAACGACGGTTTCGATGGACACCCTCCTGGTGTCGATCGACACCAAAATTCCTTGTGTCGATCGACACACAACCTTGTGTCGATTTTGTGTGTCGATCGACGCAAGCTGCAGAATTGCAGAACTGAACCTTCTCCTCTCTGATTCGATTCTCGACTGCACTACGTCGATTTCCTGCAAAACAAACTTTAAACAACCATACCAAAACAACACGAAATCATAGAAGCAACATCCTCCAAACAATCAATCATCTCAATCCACACAAACAAATCGTATCATGACATTCCATCCATCCAGATAAGCCTTGGTTACGCGCTCACCTCGATTTCGGAATGAAAAAGGGATGAGAAACATGAAGAACACGACGAAACCGAGATCCAACTCCCTAAATCCGGATTCCCTTCTTCTCTCGCGAAGAACACGGATCAAACCTCGATCCTTTCTCCAAAAACCTCCTAAACCGAATAAGGGTTTCAGAAAATAGGAATGACACGCTGACTTCGAAAGCATACTGAGAATGGAGATTACCTCATAATCAGGATCGGAAACTTGATCTGGAAACTTGAGACTGAGACCTTTCCAACGCGATGCAGATTGTCTCCTAACTCCTTCTGGTTCAACGGGAAAACACCCACAAAGTGGACTGTCGCATATCCAATTCCTAGAAGTTTCACTCCAATCCGATCTGATTAGCCTGTCCGTTCCTCAACTCTTATAAAACGGGCCAAAACTGTCATGATCTCCTTCTTCTCTTCTCTTTTCTTTCAATTTCCTCTCAAACCCTTTGTTTCCTCTCTGTATTTCTGACCAAAAACGACACAAAGGCGGCCTGCACAACCTATATAGTCGCAACCTAGGGTTTCCTTAACCTGTCTGCTAAATCGAACGATTAAAAATCGATTCAATTAAAGCTTGTGTCGATCGACACAACACCCAAAATCGCGACTTCTCACAAGCCAAAACATTGGTGTCGATCGACACACACCCTGCGTCGATCGACGCACTGCCCAAAAATCTCTTTTTTGGTTCAAGGGCGTTACATTTAAGATTGTGTCATTTAGAAAAAAAAAAACCGTTTTATGGTTATTTCCAAGGGTTGCGTATTTTTGATATAACCGTTTTCTTATTATTTACAAATGTTACATTTAATATTTAGATAACTGTTTTATGGTTGTGTTCTTTTGAAAATAATCAATTTATGGTTCTTTTCAAAGATTGGGTTTTTTCAATATAACCACTTTATGGTTATTTGCAAGGGCAGCACATTTTCAATATAACTGCTTTATGGTTGCATCCTTTCAAAAGTAATTAATTTCTAAAAATTACGTATTTTCAGTATAACCACTTTATAGTTATTTTCGAGGGTTACAATTTTCAGAAAAATACCGTTTTACCTATATTTATGGTTGTTAATACTAGGGTTGCATCTTTTCAAGATATTCCATTTATGGTTATTAGTATTTTTTACGGTTGCGCCATTTCGAAAAAAATATTTTATGGTTTTTAATCTCTATGGTTGCATCTTTGAAAAAGTATCGCTATATAGATTTATGTTTTTCTAACTCTATATATTTGTTTCATTGAAAATTTTTTCATTTATGGCTACTAACTTTAAAATTCACGGAAAACATGATGTGATTAAAAAACGTCAAAAATTATTTTTGAGTCGCATACTATTTTGTTTCTTTAGTTAAATAATAATTCTAGAAAATATTTTGAAGGATCACGTCTATCAATAATAGCAATCCTAGAATATATATTTTAGGGTTGTTTCTTAAAAAAAAAAAACTGTTTTATTGTTATTAACGCTAGGGTTGTGACTTTCCTGAAAAAATATTTTATGGTTACTAGTGTCTTTCAAAGCTGCGCATTTTTGAAAAAAAAAATATTTTATGGTTATTAATCTCTAAGGGTTGCATCTTTTAGATCTTTTTATGATTAGCAATGTCCCTCATAACTGTAACTTTTCAAAAAAACCGTTTTATGGTTATTACTACATGTTTTGATTGCGTCTTCTTAGTAAAAATCATTTTGTCATTATTAATACACCATAGGATTGCATTTTTTCTAGAAATTTGGTTTTTTTTTTGTTATTAATGCATCCTAGGGTTGCGTCTTTTTGAGGGAAAATTGGTTTATTTAAAGGTGTATATTTTCGAAAAACTTTTTGATAGTTTAGATTCTAGGTTATTAATGCTAGGGTTTTGTCTTCTTGAAAAAAATGTTTATGGTTATTAGTGTCTTTTCGAAAAAGTCATTTTTAGTTATTAATGTCTCTTAGGGTTGTTTCTTTTTGAAAAATCGTATTATGGTTATTAATGCATTCTAAGGTCGTATTTCTGAATAGTTATTGTTTTGTTGTTATGTATTCATCTTAGGATTGCGTCTTTTCTAGAAATTTCGTTCAATGGTTATTCATCCATTTTTGGATTGTGTCTTTTCAAAAAATTGGTCTATGTAAAATTGCATCTTTTCAAAAAGCTGTTTTATTATTATTATGTTTCATATGGTTGCATCTGTTCGTAAAAATCAATTTATGGTTATTAATACATCATAAAATTGTATCTTTCCAAAACCCGTCTATAAATATATTGCATTATAGGGTTGTGTCTTTTTGAGAATAAACTATTTTATGGTTATTAATGCATTTTAGAGTTGCATCTTTTTGGAAAAATATGTTTTAATAGTTTTTATTGAATCTTATCCGGTTGCTTCTTTTTGAGAGAACGTTTTATACTTATTAATTAATCATCTAGCAGTGTCTTCTTTGAAAAATTAGTCTATTGTTGTTAATTCATTATATCGTTGCGTCACATTCTCACAATTGTTTGGTCTTTTCATTTTTAACAAATTTTCCATTAGTCTAAAAAATAGTTTGTAGTGTCATGTGTTTGCATATACTTTTTCATCTTTCTATTTCTATCATTAAAAAATTAAAAAATGTTTTGCGTTTACATTTTATACTTATTTATATAGTATATAATTTCTATAATGTTTTACATTGCATATAGTTTTTTAATAAATTATTTGTTTACCCGCGATTTCACGGGGATTCGAGTCCTAGTAGTTCTAATATTTTAGAAAAAAATCCATACATTAAACTATTATTCTCAAGGAGTTCAATTAATACACAAGGAGTTGACATGGACAAACTATTTCCAGCTCCTGATCTCCCTTGAACTCTCCCCTAGAATCTGCAACTTACTACCAAATTTAATGTCATGTCCCAAATATGCTTATATATTACAATTTTCTATTTTTCATTTATATAATATATAAGCATATTAGATGTTGTAAAAATTAAAGTAGAAATTTGATTTTTATTTTGTCAATACAAATTGGATCCTTTTTTTTCATGTTGATCAAATGAAAGTACGATTTGGTCATTGTGGTAACTAGTATCCATCGAATGTATATCTGAAGGCATTTTACTTTTCAATATTTGATTTATGATTTTTTCTATAATATTTTTTTTTAGTTATTGTAGCTAATGTTAAATGTAAGAACTTATCAAATATAATATATATACATATATATATATATATATATATATATATATTTTTTCCTTATCTTTTATGTTCTTTCGATATTTGACCTGTGTAAAAAATAACTGGTTTATTAGAACACATGAAATTACATGTAATGTATATTTACAAAACATTTTGCTTTTAGATCTTTGATTTATTATATTAATAATTACATTAACTTTCAATTATTATATGCGAAATGTTAAATGTAAAAGTTATTAATATATGTATATATATATATATATGTAATTTTATAAGTTTTATTGTTCGTTTGATAATTTATCAGTGTAACATCAATTATATATACTAGGCCAATACCTGCACATACGCGCGGGTTTTTTCCGATTAAAATTCTAAAAATTGTGGTGTATAAATTTGTGGTGTTAGATTCGGGAGAAAAAATTGTTCTTGAAGTTTTTTATGTAATATTCACCAAAATTTGTAAAACAATTTCAGCCGAAAATATGTATGCGAAATATCATGGAACTGGAAGGCAGGACCCTCACACATCTACTAAAGTAAAAGCGAAAAGAGAAACAAATAAATTTGTAGGTAAAACTTCCAACTCTTGGGAACCATTAAACCACTTTGAATGGAACAAGCGAATGAATATAGAACATGGTACCTTTTTTGAAGTGTCTCTGCTTTTGATGTTGGAACATCATGCGCCTTCATTCCTTTGATTGGACGATTTGGATCATAATTTTATGTCGTAAGAAATGTAAAGTCTATCACATATCTTATTCCATGAATTGTAGTCGGTGTTTCCGCTATATTTATGGCTAAAATCACCTAAAATTTACAAACAGACAAACTGAAGTATTATCATCTGAAGCATTTGAAATATTTGACAATCAAATTTCCAAACATAAGCAAATAGTAGGTAACCAACCTACTTTAACCTTACGAAAACCAGCCAGTACTGGTAGTACAATAATTAACTCTAAACCAATGTTTCTTTCTCATCCTCGTGATAAAGGAAAGTGCAAAACCAATGTTTGAATGTCTTACCCCATGCTTCGCTAATTTCTGCTTCCACTTGCTATCTCAAGACCAACTCTATTATTCTGGATCATGACCCTGCAGTAGCAAAAATACTGTGAAGCTTTTGTGTCTTGAAATGTTCAAATTGACAAGGGAATGAGAACAAGCAACCCAACTTTGAAGACCAATTACAAGCAATATAATTTGTGATTCTGTTCATATATTATAGTTGGCGTTTGTCTGCAGTCTCCATTAAAAATGGGATCTCATTCAAATGTGCATCAAAATCTGTACACATTACATGGTTGAGAGGAAGTAAAATAAGATATAATCCTATTGCAGGTTGACTAAGTAAGTTTGCATATATATAAACATATAAATAAATAAAAATTATTGTTTCTAAGATCTATCAACTGTAAGGAGATTTGGGTGTCCATCAAAATTGAAACAATGGCATCTTTATTTTTGACCGAAAGATTTTTGAATTGAAATCAATGTAGATCAAGAGTACTCATATCCCATGTTTCATTTCTTAAACAACCATTGTACAAACCTATGACACGTTAATATTCTTTCAACTACGAGGTTTAAAAATGACTTACATAACAGAACCAAAAAATCAAGTTATAATAGAAGAGAGATTTCTAGATAATACCAGCTCGAGATGAAGTTGATTTTTTCCAGCGAGATTTACATAACGTAGCATCATAGCATAAGATCACCAAACCATTGGCCACACTTCTCCGGATGATTTATTTTTACTAGTGCATTCTTACTTGTCATAATGGCCAACAAATTTATGTTACAAACACTTGTACAAAGGACCATACACTACGAATATAATCTCCATAAATCAAGCATTTGATTACCCTTAATTGAACAAACCTAGAGTCGAGAAAACTTTATTAATGATATGTGGTGTATTTCTCAGGCTTCATCGAGGAGAACATTTTTTGTCATCGGAGTAGCTATTCCATTCAAATTCTTCATGAGAGTTCTCTACGCCACTCTTGCAAATCAATTGCAGCTGGTACAAACACAACACTATTTCTCGTCGTTCTCCTTGAAAAAGTTTAGAACCATCTTCGTCGAACAAACCAAACTTGGCGCGAAATCTCCAGGGTGGCCTCCGAAGCTGCAGCGCCTGGCGAGGGGAAGTTTTTTGTAAAGAAGGTTTAACCAAAAATTTTTATTGATATTTTATCATCGTTAATTCTAACAGAAGCTGTATAAACAACAAGAGAACGTGAAATTAAAATCAAAGCTCTAGAGAGTAAATGGTTATAAAGGGTGGTTACGTTTGAGAAGTGCAAAAAGACAACTTTTTGGTAGACACGTGCCAATCACAAAAGCCTCCACATATCGTATAGATGGAGAGGGTTCCTTCTTCTTTCTTTCTTTTTTTTTTTGGTCACATGGTTCCTTCTCCTTTCATATACGCTATTCAAAAACGAGCCGCCGACGGCCGATTATGCGGTGGAAATTCACTCGGCGGTTCTCTACCGCTGCGATTTTATCCAGTTCGCTACAAAAATCGAAACTTTAAAAAAACTTCAGAATTTAATTCGATTTAGTCATATTTAGAAGTAGAACAATGAAAAAATCAAGAAGAATTCATGAAAAGAGTGAAGAAGTCGTTGAGATGGCGATTAGGGTTTTCAGATTTTGCTGGTCTCTGGGAAGAAGACGGAGTTATAAAGGTCATTTTACGGTCATTAATGCGAAATGGTAAAAGAAGGGTTAAACGCGTCCAAACACGTTCGAACTCGCGATTTGGGCCTATGATAAGATGACTTTGGGCCTAAACAACCACTTGGCTACGAAACTTTACACATATATCCCCCTAAATTTAATATATAAACATATATATATATATATATATATATATGTTAAAATTACAACGATTAATCCCCGATTTGTTCACTAGGCGCTAGGTCCAATCCGAGCGTCCGATTAACGCCTATCGAAATTTTGAACATTGTTCATATATATGATTTTAACATTTGAAATTACTACATTTATAATAAGTCAATAAAACAAAAACAAAACTTATGTGACGTAATACGGATATTTACTTAAGTATATATAAAAATAAAACCACATCACTGGAATAAATATGCACGAATCACATAAGAATTCATAAGAGACATATCAATACACTATGGAAGCCATAATATGAATCCGAATCAGTACGGTAAGAATTTTTTAGAAAACTGTATGATAAGTTGCATCTGTCTGTTTTTCATTTAGACTCATAATAATTTACATGATGTTTTTATTGTGCTAGTTATTGTCATAAATTATACTAACAAAAGGGTTTCATCTTAGGGTATTGATACACATTTTCACATTCTCCCAAATGTGAAAATGATGTGATTTTAGCCTCGTCAGCATTTTCAGCATTTTTTTTAAGCTAGCTAGCCTCGTCAGCATTTTCACATTCTCCCAAATGATGTTACATCATCTATAACACAATTCCTATCCACGACGTTTTTTTTCCCCTTAAAAGTCATTTGATTCTCTTCCGTTATAGGAAAAAACTCTAAATGTCTCTAAAGTTTAATAAAACTAAAACTTTTTGTTTGGTCTTCTTCATGGCTTTTCAAATCACTTAAACTACCAGTTTCATATATATATAAAATATTCCCAGAGATATTTTGCATTAGGTTTCCCAAATTAAAAATCAAATTTCTAATTTTCCTCTATAACTCTGGAATGGGTATGGTAGCCAAACTAATGTTCTACGTATTAGATGCTGATAGTTTTCTCTTTTATTCTTTTGTATTCTCCGATAATTTCTTCTCGGGCGCAGCGCAGAAGTGAGGCACGTGGAAACAATCAATGTAAACCATAAGTTTATCATATCTCAAAGTATCAAGATACTAGATTTTGATTCACGCCAAATGTGGGATTAAACGTGGGATTAAATATAATTTTTAATCGATTTTAATATTTAGATGGATATTTCAATATTTATAAACGTATAAAAATTATATGTATCGTACATAAATGTCATAAAGTTAAAATTTGAGTAAACATACTTTATTGTTATATATATACTTTGATCAATTTTGCATAAAGTATTAAAATTAATGCAAATGTTATTTATTTCAATTTATTTGAAGTGTAAAATTATTTTTTATTATTTGTGTAAATTATAGCATACAATAAACCAAATAAATTTTAGATTTTATATGAATTTTTCGGACATAACAAACGAAAAATATATATTTTTCAATAATAAAAAATAAAAATATTTGTAAATGTAGTTATCGTTTACAAATAAATAATATTATTACAAATATAATAATAAAAACTTCTTAATATATCAATTTTTTTGAAAATAGATCATATGGTAAGTCTAAATATTACATTTAGTAAAACTTAAATCTGCAAAATGTGTATTACTGGGTTTATATTATAAAATTAATAAAAAAATATAGAAATTTTCACCATAGCATATGATTTGAATTGAAATGTTTTCATTGATTAATTTAAATGATATGTTTCTTAAAATCTCCATTAAATGACATATATGATTTTTTCACCAAATATCTACTCAATTAATATATAGCAGATTAGTGACATTTTTTAAAACGTTTCAAAATTATGGCATTTTTGAAAAATGGTATCTTAAAAGTGGTATTTTAAAAAAATTCTCTACATTTAATATAAGTGTCATGTAACTTAAGTTTTGTGAGATAAAAAAATATGTATTTGTATGGGAGATATATACTATTTGACATATAGATAAATATGTTTTATCTTTCTTATTTTTAGTTTCGCATATTTTAATCTTGCGTTTGACTCGGGTCAAAAAATCTAATAGTTATTGAAAAGAAAATAAGATATTCTCAAATATTTTCTATATTTTTTAAATAAAATCTTCCATATTAATTACCACTTATTTGTTGTTTCCATATATTCATCATTAAGAATTATTAGGAGTTCCTTAAAACCCTCTTTAGATGACACGTAGGATTTTTCAGCTAGTGTCACCTCTATTAATATATAGAGGATTTTCTACATAATATCTTTTGTATATTTTCCATTATTGTGTATATTGACTTTTCTTAGATCTCAGAAGGTTTAACCTAAATCATTGTACTATATATATTCTCTTGATGTTAATAAAGAACATAAACTTTCTCTCACGTTTAACACTTTTTTTTTTTGTCGTCCAATGTTTCCATTCAGAAACCAAAGTTACATAGTCCATTTTACAACATAACTTTGAGAATATATTCTAGCTTGCTTAGCTAAATGATCAGCGCGATTATTTGCTTGCCTAGAAATTCTTAAGAATGTAAAATTACAAAGCTTAGCTATTCTAAGAATGTCTTGAAGTTGAACACCATAAGCACAATATTTCACTCGTGATGATCCTACATCCAAATTTCTGTCTTGTAGCAAAGTATACACATCACTTAGATCACCACAAAATGTGACATTCCGATAGCCTAGTCTCTACAATTCTACAACTGCCATTCTCAAAGCTTCAACCTCTGCAAGCTCCGATGATTGAGTTGGAGGTAAAGACCCAGATCCACAAAGCACCTGCCTAAAATCAGTTCTACCAAGTTCCATCCAATACCAATCTTATCATTTGCAGAGATCCAGGAAGCATCCACAAGACAACACTTTTGGCTAACCATTTGAAAAAGTTGGCTCAAAGTTTTTGGTATATTAATAGATTCATTATTTACCTGAACCAACCTACAGTCTTGAGTTCCATTGTTTTGCTGCATCTCTAAAGCTTCCATCCACATACGGTATTGGTATTGGAAACCTCTAATTGATTGAAAATTACTTCATTCCTGTGTTTCCATATACGCCAACCCAAGAAATAAAATATGATGGCTTGATCAGAACTATCTTGAGTGGCAACAATGAAATCTGTATAATTCTGTATTAGATCATTGGATAACAACTTTGATGTATCGGGTTTCCCAACTGGTGCAAGCTCCCAAATCTCCTTACTCACTCGACATTGGAAAAGCATGTGATTTATAGACTCATCTTTTTCTCCACAGACAGCACAAGTACTATCTTTTATTACTCTCCTCTGCTTAAGTCTAACAACCACATTTAAACCATTATGTAACACTCTCCACCAAAAATGCTTCAGCTTTGGAGGCAATTGAGAATTCCATAATGATTTAAATTAAGAGACTTGAGTTTGAGAGGATTGACCTTGTGATGTTCTTAAGTAGTTGTATCCAAATTTCACCGTATACAGCCCTTTAGATGAATGAATCCATGAAGCTCTGTCTTGAGCACCTGTTATAGAGGGCCTCAAGGACTGTATTAGAGGAATGTCTAAAGGATGCATTAAAGATCTCAACTTATCATATCCCAATTGGTTGTGCCTTGTATGAAAAGATCTTTAACCTCAAGTTCCTGATTAATATTAGCTTGTAGAGGGATTGGAGTACCTGAAGAGTTTGAAAGCCAATGATCTTTCCAACATACACTGTCTCCCCATTGCCAATGTACCACTTGATCCCCTGTTTTAACAACTGATTGCCTTGAAGTATGCTTCTCCAAGCATAGCTTGAGGACCATTTCTGCTTGGCCTCCAGCAATGTTGTATTGGGGTAATACTTTGCTTTATAGACTTTAGCAACAAGAGATTCCGGATATTGAAGTAGTGTCCAACTCTGTTTTGCCAAAAGAGCAACATTAAAATCTTTAAAATCACGCACCCCTAGTCCTCCTAAATACTTTGGCTTTGTGATTTTATCCCAAGAAAGCCAATGAATTTTTGATTTATTTTGGTGAGCCGACCAAAAAAATTTTCTTATAACTTTAGCCAACCGATCCAGCAAGTTATTAGGCAACAAAAAACATGACATGCAATAGGTTGGTAAAGCTGTAAGGACTGCTTTTATCAAAACCTCTTTACCAGCTGGAGATAATAATTTGGAATACCAATTCTCAACCTTTTGAACCATTCTGTGTACTAGATAAGAAAATGTATCCATCTTATTCCTACCAACAAACTCTGGCAGTCCTAAATATTTTCCAAAGCCGTCTACTTTATTAATCTGAGTTAGTTGCAAAATATACTGCTTTAGTCTCGGGCAAATACCTTTGGAAAATGTAATGGCCGATTTATTGAAGTTAACTTCTTGACCCGAAGCATCTCTATACATCTTCAACAGAGCCAGCAGATTATTGCTTTCCTCAGGAGTAGCTTTACAATACAACAAAGAATCATCAGCAAACAATAGATGAGAAATAGCAAGACCATCTTTACTGGCTTTATATCCAGAAATTTGACATCTCTCTTGAGCCTTTGTGAGAAGGAAAGATAAAGCTTCAGTGCACATTATATAAATATAAGGTGAGGGAGGATCACCCTGCCTAATACCTCGAGTAGATACTATAGTTTGAGTAGGAGTTCCATTCATTAAGACAGCATAAGTAACTGAAGAAATACATTTCATAATCCATTTACACCAGATATCATCAAAACCCAATCTGTGCATCATTTCTTCTATAAAAAGCCATTCAACTTTATCAAAAACCTTACTAATATCTAACTTTAAAGCCATATATGCACTCTTAAGTTTTCTAGTATGCAATGAGTGCAACATCTCTTGCGCAATAAGCACATTATCCATAATAGATCGGCCCGGAATAAAAGCAGATTGAAATTCAGAGATTAGAGAATTCAAAATTGGCTTAAGCCTTTCAGCCAATACTTTTGATAACAATTTATATGCAACATTGGCTAGGCCAATTGGCCTAAAATATCTAACCTCAGTAGGATTTTCAACCTTAGGAACCAGATAAATATGCGTATGATTAAGAGCTGGATCCAATTCCACTGTTTCCATAAAATTTTGAATAAAACTCACAATGGAATCCTTGATAGTTTGCCAATGATCTTTGTAGAATCCACCAGTAAGACCATCAGGACCAGGCGCTTTATCAGGATCCACCATTTGAAGAGCTTTGTAAACCTCTAGTTCAGTGACAGGTCTTGTTAAAAACTAGTTCATCTCTCCTGTAACTCATGGTTGAATCTGTTGGAGAACATCTGCAGAGACAGGAGTTCTAGAAGTGAAAATATCAGTAAAATAGTCTACAACAAGCCTGTTAATATCTTCATGTTTGAAACGAAAGCATCCCGAATCGTCCATTAAAGATAAAATACGGTTAAAAGCTCTTCTCTGCTTGGTTTTGGCATGGAAAAAAATTGGTATTCTTATCCCCAGCTTGCAACCAAAGAGCTCTACTACTTTTTGTTCTCCATAATTCCTCCATAATAATTTAGATCTAAGATCCTCTATCAACTGGTAGTCAATAGCTGGCAACTCATAAGCTTCTTGTAAGGTCTTTTTAAGATCCTTAATTCTCTTTTCAGTATTGGTGACATTTTGAGATCGCCACGCTGAGAGACTTTTCCTATACAAAGTTAAAGCCTTACTAAATTGATGACTAGGAATTTGCTTACACTGAGAATCCCATATATCTTTTATTCTTTGATTTAATTCTGGTTCAAAACGCCATCTACGATCATATTTAAATAGTTTCTTTCTTTTCCATGACTCTGTTTCAGTATGCAAAATAAGAGCTTTATGATCAGAGCAATGCCATGGAAGAAGATAAACCAAAGCCGTAGGGTATAACTCAAACCAGTCACAATTTGCTACCACCCTATCTATCCTAGTTCTTACAGTGTGAGAATAACGCCTACCAACCCAAGTAAACTGTCCTCCTATAGTTTTAATATCATGTAAACCGCATTTGGACAAAAAAATTCTAAAAGGATAGAAAAATACTTCAGACCTGCATACAACCCCTCTTTTTCATGAGAAAATTTGATGTCATTAAAGTCCCCAATCACCAAACGCGGTTGATTATAATAGCGACCATCCTCAACTTGTTTAACCATCTCCTTCCACTGTCTGTTACGAAATTTAAGTAAAGGATTACCATACACATAAGACAAGCAAAAAGACTTGTCACCATCCATTATATACATATTTATTTGGTACAAGGATGGTGTAGTTACAAGGTTCAGCTGAATATGTGCATCCCAAAAAATGGCCAGACCACCCGAAAGCCCATCAGCTGGCAAAACAAAAGAATGGGCATAGTTAAGATCCTAACATAACTTTTCTACAACATTATAACCATTCTTTGTTTCAATGAGGAACATGATGTCAGGTATAGAAGACTTCCTAACATCCTTAAGGTACTGAATTATCAAGTCGTTCCCCACACCTTGACAATTCAGATGCATAATCCTCATGGCTTTTTTGGTGGTTTAAGGATAACCACCAAACCTTTGTTAGCATTTGGGTTACCTTCCTGTGCGTGACTTGAAGTAGCTTCCATGGTTTCCTTGGCCTGCTTATCTCCACCAAACTATCTTTTTGAAGAAGATGTGAGAGCCTGAGCATCCCCTTCTTCAAGCTTTCTCTTCTTCCTTTGATCAATACACTCTACAAGCATCTCTTCCCCAACAGCAACATTCTCCTCAGCAGTAGATGGTTTTTGGCCAAAACCTTGCTCTAGAAGATAATCAGATATGGGAGCTAGCATTGGTGGGATAACTTGTTGAGCACCAATTTCTTGCCCTGTGTTTAGGCCTTCGATAGCAGCCCTACTTTCCTGAGCCATTACAAAAGGATCATTTCCTATTTCCATTAAGGCTTCAGCCGTAGGAGTAAGAGTCCAGGCCTTGGGGCAAACATCATAACTGTGGCGCATACTGCCACAAGTAGTACAGAATTTCTGGAGTTTCTTAAACTTGAACTCTAACTCAATCGGCTCAACTTCAGTCATGATCTCAACCTTCCGAACAAGAGAGATCTCACTATCAATGGACATAGTTACTCTAACCCATATTTCAGCAGGCTTTCCCAATTGAAAGACAAGTTCTACAATTTTAACCTCGTCTACATGTCCCATTTTGGAACCAATACTCCTAACAATGTTATACCTTCGATACATCTCTGGGAGCTTCTCGATCTTAACCCAGAATGGGATTTCTTGGAGAAAATTCGGAGAGTTCCTATTGCTCCATCGATCAATCGCAACCATCCAACCACGGTAATCATATGGAGCACCTTCAAGAACCGACATGAGCTGATATTCTTTTGCAAAATAGAAGCTGACGGTACCTTAATCATTTATCTTTGAGTCAACACAACCCTTAGATTCCCAATTTCCATGAAGAACTTTCTTTATCCTCGCCAGATTCTGATGAGCAAGATTTAAACCCCTAACCACGAGACAGAGTTGGTGTTCCTTCTCGAACTTATCCTGTGCTTCAAGATGAACATCCCATTTCTCTCGATCTGAACCAAGACGAAGATCTTGAAAAGTTTGCCAAATCGATCTTTGTGATTCCATATCGCCTAGATCTGAGATGTCGAAGATGCAATATAGAGGAAATAGAAGATTTCGATGAAAAAAAACTCGAACTTTAGTGGAAATCTAGATCGAACCAAGTTGAAATCGTAATCGCAAAGGGCTTCGCGGAACTTCCATCCAGTGGGGGTTAACTAATAGATCCCTCGCACGTTTAACACTAAGGAATCAAAGTTAGTGGGTTAACTGTTTAATTATTTGTCCTTTTCATGTGTTCATTTCTTTTTATACTCGAGAGATAGATGTTTGTTAAGAGAGATTTATTAAAGATCCAGATTTGACATAACGAGGAAGGAAAAGCAAGAAAAAGAGAAGGAAATCGCCGAAAGCTAGAGAGAGACTACTCTCAGAATTGGAAGCTCCTATATTTTGTAAAGAACTAATGTTCTGGTAAAGATTAGGATTTTTTAGTTATCCCATTAATGATGTAGTAATCGGATAAATCGCCGGCAAACGTGTACTAAGTAAATTTATCATGCATCAAGCTTAACTTTGGTCTAAAATCGTGTTTATTTCTATGAAGTTACAAATCATCAAAGAAAAAAAGTTTCTTTTTAAAAGATGTAGTTTCATTGAGAAAATGGTCATTTTCCCAACTCTCCGTTTATCATTGAGCCATTTTAGGTTATTTGATCATTCATTGGTAATTCTTTGGGAAAATGGTTATTTTAATTACGAACTCTCCATTTTGCCAAAAAAAAAAAATGTCAATTTCTTGATGAGTCATGAAATACACAAGGTTATGTTGATTTAACCAAATTAGGTATAAAATTAATCAACTTTAATAGCCGTTTAAAAATGTTAACCTCTGTTTACTGTAACCATTAAATCTCAAAATGACATCATTTTGAGATTAGATAAACGATCATTTTAATAGCGAACTCTCCGTTTTTTGCCAAAACAAATACCGACTTCTTAATGAGTCATAAAAAACACATTGTTATGTTGACTCAACAAAATAAAGTATAATATTAACCATCTTTAGACCAGAGTCCAGGTCCGGAAACATGGAGAGGCGAGACCCTCCGAGAAAACATGCCACTTTCGGACGGACAAAATGGTTGCAAATTCGTCGGAAACAGCTGTTTCCGACAAATTTCCAACCATATTGGTCTTCAGATTCAGGTGGTCGGAAATCACGAATCGGTCGAAAATCGTTGAAAACTTCCGACGGATTTCCAACTGCGTAATTTCGTTGGAAAATCTGTTGGAATGAATCTGTTGGAAATTCGTCGTAATATGGTTCCAACAAATTTCCAACCGCTTATAATTCCGACGGATTTCTAATGGCCGTTGTCCGTCTGAAAATTTCGACGAGTTTAGCGTCGTAATTTGGGGAGAAAATATTTGCTACAGATTTCCAACGGATTTTTTTCCACCGATTTGAGAGGGTTATTTCCCACCACATTCCTACAGATTTGGATTTTTGTTTTTTTTAAATATCATTATTTATTTATTTAAAATATTAATTATTTAAATTCAGAATAATTTATAAAATAAAATAATTTTAATGAAAAATCTAATATAAAAGTATTTTAAACATAATAAAAAGTAAATAACAAAAAATTAAAACCGTCGAAAACATCATAGCGAAAAATTCGGAAAATTTATCCTCATGTAATTCTTCATTGTTTCAAGACTCTCTTTTATTGCGGCATTCTCAGCTTTCAATTTTTCAACTTCTTCGTCTTTCTTTCCAAGTGCTTCTTTGAGAGTTTCAACTTCTTGAAAGAGTACGGGATCTCTCGGCAAAGAAGAAACTATCTCAAACCTAGAAACTAGATTGCCTAATCTCAGACAACGATCCTTGCGCAATGGCGTTTCCTATGAGCAATTGACATGCATCAATATAAGAAATCAGGAAAATACAATAAAAATTGACGTATAATTAAATTAAGAAACATACCTCCAAGACAATGTTGTTGACTTTCTCTCGGGGCAGCTCCAACTGGTTCGACGAACACGAACCATCCAAACCTTGAGAGAGAGACATTTGCATGACCCGCTTTTTCTTTCTCTTCTCCACCTTCTTGACGAGTTCAGCAATGTTTGGATAGTCGATGTCGCCGGATACTTTGTTGGTGTTCGTACGTTTAATTAACACAACTAAATCCGGATGCACACGGCTAGCTTCTTGAGTCTACAAACGTTTTAATAAATATTATTTATGTAAAAGAAAACAAAAAAAAACTAGTTAAGGAAATTTCAAGTAAACTTACCATCTCGTCCTCGCGCGCTAAAAAACTCGTAGCCCCAGAGTTGTGAGTACCTCGAAGATTTTTCTTACCGTTCTCCGAGATTATCTTTGCAAGCTTTTGCATTGCTGGATCAGCCCAATATGGTTGATATCCCACCCAAACAACGTGTTAGTTAAAAAAAACAAAGTTAGTAATAATTTTGACATTCCATATAAAATTTTAAAAATTTACCAAGTCGAATCGCCTCGGCACTGTGGGTCAAGCTTTGGAATAAGCTCTCAGCCCGGTTGCACCAACAACTCTTGGATCATAAGTTGTTGCATAGCGGAGCTTTGACTGTCCGGAATGTGAGATGGACTCGAGTTCGGGGCTGCGTTTTGGCACATCGTACCTCTAGGGTCCATACGAGACGAACGGAACTGATCAAGCGACCTGCAAATTGACAAAGAAAAAATAGTTTGCAAATCAGCCCCATAGTGGAATGATTCAACAGATTTGGACCCTTTCAAATCATTATTGTGTAGTCATTCACCATTGAGTCAACTATCGTATGTTACTTAGATAATAGTACCAATCTATTTACAATTATATATGTGATGATAAAATAAGATTGTCCCTTGTTTCGTACAACAAAATCCTTCAACTAACCCAACCAACATAATTCACACATTTTTGTGTATGCTACGAACCAAAAAAACATAGACACATCAAATTCATTAATAATAGTTTCTTCTTTAAAGTTTTGCAAACTGTTTTTTTTTTGCAATATGTTTGCAAATTTTAATCATAGATACATCAAATTCAAACAAGGAACCGAGTATAGAATCGAGTACACACACACCAAAATTCCTAAAACTATCAAATTTTGAGAAACTCTAACAAAATCTACCAAAACTCTTTGGAAACACATATATGATTTTCGCAGAGATGAGAAGAAGAGGAGATGAGAAGAAGACCAGATGCGTCGGTGGTGAAGAAGAGGTGATGCGTCGCTGGTGACAAGGTTGAGCAACGGCGGAGAGAAATTTCGCAGAGAGAAGAAGAGTTTTCGGCGGAGAGAAAGAGGAGAAGAAAGAGAATTTAGGTTAAATATTTTATTAAGATTTTCCGACGGATTTCTGATGGCTATCACACTTGAAAATAATTCCGTCGGAAATCCGTCCAAAATTCATTATTTTTCCGGTTTTCAATTTATTTAATTCCCGCCTATACATTTTGACAAAATAACATCCATCGGAAATCCATAGGAAATTTCCGACGGATTTCCTATGGATTGGGGTTTACGATCCAAATTAATGTGTAAAAAAACGTTATACTCTTTATAATCGCCGGAAATATGCTTCTTGACATAATTACACATCTATAGTATTTATGTGGCATATACAAAACATATATATAGAACTCGGAATAATTATTCTAAGGTTATTATAACTTATATTGTAGATAATCAACCTCTTATACTTGTGATTTTGGAAAACTAAAATCTTACAAAATTAAATGTTTTATTTAAAAAAAATAATCAACTATACTATAGATTATGGAAAAAACGGTCATTTTAATACGGAACTATCCGTTTTTAGCCAAAATAAGTACCAACTTTCTGATGACTCAAAAAAATATCAAACTTTGGTTGACTGGCCAAATTAGGTATAGAATTAGTTAACTTTAATAGCCGTTAAAAAATCATTAACTACCGTTTACTTTATCCGCTAAATTTCAAAACGGCGTCGTTTTGAAATAAAAAAAAAAACCTCATAAGGTCATTTTAATATCAAATTTTCCATTTTGACCAAAAAAAATACCTACTTCTTAATGAGGCATAAAATACACAAAGTTATGTTGAGTCAGCCAAATTAGGTATAAAATTAGTTAACTTAAGACCAGACTCCAGGTCCAGAGAAAAGGAGAGGCGAGATCCTTGAAGGCCATAGCCTGACTCCAGATCCGTGGAAATCGTAACCTGAATCCGGAGACCTGGAATGACAAACCTGCTCCTTAGGACCGAACTGCATAGGAGTGATATCATGAATAACTGCTATCTATTTCCCTCACCATATCATCTCTCTCCCTCAGATCATCCACATCATGTTCTCACTCCGATATTGCTGAACGGAGAAAACTATGAGTGATGGGCAAAGCTTGCTCATAAAAATCTTAGAGCCAAACAAAAACTTGGTTTCATCGACGGAACCATTATCAAACCTCCATCAGATTCTCTCGACTACGACAGATGGGTCACTGTCAACTCCATGTTGATCGGGTGGTTCTACGCAAATATAGATCCCAAGATTCATCATGCTATCTCGGTTGTTGATGATGCTCGCGTGATGTGGGAAAACTTACGAACTCGATTCTCTGCCGGAAACGCACCGCGAGTACATCAACTAAAAGCTGATCTAGTGGCTTGTCATCAAGACGGACAAGATATTGCTGCCTACTTTGGGAGTCAAAAGGTCATGTGGGATAACCTCGATGACTATGAACCAGCCCTTGGTTGGTGTTGTACCAAGCCTAATTGTCCAATTCTCATGAAACACAACAAATGGCGTGATCATGAAAGGATTCATCAATTCTGCATGGGATTGGACAGTTCAAAGTTTGTTACTACTCGCACAAATCTGTTGGGTTACTAGCACCAAAGAGGAGCGAGTTGAAGCAGTTAACTTTGCTGTTCAGTTAGGTGTGAATGCGATTGCTTCCGTTACACGCACTCGCAATAATCTACACTGCACTCATTGTAATCGCACAAACCACACCATTGACACATGCTTTGTGTTACACGGCTATCCGGATTGGTTCACCGACTCTCCTAATGATGGCGCTTCTCGTGAGAATGAAGGCCGAGGCCGAGGCCGTGGCAGTGGAAGAGGGCGTTCTACTCCACCTCGAGCACACAACCCCCAAGCTAATCCTCTTGTTGAGGTTTCGGGAATACCTGGAGTGAGCAAGGAGACTTGGAATGCGATTGTTCATCTTCTCAAATCAGGAAATCAAACCTCATCCACAACCGAGAAGCTCTCTGGTAATGTTGATTTTCTTCTTGATTCTTGAGCCTCACATCATATGACAGGTGATGTTGAACTCCTAACTGAGCTATGAGACCTTCCTCGTAGCATTGTTGTTCTACCAAACTATAAACACTCTTTTGCTACGAAGGAAGAAGGTTCTCTTTATCTTGGTGGCGACAAAACTCTACATCGTGTTCTCTATGTTCCCGATTTACCTTGCATATTAATCTCCGTAGCTCGTTTACTTCGTGAGCTTTCATGATTTCCTACTTTCACTGACAAAGTTTGCGTTATACAGGTCCGTTCTTCGAAGATTCTGATTGGAGTAGGTGAAGAAGTGAACGGGGTTTATCACTTTCGCGAAATTATTCCAGCTTGAGTTCACAAGACTACCAAGACTATAGAGGCTGAAGCAGTTTTGTGGCATCAACGTTTGGGACATCCTAGCAAGAAAGTGTTGTCTACCTTTTTATCTAGTTTAAGGGATTTTGATACAAGTGATTTTCAGATTAAGGAGATTTGTGATGTGTGCATTCAAGCAAAACAAACTCGTGATTCTTTTTTTGAAAGTTCTAATAAAGCTGAAACATGTTTTTCTCTCATTCATTGTGATCATATCGTATCCCTTCAACTTGTGGAGCTCGTTACTTTCTTACTATCGTTGACGACTACTCTCGAGCTATTTGGACTCATTTAATTCTAGCCAAAAGCGAAGTGGCGTTTTCTCAAAAACTTCTTTGCGATGGCAGAGCGTCAGTTTGGAAAGAAAGTTCAAACAGTGCGGAGCGATAATGGCACCGAATTCACATGTATGAAATCTTTCTTTGCTAGTAATGGTATTGTTCATCAAACGTCTTGCGTCAATACATCGCCACATCTTAAATACCGCTAGAGCTCTTCTCTTTCAAAGTCATTTACCAATGAAGTATTGGGGGGAGAGCATTCTTACTGTTGCATATCTAATTAATCGGACGCCATCTTCTCTACTCCATGAAAAATCACAATATGAACTACTCTACAACACACATCCTTCAATGTTGAATCTTCACATATTTGGAAGTCTCTGTTTTGCCAAACGTCAAACCAAAACTTGATAAGTTTGACAAACGAGGCATCCGATGTGTTTTTCTTGGCTATCCTCATGGGCAAAAAGGTTGGCGTGTTCTTGATATTGAAACCGGTTCTATATTTGTGTCCCGCGACGTCATATTTGATGAAACTACATTCCCTTATGCCTCCTCCACTACTTCTACCTCCATTGTCAAAAATTCTATTGTGTCTCCGCCCGATATTTCATTCTTCCTGGACGCTCCTGATTCTCCGATCATCAATGATAGGGGAGTGATGACTCAATTTTGGAGCCTATTACACAATCTCCTCCTGTCACAGAGTCTGAAGCAGAGGCATCTCCTGAAGCAGTTGCTGATACAACTGCTGATATAATCGCTGAAACAGCTGCTGATACAATCGCTGAAGGAGCTGTTGATACAATCGTTAAAGCAGTTGTTGAAATAGTTGGTGACACAGTTGTTGATACAGTGAGTAAAGAAAATTTGGGTCGTGGTTTTCGTAAAGGTATCCCATCTACTCGTCTTAAAGGGTACGTCACATATTCTGCTCAAAGTGATAACCATGTTCTCGTCTCTCCTCCCTCCGACTCGGTTTATTCTGGTACGTGTCTCTATCCTCTCGCTAACTATGTCTCTTGTGATCGTTTTTCAAGCAATCATGCAGCTTTCTTAGCTACGATTACTCTTGGTGATGAACCATTCTATTTGAAAGACGCTGTCGAATTTGAGGTTTGGCGAAAAGTAATGGGTTTTGAGGTAGAGGCACTTGAAGAAAATGAAACATGGTCTTCAGAAAAACTTCCTCCGGGCAAGAAGGCTCTTGCATCTAAATGGGTGTTTCGTATCAAATACAATGCTGATGGATCTGTTCAACGCCATAAAGCGCGTCTAGTAGTTATGGGAAATTTTCAAGAAGAAGGCATTGATTATGATGAAACATTTTCTCCAGTGGTCAAGATGAATATAATTCGAATTTTACTTCAAGTGGCTTCCACAAAGAATTGGGAAACTCATCGAATGGACGTACATAACGCCTTCCTTCATGGTGATCTGGATGAAAAAATTTACATGAAACCACCGCCGGGCTTTCAACCTTCTGATCCGTCACTCGTTTGCAAACTTAAGAATTGTCTATACGGATTGTGATAAGCACCGCGTTGCTGGTTTGCTAAGCTCTCTAAGGCACTACTTGATTACTGTTTTGTTCATTGTCGAAAAGACTACTCTCTCTTTACTCGTGTTCGTGGTTCCACGGTGCTTCACATTCTGATTTATGTTGATAATTTGGTGATTCTTGGTAATGATTCGGTGGTCATTTCACAATTTAAAGCATATCTTCATACGTGTTTTCGTATGAAGGATTTCGGCCCTCACAAATATTTCTTAGGAATCGAAGTGGCTCGCGGTTCTAATGGTATTTATCTCTCACGGCGCAAGTATTGTCTTGACATAATATCTGAATGTGGCCTTACTGGTTCGAAGCCGGTTGAGACTCCAATTGAACAGAATCATCGCCTCGCCTCCGACAATGGACCATTCTTTGCTAATGCATCCAAATACATACTCGCTCAGTTTATACAGAATCCGCGATAAGCACATTGGGATGCAGCTATACGCATTGTCCGATATCTCAAAGGTTGTCTTGGTCAAGGCATCCTCCTCTCCTCAACATGTGATTTTTAGGTTACGGCTTATTGTGACTCTGACTGGGCCTCTTGTCCTCTCACTCGCCGTTCACTAAGTAGCTACGTCAATCTTCTTGGTGATTCACCAGTGTCTTGGAAGACGAAGAAACAAGAGAAAGTAGCACGTTCTTCTGCTGAAGCAGAGTATCGTTCAATGGCTTTTGCAACTCAAGAGATATTATGGGTCAAAGAACTTCTTCAGTCTTTGGGTATTCCTCATAAAGCTCCAATGAAGCTCATCTGTAACAACAAATCCGCTCTTCATATCGCAGCAAATCCGATTTTTCATGAACGTACGAAAGACATTGAAAATGATCGTCATTTTATACGCGATGAGATAACTTCGGGAAACATTGCTACAGCACATGTTAGCACAACGGAACAACTTGCTGATCTACTTACCAAGGCTTTGGGGCGCAACAGTTTTCATATCTACTACGCAAGTTGGACGTTTGCGATCTCCACGCTCCAACTTGAGGAGGAGTATTAGGATATTTTCTATATAATATCTTTTGTATATTTTCTATTATTGTGTATATTGACTTTCCTTAGATCTTAGAAGGTTTAACCTAAATCATTGTACTATATATATTCTCTTGATGTTAATAAAGAACATAAACTTTCTCTCACGTTTCACACTAAGGAATAAAAGTTAGTGGGTTAACTGTTTAATTATTTGTCCTTTTCATGTGTTCATTTCTTTTTATACTCGAGAGATAGATGTTTGTAAAGAGAGATTTATTACAAATCCAGATTTGACATAACGAGGAAGGAAAAGCAAGAAAAAGAGAAGGAATCGCCGAAAGCTAGAGAGAGACTACTCTCAGAATTGGAAGCTCCTATATTTTGTAAAGAACTAATGTTCTGGTAAAGATTACTCGCTAGGATTTTTTAGTTATCCCATTAATGATGTAGTAATCGGATAAATCGCCAACAAACGTGTACTAAGTAAATTTATCATGCATCAAGCTTAACTTTGGTCTAAAACCGTGTTTATTTCTATGAAGTTACGAATCATCAAAGAAAAGAAGTTTCTTTTTAAAAGATGTAGTTTCATTGAGAAAATGGTCATTTTCCCAACTCTCCGTTTATCATTGAGCCATTTTAGGTTATTTGATCATTCATTGGTAATTCTTTGGGAAAAATGTCATTTTAATTACGAACTCTCCGTTTTGCATAAAAAATGTCAATTTCTTAATGAGTCAAGAAATACACAAGCTTATGTTGACTTGGCCAAATTAGGTATAAAATTAGTCAATTTTAATAGTCGTTTAAAAATGTTAACCTCTGTTTACTGTAACCATTAAGTCTCAAAATGACGTTATTTTGAGATTAGATAAACGGTCATTTTAATACCGAACTCTCCGTTTTGCGTCAAAACAAATACCGACTTCTTAATGAGTCATAAAAACACATTGTTATGTTGACTCAACAAAATAAAGTATAATATTAATCAACTTTAGACCAGAGTCCGGGTCTGGAAACATGGAGAGGCGAGACCCTCCAAGACGCAACTTGGGTCTAGAGACTGTTGCGCGCAACCTCAGATGCCTCTAACAGTGGTATTATTTATTATATTTATTTTTAAAGAGGAAAGGGATAGCTGGACTTCTAATAGGATATAAAGGGGAATCACAATTGTCGGGATCAGTGGTTTAGTCTCCCGAAAGGTCATGCTCGAGGTATCGCTCCAATGCAGATCAGTGGCTATTAAATTTGACTACTTTTATATCTAATTTAGCCGAGTCAACGTAAGTTTATGTATTTTATAACTCATTAAAAATTTATTATTTATTTTGGCACAAACGTAGAGTTTGTAATTAAAATGACTGTTTTTCCGTAAATCTTCTCTTTTTCTCATAGTAGTTACATGACAATTTGTATATTCGGCGGATTGGTAAGTATTTTGGGCCAAAGTAAGTGAAGACCAACAATAAACACCCATAGACAAGCGTGGTATGAAAGGGTGTGTTAAGAAAAACAAAAACAAAAAAAAAACAAAAATTGGTGTGTGCTAGTGCCACTCTCACTCTGATTCTAGGGTTTCAGTTTTATATATGTCTTCTTCTGGTAATTAAGAGACCATAGTCCATAGTCCTTAGAAGAAGCAAAGACACAGCTCGAAGCAGCTGGTGCCAAGGTTTCTATTAGGCATGGGATTTCTATCCGAACCGAACGGAACCGAGGTTTGGTCATTTCAGTTCTGGGTCGGTTAGCTGTGGTGAACCAATCGGCATATATATGAAATGCGTTCGGTTATCGGTTCGGTTCGTCACCTCCGAACCCTTTGGTTTTTTGGTTTGTCTAAAATCCCCATCTTCTTTCGATCTCCATTCCTCCATCTTCACGATCTGATTTTCTGTGTGGACGAGATATCGTCGTCTTCACTTTTTTGTTGTGTTGCCGCCGCTATCTCGTGTAGAGATTAGGTTTTAGTTTTACAGGTACTAGATTGTTTACCCGCGTCTAATGCCGCATTAAAAATATTTTAAAATAAAAATAAAAATTATTTATAAAAGAGAAATTAAAAAAATAACAAATATCAAAATAGTATATTTCTCATATAAATAAATCTATTTTATATTACAAAATTTAATCTTCATAACATTTAGTTTGAATGTAAGTTTTTTAATGTAATCAGATACGTTTGAGATTATGGGTTCTCTCAAACTTATTTGAATTCACCCAAACTCAAAAAAATATCGTATTAGTATGTAAATCTTCTTAAATAAACATAAAAAAATAACAAAAAAAAATGATAATTTTTGAAGTTCAAGAATTAATATTTGATTTATAAAGTTGTACATTTATAACAAAAGCGGAATTGTAATTACAGTAATATGGATATAATAAAACTATATAAAAGAAAATAGTTGTATGATCAATCATATATGATATCCAAATGGAGATAAATACAATTTTTATAAAGTAATTGACAACGATAAATAATTCATCGTTAAACTATTATGTTATATAATGTTTTAAATAATAAAATTTGATATTTTAGTTGAATTTAAATGAGTAACATATGTATTTGTGAGTTCATGTTAAAAAATTAACGTAAATATATAGATTTATCTAACATGATATATATAATTAATTGGAATATTTTGATTAGTTAATTTAATTGTTATGTCGTGATTTTTAATTAGTGTATCCTAAGGATTCAATGTTAATGGGCTTTATATTTAATTTGTAAATTTTTCGGCCCATTTATGTTTAATTTATTTGGTTTGTTGTTTTGATCCATTTAGCTTTAAAACCCCCAAAAAATCTACACATAAGGAACCGAAATTATAAAACAAAACCGAATTTTCACCAAAAAGACAACAGATTTTTATTTGGAAGTGGATTTACATAGATTTTTAAAATTTTCAAATAAAAATATCAATTGCTTAAGTTTCAAAATGCAGAGGGTTGTTTTAAAATGTGTTTTTTTGGGATTTTTTTTGTCTTTTTGTTGTTGTTGCTAGTATAGTTATGGAATTGTAGATTAAGAACTCTCATTCTGGAATTGTTGCTAGTATTATTGTGGTTTGGATTTCGACTCCTGGTTTAGCGGTTGGCGCTTACTACGTTAGCTGCACATAATGTGTTTGTTGGAATGCCTAGCTTGAACTAAGAAATCACTGACAGATGAAAATAGGGCATATAGAATAATAGGTGCTTTACTGCTACCGCTGCCATTTTATTTTGACGAGTTTGGGTGCGTGACATTCTTTCAAAGGGTCGTTATCTGTTTTTGCTCTTGCCCTTGTAGTTTGGTTGCGAGCGAGGAGTTTTCAATGGGGAATCTAATTGATAAAATGTTCTCTTGGGTAATCCAGAATTTTCAACCTTTGCAATCTACCAAGATTTGTTATGAACAGTTCGTCGTGGGTGGGTGGCTGTAAATGGTAAGGTTTTTAATTGTTGTCGTCTATGTAGATTTAAGTTATATCCTCAATAGTGTTTTGGTGATTCTATTATTCGTTGTTTCCTGCAGGAATCTTAGTGTCTATCCCAAGGGAACTAACACTGACCACTCATCTCTGTATCTGAGTGTCTCAAAACATGGACCATTGCCTTGTAGATGTTGGAAACATGCAAAAATTTCCTTCACATTAGTAAATCAACTCTCTCAAAAACTCTCCCAATAGAGAGGTGAGTATTTCTACGCTTGCTTAGTTTATGATATTATATTACATGTTCATGGAACTTGTGCTGCTTGTTTTAACTTAATCGTGAATTTGCAGAATTAAAACATTTGTTTAATGAGAAGTCTTGGTCTTGGGGGTTCAACTGTGACACCCGCCTCGTTAACTTAGCCGAGACGGCAGTCATGAAAATAATCTATCAATTCCAATAGATACTTTTATGAAAATCAATACTTTTATTCCATAAAACACGTCTTAAATCATTCCACAAAAACCATAATTCCAACTTAAAAATACTTCACGTGAAACCAATGTAGAAAATATTAAGTAAATTGTTTCAAACGAAATACAAACATAACCCCGCTAAAACCAGCACCCGGACAACAACCACCTTGAGCCGCTACTCATCATTACCTGAAAGGGGAAAAAAGAAGGGTGAGTAATTCCGGAAAAAATTACTCAGTGAGATTGTTACCCACAACCACTCTAGCTAATACTTGATGACAATAAGCATTCAAACACATTAAACCAGAAATAGAACATGTATCATTCAACCTATTACTAGTAACATAATCTTCATACCTAACATTTCTAGACCATAATCTCTTTCACTTATACATTATCACACTTAAACATTTCACCTTTCACATTCTTTACTTATTACATTCTTTACTTTCTTTCCTTTTCACATACATTACTTTTCCTTCCTTTACTTAATATATTACATACGACGGCGGAGCCAACCCCTTTCTACCGTTTTGGGTTTGTCCTCCCCGTCGGCCTTTTATGGCCTTAATGGACTACAACGGGCTTACATACGCGATCGTTCGTAGTCCAACACGCAAAGTTCTGTAACGGGCTTACGTACGCGATCGTTCCCAGAACTATAATCTATTCTACAATCTCAAGCAATAATTTTAATCCTAACATTCTCTCTTATCCCAACCGTTTGCAACATCAAGAATCACTACTATCAATCAGTAAGCATCAAACATTCCTAGACTTAGCATATATAACCAACAACATCACATTCCATTCCTAGACTAACATGTAAGAACATTTACTGTTAACTAGTATTAAAGTTATCTAGCCAACACCCTCACCTTAGCCTTTTAGATGATCAAAAACAAAGGAGTGATCCTAGAAGGATGTGAATGTGCGTTCTGGGCGGTTGGATTCTGGAAAATAGCGATTCAAGTCAAAAATAGCGTTTCTGGTTTTTGACAGAATCAGTGTTTCTTGACCAGAAAGAAACGTCAGTAACTCACCGAATTTATATCGGATTGGAAAGCCAAAAGTTGATTTGAAATCCTTGTACCGTCAGCTTTCCAACAGTACCAAAATCGTAATCTAACTCGTTCTGTAGCAGCGTGCACCTTCCTCCAAAGTTAGCATTGTGAAACCCGAGAACAGATTTTGGTCAGATAACTAGGGCGAACTTAAAACGTAAATTCCGGATTCATCTTACATCGGAATCCAAATCGGAAAAGAGCCCCATAATCTCAGAAGAATCCTCTTTCCAAAGGTATATTACTCGTCACCTAAATCCTCACGGATCGCCGGAAAATCGCCCCGAAAGTTCACTGGTCGGAAAAATGGAGGTTCAGAAAACAGTGATTTTTCCTGATATTCAGACACGATTTTCGAGCGAATTATACATCGTATCGCGAATCCGAAAGAAGCTCCAGAAACTAGAATCCGTGATATTTCCAGAGATATAAGAATCACGATCTAATGCCGTCTGAGCCGCCGGCAATCAGCCCCGCAATGTCACTATTCGGAACCCCTTTTCTTTACTCTTCTTTTCTTTTGTTTTTTTGCAAGGCATCCATAAGAAGAGCAAATGTCCTTATATAGGCACAAAACCAACGTGATTCAGATCATTGATTGAGTAGTGGAGGTAGTGGGTTGGGTGAAGTGGTGGAGGTAGTGGGTTGGTGAAGTGGTGGAGGTAATGGGTGGGTGAAGTAGTGGGTTGGGGCCATGACAATTCTCCCCCACTTAGAAAGAATTCGTCCCCGAATTGCATGGCTAGTGCTGCCCGATCTAGGCCTGGAAGAGCTCCGGATGGTCTGCCTTCATCCGGTCTTCCAACTCCCAAGTCGTCTCTCGTATCCCATCTCTTTCCCAATAAACTTGCACTTTCCATTTGCTTTTTCACTTCGATGTCTCTTTCTTACGGTCCAAAATCCGTATGGGTATTGCTGGTATTGTCAAATTCTTTCCCAAGTCAGACGGTGGATGTGGAATAATTAATTCTGGTTTCTTAACCACCTTGCGCAATACTGAAATGTGAAACACGTCATGAAAGTCGGATAGCTCATCCGGCAAGTCTAGTCGATAGGCCACTGCTCCAATTTTTTTGGTTATAATATATGGACCAATGTACCGCGATTTGAGCTTCTTCAACTTTCTCCACTTATCAGTTCCCCTAAATGGTCTCATTTTTAAATACACTGCATCTCCAACATTGAATTCCAAGTCCTTTCTTCTTTTGTCGGCATAGCTTTTATGATGATCATGAGCTTCCTTAAGTTTATCCCGAATTAAAGCTACTTGATCCTCCGACTCCTGAACAAGTTCTAATTCCTGGTCCCGTTGCTCCCCCACTTCGGTCCAACACAGGGGTGTGCGACATGGCCGTCCATAAAGGGCCTCATAGGGTGCCATCCCAATACTCGAGTGGTAGCTATTATTATATGCAAATTCTACCAAAGGTAAATAGCGCAACCAACTCATTTCCCAATCCAGCATACACGCCCTCAGCATATCTTCCAATGTCTGAATAGTGCGTTCTGATTGCCCGTCTGTTTGAGGGTGATATGTAGTGCTCAAATGTACCTTAGTCCCCAATGCCTTCTGAAAGGCTGTCCAGAACTTAGCGGTGAATCTTGGATCTCTATCTGAAACAATGCTCATTGGATTACCATGCAACTTGACTATCTCTTTTAAATATAACTCTGCTAACACTTCCACTACGTCCGTTTTCTTAATAGCCAAGAAATGGGCGGACTTGGTAAGTCGGTCCACAATCACCCAGATGGCATCCTTTCCACCTGTTGTCTTCGGAAGTCCAGTAACGAAGTCCATAGTGATCATGTCCCACTTCCATTGAGGTAGCGGTAAGCTCTGTAGCAACCCACTTGGAAGTCCACGTTCTGCCTTAACCATCTGACATATTGAACATTGGGCCACATACTCCGCAACATCCCGTTTCATCCCATTCCAGTGGTAGTACCTTTTTAGATCCTGATACATTTTGTTGCTCCCTGGGTGTATCGAAAATCGAGACTCGTGAGCAAGTTGCAGGATCTCGTCTCTTAGATCTTTGTCTGGAGGCACACACACTCGATTTCTGTGTAAGATTGTTCCATTAGATGTCGTGCGATATCCAATCACACCAATTTCCAATGCCTTAATCAGGGAGACGTCTTCTTTCTGGGCTGCTCTAACCCTCCATAACAAATCTGCTTGATTAACTGCTTCCAATCCTACGGTATCATCTTCGACTGTTACAGCACACAGTTTTAGACTAGCCAGGATTCCCGTGAGTTCCTGAACTTCCTTGCACTCAGACACCTCGACTTTCCTTCTACTTAGAGCGTCTGCCACTAGGTTAGCCTTCCCGGGATGATAAGCAATATCCAAATCGTAATCTGCAAGTAACTCTATCCATCTTCGCTGTCTTACATTTAGGTCACTTTGGCTGAAGATGTGCTTTAAACTTTTATGATCCGTGAATACTTGAACCTTTTCTCCATACAGGTAAGCACGCCAAATTTTTAAGGCGAAGACTACTGCAGCTAGCTCCAAATCATGGGTAGGATAATTAGCTTCATGGTTACGAGACTGTCTTGATGCATAAGCAATAGCTTTTTCCTCTTGCATCAACACACATCCCAACCCTGTTCCTGATGCGTCGATATAAACGCTAAATGGTACTCCTGTCCGTGGAAGTACTAAAATCGGTGCTTGAGTCAACTGCTCTTTTAACTTTTTGAAACTTTTCTCACATTCTTTTGACCACACAAACTTTACTCCCTTTCCCGTGAGCTGAGTCATTGGTTTAGACACACTAGCAAAACCTTTTACAAACTTCCTGTAATAACCAGCCAACCCAAGAAAACTACGAACTTCAGTGGGAGTAGTGGGTGTAGGCCAATTAGTGATAGAAAAAATTTTCTGCGGATCCACTGCTACCCCTGCTTCTGAAACTATATGGCCCAAGAATTCAATCTGTCTCTTCCAGAAACTACACTTGCTCTCTTTTGCAAACAATTCCTGCTCCCGGAGCTTGGTTAACACAACTCTTAAGTGTTCCTCATGCTCCTCACGGTTACAAGAGTATATCAAAATGTCATCTATGAACACGATCACAAACTTATCTAAATACTCTCGGAATATATTATTCATCAACTTCATAAACGCTGCTGGTGCATTAGTCAATCCGAATGGCATTACTACGAACTCGTAGTGTCCATACCGAGTTCGAAAAGCTGTTTTTCTTATGTCTCCTTCAGTTATTGGAATCTGATGATATCCAGACGCGAGATCAATTTTTGAGAACCATGATGCCCCTTGTAGTTGATCTAGTAACTCGTCAATACGCGGCAACGGGTACTTGTTCTTAATAGTCACCTTGTTGAGTCCTCGATAATCAATGCAAAGTCTAAAACTGCCATCTTTTTTCTTAACAAACAGCACTGGTGCACCGCATGGTGAGCTACTAGGTCTGATAAACCCTTTATCAGTGAGATCCTCTAACTGCTTCTTTAGTTCAGCCATTTCTGCCGGTGCCAACCGATACGGTGCTCTAGAAACGGAAGCAGTCCCTGGCTCTAACTCGATAGTAAACGCATATCCTCGTGTTGGTGGCGGTCTTGTAAGCAGTTCGAATACATCTGCAAATTCTGCCACCACTGGAATTGAGTGCAACTCAACTCCTGATTCTCCTCCTTCCATTGAGATCACAGCGAGGTATGCCGCATTTCCTCGGCTTATTAACTCCTCTGCGTGAATCATAGAAATGATAGGAATTCCGCTCTGTGTCTTCACTTCTTTATAGACAAGCCTACCCTCAGGTCTTTCAAATGTCACTTTGGTCCTCGGGCAATCCAATACAGCCTTATGACGAGTCAACCAACCCATGCCCAATATTACATCGTAGCGGTGTAACTCCATCTCCACAAGAGTCGCATGTAACTCCACTCCTTCTATTATAACCGAAACATCCTTGAAGTACCGCTGTGATTTCAACTTTTCTGCTCCTGCAGTCTCAATCTGCCAAGGTCTCTCCATGACTTCCCCTTTGAAGTGCCAATACTTGGTTAATGCTGGGCTCACAAAACTATGTGAAGCCCCCGAATCAAACAAAGTGTAAGCTGAAACCTCTCCAATACAAACCGATCCTACACGATTTACTAGTCTAAGCAATTTGAATTCAACAACCAAAAGTTCAATTCTAACATCACCCAAGTATAAAACTTAAGAAATATTAACTGTGACTTACCAGCAATCGGCTCTGCACCCTCGTGATCTCCAGCAACATATGCGCGAGGCACAATAGCTGCTCTCTTTGGAGGCGGCGGCAACTGCTCTCTGGCTCGGTTTGCTGGTTCTGGCCCTCCTGTTCGTACTCTGCAGTCTCTAGCACGATGCCCATACTTACCGCAAGTATGGCAAGTTCCTCCAAAACCATTGCAATCCCGCGCACTATGTCCCATTCTTCCACACCTAAAACATGCTCCTGATTGGTACAAACAAACTCCATTGTGATTCTTGCCACACTTACCACACATTGGGACATTTGCCTGATTACCCTGATTATCATGCTGCTGTCTACCCTGATTACCATGCTGCTGTCTTGGTGGATCTGGTGGTCCTCTGGGGAGCATTCTTGACTAACTTGCTCTCAGCCTCATTTGTCTTTTCTGTCATAGAAGCTCTCTCCACAAGCTCGATGAGACTCCCATAATCACGAATCTGACAAATCTTACGGATATCCAGCCGCAAACCCATCATGAACTTCTGAATCATAGATTGCTCATCTGTTACCCCCACAGCAAACCTTCTCAGCCTTGTAAACTCCCGCTCATACTCCCTCACCGTCTTATTATCTTGGCTCAGAGTCAGAAACTCCATCTTTAGCTCATTTATGGTCTCCTGGGGAAAGTACTTCCTGGTAAACTCCTCACGAAAGGTACTCCACAGGATCACATAACCATGAGGACTTCTCTCTCTACTCCCTCCCACCAAACTTGAGCTTCATCCAGTAGAAAACTTGAAGCTATATCCACCTGGTACCCTATCGGACAACGAACCGTACCGAAGTTCCTTTCCAATTGCTTTCTCCAATTGTCTGCAGCCATCGGATCTGTGCCACCACTGAAGGATACAGTACCCAAATCCCTCATCAATTTTAGAATCCTCCAATAGTCCTGACTTATATCCTCCTGAGGGGGCGGTGGAGGAGGCGGAGGAGGTGGAGGTGGTACACCAGTCTGACCTGCCCCTTGTATCTGCGCCAATACCTCTTTGAGTGAGTCCCTCACGAGATTCCTCAGCATTTCAGGATCCACTCCATGTATTGCCGCCTGACCACTGCTGTGTGTGCTTGCTGAATCTGATGCAGTCTCAACTGAATTAGGCCCATTACGACCACGTCCTCTTCCTCTTCCTCTCCCTCTTCCAGCACGTGCTCCTCCACGAACCATTCTGTGCAGACAATCAAAATTTAGAATATTCTAAAGGAAACTCAACTTACTTGCTCAAGAGTAGTGTTGCCGGTGCTCTTTTACTTTTATAAAAACCCATCCCAAATTTCGAAAACATTTCTTTTTTTTTTTTTTTTTTTGAACAATGGTCACCTAGGACAGCCTTCCGGGTCAGAACCGGCTTGGCTAACCTAGGGCTCTGATACCAAATTGTGACACCCGCCTCGTTAACTTAGCCGAGACGGTAGTCATGAAAATAATCTATCAATTCCAATAGATACTTTTATGAAAATCCATACTTTTATTCCATAAAACACATCTTAAATCATTCCACAAAAACCATAATTCCAACTTAAAAATACTTCACGTGAAACCAATGTAGAAAATATTAAGTAAATTGTTTCAAACGAAATACAAACATAACCCCGCTAAAACCAGCACCCGGACAACAACCACCTTGAGCCGCTACTCATCATTACCTGAAAGGGGAAAAAAGAAGGGTGAGTAATTCCGGAAGAAATTACTCAGTGAGATTGTTACCCACAACCACTCTAATACTTGATGACAATAAGCATTCAAACACATTAAACCAGAAATAGAACATGTATCATTCAACCTATTACTAGTAACATAATCTTCATACCTAACATTTCTAGACCATAATCTCTTTCACTTATACATTATCATACTTAAACATTTCACCTTTCACATTCTTTACTTATTACATTCTTTACTTTCTTTCATTTTCACATACATTACTTTTCCTTCCTTTACTTAATATATTACATACGACGGCGGAGCCAACCCCTTTCTACCGTTTTGGGTTTGTCCTCCCCGTCGGCCTTTTATGGCCTTAATGGACTACAACGGGCTTACATACGCGATCGTTCGTAGTCCAACACGCAAAGTTCTGTAACGGGCTTACGTACGCGATCGTTCCCAGAACTATAATCTATTCTACAATCTCAAGCAATAATTTTAATCCTAACATTCTCTCTTATCCCAACCGTTTGCAACATCAAGAATCACTACTATCAATCAGCAAGCATCAAACATTCCTAGACTTAGCATATATAACCAACAACATCACATTCCATTCCTAGACTAACATGTAAGAACATTTACTGTTAACTAGTATTAAAGTTATCTAGCCAACACCCTCACCTTAGCCTTTTGGATGATCAAAAACAAAGGAGTGATCCTAGAAGGATGTGAATGTGCGTTCTGGGCGGTTGGATTCTGGAAAATAGCGATTCAAGTCAAAAATAGTATTTCTGGTTTTTGACAGAATCAGTGTTTCTTGACCAGAAAGAAACGTCAGTAACTCACCGAATTTATATCGGATTGGAAAGCCAAAAGTTGATCTGAAATCCTTGTACCGTCAGCTTTCCAACAGTACCAAAATCGTAATCTAACTCGTTCTGTAGCAGCGTGCACCTTCCTCCAAAGTTAGCACTGTGAAACCCGAGAACAGATTTTGGTCAGATAACTAGGGCGAACTTAAAACGTAAATTCCGGATTCATCTTACATCGGAATCCAAATCGGAAAAGAGCCCCAGAATCTTAGAAGAATCCTCTTTCCAAAGGTATATTACTCGTCACCTAAATCCTCACGGATCGCCGGAAAATCTCCCCGAAAGTTCACTGGTCGGAAAAATGGAAGTTCAGAAAACAGTGATTTTTCCTGATATTCAGACACGATTTTCGAGCGAATTATACCTCGTATCGCGAATCCGAAAGAAGCTCCAGAAAATAGAATCCGTGATCTTTCCAGAGATATAAGAATCACGATCTAATGCCTTCTGAGCCGCCGGCAATCAGCCCCGCAATGTCACTATTTGGAACCCCTTTTCTTTACTCTTCTTTTCTTTTGTTTTTTTGCAAGGCATCCATAAGAAGAGCAAATGTCCTTATATAGGCACAAAACCAACGTGATTCAGATCATTGATTGAGTAGTGGAGGTAGTGGGTTGGGTGAAATGGTGGAGGTAGTGGGTTGGTGAAGTGGTGGAGGTAATGGGTGGGTGAAGTAGTGGGTTGGGGCCATGACATCAACATCCTGCCTCTTGCCAAACTTCATGAGAGAGATAGTGGGTTTCTTGTAAACGGAGAACTCAAGATTACTGTGGAGGTAGATGTTCTTGACGTTATTGGAAAATTAGATGAAGCAGAAGAGACAAGACAACCTCTGAAAAAGAGAAAGCCAGATAATGGTGGTGTGTTGTCTAGTGATTTAGTCAACAAGACTCAACAACTGAAGGAAGTCAATGGGCTTCTAGTTCTTCCTTCACAGGTAAGAAACTTAAAATTAGTGTTTCGTTAAATAGGAACAGATTTCTTATAATTTATTCATCCTTTTTCAATTGCGGGCAGGATGAATCCGTGAAACTTATATTCGAGAAACACCCAAACATGGCATTAAACTTCCGAGCAAAGAACCAATATCTGAGGACATCGTGCATGAATGCCCTCCTCACTGCAAGACCTTTCCATTGATGATCTAGGCCAAGCAGACAATGCACTAACATACCTGAGAACTAGAAACTTGTGAAAACAAATTGATAGATTTTAGAGCAAACTTTAGTAGTAGAATAGTTTCTCTCATTTTTATTGATTATCCAATCTATACTTATAAATACGAAGTCTCAAATCCTACGTGTCGTCTCCATAATGAATTTAAGACTTGGTTTGCTTATATTATCCTTAATGATCGATATAATTACATATCCATGTCATCGCCTAATAAACAAAAAAGAGCAATTTATTTATTGGAAAGTACTCTTGTAATATACCATTAATCTGATCGGTTTATTTTTTTGTTTTATAACAAGATTTCGAATATGGACTTGGTTTTTTCATTATGTGATGTTGTTTTTTTCGTCTTCTCAATATTACAGCCCTATTATAATTTTGATGGGCCTAATAAATGTTTTTTTGGTCATAAGTGTATGTCGGTTTCCTAAAACCCTAGGTGCAACCTCCATATTTTCTTATATATAATAGATTTAGGGTTTTGTCGAAGATGTTTTTTTCCTTTCTTTCTTTACGTTGGTTTCATCTTTTTAGTTTGATACGTGTTTCTTATTGTTATTAGAGTTTTGTTTGCAGGTTTCATATTCATTATCAAGGTATGAGCTTTTAATCTTATAAAATATATTATTGTAATATATATTAACTATTCTTTCATATTTTTATGCTATACGATTTTTGATGATGTCAAAACAATTCTCATCCTTATCTATACATTCTTCGATTCTTGTACGAAAAAGGTCTCACATCTTATTCTTTCTTTTGTCTTGAACAGATTCATGTTTGTTCAACAGATTCAGCGAACTTTGTTAATGATTTTCAGGCTGAAGCAATTCTTGCATACGTAGTTATTGAAACCCTGTCTAATAGATATTCATCTTTTGTCAATATATATAAACCCTAACATAGAGGCAAAGTAAAAGTTCAATCGAATGAAACCATACGGTCAATCGTTTTGTAAATACAACATGTGAACTCTTCTTGAATACATATTAAAGTTTTAAACATAGATTTAATACGTTTTATACTCAATAGTCATCATCACAACACGTGAACTCTTCTTGGTTTTATCTTCTCATATTTCTTTTTTTCTGTTTAAGAGGATTTGAAGCTGAAGAATCAGAAATCAAATCAAGTCAATGGTCTCCGGTATTATTGATTCGTCCAATTTGGCTTATACGGTTGGAGATGCTTAAACGATGTCAGAGCTAACATGATAGCTCATTTATATAGAGTTTCTGATAGCAAAAAGAAAAATTTGATAAAACGGACTACTATAACCCATTCAAATAGTCAGAACACACGTTGCAAAAATTTGTACTAAATTACCCACAATTAACTGAGATGTTCGGCTAAAAACCAATTTGAGTTAAAATTTTGGTGAGCTAACTATGCGTTTTTATTTAAGCATTTTTAATTATGTTTGAATAAAAAAAATATGAGTAATGCGAAATTCAACTAAAGGTACTTGAGTTATGAGATGGGTGAGGAATTTCAGGTGAGAATTTGGTTTGCTTACGACAAGCTTCATCATTATATTAAAACGATTAATGGCTAGAGACGGAGATTTTGTATAAGGTATAAAGGATGTTTATGCATGTCTCTCATTTAGTTTGGGCAAATCCTAAACTACTTTTCGTATTCTTTTACAACAACAAAAACTACTTTTTTTCAAAAAAAAGAAAAACTACTATTTGTATTTGTATTATTGTCTTTCACGTGTTCTTATTGTTGAAAATATGATTGTATTGAAAATGTTAATATTTCACCTAAAAACCAAATATTAATGCCCGCGCTAAAAATAAATCGAACTAAAATTTTATACAAACTATATTTGTAGCTGAGATGAATCGAACCATAATTTGTTTAATTTGTTAGGGTTAAGGGTTCCCTTGGGTTAAGGCTCTCCACTATGCATTGTTTTAATTTTTTTAGTCAATTTGATTATGGGTTGGTGGTTTGAATAGATTTGAATTTCTATATGCTAGATCTTTGTATAGGTCATCATTGCAATGGTTGATGAAAGCTTATGCTTTGATTTTACATTTTCTTTTTGGTTTAATTAATGGTCTTCCAAGACAAGATCGAGATCGTAAGAGTAGACACTTGACCTTCTTTACCATCTTATTCTACAATTGTGAGGTGATTTTTTTTACGTGGTGGCTTGAGAGTGATTGTAGGGATTTTGGACAAAATTATATATGATTGTTATTAATATAAATTTTGTTTGGCCCATTTATTTTATTGTTATAGATTCTGTTAATTTGGCTCATTAACATTAATAAAATATTTATTTGTTTGATGATATATTCAAGTTTTATGATTATCTTGGTGAATATAGATAGTATCACATTGGGTAAACCTAACTTTTTGGGTATATATATACATTTGTTTCTCTTCCCATTGCATAAATTATTTTTGCTTTGCAATTATTATTTTTAGGTGTTATACGTTGTTTTTTTTTGTACCATGAAAATTATCTAATTGTTTTGTTGTTCTTTGTTTTCTTATTCACAGATTGCCATGTCCAATTCTTCTGTTTGGACTATCAATAACCCATAAAAAATATTAAATTGTATATGTTGGTATATTTTTGTTTGTGTTTTTTATGGAGTGATTTTAGTTTCTGTTTGATTTGCTATTTTTTCTCAAAAAGGAAACATGTTTATCTTCGATTCATATCTTGTTAGCAAAAAAAACATGATTTGATCGGTCTAATCTCCGATCAAACTTCTTTTGATCATTTGTTTGTTTTTTTGCTTGATCTTATATATTATGTTTTCATTGCTTACCGAGTGATTTTAATATTTCTTTAATTTGTATATTTTGAGAAAAGGAGGTGGCCACGAAACATGAAGTCGATGGCAGAAACTCTTATTTTTTCACTTCGCTCTCTATACTAAAGGCGGTAACTGAAAAACTTATTCGCCTTACCTACGAGATGTATCTATAAATGAAAGAATTATTTTATCCTTCCTTGGCTATTTTTGCTAGGAATTTGGGTCCGTGATTTGCAGCCGTCTAATGCGTAGCACCATTGATTATTACTTTCTGAGCTAGCTCCATGGATCACGAGTTTCAAGCTTTTGTTGAGTTCAGCAATGGTCAACACTTCAACGACAAACTGTGCACCTTCTTCCGAGACAAAAGAAGAAGTTCAATATACTCAATGACGTCAACAGAAATTTAGAAAACAGTATATTATTTGTTTTATTTAGAAATTTTAAATATATTTAGTCGAATCTTGAAGGATGCTATGTTCTTGGGTCCTCCAAATTCTGGGAAAATGACTCTCTTTCTTGCCTTATCTTTGTAGAAAAAATCGGAAGAGTGACATACAATGGTCATAGAAAGAACGAGTTCGTGCCACAAAGAACTGTTCATATTGAAGACATGCTGTCCAAGAGACTTGTGCTTATGCAGCTTGATACATTTGATTAACATTAACTCATGTTTGGTTTAATGCGATTAAATAAATGATTTCTATGCAAAATTTATTGCATGTGACCATTTAAATTATGCAGTCATTTTTTTATTGCTTGATATATTTTTTTATTAGATATTAAATGATACTTTTAATGCTATAAAAATAAAAACAAAATTAAATTTATATTGTTCTTAGACTCCGTGCTTTTTGCTAGAAAGTCTTATATTATGGAACAGAGGGAGTAATGTTTATATCATCGGAAAAAAATTATGAGTAGTTTATTTAGAGTCAAGAATTCAAAGTTTTAATTGGAACTCTTGAGTTTGTCTCAAATTAAAAGTGGTGAATTTATGGAGGTTCATTATAAAGTCATAGAAAAAAAAAAGATAGGCGCGAGCAAGATATAAATGTTGGGATAGAGTTGTATGAAAAAGAGAGGCGTGACGTAAGCATGAAAGCACACTCCAAAACTAACCGGATAATACACACTTAGACACACTAAAACTAACCCTATTTTATTATTTATGAACTGTATTGAACTATAGTTTAGTTTAGTTTGTGAGGGTTAAGACTCCCACACTTCGGATTTACTTCCTTTTAATTTGCAAAAAAATGTTCTCTTGATATATTTATTTATTTATGAAAGTTAAGACTCCAATAGTTGTTTAGTCTCATATATTTATTTGATGAATTTTGAGTTTCCTACAAATATAAATGGTATATGTATAAACTATTAAAATTTGACTTAAAACTTATTTTCTGGAAAAATTAAATATTATTTGAAATCAATTTAAAATATTAATATGCGATTAAATAAATTCAAGTGTAATCTCATCGATTAAGTTGTTTTATGAAAATATCAAATTTACGTTTTTGTATCTAAATATACATTTTGATGCTAGAGTTTAGGATTTATGTATTGTTTTCAGTAGTTACATTCATTTACGAGGGTTTAGGCACCTATGTTAGGGTTTATCACCCCTTAAATTTCCAAAACAATGATGGTGTAATGTTAATAAATAATTTTAAATGTTTGGATAAAAAAAAAGTAATGAAAAGTATAATAAATATTGATTTCTAAAATTAGATCTACGAATTAAAATTTATTAACATGGTATAAGTGGTATTATGTTCCTAATTTATAATATCATTTAGATGTTATAACAACTTAAAACGCTCACAATGACATGATTAGTTATATCAATATGATTAGTACATTAGACATGTGTCTACTTAAATTGTATGATTTTTGTTTCAATTTAGAATTAAAAAAAAATACCTATTTTAAAACCTAAAGCATATTTTGATGAATAATAAATTATTAACAAAACTTATATCCGCCCAGGGTGCGGATACCGCCCTAGTAGGCTTATTTATACATGAATATAAGTTATTGAACAAATTCTTTACATATTTGATATTTATACACAAATAACTTTCATAATCTTTGCTATTGACAATATTTTTAAAATCTTGATTGGCCATCTTAACCGTTCAATCTCGGTCAATCTCGACCTCTTGATCTCCCAATACCCCCGGCTCCCAATAAAATTTGGGCTAATGACTCCACAAGTCACATCGACTACAAGGTCCACTTGTGGTACAATTAGCAGATCTCTTGACACATCATCCCAAGCTCATGTCAAGTCTCTTGACGTAGCAGCTGCTCCTCAGCTCCACATCAGCTCATCTGCCTTTTGATCAAAAATTTACGCATTTCTCCAGCTCCACAAGTCGTTTGATGTATCAGCTCTTGTTATCCATCAAGCCTCTACAAGCTGAGCTACTCTTGATGCTTTGTCTGATTCCCAAGCCTTCACGCTTCCAATCAGATATACCTCATCCGGGGTTTTCAAATTCAGGCTATTATTAGCTTTCAACTCACAAACACCTTGCATCATGATACCTCATCCAAGTCTACACTTCTATCTTGATAAATGTATAAGTCTATCTCTGAATTGCCTCAAGATCTTCGTCTTAACTCCATCATAGCCTATGATGATTCTGGCTCATCCTCTATCTCATATACCATAGTTGTCTCAGATTTTGTGTCATTGTAGGAGTCTATGTCTAAATAAATCATAACATTATTGTTGGTTCTGCCTGTGTCAGCTGTTGTGTCCTATAGTAGCTTCTCAAATCAGTCAGCAATACATTAACAAAACTTTGATTTATTATAATTTGGTTTGCTAGTTTAGTTTGTAATTTGCTTTTGCAATATGACGATGGTATTTTATAATTGTAGATGTTTTATTACGGAAGCTCAGCGTCGACATGGCTCGGTTGACGAGAAACATTTGTGGCATATCCTTCCAAGAAAAATCAAAATCCATATCGAAAATTTAGATGGTAACCTCCCGTTCAAAATTAATTGTGAGGGTTTTAATCTTTAGTGGCTATGTTAGTTCAACTTTCAAATACCAGATGATATTCTGTTTTTCAAAACGAAAATTGTCGAATTTGACATATCTCATAAATCGAATGAATACATAAGATTTTGATTAGTTTTTTTTAATCATCTAGATTTATGAATTATTGCAAATTACGAAAACAATTACATGGACGATTATACAACAGACAATTTTAGCTTTGATATACGGAACTATTACGGACGACTCTTCTTGCACCACGCTGAAAATCTCCTGTAAATTTTGCTTCCATGATATACTCTATATTTTACCACTTTTACTAAATATTTTACTATGCTTTTTATATATATTAATAAAACTTTTCGACCAAAAAGAGATAGTTTTCTCGTATTTATAAATTTTAAGGTCTTAACACTTTTATCATCAAAAATATGTAAAATGGAACAAAAAAAGTGTTATCTATGATACAGCTAATCATTCTAGTCAAAGGAACCAAGCCAAGTCGTTTTATCTTGAAGATAATGCATATTCTCAAACTGGACAGAACATATATGCCAGAAGTTCATTGATAAACGGAGGATCAAATCAACTTATAATTGAACGAAACTTAGTATGGAGATAGTCCTTTGAGTTATATTTCCAATGGATTGGAATTTCATCAATTGGAGCTGTACTTTAAAAGATACACTAGAAACACTGAGGACATGTCAAATTTCCTTCGAAGTGAAGTGAGTGCACAAGGAAGCCAAGCACTGGGCCGGCCATGGGCCGATGATCCAGACCTTTGCCGACCTTCTAGAAGTTCCATAGAAGCCTCAAATACCGGTCACGCAACCCGACCGGTATTGTGACCGGTATTGCCTCAGTTTCGACCAAAAAGATGTTTTTGCCCGAAGAAGACCTAGCCGACTTAAGTCTCCTTAAACCCCTATATATACTTGCTTTTAGCTTCTCTAGGAAACTAAGCAGTCAGCCATAACAGTCTAAATCAATACCTAAACATGTATTTCGTTTTTCTCTTCTTCTTAATGCATATTTGATTCTAAAAGCCTTTAAGGATAGATTGACTTTGCCCTATTGCGAATAGATGAGATCTAACTCCTTACGCTTTGTAGATCAACGATTTATATTTATGTTTATGTGCTTTACTCTTGCTGCTACGTATTGCAAAACATGTTAGAGTACTAGCTTTGATTTGATTTCTATGCACTTTCTTAATTCTATGTCTTTACATACCTAATCGTTTAGAGTTTTATTCTAGAATTGATTCTTCATATTTATTTGCTCTCAAAGCACGAACTGGCTTAGCTACCCATGGGTTGATATTAGGTTGATATACTCTCCAAAAGCTTGTTATATCTCCGGACCTAGTATTCGATGAGCTAGGCATCTTAACAATTCGATAGGTTAGTTAAGAAGTCTAGTGAACAATCAATATTGATCATAAATCATGTTTTCACCGTTGAATCTATTAGGGTAAAAAACGTAGAAGGTTAGTTACGTCACGACAGTGGGATGACCTAAATCGATTTCTTATGTTTGCATATGTTTTGTGAATTGCTTGATTTCTTATCTTAATTGATCTATCTATCCCTTTACTTTATTGCTTGTTATTTGTTTCCATAAAAACCACAAAAACTAAATAATATGTTCACTTAGCTTAATTAAAATCATATAGGTTTGTAGTGCATTCATCACTTAGTCCTCAGTGGATCGACCCCTAAGTACTACAATTGTCTTTACTGTGCACTTGCAGTTTCCTAGGGTTATAAATTTAAAGCTTGCATATGCATCTTAAACCCTGCACACATCAAGTTTTTGGCACCGTTGCCGGAGACTTTTGTTTGATTGCCTACAAATTTTTTGGTGAAAATTAAGTCTAAGTTTGTTTTTCTTTTTTTGATTTTTGCTTAATTTTTCCTTTTTGTTTTTGTTTTTGGTTTTATATTTGTGTGTTTCAAAGATTCATCAATGGAGCATCACAATCCTAGAAGAATGGCGAGTCCTTACCCTCGTGAAGAAATTAGGGATTACGTCCCCATGCCTCATGAATTCCATCAACCGCCACTTTCTCACAACAATCGATACAATCCAACCTTGTATCAACCTTGGGAAGCTTATGGAGGAGAAAGTCGCCCTCATCCTCATCACATCCATCCGCCACCATCACCACAGTCCCACCGCCTTCCCCATTCAAACCGCCGAGAAGAAGAAGGAGAAACCTTGATGCATCGACTCATGGAGGACACTAAAAAGGCCATTCATGATGTCGACGCCAAGATTGAAACCATAAACTCATCTCTTAAGGAGAGGTTTGATAACCTTGTCTCTCAATTTGAAAAAATTGAGACACGCCTAGTGTAATGACCCTGTCAAGAGATCAAAACAGTTACGAGAGATGATCGAGTCAAGACCTAGTTGATGGAAGAAAAATTGTCAAGCATGACGGAATTTTAAGCACAAGGTGGCCCGAATCACGACGTGACGAGAAGGATGAGCTGGCAAGGTGCTTTCAAACTTGATATTTTACAAAATATAAAAGTTTGCGGTTGCACGACACATCTGCTCGGGATTGACGTGCTTGGAATCCGCAAGCACGACAAATCAGAAGCATGAAAAATCCCGTAAACACGAGGTGTCGCGATCTTGTGTGACGAGTCATCGGAAGCACGATAAATCCACAAGCACGACAAATCCGCAAGCACGACAAATCCGCAAACATGACAAATCTCGTAAGCATGAGGTGTCGCGATCTTGTGTGACGAGTCATCAGAAGCACGAAAAATCCACAAGCACAACAAATCCGCAAGCACGAGGTATCGCGACCGTGTGCAACGACTCATCGGGAAGCATGACACACACTTCTGACCGTCCTACTATGCCTACCTGCTTGCTTAACCCTATAAATAGGACCAAGTAGCTCTCATTTCTTACATAGAAACATTCCAAATCTCTGACCAAAATAGTTTGTGATCGTGATCCAATCCGCAGTCTGTTGTCGGGAACCATCCAGTAGTGCCGTGAAGTTTTTAGGGTAAGGCGTTCCAATCCTAACTTTTCTATCTGACTTAGTTTCGTCTTGTGATATTGAATCCAACCTTTTGTGGTTTTGATGGTTGGAATGATCGAGATTCAAGCCAAAATTCTGTCTGTTTTAAGGAAAAGGAAGATTTGTTAGATCGTGGAGTAGTCGAGGAACCTAGATCCGTTCTAAGCTTAAATTCGAGTCTAAGTCCTAACCGTTTGAATAAGGTGAGTCTTAATGATGTTTGTCGTGTGCTAGATGAGTAGGGCACACGTTGCTTGTTTATTCTTATGCTTTATAGTCGTAGAAGTTCTTGCTAGAATTTTTGGAATTTGGGTAAGTATCTTTGATTGTTTGTGCATGATATTTGATTGCGTGCTGCATGAGTTATGGGATGATTGTGTTTGTACTTGCCGCTAACCTTTGTGGATGCAGGATTTCAAAAGAAGCTGATTCGCGTGTGATCTGTGTAGATACATGCGGGTCAAAGGTAAATTTTATGTTGTGTGTAAGGTTAGGCATTACAAGTGATCAAGAGGATCATGTAACGTTCTAACAATTGTAGAGGGCGGTTGACACTTCCAGATATCGCTAGTCATGGAGGAACGCGATTGCAGCCTAGGACCATGACTACCGATTGGAATACCCAGAGGAACGGGATTGCAGCCTAGGACCGGTGTATTACATGTCGGATCACTGGTCTTTTAGCCTTTGTGGTTAGGGCCGTATGAGGTAAAAGGGACAATGGAAGGAAGTTGTCAATTCGCGGTTTAGGGTTTGGTTACATGAGGAAGGACTTCATTGTGGAATGTCCTTGGTTATGTTATGTGTGATTTATCTATCCCGCATGTGCATTCTGTGATTGTTGTGTGATTGCTTGTTGATTGTTATTTTGGGTTTGGGTTGGAAAATATATTATTATTGCTTGTTAGGGGAGCCTAGTCTCACTGAGCAATTAGTGCTCACGACTCTATTTGTTTTACAGGTAACCAATAGTGGGATGTTAGCCTGGGTTGGAGGAGCTTAGGAAGGTTGGTGTAGATTGCTTGCTTTTTGTAAAACAAGTATGTGTTTAATATGTAGTAGTTTACTTTGAGCACCTAGGCTCGTGGCCACAACATGTATAAATGATTTAGTAACTTATTGTAAACCATATGTATCAGTATGTATAAAAGGAAGTTTGTTTAAACTTGAGTTGCATATGATACTAGTCCTAGTCCAGGACGAACCAACTATCGCTCATAACTCGGGTTGAAAAGCCTTGGGTTATGTTCGATAGGAAAATATGTGCTTGGACGTTTACTCTAGGGTTCTTGATTGTGTTTCTAGAACCTCAAAACGAACGGCTTAGTGCTTATATGTAGCATCTTTGGTCTGGTTCTGGGTCTACGGTTGGTTGCGCATGTTCTTGTTTCATTGTTGCGCGGCCAATCGGGTCAACGTTGACCTAATCCGGGTCAGGGGTGTTACACCTAGTTCGATTGGATGAGACAACCGAGATTCATACTAGACATCTACATGAAGATAAAGACGATATCGTCGATATCAAGTATAAGATTGATCAAACTATGACCGATTGGAAGAAAAGGTAAAGGACACTGAGGAAGATGTAGGAAGACTAAACACTCAACTCAACTCGGTAGCCATCAAGGCCTACCAAGCTGCTCAAGCCGTGGGAAAAGCCAAGACCAACCGAGGCGAGCTCACCTCAAAAGTAGAAGAATTGGAGAACGATAATAGGCTAACGGTACAAACTCTTAATGCCGTTCCTTATGACCTTGAACACCATAACTCAGAGCTCATTGGCATGACAACGAAGCTACAAGAAGAAGCAATCGATACCTTCAACTGCGTGCAGCATCTAGATGATCGTTTGAAGAAAATCGAGGAAAAGGTGTAAATTTGCCTTCGATTGGAAACAGTAGAAGAAGAATCTACACCTATAGCTAATTGCTGCACCCTTACTACCCATAAGGAGGAGGAGTCCACCTCTACTCAAGACGAAGAAGAAGTCTCAAGACCATTGAAGAAGGCGAATATAAGCCAAGGAAAACTTACAGCGAGAATTTCGGTAAAACCACCCCCTAAAGGATTCAAGTTTGCCGAAAGGTCCACCAAGAGGACATGTTTTATAAGTGATGAGTTAGTAGAAGTATTCAATTCACTTGTGAAAGAACTCCCTCAAGAGTTATCCTTTGAAGAAGCATGGCGAGAAAGAACATCTTTGAGAAAATGTTTCTCACAAAGCAAAGAAGAAGATTTCATGATTGAGGAGCTATTTGATCAAGTTAGGAATCCTCACAAGTACTTTAAGATCCTTTGCAAGACCCTCGATCCATGTCTTTTTACCATCTCTTGCTCTATTCGTTGTTTCAAATTCGACGATGCATTTTATGATTCGGGAGCTGGAATCAACGTTCTTTCGGAATCTCTTGTGAGAATGATGAAGATCACCAACCTTCGGCCATCACGGATACACATTGCACTCGCCAATGGTGCATCTAAACATTCATTAGGCGAAATCCACAATTGCCCTTTGAACATTGGAGATTGCATTATTCCGGTAGACTTTGAAGTGGCAAGTATGAACAATTGTTCAACACCTTTCATCCTTGGAAGACCATTATTGGCAACTGCTGGAGCTATCATGGAATATCCTCTACAACGGATATCCTTCACTAACATAGACACTGGTGTCTATCACTATGCCACACCACCGGGTTTTCGAGCAAAACAAACTCGATACATTCCTTTGGAGAAAAGAGAAGTGTCGATCAATGAGCCAAACCAAATCGATGAAGATGGAGAACACGACTTAAGGAGACCTCATTCACATGCTAAAGGCAACCTCAAGCCTTTAGAAGACCTTCCACAATCCTAAAAACCCCCCAAGGAGTCGAGCTATAATACTTAAAACAAACGCTTTATGGGAGGCAACCCATATTTATGCTTTTGATTTTATTTATCTACTTATTCTAAGTTTTTGGATTTGATTTTAATTTTCTAAACATTGTCATTCATTATTTTATATATCTATGAATTTTTCAGGTTTTTATAAAAATTTATAAAAATACAAACAAATGTGTTTTTAAGAAGAACGATGAAAAAGAGATAGAACAAGACTTGTTCAGTTCATGGAATGAACGGAGTAACATATCAGTACGGACGTTTTTGAAATTTGGTAAGCACGAAGAAGACAGTCTCATGAAACAATAGGAAAAAGCAGAACATGATTTGCTATTACGGTTTGCAAGTTATGACCGATTGAACAAGACCGTCAAGGAAGGTTACGAAGCCGCAACTTCAAGCTTTTTCACAGTACAAGCCACGATGAACCAGGCTACAATATTCATACCATTGGAAAGATCTCGTTCTCAAGAATCCATAGAATCTTTTGGATCTCAAATGCGATGTGTATAGACGAAGAAAAAACTCAATGAAAATCGCATGGACCGCCCGATACCGGTCGAACACGTCGCGGTCCATGCGATTTTGATTGAGCTTTTTCTTCGTCTATACACATCGGATTTGAGATCCGAAAGATGCTACGGATTCTTGAGAACGAGATCTTTCTAATGGTTTGAATATTGTAGCCCGGTTAATCGTGGCTTGAATTGTGAAAAAGCTTGAAGTTGCGGCTTCGTAACCTTCCTTGACGGTCTTGTTCAATCGGTCATAACTTGCTAACCGTAACAGCAAATCATGTTCTGCTTTTTCCTATTGCTTCATAAGGCTGTCTTCTTCGTGCTTACCAAATTTCAAAAACGTCCGTGCTGATATGGTACTCCGTTCATTCCATGAACTGAACAAGTCATGTTTTATCTCCTTTTCATCGTTCTTCTTAAAAACACATTTGTTTGTATTTTTATAAATTTTTGTAAAAACCTGAAAAAATCATAGATATATAAAATAATGAATGACAATTTTTAGAAAATAAAAATCAAATCCAAAAACTTATCGAATAAGTAGATAAATAAAATCAAAAGCATAAATATGGGTTGCCTCCCATAAAGCGCTTGTTTTAAGTCTTATAGCTCAACTCCTTGGGGTTTTTAGGATTGTGGAAGGTCTTCTAAAGGCTTGAGGTTGCCTTTAGCATGTGAATGAGGTCTCCTTAAATCGTGTTCTCCATCTTCATCGATTTGGTTTGGCTCATTCATCGACACTTCTCTTTTCTCCAAAGGAATGTATCAAGTTTGTTTTGCTCGAAAACCCGGCGGTGCGGCATAGTGATAGACACGAGTGTCTATGTTAGTGAAGGATATCCATTGTAGAGGATAGTCTACGATAGCTCCAGCAGTTGCCAAGAACGGTTTTCCAAGGATGAAAGGTGTTGAACAATTGTTCATACTTTCCACTTCAAAGTCTACCGGAATAATGCAATCTCCAATGTTCAAAGGGCAATTGTGGATTTCGCCTAATGAAAGTGTAGATGCACCAGTGGCGAGTGCAATGTGTATCTGTGATGGCCGAAGGTTGGTGATCTTCATCAGTCTCACAAGAGATTCCGAAAGAACGTTGATTCCAGCTCCCGAATCACAAAGTGCATCATCGAATTTGAAACCACGAATAGAGCAAGAGATGGTGAAAGGACCTGGATCGAGGGTCTTGCAAAGGATCTTAATGTACTTGTAGGATTCCTGGCTCGATCAAATAGCTCCTCAATCATGAAATCTTCTTCTTTGCTTTGTGAGAAACACTTTCTCAAAAATGGTCTTTCTTCGTCTTGAGTAAAGGTGGACTCGTCCTCTTTAAAGGTAGTAAGGGTGCAGCAATTAGCTTTAGGTGTAGATTCTTCTTCTATTGTTTCCAATCGAAGGCAAATTTGCACCGTTTCTTTGATTTTCTTCAAACAATCATCTAGTTGCTTCACACGGTTTTTATTACCGATTGCTTCTCTTTTGAGTGAGGTTGTCTTCCCAATAAGATCATTGAAACGTCCCGCCAAGGAGAATTCAACATCCTTGATTGCTTGTGTATGTTGCTTTTGTCCTTCCGTAAGAACAAGTATCATTGAGAATGCATGTTGCTTTTGTCCTTCCGTAAGAACAAGTATCGTTGAGAATGCTTCTTGATGAGTAACTTTGGTCTCCTCCAATGCTTTCTCGGCTTTGTGAGCTTTGATAGCAGTGATGTTGAGGCATGTAGTGATCTCTTCTAAGTTCCCATTAGAGCTGGTGGTTTCCGTTTCAAAGTTCTCCCAAAGATTATCAAGGCTACGCTTGAAACCATGGAGTTTTCGCGCATTGTCTTGAAGATCTTCGGAATGTTTCTTTTGGATTTCTTCTAGGTGGACCAAGCGTTTAGTATTCTCTTGGATTTGGGCAGCAAGGTTGTCTATCTTCTCATCAAAAGTTGAGATTAAGGTGTCCAACTTGGTGTCAACTTCACAAAAGATTTGTTTGGTATCTTCCATGTGACGATGCAACAAGGCTTCTCCTTTATCTTCTCGGTGGTTTGAGTGGGGACGGTGGTGGGATTGTGGGGAAGGTGGCAGACAGATGTGATGAGGATTAGGACGACTTTCTCCTCCATAAGCTTCCCAAGGTTGATACAAGGTTGGATTGTATCGATTGTTGTGAGAAAGTGGCGGTTGATGGAATTCATGAGGCATGGGGATGTAATCTCCAATTTCTTCACGAGGTAAGGACTCGCCATTCTTCTTGGATTGTGATGCTCCATTGATAAATCTCTGAAACACACAAATATAAAACCAAAAACAAAAAAAAAAAGGAAAAATTAAGGAAAAATCATAAAGGGAAAAACAAACTTAGACTTAATTTTCACCAAAAAATTTGTAGGCAATCAAACAAAAGTCCCCGGTAACGGCGCCAAAAACTTGATGTGTGCAGGGTTTAAGATGCATATGCAAGTTTTAAATTTATAACCCTATGAAACTGCAAGTGCACAGTAAAGACAATTGTAGTACTTAGGGGTCGATCCACTGAGGACTAAGTGATGAATGCACTAAAAACCTATATGATTCCAATTAAGCTAAGTGAACATATTATTTGGTTTTTTTGGGGTTTTTATGGAAACAAATAACAAGTAATAAAATAAAGGGATAGATAGATCAATTAAGATAAGAAATCAAGCAATTCACAGAACATATGCAAACATAAGAAATCGATTTAGGATTTTAATACTAGTTGTTCTAGAACTCATATCACTAATGTAAGGTCATCCCACTGTCGTGACGTAACTAACCTTCTACGTTTTCTACCCTAATAGACTCAACTATCGCAGGTTATTATAAGGTAAAAACATGCTTTATGATCAAGATTGATTGTTCACTAGACTCCTTAACTAACCTACCGAATTGTTAAGATGCCTTGCTCATCGAATACTAGGTCTGGAGATATAACAAGCTTTTGGAGAGTATATCAACCTAATATCAATCCATGGGTAGCTAAGCCAGTTCGTGCTTTGAGAGCAAATAAATATGAAGAATCAATTCTAGAATAAAACTCTAAACGATTAGGTATGTAAAGACATAGACTTAAGAAAGTGCATAGAAATCAAATCAAAGCTAGTACTCTAACATGTTTTGCAATACGTAGCAGCAAGAGTAAAGCACATAAACATAAATATAAATCATTGATCTACAAAGCGTAAGGAGTTAGATCTCATCTATTCGCAATAGGGCAAAGTCAATCTATCCTTAAAAGCTTTTAGAATCAAAATATGCATTAAGAAGAAGAGAAAAAAATGAAATACATGTTTAGGTATTGATTTAGGCTATTATGGCCGGCTGCTTAAGTTCCTAGAGAGGCTAAAAGCAAGTATATATAGGGGTTTAAGGAGGCTTAAGTCGGCTAGGTCTTCTTCGGGTAAAAACATCTTTCTGGTCGAAACTGAGGCAATACCGGTCACAATACCAGTCGGGTTGCGTGACCGGTATTTGAGGCTTCTATGGAACTTCTAGAAGGTCGACAAAGGTCTGGATCATCGGCCCATGGGCGGCCCGGTGCTTGGCTTCCTTGTGCACTCACTTCACTTCGAAGGCAGTTTGACATGTCCTCAGTGTTTCTAGTGTATCTTCTAAATTACAGCTCCAATTGATGAAATTCCAACTTCATTAGAAAGCTAACTCAAACGGCTATCGTCATACCAAGTTTCGTTCAATTTCAAGTTGATTTTATTCTCTGTTCATCAGTGAATTTCTGGCGTATACGTTCTGTCCAGTTTGAGAATATGCATTATCTTCAAGATAAAACGACTTGGCTTGGTTCCTTTGACTTGAATGAGTAGTTGCATCATAGATAACACTCTTTTTGCTCCATTTTACATCCTTTTGATGATAAAACCTGTTAAGACCTTAAAATCTACAAATACGAGAAAAATACCTCTTTTGGTCGAAAAGCTTTATTAATATATGTAAAAACCATAGTAAAATAGATAGTAAAAGTGGTAAAATATGGAGTATATCATCCACCAAAGAGGATGATTTGTCGGAAATCGGTTGAAATCAGTGGATATTCAGTTTCAACCAATTTTCGACGAATCGTCTTGTCGGTTGGAAATTCACCTATCCCAAAATCAATGAATATTTTTTACATGGTTTTTTGGCGGAATAGTTATGATGGATTCTATTGATGGATTTATATTGTCAGTAATCCGTGAAAAATTTTCCATATATCTCTAAAATATTTTTGATTTCTTACGACTTAAAATCGACGAACTGATATGTCGAAAATCCGTCCAAAATAACTGTTTATGCCGGATTTACTATTGTTTTGGCCATCTGAAATTGATTTTTTCTTGTAATTAATTGTACATGGAGTTTGTGAACCATTGTGGAAAACCAATAACGTTAACCCCATTCAATCCAAAACGGTTTTACCAATCAGAATGAACAAGTGTCAGTTCTTGTTATGTAATATTTGGTTATGAACTATACTCCATAATTGCTCACTAAAAAAAAAAATACTCCATAATTTGATTGTAAATTTACTTCTATATGAATAAACAATATACTTCTATGTAAATTTACTTCTATATGAATAAACAATTTACTTCTATATAAATTTACTTCTATATGAATAGCCAATACTTATATAAGTATTGATGGTAAACAATACTTCTATATAAAGTTACTCCATCATTTGATGATAAATTTCTTTCCATTAATGTATTGTCATTTTTGATAATCCTGAAAAGGTATAATATATACTATATATGATTTAGGTACTATCTCCTCAAACAACCAAATCTTGTATTTATCACACCAAAAAAATAAAACAATGATATTTTATTATATATATAAACAATACTCCATTCAGAAAAAGAACACACAGAACCAAAAAGAAAAAACAGGAAAAGAATCATGACAAGAGAGAAATTGAAACTGGTTTTCATAGAAAGTGAGTCATCGAGGAAATCAACATTCAAGAAAAGAAAAAGAGGGATCTTGAAGAAAGCTAAGGAGCTTGCAATTCTCTGTGATGTCCCTATTTGCCTACGCATCGACAGTCCATACGACCCGACCCCGGAGGTGTGGCCATCGAGGGAGGATATGACCAAGATTGTGTCTGACTGGAAGATGTTGTCGGTGATGGACAGGACCAAGAAGATGGTGAACCTAGAGACCTTCCTCAAGCAGAGAATCGCCAAAGAATTTGAGAGTTGGAAGAAGATGAGGAAAGAGAACAGAGAGAGAGAGATGAAGGAAGTTATGTTTGATTGTATTAAAGGCAAAACTTCGGTTTCTCATATTGAGAAAACTGATCTTCCAGATTTGGCTTGTGTAATTGATCACTATCTCAAGGATGTTAATCATAGGATCGAGGTCCTTAGGAAGAACGGTGAATCGTCTTCTTCCTTCGCTAGTGTGGCCACTACTACAACATCTAATGTCATGCATATGGTTGAGATGGCTTCTTCTTCGGTTGGATTTCACAATAAGATTCGTGAACAAATTGAAAAACGTTTGCATATGGAAAAGAACATTAAGGATTTGGATCTGAATCAAAAGCAGTGGTAAGCAGATGGGTTGATATGTGGAGAACATGTGAACATCATGAGCAAATCTTTAATCATATGTTAATCTTCCATCATTTAAACTATCAATAAGATATATTTGATTTCTGTTTGTTTTAGTTGCATGTTTTCATCAGTTTTGGCATGCAGTTGTTATCTTTAATGAAATATCATTTTCTTCGGTTCATGTTTTCTCTTATTTAGTGCTTCTATTGGTGATGTCATTTTGTCATCGATACTTCAATCTCATATCATTTGTTTCCTTCACTAAAAAATATACTTTAAATATCAAATTAAAGTATATGAACATCCTCATTGGTAGTCTTTCACTACGAATTCCCAAAATTTATATAAATATTGGAAGCCTATCTCAAATAGTATAGAAACTGTAAAGGAATGTCTTGATTATTAGGTAGAATCATTTACAATATATAGAGTGAATACAATAGGGTTTTAGCTAATAATAATTACATTAATACCCTAACTATATACATATCTTTACACCCTCCCTCAAGATGGAGGCAGTTCGTTGACTCCAATCTTGGAATTCAGATCTTCGAAACGTGGTTTTGGGAGTGGCTTAGTGAGTGTATCAGCCAGCTGATCCTTTGTTGAGACATGTGACACTCGAAGAGCCCCAGATTGTATGTTCTCTAGGACGAAATGATAGTCTAGGGCAATATGTTTCATCCGGGAATGAAAAACAGGATTTGCGCACAAATACGTCGCTCCCACATTATCACAATATATCACGGGAGCAGTAGGTAAGGAAATACCAAGTTCTGAAAGCAGTGAACAGATCCATCGAAGTTCCGAAGCCGTGTTTGCAACCGCTCGATACTCTGCTTCGGTTGATGATCTCGCTACACTTCTCTGTTTCTTGGAAGACCACGATATAGGACTGCCACCAAAGTAGATGAGATAAGCATTGGTGGAGATATAATCATCAGCATCACCTGCCCAATCAGCATCGGAGAATGCGTGAATAGTGAGTGGTGTGTCTGTACGAAGGAAAATGCCATGAGTTGGAGTGCCCGCGAGATACCACAACACCCGTTTGACTGCTTGCCAATGTAAGTCTGTTGGGCGGTGCATGAATTGTGATAAACGGTTGACAGCAAATGCGATGTCTGGGCGCGTTAAGGAGAGATATTGAAGACTGCCAAGAGCTGCACGGTACTCGTTTGCATCCGGTAGAGCCGTACCCGAGAGAAGAGAGAGCTTTGGTGTCGGAGACATGGGGGTAGCAACTGGTTTTGCATCAAGCATATGTGTCTTTGTCAAGAGATCAGTAATGTACTTCCTCTGCATTAAGTGAAGACCTTTAGATGTTCGCGTTGCTTCAATCCCAGAAAATAGCTTAGTGGTCCTAGATCCTTTAGGGAGAACCGATCTGCAAGAGACTTATTGAAGGCGCGTACTAGGTGATCGTCACCGGCTATCAGTATATCATCAACATAGACAAGAACATAGATGAATTCATGACTACGTCTGTATATGAACAGTGATGTGTCGGCAAGAGAGTTCCGAAAACCCGTATCCAAGAGATAAGTGCGTAGCTCATTATACCACGTGCGGGGTGCTTGTTTCAGGCCATACAAAGCTTTGTTCAGTTTGCAGACATAGTGAGGATGATCTTGATCAACAAAACTAGGTGGTTGGGAGACATAAACCTCCTCCTTCAGCTTGCCCTGAAGGAAGGCATTGTTGATATCTAGTTGATGAATGATCCAATTCTTTTTCACGGCGATTTCAAGAACGGTGCGTATTGTCGTGGATTTGATAACGGGACTGAAAGTTTCTGAATAGTCGACGCCATATTGCTGGTTGAATCCCCGAGCCACCAACCTAGCTTTGTAGCGTTCAAAAGATCCATCAGAACGATATTTAAGTGTAAAAATCCACTTACAGGAGATGACATTGCGAGCAGCAGTTGGTGGAGTTAAGTCCCATGAGCGCTCACGAAGTTGGGAATTCATTTCTTCACACATGGCTTGTCGCCAATTTGGATCTTTTAGTGCTTGAGCAACCGTCTTCGGAATCGTTGGAGAAGACAAAGTTGTTTCGGCCATGAGGTTTAATCGGGTTTGTGGTTTTTTTATTTTTGGCTCGGGTTTTCATGGGGTGGTTGTTTTTAGGTGGTGAAGGTAGTTGAATTTCTGGGAAGGTGGAGTGGTTTGGTGAATTTGGAGGCGGAGTAGAGGTGGAGGATAGGGTCGGTTGTGTCGCAGGTTGTGGTGAAGGAGACACTGTTTGGGTTATTGGGCTTTTGTTGATTGGGCTTGAGTTAGGTGTTTGTGCGTTTGGGCTATTAATATGTGGGCTTGGGTGAATTGGGCTTGATTGTGTTTGGGCTACAGAGGAGCTTTCTTCTTCTTCTTCGACAGAGTGAGACCGTGAACAATTTGATGGAGACTGTGAAGCTTGAGGCGATGACGGCGGAGCAGTTGGCGATGGCGGAGGAGGTGGCGATGGCGGAGCAGTTGGTGATGGCGGAGCAGAGGATGACGGGTGAGGATCTTCGGAGCATGGGGGCGACGGGGAATGAGCTAGTGGCAGAGTGGTGGTGACAACCGGCAGTGATGGCGAGGAATTGGGCATATCAACAATCTGAGTCTCTCTCTCTTCGTAATGCATTTCTGCTTGAGCAGCAGCAGAAGGAAAATTTGATTCCACAAATTGCACATGCCTGGAGGTGTAGATTCTTCCCAATTCCACGTCCAAGCAGAGATACGCACTTTGAGTCAAAGAATATCCAAGGAAGACACATTGGGTGGAGCGTGCTTCTAGCTTGTTCTTTGCATACGGACGAATCCATGGGTAACACAGACATCTAAAGACTTTTAGTTTGAGATAATTCGGTGGTTGCGTGAACAATTTGGCATAAGGAGATACACCATTTAACACCTCCGTTGGCAGTCGATTGATGAGATACACAGCCGTTGAGAAAGCGTAAGTCCAGTACGTCTTCGGGATAGACGCATGAGTGAGCAAGGTCAGACCGGTATCAACGATATGACGATGCTTCCTCTCGGAGATTCCATTGTGTTCTGGCGTGTGTGATGGAGTGGTAAGGTGAGTGATTCCTTGATCGGATAAGAATTGCCGGAGGGCAACAAACTCTCCACCATTGTCTGTGTACAAGGTACGGATCTTGGTTTGAAACCGATTTTCGACCAATGCCTTAAACGCCACAACCACTTCTTTGACTTGAGATTTTCGTTTTAGCGGGTATAGCCACGTGTATCTTGTGAAGTGATCGACCAGGACGAGGTAGTATTTGAAGCCATCAATAGAGACCAATGGTGACATCCAAACATCACTATAAAGATATTCCAGTGGAGATTGAGAAGAAATTGTGTTTGAGTGAAAAGGCAATTTGTGACTTTTATTAATCGAACAATCCGAACAGGGTAACTGTTTGGGAAGAGTGTTTGAGACTGGTAATGAAAACTGAGAGACAACAGATTGAAGAATGGGTAACGAAGGATGCCCAAGACGAGAGTGCCATGAATAATGATCCGTTTTTGGTGAAGAAGATGCAGAGAACGATGCGATGCGGTTGATATCAACGGGCCACTCATATAGCTCATTCCTAGTTCTGCCTTGGAGTAACCGGGCCCCCGTGCTGAGATCCTTCACCTGAAAGTGTGCAGGAAAGAATTCCACAGAAACTTGATTAGCATTGCACATCCGATATACCGAAATAAGATTCTTTTTCACATCAGGCACATATAAGATATCATTAAGGGCAAGAGATCGAGATGTTGTTGGGAGTAAAGAAGAACCCGTATGAGAGATTTGCAAAGTCGAACCGTCTGCAATCTGAACTTCTTCACCACCATTGTAAGGTTGATGGAGGGAGAGATTAGATAGATCGGTTGTCAGGTGATGCGTAGCACCACTGTCGAGGATCCAGTTTGTTGCGTTGTAGGGCGGTATCCCAGCTGTATTGGCTCGAGGCTGCCATGGTGTATTGGTGTGAGAGACTTGCGATGAACCACTAGAAGACAATTGGGGACATCGGCATGCACTGTGGCCGTGTATGCCACACAATTGACACTTCCCTTGGTAACCACGGCCAGCAGATTGAGTGTGTTGCTGCTTCGGGTTGAAGTGTTGGTTTTGGTGCCACGTTTGGTTGGGGCGAGTAGCAGAGCGTGGCTGGTTTCGCATGTTGTGGCTAGACTCGCGAGAATACGTCGCGGCATTAGCAGTAACCGGAACCGATGAGGAGACCGTCGCGATGGCTTGCAGTTTGAGTTCATGATTTATGAGCTTTTCATGAATCTCGGTAAGAGATGGTGGTGTATCGCGAGCCTCGATCTGATCAGTGATGGACTTGTAGTCGTCAGAGAGTCCAGCAAGGATGTAATCAATCTGATCTTCATGGTCAATGGCTTTACCAAGTAAAGCGAGTCGATCAAATCGTGTAGTGAAGCCTTGAACATACTCATCAATGGATTTTGTGCCTTTGGTCCATTGATCGAGTTGTTGTTTCAATTGCCTGACATGTCCTCTACTTGGTTTTGCATAGGTAGAGGAGAGTTTGCTCCAGATCTGAGCCGAAGTGGTGGTGATGGAGAGGATTGGCTGCACGTTGATGGAGATAGCACCGAGGAGAGCGCTATAGATCTGCTTGTCTTGTCGCTTCCACAAGACAAATGATGGATTTTTAGATGTGACACCATTGATAGTAACAGTGGACTCTGGTGCAATGATAGTGCCATCGAGATAGCCGGCCAAGAAATTTTATCAACTATTTGAGATACCCACCCAAAATGGTGAAAACTCAGGGTGGTCCGGAATTGGATAAAACAGAGTTGATTTTAGGTTGATGGTCTATTAGAAACTAGAATTAAGGAGAATAAGCAAAGAGGATCGCAGAATCAGTTTTCAAGGGCTAGTCTTTGTTATATAATTATGAGTACAATAGTCTTGGTAAGATTTGGGTGGTATAGAGTCCTTAGGTGCAAATAAATCTTTTTTTAAAGCGGAGAGATTATTTCTTGCTCGGTGTTGCTTACGGACTGAATGAGGAATTATTTTGCTCGTTTATATATGCTTTGAATCATGTGGAGGAGCGAAAGGAGTTACGGGAAGATTAAAAAAAATCATCAAGATTCTATTGTTTAGAGATAAAAGGTGGCTGACTTTTGTTGAGTTTAATGAAATTCTTGCAGCTGATGAACATATGGGATTCTTGAACTCTCCGATAATCTCATTGGATATGAGAGATTTTCAAGATGTCGTTAGCTGATATGGTGTCTCATGGTCCGCACTTTATGTGGTGTAACAAAAGATAAGAAGCGGGATTGATTTTTATACAGGTTGATCGGGTCTTAATGAGTGACGCTTAGTATAATCTATACCTGCATGCATACTTGGTGTTTCAAGCAGGAGGCTGTTCCGACCATTCGAGATGCAAAATTCAGGTTGCAAGTGAATCTTTAAGGCCTTGAAAACCTTTTAAATTATTAATGCAATTACAGGATCCTTTGGTTTTCTTCCAACAGTGGCAGCTCATTGGAATAATACAGAGGTTTTATTTAATTCTACCTCCATTATATGTTTTCTATCTGAAAAGCTCAAGGCGTTTAAACTTAAGCTAAAAAGGGTAGGAAAAGATTACCTTGGGGACTTGCTAAACAGAAGGAAGATGGCATATGAAGATCTTTGCACTAAACAACACAACGCAATGATGAATCCGAGCCATATTGACCTAGAAAAAAAAACTTGTGCTTATGCCAAATGGAATCATCTAGCAGATCTTGAGGAACGTTTCCTGCGCCAAAAATCAAAGCTATACTGATTGAAAGTTGGGGATGGTAACAATCGATATTTTCACCAAGCTGCGAAGATAAGGGAAACAAGAAACTCTATAAGAAAGGCCCAGAGAAGAGATGGCACAATAGCATTGAATCAAGAAGATATAAAGATGGAAGCAGAGAATTATTTCAGGTTTCATCGAAATGGTAACTATATTGGAGTGACAAAAGCCTATATATGAGACTTGATAAACTATGAATGAAGTGGTTTGGATGTGACATTGTTGAGCAGGTCAGTGACAGAGAAAGAGATGCATGACATTTTATTTACAATGCCTGGTAACAAGTCTCCGGGGCCGGATGTGGGTTCACAGCGAAATTTTACAAAAAAAAACTTAGTCAATTGTGGGTAAGGATGTGGTGGCTCCTGTGTAATCATTTTTATAAGGGTTTCCTCCTCAAATGAATCAATTCAATGATTTTAGCTCTTATGGCGAAGAAATCAGAAGCGAGAGAGATAAAAGCGTATAGACCACTATATTGTTACAATGCTTTGTACAAGATGATTCCTAAGATTATGGCTAATAGACTCAAAATGGTTCTACCAAACTTTATTGCTTCAAATTAATCTGCTTTTTGTCAAGAATCATTTGTTGATAGAAACTGCGTTGCGTGCCTTGGAATTGGTCAAAGATTATCACAAGAATACGATTTCATCTCGATGTATAGTAAAGATTGATATCTCTAAAGCTTTTGACTCAATACAATGGGCTTTTTTTGCTGACCACTTTATCGGCTCTGAACCACCAAGCCAATTTATTCATTGGACTAAGTTATGTGTTACGACGGCTTCTTTACGGTTCAGAGTGATGGAGAATTAGCTAGATTTTTCAGAAGTAAGTGGGGTTTCGGCAAGGCTGCTCTCTCTATCTCGTCTTACCTCACTAGTGTTCTCCGATGGGAAGAAAAATTCGATCGAGCGCATTCTCAATGTGCTCAAAGAATATGCCTATATTTGTATATCTGAATTTACTATTAGTTTTGAGAGGTCGACAATATATATGGCTGGAGATTTAAATGTGATCAAAGACACGATTTTAACTCAATTTCCATTTGAAGCTGGCACACTTTCGGTGAGATACTTGGGTCTTCCTCTTTTGACTAAATGGATGTCAGTTAAGGATTATACCCCTTTGCTAGAAAATATCCGCAGACAGATCAGTTACAAGACATCGCGACATCTATCATTCACTAGCCATCTTTAACTCATAAGCTTGTCATTCGGAGCCTCGCGAATTTTTGGATCTTGGCTACCGAAAGCTTGCTTAATGGAGTTTGGTAAGCTATGTGTTGCATTTCTTTGGTCCAGAACCAAAGGAAAATTGTATGGAGTGATGTTTGAAAACCAAAGGAAGAGGGTAGTTTGGGATTGAAGACGGTTTCAGAAGCTAGCAAAGTGAGTTGCTTGAAACTAGCTAATATGGAGAATCTTATCTACAAACTCATCTTTATGGGTTGATTGGGTTCATCACTTATTAATTCTTAAGGGATGATTCTGGACTATCCAAGACACCACCTCTCTTGGTTCTTGGATGTGGAAGACGCTTCTGAAATATCGAGAAACGGCAAGAGGTTTTGTCAAGAAGGAAGTCTGTAATGGTATTTCAACATGGATCTGGTATGATATGTGGTCACCAAAAGGCAGACAAATTGATGTTGGGGAAAGCGAGGTTGTACTGATTTGGGAATACGGAGTCAATCATCTGTGGAGGTGGAACTACAAACCCTCCTAAAACGCAACCATCGATACACACCATATAATATTGTAGAAGAGGCAACTGAAGATCAACAAAGCACGGACTAACTATATACATATCTTTACACCCTCCCTCAAGATGGAGGCAGTTCGTTGACTCCAATCTTGGAATTCAGATCTTCGAAACGTGGTTTTGGGAGTGGCTTAGTGAGTGTATCAACCAGCTGATCCTTTGTTGAGACATGTGACACTCGAAGAGCCCCAGATTGTATGTTCTCTAGGACGAAATGATAGTCTAGGGCAATATGTTTCATCCGGGAATGAAAAACAGGATTTGCGCACAAATACGTCGCTCCCACATTATCACAATATATCACGGGAGCAGTAGGTAAGGAAATACCAAGTTCTGAAAGCAGTGAACAGATCCAGCGAAGTTCCGAAGCCGTGTTTGCAACCGCTCGATACTCTGCTTCGGTTGATGATCTCGCTACACTTCTCTGTTTCTTAGAAGACCACGATATAGGACTGCCACCAAAGTAGATGAGATAAGCATTGGTGGAGATATAATCATCAGCATCACCTGCCCAATCAGCATCGGAGAATGCGTGAATAGTGAGTGGTGTGTCTGTACGAAGGAAAATGCCATGAGTTGGAGTGCCCGCGAGATACCACAACACCCGTTTGACTGCTTGCCAATGTAAGTCTGTTGGGCGGTGCATGAATTGTGATAAACGGTTGACAGCAAATGCGATGTCTGGGCACGTTAAGGAGAGATATTGAAGACTGCCAAGAGCTGCACGGTACTCGTTTGCATCCGGTAGAGCCGTACCCGAGAGAAGAGAGAGCTTTGGTGTCGGAGACATGGGGGTAGCAACTGGTTTTGCATCAAGCATATGTGTCTTTGTCAAGAGATCAGTAATGTACTTCCTCTGCATTAAGTGAAGACCTTTAGATGTTCGCGTTGCTTCAATGCCCAGAAAATAGCTTAGTGGTCCTAGATCCTTTAGGGAGAACCGATCTGCAAAAGACTTATTGAAGGCGCGTACTAGGTGATCGTCACCGGCTATCAGTATATCATCAACATAGACAAGAACATAGATGAATTCATGACTACGTCTGTATATGAACAGTGATGTGTCGGCAAGAGAGTTCCGAAAACCCGTATCCAAGAGATAAGTGCGTAGCTCATTATACCACGTGCGGGGTGCTTGTTTCAGGCCATACAAAGCTTTGTTCAGTTTGCAGACATAGTGAGGATGATCTTGATCAACAAAACTAGGTGGTTGGGAGACATAAACCTCCTCCTTCAGCTTGCCCTGAAGGAAGGCATTGTTGATATCTAGTTGATGAATGATCCAATTCTTTTTCACGGCGATTTCAAGAACGGTGCGTATTGTCGTGGATTTGATAACGGGACTGAAAGTTTCTGAATAGTCGACGCCATATTGCTGGTTGAATCCCCGAGCCACCAACCTAGCTTTGTAGCGTTCAAAAGATCCATCAGAACGATATTTAAGTGTAAAAATCCACTTACAGGAGATGACATTGCGAGCAGCAGTTGGTGGAGTTAAGTCCCATGAGCGCTCACGAAGTTGGGAATTCATTTCTTCACACATGGCTTGTCGCCAATTTGGATCTTTTAGTGCTTGAGCAACCGTCTTCGGAATCGTTGGAGAAGACAAAGTTGTTTCGGCCATGAGGTTTAATCGGGTTTGTGGTTTTTTTATTTTTGGCTCGGGTTTTCATGGGGTGGTTGTTTTTAGGTGGTGAAGGTAGTTGAATTTCTGGGGAGGTGGAGTGGTTTGGTGAATTTGGAGGCGGAGTAGAGGTGGAGGATAGGGTCGGTTGTGTCGCAGGTTGTGGTGAAGGAGACACTGTTTGGGTTATTGGGCTTTTGTTGATTGGGCTTGAGTTAGGTGTTTGTGCGTTTGGGCTATTAATATGTGGGCTTGGGTGAATTGGGCTTGATTGTGTTTGGGCTACAGAGGAGCTTTCTTCTTCTTCTTCGACAGAGTGAGACCGTGAACAATTTGATGGAGACAGTGAAGCTTGAGGCGATGACGGCGGAGTAGTTGGCGATGGCGGAGGAGGTGGCGATGGCGGAGCAGTTGGTGATGGCGGAGCAGAGGATGACGGGTGAGGATCTTCGGAGCATGGGGGCGACGGGGAATGAGCTAGTGGCAGAGTGGTGGTGACAACCGGCAGTGATGGCGAGGAATTGGGCATATCAACAATCTGAGTCTCTCTCTCTTCGTAATGCATTTCTGCTTGAGCAGCAGCAGAAGGAAAATTTGATTCCACAAATTGCACATGCCTGGAGGTGTAGATTCTTCCCAATTCCACGTCCAAGCAGAGATACGCACTTTGAGTCAAAGAATATCCAAGGAAGACACATTGGGTGGAGCGTGCTTCTAGCTTGTTCTTTGCATACGGACGAATCCATGGGTAACACAGACATCTAAAGACTTTTAGTTTGAGATAATTCGGTGGTTGCGTGAACAATTTGGCATAAGGAGATACACCATTTAACACCTCCGTTGGCAGTCGATTGATGAGATACACAGCCGTTGAGAAAGCGTAAGTCCAGTACGTCTTCGGGATAGACGCATGAGTGAGCAAGGTCAGACCGGTATCAACGATATGACGATGCTTCCTCTCGGAGATTCCATTGTGTTCTGGCGTGTGTGGTGGAGTGGTAAGGTGAGTGATTCCTTGATCGGATAAGAATTGCCGGAGGGCAACAAACTCTCCACCATTGTCTGTGTACAAGGTACGGATCTTGGTTTGAAACCGATTTTCGACCAATGCCTTAAACGCCACAACCACTTCTTTGACTTGAGATTTTCGTTTTAGCGGGTATAGCCACGTGTATCTTGTGAAGTGATCGACCAGGACGAGGTAGTATTTGAAGCCATCAATAGAGACCAATGGTGACATCCAAACATCACTATAAAGATATTCCAGTGGAGATTGAGAAGAAATTGTGTTTGAGTGAAAAGGCAATTTGTGACTTTTATTAATCGAACAATCCGAACAGGGTAACTGTTTGGGAAGAGTGTTTGAGACTGGTAATGAAAACTGAGAGACAACAGATTGAAGAATGGGTAACGAAGGATGCCCAAGACGAGAGTGCCATGAATAATGATCCGTTTTTGGTGAAGAAGATGCAGAGAACGATGCGATGCGGTTGATATCAACGGGCCACTCATATAGCTCATTCCTAGTTCTGCCTTGGAGTAACCGGGCCCCCGTGCTGAGATCCTTCACCTGAAAGTGTGCAGGAAAGAATTCCACAGAAACTTGATTAGCATTGCACATCCGATATACCGAAATAAGATTCTTTTTCACATCAGGCACATATAAGATATCATTAAGGGCAAGAGATCGAGATGTTGTTGGGAGTAAAGAAGAACCCGTATGAGAGATTTGCAAAGTCGAACCGTCTGCAATCTGAACTTCTTCACCACCATTGTAAGGTTGATGGAGGGAGAGATTAGATAGATCGGTTGTCAGGTGATGCGTAGCACCACTGTCGAGGATCCAGTTTGTTGCGTTGTAGGGCGGTATCCCAGCTGTATTGGCTCGAGGCTGCCATGGTGTATTGGTGTGAGAGACTTGCGATGAACCACTAGAAGACAATTGGGGACATCGGCATGCACTGTGGCCGTGTATGCCACACAATTGACACTTCCCTTGGTAACCACGGCCAGCAGATTGAGTGTGTTGCTGCTTCGGGTTGAAGTGTTGGTTTTGGTGCCACGTTTGGTTGGGGCGAGTAGCAGAGCGTGGCTGGTTTCGCATGTTGTGGCTAGACTCGCGAGAATACGTCGCGGCATTAGCAGTAACCGGAACCGATGAGGAGACCGTCGCGATGGCTTGCAGTTTGAGTTCATGATTTATGAGCTTTTCATGAATCTCGGTAAGAGATGGTGGTGTATCGCGAGCCTCGATCTGATCAGTGATGGACTTGTAGTCGTCAGAGAGTCCAGCAAGGATGTAATCAATCTGATCTTCATGGTCAATGGCTTTACCAAGTAAAGCGAGTCGATCAAATCGTGTAGTGAAGCCTTGAACATACTCATCAATGGATTTTGTGCCTTTGGTCCATTGATCGAGTTGTTGTTTCAATTGCCTGACATGTCCTCTACTTGGTTTTGCATAGGTAGAGGAGAGTTTGCTCCAGATCTGAGCCGAAGTGGTGGTGATGGAGAGGATTGGCTGCACGTTGATGGAGATAGCACCGAGGAGAGCGCTATAGATCTGCTTGTCTTGTCGCTTCCACAAGACAAATGATGGATTTTTAGATGTGACACCATTGATAGTAACAGTGGACTCTGGTGCAATGATAGTGCCATCGAGATAGCCGGCCAAGAAATTTTATCAACTATTTGAGATACCCACCCAAAATGGTGAAAACTCAGGGTGGTCCGGAATTGGATAAAACAGAGTTGATTTTAGGTTGATGGTCTATTAGAAACTAGAATTAAGGAGAATAAGCAAAGAGGATCGCAGAATCAGTTTTCAAGGGCTAGTCTTTGTTATATAATTATGAGTACAATAGTCTTGGTAAGATTTGGGTGGTATAGAGTCCTTAGGTGCAAATAAATCTTTTTTTAAAGCGGAGAGATTATTTCTTGCTCGGTGTTGCTTACGGACTGAATGAGGAATTATTTTGCTCGTTTATATATGCTTTGAATCATGTGGAGGAGCGAAAGGAGTTACGGGAAGATTAAAAAAAATCATCAAGATTCTATTGTTTAGAGATAAAAGGTGGCTGACTTTTGTTGAGTTTAATGAAATTCTTGCAGCTGATGAACATATGGGATTCTTGAACTCTCCGATAATCTCATTGGATATGAGAGATTTTCAAGATGTCGTTAGCTGATATGGTGTCTCATGGTCCGCACTTTATGTGGTGTAACAAAAGATAAGAAGCGGGATTGATTTTTATACAGGTTGATCGGGTCTTAATGAGTGACGCTTAGTATAATCTATACCTGCATGCATACTTGGTGTTTCAAGCAGGAGGCTGTTCCGACCATTCGAGATGCAAAATTCAGGTTGCAAGTGAATCTTTAAGGCCTTGAAAACCTTTTAAATTATTAATGCAATTACAGGATCCTTTGGTTTTCTTCCAACAGTGGCAGCTCATTGGAATAATACAGAGGTTTTATTTAATTCTACCTCCATTATATGTTTTCTATCTGAAAAGCTCAAGGCGTTTAAACTTAAGCTAAAAAGGGTAGGAAAAGATTACCTTGGGGACTTGCTAAACAGAAGGAAGATGGCATATGAAGATCTTTGCACTAAACAACACAACGCAATGATGAATCCGAGCCATATTGACCTAGAAAAAAAAACTTGTGCTTATGCCAAATGGAATCATCTAGCAGATCTTGAGGAACGTTTCCTGCGCCAAAAATCAAAGCTATACTGATTGAAAGTTGGGGATGGTAACAATCGATATTTTCACCAAGCTGCGAAGATAAGGGAAACAAGAAACTCTATAAGAAAGGCCCAGAGAAGAGATGGCACAATAGCATTGAATCAAGAAGATATAAAGATGGAAGCAGAGAATTATTTCAGGTTTCATCGAAATGGTAACTATATTGGAGTGACAAAAGCCTATATATGAGACTTGATAAACTATGAATGAAGTGGTTTGGATGTGACATTGTTGAGCAGGTCAGTGACAGAGAAAGAGATGCATGACATTTTATTTACAATGCCTGGTAACAAGTCTCCGGGGCCGGATGTGGGTTCACAGCGAAATTTTACAAAAAAAAACTTAGTCAATTGTGGGTAAGGATGTGGTGGCTCCTGTGTAATCATTTTTATAAGGGTTTCCTCCTCAAATGAATCAATTCAATGATTTTAGCTCTTATGGCGAAGAAATCAGAAGCGAGAGAGATAAAAGCGTATAGACCACTATATTGTTACAATGCTTTGTACAAGATGATTCCTAAGATTATGGCTAATAGACTCAAAATGGTTCTACCAAACTTTATTGCTTCAAATTAATCTGCTTTTTGTCAAGAATCATTTGTTGATAGAAACTGCGTTGCGTGCCTTGGAATTGGTCAAAGATTATCACAAGAATACGATTTCATCTCGATGTATAGTAAAGATTGATATCTCTAAAGCTTTTGACTCAATACAATGGGCTTTTTTTGCTGACCACTTTATCGGCTCTGAACCACCAAGCCAATTTATTCATTGGACTAAGTTATGTGTTACGACGGCTTCTTTACGGTTCAGAGTGATGGAGAATTAGCTAGATTTTTCAGAAGTAAGTGGGGTTTCGGCAAGGCTGCTCTCTCTATCTCGTCTTACCTCACTAGTGTTCTCCAATGGGAAGAAAAATTCGATCGAGCGCATTCTCAATGTGCTCAAAGAATATGCCTATATTTGTATATCTGAATTTACTATTAGTTTTGAGAGGTCGACAATATATATGGCTGGAGATTTAAATGTGATCAAAGACACGATTTTAACTCAATTTCCATTTGAAGCTGGCACACTTTCGGTGAGATACTTGGGTCTTCCTCTTTTGACTAAATGGATGTCAGTTAAGGATTATACCCCTTTGCTAGAAAATATCCGCAGACAGATCAGTTACAAGACATCGCGACATCTATCATTCACTAGCCATCTTTAACTCATAAGCTTGTCATTCGGAGCCTCGCGAATTTTTGGATCTTGGCTACCGAAAGCTTGCTTAATGGAGTTTGGTAAGCTATGTGTTGCATTTCTTTGGTCCAGAACCAAAGGAAAATTGTATGGAGTGATGTTTGAAAACCAAAGGAAGGGGGTAGTTTGGGATTGAAGACGGTTTCAGAAGCTAGCAAAGTGAGTTGCTTGAAACTAGCTAATATGGAGAATCTTATCTACAAACTCATCTTTATGGGTTGATTGGGTTCATCACTTATTAATTCTTAAGGGATGATTCTGGACTATCCAAGACACCACCTCTCTTGGTTCTTGGATGTGGAAGACGCTTCTGAAATATCGAGAAACGGCAAGAGGTTTTGTCAAGAAGGAAGTCTGTAATGGTATTTCAACATGGATCTGGTATGATATGTGGTCACCAAAAGGCAGACAAATTGATGTTGGGGAAAGCGAGGTTGTACTGATTTGGGAATACGGAGTCAATCATCTGTGGAGGTGGAACTACAAACCCTCCTAAAACGCAACCATCGATACACACCATATAATATTGTAGAAGAGGCAACTGAAGATCAACAAAGCACGGGGATTCTTATAGGGGATGATGTGGCTTTATGCACGAAAAAATGGATAGGTTTTGGCCAAAAAATTTCAATTCAAGAGCGTCATGGAAGCTGATCCGAGAAGAGAAGCCTATCAAAGTGTGGTGGAAGGGATTGTGGTTCTTCCTACACTGCACCAAAATATAGTTTTCATGCATGGCTTACTCTTCATGATCGACTAACTACGGGAGATCGTATGCTTAGATGAAATATTGGTGATAATGGCTCATGCATCTTCTACCAAAGTAACACCAAAACCCGAGATCATCTTTATTTTGCATATAGGTTCTCGGCGGAAATATGGAGTATAGTAGTCTGAAAATTCTTGCTCAGCGTTACACAACGAATTGGTTTCAAATAGTGCTTCGTAGTATAAAATTCACCTTATCCTGTTTGGGTATGTGTTCCAAAATACTCTCCATACGATTTGGAAGGAACACAATAACAAGAGACACCGACAAAATCCTATGGTGGTAAAGCAACTAATCACTTTCATCGACAAACAAGTTCGAAACTAGGGGTGCGCAAATTAACTAAACCGAACTGAACCAAACCGAACCAACCGGACTCGAGTCGAACCAAACCAAACCAAAATATATATGCAAACCATTGGTTGAGTTTATTTTCAACTCAAATAGTTCGGTTGGATTCGGTTGAAAACCGAACAAACCGATAAACCAATGTGCTTTTGTACTTAATTCCTTAATTATATTTTAAATAATATTATAGATGTGTTCTCAAAAGTTAGATCTACTAGACACATTTGATTATTTATTTTTATTTTTAAGTTTCTCAATATCAATAGTTCCTTCTTGAAAATTTTCAAAAAATGCTATTTTTCAAGTGTCACTTTACAAAAATGCCACACTTTTGAAATCTTTACAAAAATGCCACTTTTTCAAAAAAAAAAAATTTATATTATTTATGTTTGGGTTAATTATGTTCTATTATGGTTTAGTTTTGAATGTTTAAAGGGTTTTAGGTATCAAAACATTTTTTAGGGTTTAGAATTTTAAGATATAGGCTTTATAAATCTATAATTAGTGGCATTTTTGTAAATGGACACCCTAAGTGGCATTTTTGCAAATATGCATACAAAAAATGACATTTTTGTAATTGCCCCATAGTTCTTCCTATTAAAATTTTAATTATTTAACTTTAATCATAAACAAAGAAAATGTTTTTGTTCTCTCTCTACTTCCAACTACTATATCTTTTATTCTTTGTACTAGAGACAGAAATAGTGAATATAACTATATTAGAGTACTATTTTTCTTTTAATTTTCACATTATTTTCTCCGTTTAGGTATTTAGTTTGGATTTACATATTTTATTTTAGAAAATTGGTTTCATTGAAATGTTTTCTTTTAATTTAAAAAATCAAAATAAAATCAAGCCGAACTAAAACTAAACCGAACCGAACTAAATCGAACCAAACTAAATTTACTTCGGTTTGAGTGGTTTTTATTTTACTAATACCAACCAAACCGAACCGAACAGTTGCCGAATCAAACATGAAAATAAACCGAAATACCCACCCCTATTCGAAACAAGTTATTAACTATTAGAGAATTGGAGGATCAATGATAAAGGGAAGAATTGAAGCATAGTTTGCTTAGAGATGATTCTTTGTAAGTTGTAAGATTATGTTTTGATACTCTTCTTAACCAAATAATGCACTCGTAAAAATGATTTTTTTGTTTGAATAAATTTTAGATTCATTTGAAAGGAAAACAAAACTCAGATTACTAATATGTTATAAAACATTTTTCATTCAATTAATACAAATCTTATTGACTTGTCAATGCTTAAGGGGTTGATTGGTTCACCCGCTACCATCCGAAAACGCATCCGCAAACGCTGCGTTTGCGGGCGGTAGCGGTTGTTGGCTTTTGACAACAATCATGGGAAACGCTTTATACCGCTCTATGTCGCCCAAACCTCTCAAATCCAAAAGATTCTTCCCAAGAGAGTTTGCGGTTGCAAGTGGTTACGGTTGGATAATTACAAAAATAGAAATGGATTTTTTTTTATCAAAAAAGACAAGATTTACTTAAAAATCAAAATAAATATAATAAATTAAAAATTGATATTTTAGTAACTATAATTATGAAATATATCAACAATTTGAAACTTTCTAATTAAAACTTAATAACCTATTATAACTTTATATTTATAAAATCTTCAAATCGTAATTTTTTTGATAAATTGTTCATTATCACTGATTAATAAATCTAAGAAGCTAAAATGTTCAAAATCACATTAATCTCTCTAAAATAAATAAAAATACTCCATTAAAATCATAATTTTCATCTTTTTTTTGGGTCACAATCATAACTTTTGTCTAAACTAAAAAAATTAAAGATGAACATAAAAATATATTCATGGTATTCTATTACTAATATTATTGAATCAATGATTTTTTTATATTTTTTTAATAGTATGGTTTTTGATTTTTTTATAACTAGTTAATGTGTTTATATTATTAATTTAATATTTAACCGCTACTGCACCGCTGTCAACCAGTCATAAATATTCCGCAAACGCACCAGTTTTCAACAACTGCGCCAGTCGTAGAAATCGCTGAAACGCTTGAAACCGCTACCGTCCGCTTCAGCAATCTCCCGCAACTGCACCCGCTGCATCTGAACCAGTCAGACCTTAAGAGAATTCCTATGAGGTTCTTTTTTAAAACAAAAATAAAAATTAGGGAACTCATATGTTCCTTCCGTCACTATGCATCTCCGAGTCTCCTGAGCCCATCATCTCCGTTCAGATCCAAAGACAGAAACTAATAGATACGTTTTTCATTTTTATTTTAGGGTTTTCTACAAAATAACCTTCCACAATATTTGTTTTTGCAAAATTATCCTTCAACTTAGAAAAATACAAATCAATACATTCAACTCTATGAAAACCTACAACATAACCCTCCACAATATTTTTTTTGCAAGATTACCTTCAACTTAGAAAATGCAAGTCAATGCATTCAACTCTATGAAAACCTCCAATTTAACCCTTAATGGTGTATATGTTTTTTAATCTGTATATGACTGTGTATTTACCAACAAAATTACGTCGTTTTGTAAATTTTAAAAAGAAAAAAAATTACACATAAAGGGGATTTGAACCTTGATCTCTACAAAAAATCCTGAAGACACAACCACTTTTTCATGATAAGATTCGTTAAATTCATATTTATGATTGTTATTTTTCACCAATTCTAACCTAGAAATTCAAAATCCAGAAAGAAAAACTCGAGCTTTATACCAAAAATTAGTCTAGATGAAGTTGGAAGCGAAATTCAATTCAACAGAACCCTCATTTTTCCTAGAAATTTGAAGACCCATAAGAGAAAGACTCGAGCTTCAAACACAAAATGAGCCAAAAGCATCGAAATAAAGCTAGAAAAGCAAATTCAGATGAAGAAAATGAAGAAAATCTTTCTTCACGAGAATTCAGAGATTTTGAGGAAGAATGGAGAAGAAGAAAATAAGAAAGGTAAGTGAGGTTGGAGATGGAGGAAAGTGGGAAAGAGAAGGAATATGGTGAATTTCGATTTAGTCAGTGAACATCGTATTATATTTGTATATGTTTGTGAATTTAACAAAACTTATCATGGTATTCTGGATTTTTAGTAGGGAACATGGGTTCGAATCCCCTCTATGTGTAATTTGTTCTATTTAAAATTAGCAAAACAGCATAGTTTTGATGGTAAATACACAGTCATATACATATTAATAACATATACACGGTTAAGGTTATATTGCAGATTTTCATAGAGTTGAATGCATTGATTTGTATTTTTCTAAGTGGAAGAGTAATCTAAAAAAATATGGTAGAGAGTTATTTTATAAGTTTTCATAGAGTTGAATGCATTGGTTTGTATTTTTTTAAGTTGAAGGGTAATCTTGCAAACAAAAACATTTTGAAGGGTTGTTTTGCAGAAAATCCTTTATTTTATTTTCTGTTTTATGAAACATTTATTGCTAATTATTGATCTGAAAGAATTTTCGATATCCTCTATATATTAAGTAAGGATACACTAAAGAAAAAATCTTATGTGTCATTCAATTAGGGTTTCAGGGACACGTCATTTAAAAATATTTTAATTAAAACTATATGACATGGTAGAAATCTCAACATATTTTCATTAATTTTATAACACAAACTCAATAATACATGTTTTATAAATTTAAGCACAACTAAATATAATATTTTAAATTTACCATATCATCTAATTTTTTTATAACAAGCTTTTATTATTATATTTATAACATTATTATCTATTATGTATATATGCATATATAAATGTATAAATATTTATAAATTTTACTATTGGGAAACACATATTGTATAAATGTATAAATATTTGTATGTGATTAAATGTATAAATTTTTTCGTCACACATACATATATTTATACATTGGGAAACACATATTGTGTTCGTTTATTATATCAGATAAATTCATATAAATTTATCTGACTTATCGTATAATTTATAATTTATACGAATAATAAAAATCAATTTTACACGTAAAATATATTGAAATAAATAACATTTTCATATATTTGATCAATTTTATACGTAAAATATATAAAAACTAATGGCATTAACATATGCTTGATCAAAATTATTCAATTTTATTATATTTATGTACAATACATATCATTTTTGTACGATTAAAAATATTAAAAATCATATGATTTGTCATACATGTTTAAATTTTTAAATTTGTATATGTTAAAATCTAGTTCATAATGAATTGTAAATAGCCAATTGCTCAAAAAAACAAACATTTGAATCTGTTAATTGCTTGTGGCATCCTATTTTTCCTTTGCTTGTTCTTTATATTGATACTTCTGATAATCAAAGATCTACACTTTAGCCCTTAACAAAAATTAACCATCACAATAGTCAAATTTCGTATCTTGATTTTTTTCTCGGCAGAATTTTGTGATCGATGTTTAAGTTCAGACGTGAATGCGATCTTTCAAAAACAGTTTGTAGCAAGATTTTGGTCTTCTTTTTGCTTTTACACTGTGCGGTAGAACTTTTTATATTCCGATCCTTTATTCATCTAATAATTAAGCTCCTATGATTCAGTAAATTAAATAGATACCCACGAAAAGAAATCAAATACCAGACAAAAAGTTGCAATGAAATAAAAATATAGAAGAAAAAGCAAGAGAGATTTTGAAATGGTTGGTTCTAATACGAAAGACACGAAGGAAGTCATGTCTTGTCCATTTTGACAGAAAGTGTTTCAAAGCCAAATTGATGGGCTTGACTTGATCTTCAAATAATGAATCTGTTTCATCAGAACAATTTATATAGCAAACCTATACTTTTGTCTTTTGTTTCTTATAGGTCTAAGCATAAATAAACCCTACTGAAGAATCTTTAGGCCAAATCTTGATATTGATGAAAGCACTATTCTTAGATGATTATGTTTCTTGGTTTCAAAAATGTGATGTGTTTTGAACGGATGGTCAGTAAGATAGATCGAGAAATTACATTACTATTCGGGTTTGTTATTGATTTGAACACGTACCAAAAAAGTAACGAATATTTATCACCTATTCAAGATTAATGACAAATATTTGTTAAAACTTAATTTATTCTTGAACTTTGTTAATTTGTTTACATACAAATTATATTACATATTTGTTAACCAAACAAAACTGTAGCAATTACTACATGGCCTTGGCTAAATGAAATTATAGCTAATTTGTAAATATACTGATTGATCGATCAGTCGTCAAAACGAAATGCTGCTACGCTAGATATTGTTAAAAGGTTTGTTCTAATGCTCTACGTTCAGAAAAATTTGCCATTTTGAATTAGATTAAACCAGTGAAAATAAAATAAAATAAAAAATAATGAAACAGTATCAAGTCCTAGGCCTGGGCATATCATTACTTATATCTGAAACCCGAACTCGAATCCGACCCGAAAAAACAGGTTCGATATGGGTTTGGTATTGTTTAATTACCCGATCGGATTTGATTTCATTTTGGTTCGGATATCCGTCCGGGTTCGGATAATATCCGAAACCCGAACCATTACACACACAGACACACGACATATACACATACATCGGTACTGCAGCCTATCTCTACCGAACCCTAGATCTAAAATCATTTCTCTTCTCTCTTTTCGCCTGCATTAGGAAACGATTGTGCTTCTCAGCAACAATCGAGACAACTTTTTGCAAAATCGAAGCAAAAGAGGAGGATATAATCCCCACCCAAGCCTCAAAACTGGAAACCCAAACGATTTTCGAGTTCGCAGTCTCTCCTCCAGCGGTGAACTCATAGAGGAGATTTCTGGTAATTGTTTTTATTCTTTGATCTTTTTTCCAAATGTATACTAAATTCAATTGCAAATGATTTATGGTTTCGATTTGTTATGAAATTGAGATCATGAAATTGATTAGAATTGAGTTTCTGAAATTGAAATTTTTTATCGATTTGTTATGTTACAAGAGATTGTTGATAGAGATTGTTAGTCAATGAAATTGAAAACAAAAATCAGTGTGTTGATAGAGATTTCGTTTGCAGCTTTAGCTTTAGTAATTGTTCATAGAGATTATTAGTCAATGATCGATGTTTTTGTTGTGATGAATTATATGGTTCATATTTTTGTTCTGATCAAGTGCTATGATCGATGTTTGTTGCAGATGGATTCGTCTGCTTCCAAAACTCATCATGAAGGAGACAGAGATGAAGTTCAGAACCAAGAACAAGAGCCATTGACACAAGAATCGTTTGAGAGGGGCAAAAGGAAACAAACCACTGGTACTGGATCATATGCTGAGGTCCCAATGAAGTCTAAGACTCAGAAGACACTCCCCACTAGGTCTGGAGTGTGGTCTGTCTTCACAAAACTGGACAGCAACCCCAACAAGTGTACTTGCAACTACTGCCAGAAGGAGCTCTCTTGTCCAACAAAATCGGGCACTAAAAACCTCTGGAATCACATGGACTCCTGCAAGGAATACAAAGCATGGGAGGATGGCCAAAATCCTGCTCTGAAAGTTATTAACAAAGAAGGCCATTTGCAGAACTCTAGAGTGTTTGAGGCTGTGTTTAGAGAAGCTGCAAATGAGATGTTGGTGATTGGGGAGTTGCCTTTGGCTTTCATAGAAAGCATGGCTTTTAAGCACTTCTGCAACAAGGTAATTGATCTTATATTCTGTTATATCTAAATGTTTTAGTTCTTGTACGTATTTTTGACATTAGTTTCTTGTTGATTCATGTAGGTTAACTTGTACAAACCTCATTCAAGGAGGACAGCAACAAGGGACATTGTTAAGATGTACGTTCAAAGGAAAACAGCTCTTAGAGAGTTCTTCCAAACTACTAAGCAGATAGTCTCATTGACAACGGACATTTGGGTGTCTCAAGTCACAAGTATTGTATAATTATGTACAAACCTTTCAGCTTTCATAACTTACTTGTTCAGGTTGCTTACTTATTGGTTTTTCTTGTAATAGGTGCAAGTTATATGGTGATTACTGCACATTACATTGATAAGTACTGGAGGTTGAAGAAGCTGATCATAGGCTTCAAGTATGTGAGTGATCACAAAGGTAAAACCATTGCCAATACCCTGCTTGAGTGCTTAGCTGATTGGGGAATAGAAAAGGTCTTTTGTATTACTGTGGATAATGCATCAGCTAATAGCAATGCCATTAGTAGATTTCAGGGTAGTTTCTCATTGTTGGCTACTGATTCTTTAGTTATGAATGGGGACTATATGCATATGAGATGCGCTGGACACATCATTAACTTGATTGTGAAAGATGGTTTGGCTGATGTTGATAAGAGTGTCACTGCAGTTCGTAATTCAATCTCTTATGTTAGGTCTGGAACAAGTAGAAGGGAATCCTTTGAGCAGAGGGCAATGGGGTTAGGCTATAGGTTTTCCAGGGGTAGTCTGGAACTCTACTTTTTGTATGCTTAAACAGGCAATTAAGTTCAAAGGAGGGTTTGATAGGATGGAGGCTGAGGATAAACTCTATAATGATCATTTCTTAGAGATGGAGAATGATAGGAAAAGGATTGGACCTCCTACAATGGCTGACTGGCGTAGTGTTCAAGCAATGGTCAAGTTTTTAGGAATATTTTATCACTCTACTTTAGTGGTTTCAGCTTTCTACAAGTTTAAATGCACACAAGTGCTATGGTGAGATTGTGAACATGGCATGCAAGCTGCAGCTGCTTTGTAGTAGTCATGAACCTGAGGTTAGAGTTAAATCTGAGGAAATGTTCCTGAAATTAGACAAGTATTGGGAGGGTTTGAAGAACATCAACAAGCTGGTGATTATTGCTAGTGTGTTTGATCCAAGGAAGAAGATGCAGTTCGCAAAGTTGTGTTTCCAACAGATGTATGGTGAGGATAGTTCAGTTGCTTTGGGCTTATATGACTCAGTCTTGATGGTTTTGCGTGACATATACGCTGAGTATGCAGAGAGACATAATGCAGCTGCTGCAGCTAATGTGCCACCTCCTCCACCTCAAGATGATCAGTCTCAGAGTTCATCTCAGGCACTTTCTCAAAATTCTCAAGAGCAGGCAGCACATAGAGTTTTCGATTCCATTGATGATGAGATGTTAGATGGGTATAATCCAGTGGAGCAGAGGTACAACTCATTGCTTAGGGAGATTGGTGTTAGAGACATCAATGAGCTAGAAGTTTATCTGAGGGACAAAATGGAAAATCCTGAAGTGATCATGGGAGTTGATTTTGATGTTCTATCTTGGTGGAAAGTGAACTGTGTCAAGTACCCTATCTTATCAGAGATGGCTAGAGATCTATTGGCAATGCAAGTCTCATCTGTTGCATCTGAGAGTGCTTTTAGCACAAGTGGGAGGATCATTGAGCCATACAGAAGCTGTTTAACACATTATATGGTGGAGGTTTTGATGTGTACGGAACAGTGGATGAAGCAAGAGATCAAGTTTGAATCAAGTGTGCTCACAAATGGTCAGAAACTTTCAGAAGAGCACTATGAAGATGAGCTACAAATAGGTATATTTCTTCTTATTATGAAGATGAGCTAAAGAATGGAATTTTGCTTAGGAATTTTGTGTTCTTATATTTTGTAGAATTTGAAACTCTCAACATACAACATTGAATGGACTAAAGAATGGAGATTGCTTGAAGAGACGAGTGAAGATTGAAGGTTGAAGAGAAGACTAAAGGGTCAATGATTGTTCTTGTGTTTTATTTCTACTAAAACTTTTGCATTTGAATTTCTTTTAGCTTGTTGGCATTTGGCTTCTAAAACTCAGTTTAAGTTACGGCTAGTTTCTGTTTTCAACTTGCTGTTTTTCAAATTTCTTTGTTGCAAAATTACATTGTTCAGGTAGTTTGGGTTATACCCGAACCCGGTTAGTATCCGATCCGTACCCGACCCAAAAATATATATTACCTGATGGGTTTGTATAATTTTCAAATAGGGTACCCGGCGAATATAACTACCCGCCTCGAACCCGAATAGGTACCCGAACGCCCAGCCTTATCAAATCCAAAAGAATATTTGTTTTAGGTCCAAAAACTAAATAATTAATAAAGTTAAGCACCATATTCTAAATATCTTGTAGTAGAGTCTCTAGACATGGACACTTTCTCATGCATCAGACAAATAATCTAGGCAATACGAATATCGCTGTTTAATAGTGAATCTTATATTATCTTTCAAATCTAAAACAACTCAAAACCATCCATAGCTAGACACAAAAACATGAATCTCTATATTGTCTACATGATCGTATGATGTTCAAGTCAGGACCAAAACCAACTAACCAAATACCCTAACTAGATCACTAATATGTGTGGTGAATTATATCAATTGAGAAGCAAGCCTTACGGGAAAAATAATGATCATACATTTTGTTGCTTTATTTTTTACCTTTTAATTATAACTATTAAAATTTGAGTTTTTGGCTCATTGTATTATGGATTCAATATGCGTTCCAAATTTTAAAAGTTACTGTAGATTCCAATGAGATGCAACTATTTGCTCTTTTAATGAGATAATGTAATACCTTCCATAGATAATTTCGAATATTTTTGATATTATCATCCTCAATGACTTGTCAATTAGTTTTGCTTGATTTAAGTGAATATCTTTCATTTGTTGAGACTTGGGAAGTAGTAAGAATCCTCCCATAAAAAAAAGTTAATAAATTTTAGATTTTATTGTAATTACTAATTCATATTCTTGTCAGTTTATGTGTGGCCTTCAATCCTCTAGCAGTTTAGTGCGTTGTTCATATAGAGTAAAACTTAGCTTTACTTCTTTGCATTGCAAGCATCTCATGCATTATTCTCGTAATGATTATAAATTTATAATATCAATTTTTTTTAAACGTCTGAATTTAGTATTATTTTTATTACAAATTATGAAAAATTGTTATAAAGACGATTTTTCCACGAACAATTCACTCCGACCCTATTAGATCCATAACAGACGACACTCCATGCTTCATGCTCATGATGATGGATACCTCCTACCTTCAATGCGTGGAATCACGGCGAACGGCTCTAATTGCACAACGCTGGAGATGTCCTGTAAGTTTGCCTCTATTAATCTGCATGTTTGTTAATAAATCGCATTATCTGGGAATCGAACCCCATATCTCCGGATGTAGAAGCACTAATAGACCATTGGTTAAACTATTACGCATGGAGACTTTCACATATCATTTTTATTTGTTCTTTTTTTTTTTGTATAACCAAATTATATTAGGGCTGATAAATCTTCAGCTCAACAAATGGTTTAACTTTGGTTTTTTTCCGGTTCAGAAATATCGGACTATCAACAGCGACCGATTGGGTCTCGAGCATCTTTTTAGCCGGTTGGATCTAAAACCCGATTAGCCTCAAACCATATAATTTGTTACTTCGGTTAGAAACTTATTTCCGGTTATTTTTCGTTTGTTATTTTTCTCACGTAATTTTAATTCAACGCCCAAAACAGTAGTCCTGTTTTGGGTTGAACCAGACTAAAACAATGTTGAACCATATCGTGCTGGACTGGATTAATATACTTGACGGTTGTAATTGAGTAAAAATAATAGAGTACTCATCGCTTAAGCTATAAAAAACAAATTTATAAAAACTTTAGCTTAATTAGCCAATTGAGATATAGATATTGGCTATGAACGAATCATTCAACTCTAACGATACTGCAACCAATACTCTAATGCCTTTTTCCCGAAGTTTCTTTTAGTTTTAGTAAATTGAAACTTGAGAATAATATTATTCACTTCACTCTTAAGAAAAGGTGATTGTAATAATATTATTCACTTCACTATTAAGAAAAGGTGATGTTATGTAAATCCCTACCATAAAACTACTATTTCTATGACAGATTTTTGTTTCTTATGAGATTATAGAGGATTAGTTTGATGATATATAGGGGGTTATATATATATAGGTATCCCTACATACATGTGGTAATTCATAAAGAGAAGTTTATTCATGATCTGTGCTGCAAGCCTGCAACAGTTTCCACATAACTTTTTATCAGTTTATAGTTTTTTTTGTTCACACATTGATATTGTTTTTTAAAATTATAATCAAATGACGGTAATCGATTACCGAAGAAATGATGGAACTAATATATTCATCATATTGCGACTTAAATACTATCATGATTTGATGACGATTATTATTGAGCTAAACATATTTTTCGAATATAAATATTAGTCAAAAAGATTATAAATTTTTAAAAGATATTAAATGTAACTTTTTTAAAAACCTTTTTCTTAAATTAATAGAGGGTACAGAAATCCGAACCGGAGTTTCAAACCCTACAAAAGTAAAACTAGAAGAACTCAATGTAGCATAACGAGCTAACCAATCAAAATTCTGTACTTGTTATTAAGTACATGTATTATCAAATTAAAAATGGAAACATAATAACTAACCAAAAACCCTAAAATTAGTGCGCTACATAAGGGGTTTTGCTTAATTATTATGTTTTTATTTTTTTCTTGGTTATACTTGCCAATTTTCCAAAGTGAAAGAATAATGTACTCTTAGAAATGTACCTTTGTGTACAAACTACAACATATTTGGGAAGACAATACCATCCACATGTTGTTCTAGATTCTACAGCTGGCTCCAAATCTTTGCTTTTATTAATTAATTTCAGTATAAACATATATATATATATATATATATATATATACATTTATTTATTTATTTCTTACATGGAACTTAGTTACTATAGTAAAAATGTACAAAGTAAAAAAAAGAACGTTACATATTGGCTACGAAAATCCTTAGTTCGTCGTCAAATTTCAATAGACGAAGGACTAGTTGATTTTGTGATGATAGTAGCCAAACAGTTTTACCAATGGAAAAGGATATTGTTTAGACATGTTGCAAGTTACTCGCTAGACTCAAATGATATCAATGTAAGCTTGAAAATTTGTTATTGATCATATATCATATAAGTATGGATTTTTTGAGTAGTTGAATTATTTATGGATCATATAATATAATGTTCAACACTTCAACTTGTCAGTGAAAATTTCATGTTACAAACTTGCTTTTTAATTTGCTAACTTTCATGGTTTGATTATTGTTGTGTAAAACTAAAAACTACAAAGGGAGGCGAAAACGAGAAGATATATATATAGAGAGAGAGGGAGAAATAATATTGTTGAGAATGATTGTAAACTACATATAAGACATTTATAAACAAATAATCGTAAGTACATCATGACGATACAAAAGAAAAAGGAAAACAATATACATAGAAACAAACTCATTTATCTATGATCATGATGATGAATATAATGATGGCTAGTCATGATGAGATTGGCAAGGAGGGAGAGTTTGGTGTTCGGATTCAGAGACACGAGAAGCATGGAACTTGGCGATGAAGGCAGAAGCCTTACGGTCTATACCTGGTTCAGCCACCCAATAACGTTTGTCTTCATCGCTGGCCCATGCTTTTCTTGTGTAAACGACGTCGTCCCAAGATGCTTCTGCTTCGATTCTACGAGACGAAGACCGTCGTGTTTTAAAGCAGCTGAAGAGGGAGAACTTATTTCTGCTATTACCACCCATTAGACAGAACAAGAACACACCAAAGATTCAAGAAAATGAATTGTTGTTTTAGTTTGATGCGTTGGTGTTATAATTATGTGGAGAGATAAGTGTAGGGATTGTATTTATAGGGTGAAGACTCGGCAAAACAGCTTTTTGTTGGTCCGGTTTAGGTCGAATCTTGGTTGGGTTAGAGTTATCAGTCGTAAATAAAGTTTGGTTTAGTGTAGTTTCGTTAGGTTGTCCCACGTGCTTTTTGTGTGTCGCTTGTAATAATATGGACTTATTCTTTTATTTCTTGACATTTTGTGTCATTGATGATTTATGTGGATGTTAGGTATAATAAAGAATAATAAATACATTATATAAATAGTTCAAATTTCCATTAAAGCCTATTCTAATACATCATTTTTCTCAAGAAATCTTGAGCTAAATACATGAAGTTTTCTCAAAGTTAATGGTATATTAACATTTAACTTATTCTTTAATATTTTCTACTTTGACAAGTACTTCTAGGTCTTTAATGTATTTGTGTACCATAACGTTGGGACAAATCATTATTTTTGAAGTTTTGATACGTAACTGTAGTAACGCATTCTGTTTGTTTTTTTTACGGTAATAAACGCGTAATTTGTTTCTGTAAGTTTTTTATTTCCTTTATAAAATGTGGGATTTGTTCTTTAAAGCAACTCCGATCCATCGGTAGTTTTTTAGTGAGTTTTTTAAGAGTTAAGAAATAATAAATAATAAAAAAACATGAGAAACAAAGAGTTGGAGTTCTCAAACTAGCTTTAAAGAGACTCATTTGCAATTTGTTCAAATATGATTGGTTTAAACAATTTAAAAATCAAATAAATAATTAAATTATAAAAAAAGTTATTAAAATAATATAAGTGAGAGACTAGAATGTATCTACACGATGGAAATGCTCTTAGTTTGAAATTCTATATTATTATTACTACTTGGAGTGTTAAATATATATATATATATACACGAGATACAAGATGTATATATTTTTAAAGATATACTCAGCGATATATAGCAAATTTAATTTCACCCAAATGATGAAATAAATATAAACAATAGTCATGCATCACGTATTGGATGGTTCGTATTCCACGAACAGGATAAGGCGGTTATCATGGGAATCCGTAACACTCGGCGAAGCCTATCCCCCCTTCATTCGGAGGTAGAGACTTTATTATGGGCTATGCAATGCATGCTCTATGAACAGAAGACGGAGGTAGTTTTCGCAACAGACTGTTCCGAGTTGGTGAAGATGGTGTCTACGCCAAAGGAGTGGCCAGCGTTCAATGTATATCTTGAAGAAATCATGAAGCTGAAGAAGAAGTTTTTCTACTTCTCGTTGTCCCTAATTCCACGCACTAGGAATTCACGAGCTGACCGGCTAGCGAATTGTGCGCGCATATCTTTACATAATGTTATTTTTGTAAGTTCGTCGTCACTTACTTGGGTAACAAATTGGTGGTGGTAAGGTCTTATGATGCTGTTGACAAAAAAAATATATATATAAATAGTTTGCCCTATTCAATAACAATGAGTTACATCTTTTCATTTACCTAAATACATGTTTACCTATTGCTTAGTAGCTAGTTAACTCAAAATCAACTCAAACCAAAACTGGATCTTTGATATCTTCCATCGCATACTAAGCTATCATAATATATATTTTTTAAATATTGTTAGTGAATTTGGATACCGTAAGCTATTCGGTTCATTCCAAACAAATAGGGAGACTAGATTTCTACGAATAATCTCCCTATTTGGTTCATATATAGGTTAGCAAAATGGTGAAGAGAATTTGTGATAAGTTTTTGTATTAATAAATTGTAAATCTCTTTCAAAGAAATACATGAAACATTTATGCATATTTTGGGTCGGTCAAATCAACTCTAACTAAATATGAAAGAAATTCTAAGTTTAAGTGATTTTTCATTTTTTATAATTTTTTTCTCATAAACAACTAGATCGGCTGAACTTCATAGACTTATGCCGAATTCGTTTCTAGGAACGGACTCGTATTTATAAGCCTAGATCGTGTGACTATCCTAGTAATTTTCCATATCGGTTTAGATCCAGAACGGTTCGAATTCGGGTTGGATTTTTAGGTGGGTTCTAAACCCAACTCCATTAGTCGTATTATTATATTTTTGTCTAAGGCATGCATTAGATTAATGGACTATGAACTATTTAAGTATCATTATTTTTCCACGTTTAAATCATACAAAATCAAGGTAAAGAAAATCATGGTAATGGAGATATTATTGGAGAATCTCAAATGGAAGATGAAGATGAAAGAACGTGGAATGTGGAATTACAATCGGACGGTTGTTGAGCTTTTATTCGACAAAATCTCAATTGGGTCAATGTTAACTTTAAGGGTCTTTGGTCTATCCGTTTTATTTTCTTAATTTCTCTCCAAAGTCATCCAAGTTCGCTGTTTCTTTTACTCTTTTCTTTTCAACTTTTTTTATTAGAGTGATTGAATCAAACAAAAAGTTTGTATAGTTTTATGTTTCGCTATATAAAAAAGTTTTTATTATTGTAATAAAAGTCCAAACAGAGTAGTGTCTTCTTGTTGGTTGTTGCTTTCTTCTCCTAGTTATGCTTCTAAATCTTGCTCTCTCAAATTTCAACGATGTGCCAAAGTCTACCACTTAGACTAAATTTGCCATATATTACACAAAACTGATTCGCCTAAAATTAGTTAAAGTAAATCACTAAAATATCATTAGTGTCTGTGTCACGATATTCTTCTCGCTTTACAGCAAAAAAAAACTTGCATATTTCAATTTTTAAGTAAAACTATCAATTTTGTAGCTGATATATCAACTTTGAAACCATAATCATACGCAAATTCTAAATTTGAATAATCTGTTCGACATATTAATAAAGGGACATTTTGGAACACATCCTATCATTTGTAACGGTAAACACATTTTTTTGTAAAGAAATGGTAACACACATGACTAGGTTTCATTATGACTTTTCAAAATTTTGTTATCACGAACATAGAGTAAAAACAAAAACAATTTTGAGAAATGCCAATTTTGAAATGTAGTTTTTCAAAATTATTCACTATATATCATTTATGTTTGGGTTAATTACATTGTATTAGGGTTTAGTTTTGAAGGTGTAGGACTTGTTTAGGGTCAAAACTTTTTTTAAGATTTAGAATTTTAAGATTTATGATTTAAAAATCTTTAATTAGTGGCATTTTTGCAAATAAACAATCTATAGTGGCATAAATGGACACACACAAAAATATATTTTTGCAATTACCCCAAAACAAATAAATTATTTTGATTCTTTTATCGATTAAATACGGACATTTTTTTGGTCGAAAATATTAAGAGTGAATTAACTCAATAACTACATTGGACCATGAAATAAAGAATATGGCTATGGATGAAAAGAGAAAATCAAAAGCTCTCCTACTCTCTCCTCTATCTAAACCTAATCGCCGCCAATAAGCTTTTATCAAATCTCATATCTGGGCCGGTGACCAGTGGCCTCTGATGCATTCATATTTTAGCATATTTAGTATATATTTTCTTTAGCTTTTGTAGTCATTAGACTTACATTTTTGCATGTTTTTCATCATTTTGAGTCTCATCTCATACTTAGGATCATTTTAGAGTCTAGGATACATTTCTTTGCATTTTGTGCATTTTTGGTTCTTTTTTAGGTACCTTGGAGACATTGGAGTAAGTTCGAAACAAAGCGCCTAGAAGAATTGATCAAATGGGCAAAACACATGCAGGAGAAGTCCGAAGCGGCTGAAAGATCATCTCTGTTGAAGGTCTTACATTGATCGGATTAATCTGAACTTTTGTGAGCGGAAAGGAAATTGAGTTATCTTTCCAATGGAAGTGGTTTCAACTCATTTGGAGCTGTATTACGAAAGTTATTGAAGATCTAGTGAAGACATGTCTGTCTGGCGAGCAAAAGAAGCAAATAAAGATTTTTAGCAACTGGATCGATCGATCCACCCTAGGATCGATCGATCCGTTTGTTAAAATTCTTCAAAATGATCGCGGGATCTGCAGCTCGATCCAGCACGAAGAGAATCGATCGATCGGTATCTTTAGTAACTGGATCGATCGATCCATCATCGGATCGATCGATCCATGTTTTCTTCAAAAACTCCGCGGGATCTGCAGCTCGATCAAGCACAAAGGAAATTGGATCGATCGATATCTTTAGTAACTGGATCGATCGATCCACATATGGATCGATCGATCCACTTACTAAAACTGCACTTTTTATGACGAAAAATCAGCCACCTACTCCCACTGGATTGGAGAAAAACGTGTTTTGAGAAGAGAAAGGGGGGAGGGGGACTCAATTATTGGCTAAACTTCATTTTGTAGATCATCTTTCTCTTTCTTTGTTCTTCCTTTTTCTCTCTTTTCTTGGTTTTTCTTGTTCTTGATAATCTTTCTTTGTTTTTGGATTTGTGTAAGAAGAATTGGAAGATTGTTCTTCATCCTTGTCTTAAGAAGTTTATGAAATTTCAGTTTGTTTTACTTTGATTTTCTGCAATCTTGTTCTTGTTTTATCTTCTTGATTATGCTTTTATCCATCATGGGATTAAGTGTAAACAAGATGATTAGTGAGTAGATTCATATTGAATCCATGGGGTAGGATGATCCATGGGTGATTAGTTGAAGAGTTAAGGTGTTTTATAGTTAGACTCTTAGATTTCTATGCTTACTAAGTGTTCTTAATGCTAGATTGGAATTGATCACTTTAATCTAGACCTTAAATATTCAATAGCATCGAAAGTGTCCATTGAAGGTTTGATTGAACTTAGTATAGCTCTAGCTTGAATAACCAAAGGGATTTGATGTTAGGATTGCTAGATAGTTAATAGACTTGAACTTAATGTGTGTTTGAGTGAACAAAACCAATGGGAATTGATGTTTAGTTCATGATTGCATAAGGATTTCTACCTCGGGAGAGGATTGATCTTCATTAGTGTTCTAGACTTATAGAAATTTAAGATTGTTTGAATTTAAACACCTTGACTTGAAGCAAATTGCCTAGGATCAATTACCTTAAACCATGGGTTCTCTTTTATTTAATTGAGTTAAAACTTGTGTTAATTGCTTTGCTTGTCACTTGTTATCACTAAAACCACAACCTTGAATCCACTTAGATTAAGTTGTATGATTTGTATTCCTAGTGATTAAAATAGCCTTGAGTTTGGATTGACACCTAAAGTACTACAATTGCTTAGGATCAAACTTATCCATATCAAGTTTGGCGCCGTTGCCATTCTCAAGGCTGATTTTGACATTAGGATTTGGTCATTACTTGAGACTAAGTTTTATTTTCGTTTAGTAAGTTACTCATTCTCTATCTTCATCTCTCTTTGGATGATAGGTGTATGAACTTGAGGAGTAAATGACCAACAAACCTTGTTCCAAGAGTTGACAACATCACAAGCTTCGAAAGAGCGTTGGGAAGAACGAGAAGAGAGAACGAAAAGCAAGCACACTTGCATCGATTGGGGCTTGAGATGGAACGAAATCAAGATCAACCGGAAGGTATCCATGGAGTTGACGACAATAGACAAAATATACAAGGAGTCCGTCTCCGAGCTGATCCAGACGAACTTGGCCAAGGAGCTGCAAACCTTAGGCCACAACATCAAGATCGTCAACCAAGAGGCATTGGAACTTATGACAAGCCACATATCAATGGGAGCAGATTGGGAATTCGTGCCCCAGCTGTGGGCAACAACAACTTTGAGATCAAGTCAAGCTTGATCAACATGATAGAGGGCAACAAATACCATGGTCTTGCTTTGGAGGATCCAATCGATCACTTGCACAAATTTGACCAATATTGTGGCACAACAAAGACAAATGGTGTTTCCGAAGATGCATTCAAACTCAGATTGTTTCCATTCTCATTGGGAAGCAAAGCTCACATTTGGGAGAAGAATATACCAAGTGATTCAATTACAACTTGGAATGAGTGCAAAGAAGCCTTCCTCAACAAGTTTTTCTCTAGTGCAAGAACTGCAAAGATAAGGAGTGACATCTCAAGCTTCCAACAAATGAATCTTGAGAGCTTTGGTGAAGCATGGGATAGATTCAAAGGGTACCAAACACAATGTCCACACCATGGCTTCACAAAGGCAAATCTCCTAAACACATTCTACCGAGGAATCTTGCCTACTTATCGAAGCCGACTTGACACTGCTAGTAATGGTTACTACTTGGGACGCATTGAAGATGAAGCTTGGGAGCTTGTCGAGAACATGGCTCAAAGTGACTCTATTTACAATGATGAGTATGATCGACATAACAGAGGTGGTGCAAGTGAAGATACCTCCACCAAAAAGGAATTGCGGTCTCTACAAGAAAAGATGGATCTTCTTCTCAAAGAAATACCTACACAAGCACACGTCAACTATGTTGGTAACCAAAGCCACGGAATGACTCCAATGCCAAATGAAGTGGAAGGAATGGAAAGACAAGAAGATGTTTCCTACATCAATGCCAATGGTACATGGTACACGAAGGATTCAAACTTTCAATTTCAACCCCGCGATCAAGGGTACCAGCAAAGAGATCAAGGGAACTTCAACAACAAACCACCATACCAAAATAATTACCAGCCAAAGCCCATCTTCAACAACCAACAAGGGGGATACCACGCAAAACCAACTTATTCGCCAGGTTTCAGCAACAGAGGCAACCAGTTTGTTCAAGGACAACCAAGTTCGTCACAACAACAACCACATGACACAAGTGTGGAATCAATGTTCAAGCAGATACTTGACTCAAATGCCTCAAAAAAGCGGGAGATCAAAGATGAGTTGAAAACGATGAATTCCAAAATTGATGGAAGCTACAATGAACTCAACCACAAACTCAAAAACTTGGAGCAACAGTTTGCTTCCTTCACTTCTCAAACCCAAAGACCAATGGGATCACTTCCAGGAAAATCCGAGCAAAATCCAAAAGAGACATTGCATTCTATAACTCTTCGAAGTGGACGGGAATTACCTCAACGAGTACTCATCAAGGATGATGAGAAACAAGGTGGGGAGGTGGCCATCAATGTGAATGAGGATGTGGTCATTGTGGATGAGAAAACAAATCAAGTGATCATAGAGAAGATTGTTGCAGCTAAAGGAAATGAAAATGTTGGAGAGGAGAAGAAAATTGTGAACAAGAATGAAGCTGCCACTACATCAAACGCAATTCCGATTACTCCTTCACCGTATGAGCCGAAGTTACCCTTTCCTGGGAGGTTCAAGAAGCATCTGCTAGAGAAGTACAAAACACTCTTTGAGAAGCAAATGAGTGAAGTGCAGGTCACAATGCCAATCCTTGATGCCTTTATGCTAGTTCCTCAATATAGCAAATTCTTGAAGGATGTTGTCGCTGAGAAAAAGAAGGAAATGGAGGGCATGATGGTTCTTACGCACGAGTGTAGTGCCATTATTCAAAGGTTAACCGTGACTACAAAGCTAGAAGACCCAGGGAGCTTCACCTTACCATGCGCAATAGGCCCCTTGACCTTTGAGAATTGTCTGTGTAACTTGGGAGCAAGTATCAGCCTTATGCCTCTATCTGTTGCAAAGAAGCTCGGTTTTACACAATACAAAAAGTGTAGGATATCCTTGGTATTGGCTGATCGCTCTGTGAAACTTCCTATTGGTATCTTGGAAGATCTCCCTGTCATAATTGGAAATTATGAGATTCCTACCGATTTTGTAGTTTTGGAAATGGATGAAGAGCCCAAAGACCCTCTGATTTTTGGAAGACCATTCTTAGCCACTGTTGGAGCCATGGTAAATGTGAAAGATGGCAAGATTGATCTTCGTTTTGGGGAAGGAAACACTCTTCAGTTTGATGTAAAGGAGATGATGAAGAAGCCCACAATTCAAGGTCAGGTTTTCTACATTGAAGAGAATGAAGAATTGGCGGAAAAGTTCTTGGAAGAGACAGCATTGGAGGACGCTCTACAACATGCTCTTACTATTGATGGAGAATCTCAGTTGGTTGAAGATAGAGTGAGCACAGAGTATGTCAGAATGATGAATTCGCACGAAGGGATAGTTGAAGAGGAGAAGTTCCTGGAACTACCACAAACAATGCACCATGTCGCCTCAGTTGCTGTCAAAACCGAGTCTTGGGATGAAGATTGGAGTGAACTCAATGCTCCAAAAATTGATCTCAAACCACTCCCTTTGGGGCTCAGGTATGCATTTCTTGGTCCTCATGATACATACCCTGTCATTGTAAGTAATGAGCTAGAAGAAAATGAATTATCTAAACTTTTGAATGAATTGAAAAGGTTTAGAAGAGCAATAGGATACTCACTAGATGATATAAAGGGAATATCGTCTTCATTGTGCATGCATAGGATACACCTTGAGAATGAATCAATGACTTCAATAGAACGTCAAAGAAGGTTGAACCCCAACCTGAAGGATGTTGTAAAGAAAGAGATTCTTAAGCTCTTAGATGCTGGTGTGATATACCCCATTTCTGATAGTAATTGGGTGTCTCCTGTACATGTAGTTCCAAAGGAAGGCGGTATAACTGTTGTTAGGAATGAGAGAAATGAGTTGATACCAACTAGAACTATAACTGGACATTGGATGTGTATTGATTACCGCAAACTTAACTCCGCCTCTAGGAAGGATCATTTTCCTTTGCCATTCATCGATCAAATGTTAGAGAGGCTAGCAAACCATCCTTATTATTGCTTTCTTGATGGATACTCGGGATTCTTCCAAATTCCCATACATCCCAATGATCAAGAGAAAACGACATTCACTTGTCCTTATGGTACCTTTGCTTATCGAAGAATTTCATTTGGACTGTGCAATGCACCAGCGACATTTCAAAGAGCAATGATGTCGATTTTTTCTGATCTCATTGAGGATGTTGTGGAGGTCTTTATGGATGACTTCTCTGTCTATGGATCTTCGTTTTCTGCTTGTTTGTCCAACTTGTGCAGAGTCTTACAGCGCTGTGAAGATACCAACCTTGTACTCAACTGGGAGAAGTGTCATTTCATGGTCAAAGAAGGGATTGTGCTTGGACACAAGATTTCTAGAAAGGGTATTGAAGTAGATCAGGCCAAGATTGATGTGATGGTAGGGTTAACACCACCAAGGACAGTGAAAGAAGTTCGAAGTTTTCTTGGCCATGCTGGATTCTATCGAAGATTCATCAAAGACTTCTCAAGGATTGCAAGACCATTGACCAAGTTACTGTGCAAAGAAACCATCTTCGAATTTGATGAAGAATGCCTTCAAGCTTTCAAGAAGCTGAAGAATGAGCTAATTAGTGCCCCAATTGTTCAGCCACCAGATTGGAACTTACCATTTGAGATCATGTGTGATGCTAGTGACTATGCTGTGGGAGCTGTTTTGGGACAGAAGAAAGAAAAGAGGACACATGTGATCTACTATGCTAGTAGAACGCTTGACAGTGCACAAGCAAACTATGCAACAACTGAGAAGGAGCTTCTAGCCGTTGTGTTTGCAATCGAGAAGTTTCGAAGCTACTTGGTTGGGTCGAAGGTCATTGTCTACACTGACCATGCCGCATTGAGACACTTGCTAGCCAAGAAAGATGCCAAACCGAGGCTATTGAGATGGATTTTACTGTTACAAGAATTTGATCTTGAGATCAAAGACAAGCCCGGAGTTGAGAATGGTGTTGCTGATCACCTTTCCAGATTAAGAGTGGAGTGTGGGTTTCCTATTGATGAAGGACTTCCTGAAGAGCAAATCAAGGCCATTCGTGCAATGATGACGGTTTGTGAAACCGGTAGAAAACTTGAAGAAGTGAAAATGATCGATGAGACAGGCCCATGGTATGCTGACTTGGTGAACTATTTAGCATGTGGAAGGGAACCGCTAAACCTAGTAGGGTATGCAAGGAAGAAGTTCTTCAAGGACGTGAAGAGATACTACTGGAATGAACCCTACCTTTACACTCTTAGCAAAGATCAAATCTATAGGAGAGTAGTAGCTGAAGAAGAGGTAGAAGGGATCCTTACACACTGTCATGGATCAACTTATGGAGGTCACTTTGCTACTTTCAAAACTGTTGCAAAGGTACTACAAGCAGGATTTTGGTGGCCTCATATGTTCAAAGACACACAAGACTTTATCTCAAGGTGTGACTCATGCCAAAGGAGAGGAAACATCACCAAGCGAAATGAAATGCCTCAAAATCCTATACTAGAAGTGGAAGTGTTTGATGTGTGGGGCATTGACTTCATGGGACCATTCCCATCATCCTTTGGTAATAAATACATCCTTGTTGCTGTAGACTATGTCTCGAAATGGGTGGAAGCCAAAGCTAGTCAAACCAATGATGCTAAGGTGGTTCAACAAATGTTCAAGAGTATCATCTTTCCAAGGTTTGGAGTTCCTAGAGTTGTGATAAGTGATGGAGGACCTCACTTCATCAACAAACTCTTTGAGAATCTTCTCAAGAAAAATGGTGTCAAGCACAAGGTAGCAACTACTTACCATCCCCAAACAAGTGGTCAAGTTGAGATTTCCAACCGGGAGATCAAGTCAATTTTGGAAAAGACTGTGGGAACAACAAGGAAGGATTGGTCCACAAAGCTTGATGATGCACTATGGGCTTATAGGACTGCTTACAAGACACCTTTGGGTACCACTCCCTTTAATCTTGTCTATGGGAAGGCTTGCCACTTACCAGTGGAGCTTGAGTACAAAGCATTGTGGGCCGTAAAGCTGCTTAATTTTGACATCAAGAGTGCCAAGGAGAAGCGATTTCTCCAACTTCATGAGCTTGATGAAATTAGACTTGATGCTTTTGAGAACTCAAGGATTTACAAAGAAAAGACAAAAGCCTTTCATGACAAGATGATCTTGAAGAGAGAGTTCAATGTTGGTGATCAAGTGCTGCTCTTTAACTCTCGGTTGAAACTATTCCCCGGGAAACTCAAATCAAGGTGGTCGGGTCCTTTCAAAATCAAGGAAGTAAAACCATATGGAGCAATTGTGCTTTGGAACAAGGATGGTGGAGATTTCACGGTCAATGGGCAAAGAGTTAAGCTGTACATGGCAGCCATACCTATGGAAGAAGGAACCTCGGTTCCACTCTACGATCCTACACCAGCCTAGTCCAAAAAGAAAAGGAAGTCAAGCTAGAGACTTAGAACAAGCTCACTTGGGAGGAAGTCCCATGTCTATCCTTGTATATATATATATATATGTGTGTGTTTTATCTATCATCTATGAGTAGTTGTTGTTTGATTTGTCTGCATGTTATATGTCATTTCAGAAGGAACAACTAGAAGTGAAAGAAACATGCAAGGAAAGCATGAATAAGATGATGCAACCGTGAAGCTAGTGACGTTAAACGCGCCTCTTGGGACCTCCCAAGTCTATCCTTTGTCAAGCTAGTGACACTAAACAAGCATGAATAATGGGTCCATACGCCTTATAAGCACACTCCCATAAGCCATCACACCATCCTCATTCTCTTTTCTCGCCAAGGTACCACCATTTTTCCTTTGTACATACCATTTTTATTCACTTATTTTACATTCTCTTGCCTAATGTCTTTCTCTTTGATTTTACTTTCTCACCGAGACGGTGATAAGTAAGTCCGGGGGAGGGACATTATTTGCTAATGAATCTTTTAATTGTTTTGTTTTTATCTTTGAGTCTCATGCATTGCATTGTAAATGATAAAACCCTCAAAAACCATAAAAATTTGAAAAATTTCAAAAAAAATACAAAAAGATTTTTCTTTTCATTTAGTTGCATCATTCATATGGAGAATAATGATTGGAATACCTTGTAGAAATTTTTAGTACATAGCTCTCTTTGTGAATGTCTCGATAATGCTCTTTTAGACTTCATAAACCGCGAAAAGCATGCTTCTCCATATCTTTGATCTCTTCGCTCTATAATTCTCTAAGTCTTGTTGATTACTTGTTTGAATTGAAATCAACTCCACCTTATTAGACCATAAATTGAATTTTAATTCTCTTGCTTATGAGTTTTAGACCTTAACCATGGTTCACTTATACACATTCAACCATTTTTATCCCTTTTACCACTCTCTAATGGTTTGAATGGTCATCCCGATTCAAGTACATGATTTGAATGAGGATGATACCTCACCTTGATTACACCTAGCTTTTCTTTGAAACCACCGTTAATTTGTTGAGTGAGGCCTTTTTCTATTTGCACCTCATGCATAAAATCTTTAGAGATGGAAACGACAAGTTCTTTTGTTCCATTATGAGTAGTCTCATTGGCTAGTCTAGGTGGGTTGAGAGAATTTTGGAGTCTCAATGTTTTATATTACGGTTTTGGGAATTGGTGAGGGTGAGTAAGGGTGTGAGTTTATGTGAGAAGTTGGAGAGATGAAAAGGAAAGAAGTGCAACCAAAACGGTTTAGAGAAAGAAAATCGGATGTCTAAGGAGAGAAAACAAAAAGAAACATTACTCTTAAGCTAAGGAGTAAAGAAGCTCCTAGAAATGAAAAGAATATATATAGAGAATCAAAAGGAGTAGAGATAAGTAAAGCAAGAGTAATTGTCTAAGTATAAGAAAGATCTCCCTAGGTTCTATCCTTGAAATAAAAGAAAGAAAAATGAAGTAATTGGTGTAGAGAACATGAATGACTTTGAGTGAAACACAAAGAGTATTTGGGTGGGTAGAATGGAAGAAAACATCTTGTATGCATCAATTGTTTCCCTTCTCCATTGCTTTTGTGTGTTGACTTGTGCCATATGTTGAGAGAAGTCACTAAAATGTTTTAAAACACCACTTCACTTCACATTGAACTTATTCTCTTACCAAGCCGCCGATTGGTTTAGATCGAATTCTCATTTGCAAGACTACACGGTTTTGAATCTTAATGAACATAAGGAGTTGGTAGATAAGATGCATTTGATCACTTGACATTGAATTTAGAGGCAAAACATTGAAGTTGCGATGAGAATGAAAAGTTTGATTGAGTAGATTGGTTTATTTGTAGCATTGAGATGTATTATCTTGCATTGGCAACTTGATCTTTGGAAAACAATCTCTTGGCTATGAGTTCTCCATTTCAAACCTCTTCACCGGTTTGTTCTCTTTGTTTGCTCGAGGGCGAGCAAAAGGCAAGTCCGGGAGAGTTGATGCATTCATATTTTAGCATATTTAGTATATATTTTCTTTAGCTTTTGTAGTCATTAGACTTACATTTTTGCATGTTTTTCATCATTTTGAGTCTCATCTCATACTTAGGATCATTTTAGAGTCTAGGATACATTTCTTTGCATTTTGTGCATTTTTGGTTCCTTTTTAGGTACCTTGGAGACATTGGAGTAAGTTCGAAACAAAGCGCCTAGAAGAATTGATCAAATGGGCAAAACACATGCAGGAGAAGTCCGAAGCGGCTGAAAGATCATCTCTGTTGAAGGTCTTACATTGATCGGATTAATCTGAACTTTTGTGAGCGGAAAGGAAATTGAGTTATCTTTCCAATGGAAGTGGTTTCAACTCATTTGGAGCTGTATTACGAAAGTTATTGAAGATCTAGTGAAGACATGTCTGTCTGGCGAGCAAAAGAAGCAAATAAAGATTTTTAGCAACTGGATCGATCGATCCACCCTAGGATCGATCGATCCGTTTGTTAAAATTCTTCAAAATGATCGCGGGATCTGCAGCTCGATCCAGCACGAAGAGAATCGATCGATCGGTATCTTTACTAACTGGATCGATCCATCCATCATCGGATCGATCGATCCATGTTTTCTTCAAAAACTCTGCGGGATCTGCAGCTCGATCAAGCACAAAGGAAATTGGATCGATCGATATCTTTAGTAACTGGATCGATCGATCCACATATGGATCGATCGATCCACTTACTAAAACTGCACTTTTTATGACGAAAAATCAGCCACCTACTCCCACTGGATTGGAGAAAAACGTGTTTTGAGAAGAGAAAGGGGGGAGGGGGACTCAATTATTGGCTAAACTTCATTTTGTAGATCATCTTTCTCTTTCTTTGTTCTTCCTTTTTCTCTCTTTTCTTGGTTTTTCTTGTTCTTGATAATCTTTCTTTGTTTTTGGATTTGTGTAAGAAGAATTGGAAGATTGTTCTTCATCCTTGTCTTAAGAAGTTTATGAAATTTCAGTTTGTTTTACTTTGATTTTCTGCAATCTTGTTCTTGTTTTATCTTCTTGATTATGCTTTTATCTATCATGGGATTAAGTGTAAACAAGATGATTAGTGAGTAGATTCATATTGAATCCATGGGGTAGGATGATCCATGGGTGATTAGTTGAAGAGTTAAGGTGTTTTATAGTTAGACTCTTAGATTTCTATGCTTACTAAGTGTTCTTAATGCTAGATTGGAATTGATCACTTTAATCTAGACCTTAAATATTCAATAGCATCGAAAGTGTCCATTGAAGGTTTGATTGAACTTAGTATAGCTCTAGCTTGAATAACCAAAGGGATTTGATGTTAGGATTGCTAGATAGTTAATAGACTTGAACTTAATGTGTGTTTGAGTGAACAAAACCAATGGGAATTGATGTTTAGTTCATGATTGCATAAGGATTTCTACCTCGGGAGAGGATTGATCTTCATTAGTGTTCTAGACTTATAGAAATTTAAGATTGTTTGAATTTAAACACCTTGACTTGAAGCAAATTGCCTAGGATCAATTACCTTAAACCATGGGTTCTCTTTTATTTAATTGAGTTAAAACTTGTGTTAATTGCTTTGCTTGTCACTTGTTATCACTAAAACCACAACCTTGAATCCACTTAGATTAAGTTGTATGATTTGCATTCCTAGTGATTAAAATAGCCTTGAGTTTGGATTGACACCTAAAGTACTACAATTGCTTAGGATCAAACTTATCCATATCAGCCTCCTTGGCTCCGGTGCCGACCCCTCCCCTTGTTTCTTCTTTGTTGAATAATAAAACTTTCCCCTCCTGCTTCGATGGTCAAGTCGTTAACGCCTCCGGTGGTTGAGTCTTCGTGATGGATTTGGTGTTGTGGTTCCGGTGCGTCATGGTGGTGGTATGTTTTCTGGTCAAGGCGTGTGGCTTTGGCGGCTTCAGATGGGATCTCGACTGTCGTCAAAATTCACGGGTCTCGACGGATTCGACGGGAAGACTTTGGCTCTGTCTCGACGGTGTGACGGGGCCTCTCCACCGTTTTAGCAAAGCTTTGGTCTTCGGCGGGTTTGGGTGTGTCGGAGTTGTGGTCTACAACTTCTGTCAGAGGTCTTTGTCGCGTGGAGGTAAGGTGGTCTCGGGGAGGTAAGGTTGATTCTGTCGTTCTATACTCTGACATCTTCCTTATCTCCTCGTTGTCATTGTTGTGTGAGGGGTGAGTTATCGCTTTGTTTCTCGGATTAGAATTTTTGTTCATTGATGAGAGCTTCTGTCTTCATCGATGGTTCGCTCCATCAACATCAATGTCGTTGTTCTGGTTGTTCTGGTGTTGAGTTCTGAGGTTGGTTCTTCTCACGGCAATTGATCTCTGCCAGTGTTGTACTTCTGCGTCGTCGGTTTCGTTGATTCCGTGGCGAGGTGTTTACTTGGTTATCATCAGAATTTTCGATGTTGTTTTCTCCGGCTTTGCTCTACAGGTCTTGGAACGGCTCCAAATTATGGTAGGGGACAACCACGCTTGGCACCTGCGGTGATTCGGTGTCGAATAGAGGCGGCGGATCTGATTCGATGACTATTGTACTTCCGTGGGAGATGGTTCTTGTAGCCTAGCTAGCTCAGGAATGGTGGCCAGAGGCGGTTTCTCTGGCTGTCCATAGAAGCTCCCGTTCCGCCGGATGTGGAGTAGTTTGATGAATTGGTTATGTTAGTCTTCGGAGAAGCTGTAAGCGGTTTTGCAAATAAGGTTTGAGGGTGGCCTCGGATGGAGATTGCTCGTGGCAACTACGATGAGGACACGAGTTCTTAGGAACTGTGGCAACGACACAAATTTATGAACTTTTTGTTCGGCATCGATGTTTCTTCGTTGGAGATCTTTTTGGTTGCCCAGGCGTGTGTTTAACTTGCTCGGCATTTATTTGTTTCCTTTTTCTGTTGTAGTTTGCCTTTATTAGTAGATTTCGGTCTTTCTGATTTTTTTGTTGTTTCTGTAACTTCTGTCTCAGATTTAAAATCGTATAAAATTTAACATTTTACCCAAAAAAAAATGGCTATGCATCTAGAGAAATTAAGCCACTAACTACCAAAAGCAAATTTGGACATTAATACCCTTACGCGCTCAAGGTCGAAGATTTATTTGGTTGTGACGTGGTTTTGGCATGTTGAACAATGGGCATTCCTTCATGAGCGTGTCAGATCTATAACATTTTTTTTTTGCTGAAATTTTGATTAGATCTATAACATTACAAAGGGTGATTAATTAAATTTAACCCCTCTGTAATTGCATCTATTTTTTTTTGTATGGCATGTAACGAAAACCGAAAATGGTAGCGTCTCTGTACATGTGGTTCTAGTGAGCAAGACAATATCTTGTCTATTCTATTTTCGTGTACACTCATGTAGCAACACGACGTGGTTTGTAATCAAATTTGTAGGTGGAAAAGAATAGATATACATTAGTATGATTGATAGTCATCACAAACTAGGTATAAGAGAAAATTAAAATAGTTGCAAACCACACATAATACGGAAAACATAAATTAGAGGTACCAAACAAATAAAATAGACAGATCCCATGTAGAATAGCACAAAATATAACATAGTACATGGGACCAACAAAATAGACACACTATATAGAATTGCACGGTCTAACTATATGTATCCTGATTCCTGGTGTCGCCATTGTAGGTAATGCACAAACTTTATCGAGAATATGTTGCCCAATATTGATAGCCTCCCAAATTGTGATGCCACCAACTAGTGTAGACGTTATGATCTCGATCAATCAGCAAAGTCAGGTCGTTGATCTGCCTTTTGCCAACATGTTCAAATCAGATTTTGAAAATAAATTATGGCAATCCATTCTCTTCCATCATCCGCAAATTCTACACAAAAATGAAGACAAGGATGCAGTAGTAAGTACAAAGTGAAATGGATATTCTATGTATATGAACTATCAAATAAAGTAGCATTGCCGTAGTTGAAATGACACACTATTCACGTTTTCAACCCACAAACCATACTATGTCACATCTTTATATATAGCTAGTACACCATGTTTCTATGTGATACGAATTTTACATCTACATAACAAGGGAAGCACCAAAGTTGTGCATATAATAGTGTATAATTGCATTATAAAAAATCAAAAATGACAAATTATCTTATTTTCTGTAGATCTGGAAAATAAGAGCGTTCGCAAATGCCAATCAACATACTACTGTTACCTTGCGTACAACCTAAAAAAATTGTTTTTTTTTTTGCTAAAACCTAAAAAAATTGTTAAAACCTAAAAAAGATCGCAAAATTAGAGGATAAATCACTAACCGGATACTTCTTTGACGCACGTTTATCGTAGATCTGAAAAAAATATCGATTTCTATTAGACCTCACCTTTAATGCCCATCTCTGCAAAATTTTCCTAATATTCACCCAGTAGTCCCTTTGCTTTCTTCCATGCCCGTCGATTTCGCAACTCACAATTGCAACAGCATACTTCCAATCGAATCCGATTATCGCTTTCTCGTCTCGATTCCATCATCGCTTTTCTCCTCTTAGATAACCTCTCACATTCTCTTTCTTAAAAAATCTGATAAATATATCAAATGCATTTTCGTTTGTCTTTCACGCGCTTCCTTCTCTCATCAGGGACAAAACAGGTAATATTTCAGTTTGTTTCTATAATATCCTAGCCATGTTCCAATATAGCTACTCACCTAATAATATTTTCGTATGTTATTTCTCCTAATTTCCCAAATATTAATGCCATAAACTGGCCTAAACCGAGTGAACCAGTACAGAGTTAATTGCTGATTTTGCTAATCCATCAGCAATAGAATTGAGATTCCTTTGAACAAACTCAAAGGATACAATTTTAAGATTGAAAGAGAGTTGATGGGTATCTTGAACGATTCCGAAGATCTCCAAGGTTTGATACCGTGCTTTGATCAGATTGATTATAGCTTGAGAATCAGATGCTAATCTGAAAGATTGAAGATTCATGCTTGATGCATGAAGAAGGGCTTCACGAATGGCTAGTGCCTCCGCCTTAAGGGGGATGAAACGTTCGATTTAGCTATGGCTCCGGAGCAGATGATCTGATCCTCTTGGCTTCTGAAGACCCAACCAAGACCAGCCAGCTTCGATTCACTTCTCCAGGCCGCATTTGTGAAGCAAAAGATCATGGATTCGTCTGAGATCTGGTTTTGTTGAGGTAGAGTCGGGCCTTGAATCATGTTGCAGGGATCATGCACTTGTCATGTAAGCCACTCCTTAGCGTCACATATAGCTTTATGGATAGTTTCTTCCACCGTGAAGTCCTGATTGCTGAAGATGCGATTGTTCCTTGCCACCCAGAGGTTCCAACAAATCCAAGGAGAGATGGGTCCTGAAGTGTAGTTCTCTTAAGAATTTTAAAAAAAAAAACTGAAAATGAAATTTGCATCCAGTATCATAATTTCACAATTAGAATATCATAAACTCTATACAATAATTTCATATAATCAAAGCCAAATCTTCTATTATATAATGGGAGAGTTTTTTCTCCACTTAAGGTGTCCACATCATCACTTTAAAGCCTCCACTTCATCAAAAATGAGTACTTATATTAAAACTAAAGTTTAATGATTCCTTTAATGTTTTATATTTTAATTATTGTTTTCTATTAATTACCACACAACATAAAAATTAAAATTTACATAAAATGAAAATTAAAAAATTGTACAATACAATAAAATAAATAGATACTAGAAGAACTAAAATTAAAAAATTGATACAAAAATTAATATAAATATTTCCAACGTTAAAATTGATTAAAATTCTAGATAAATCATACATCATTTTAAGTACATAAACAATATACATCTTTTAAGTACAAAAACAATATGAATATACGGTAAAGATTATGTTTATTTCATAAACTTGAAAATTTTATAAAACAATCACATAAAAGAATAAATGATTAAAATTATAGATAAATAAATAACATGAGACAATTTTAAATGAATAGAAATCAAATGATGACGAATGTTTGAGACGATGTAATAAAGTGATTAAAATGAGGGTTGGAAATAGAAACTATGATTAGATAGTGAAAAAAATTGACATTTTCTGGAAGATATGACTTCACTACAGAGATATGAAAATCAATATATAGTCTTAACATGTTATATGTGAGCAAAGAGAATGTGAAAAAGATTAGATCTAGGAAGGAGAATAAGTGTGTTTTAGAAGGTGTAGAAAGTTAAATACGATAAACAAGTGTTTTAGAGATCAAATAATGTTGGCAAGAGACTATATAAAATTTTCATATTCTTTTTCCTATGTGAAATGAATGGTTTTTTAATAAAAATACTCTACATATATTAATAGACTAGGTTATCGGAAAAAACCATTTTAAGTTGATAAAAAAAATATTTTTATTATATGATGTGTTTGTTTTAATTGGTAAAACGTACTAGCCGAATCCGTTGTGGTTGCATAGAATTACCTTCTAAAATTCAAATTATTATATTTTTATTTCATGATATATTTTTGACATATTAAAAAAGATATCACACGCAATGCATAGATATAAATCTACAATAACTAAGTATCAACTATCATTTGGTGGGGGATGTCTAATTATATTAACTAAATATAAATCAAAGAAGATAGAAGAGGAAACATTCAAAAAACAGATGAAAAGGAATCTGTGGAAGAATAAAACACTCAAATGTTTTTTGAGAATTTTTATATGACAAAGAGCGTTGCTTCTTTCGTTTTCCTTCTTTGTGGAATATATTCAACAGCTTCAAGCTATATTATAAAAATTAGGACGTTTTTCATACAAATGGCCCAATCGTCTTTGGTAATCTTTTAGCTTATAAACTGCATTTTTTAGCTATAATCAAAGCATAATTAAGTAATACACCACCAACAAAGTACATTATCGAATTTGACAGGGAATCTGAAAGAGAGAGAAAAGTTTGATTCTTTTCGGATTTGAACGAGTTTTTCTTGACTGGTTTTCATATTTTGATTCTTTTTGCTTTTTTTTAACATAATTGTAAATCATCACACCGATCATTACCATAACCGTTTGGAACTGAACGATAAAAGATGAAGAAGTGTTATGAAAAACTATCTACTCTTTGAGGGCACATTTTCTATTTTTTTTTTTTGGACAATTGCAAAAATGCCACTTTTGATGTATATATTTGCAAAAATGTCATTTAGGAGTGTTCATTTACAAAAAGAAAATTTTTTAAAAATACCACTTTTCAAGTGTCACTTTTCAAAAATGTCATATTTTCAAAATCTTTGCAAAAATAACACTTTTTCAACAAAAAAAAAGTTCATTATATCATTTATGTTTGGGGTAATTATAAAAATACCACTTTTTGAGTGTACATTTGCAAGAATGCCACTTAGGGGTGTCCATTTACAAAATTGCCACTAATTATACATTTATAAAACCTATATCTTAAAATTCTAAACCTTAAAAAATATTTTGACACCTAAAACCCCTTAAACACTCAAAACTAAATCCTAATAGAACATAATTAACCCAAACATAAATAATATAAAGAAAAAAACAATTTTGAAAAAGTGGCATTTTTGTAAAAATTTCAAAAGTGTGGCATTTTTGTAAGGGGCAATTACAAAAATGCCACTTTTTGTGTGCATATTTGCAAGAATGCCACTTAAGGGTGTCCATTTACAAAAATGTCACTTTGTAGATTTATAAAGCCTATATCTTAAAATTCTAAACCCTAAAAAATGTTTTGATACTTAAAACCCCCTAAACACTCAAAACTAAACCCTAATAGAACATAATTAACCTAAACATCTGAAGAAAAAATAATTTTGAAAAAGTGGCATTTTTGTAAAGATTTCAAAAGTGTGGCATTTTTGTAAATGACACTTGAAAAGTGGTATTTTTTTAAATTTCTCTTTTTGTGTAAAGTGGCACTCGAAAAGTGGCATTTTTTGAAATTTCTCTTTATGTTTAGGTTAATTATGTTGTATTAGGGTTTAGTTTTGAGTGTTTAAGGGGTTTTTGCGGTCAAAACATTTTTTAGGATTTAAAATTTTAAGATTTAGGCTTTAAAAATCCATAATTAGTGGCATTCTTGCAAATGTACATACCAAAAGTGATATTTTTGCAATTGCCTCTTGCAAAAATACCACTAATAATGGATTTTTAAAACCTAAATCTTATTCGACCAAAAATATAATAAAAAAGCCTAAATCTTAAAATTATAAACCTTAAAAAATATTTTGATTCCTTAAACCCTCAAAACTAAATCATAATACAACATAGTTAACCCAAACATAAATGATATAATAAAAAAAAAAATTGAAAATGTGGCATTTTTGTAAAGATTTTGAAAATGTGGCATTTTTAAAAATTTCTAAAAAGTCAATTTACTTTGGTATCATTATGGCTTTGAAAAATTAAAGACGAATTTAATTGTATTTTTTTATATTATTTTAAAACTAAAAAATGGTATATTCAATCTATCATTTGGAGTGATTGAATTTTAATAAAATTTTAGATGATTTTAATAATTTTGTGTTATTTTAGAGAATTTAATAAGAAATTATCAAACATAAAGAACCCCTCATATCTCAATAGGATTAGAACCGTCTATCTTGATATAGTTACTTTCAACAGTTACCAGTACCACCGTTGCTAAACTTTTTCAGTTCAGATTGGCCCAAATTATTGTAAACTCTTCAAAGAATCTAGACTCATGCCTTCCTAGCTTTTATCCAGGACAGGTTTTGATGAGGACTGATTACATCATCTTGTCTAGAACGATTGAAGTCTTTCAACAGAGTAAATTTAGCCCACCAAAAAATGCATGGAGGAACATAGTTCAACCTACTTTGAAGAGACCATGCACACATTAGCTCAAATGATCGGAAGTGGTCAAACATTCAGATTTTCTACTAACATTTTGTTGTGCTTTTGAAATCTTTAGATTTCGTGAAGTTAAAAAAGTTAAAAACAAAAAAAAAGATTTCGTTAATTTTTTTTTATTTTAAACGTCATTTTCTTTCTTCTTATAAGTATAGACATACATGACTATGCTTAAATTATCAAATCAACAATCAACATAATGAATAATAAAAGTGAACTAGTCCTATCGCTCATCTTTTTATAGAATCTTTTGTTTAAGCATATCATAAATCATGGATATAACATCTAAATTTTATTGTAGATCATTCGCATTTTTAATATAGTATATGTTAGTGTTATATATATTTTTCTTTGATTTTCTTTTTTGAATAACTCATATGTTAGTGTTATATAAATTTAGTGGTTTGTTTTCGGCCCAATCCCAAAAGGATCCGGGCCTGCTAACAAAAGCCGGAAAAAAGTTTCAACGTTAATCGTCCTCTCTCTCTCTGTCTCTCTCTCAAACTCTCAGGTAAGCTTCCTCAATTTTCCTCTTAGATCGAATAGTGCTTTCGCTTCCCTGCTTGTGGTTTCGTCTTTAGAAGTATATTTACTCACTTTTCCAAGCTTTGTGTCGATTAAGAAACCCTAATTTTCGATCTCGTAGAAACCTCACCTAGATTAGTTGGCATCGATATGAGGAATCGGAAACCCTAATTTCTTGAGTTCCTCAGGGCAGGCCGTGTCATAGTATATTTGGGTTTCGAGTGATACATCGGAATGGATATTAGGCGGCGTGAAAGCAAGACGGAATCAAGTAGTAGAGAGAAACGTATTTATGAGAAGGATCAGGTTGAATTCACAACTCCATTAATACTGAAAACTTTTGTCTGTTTTGAAAGGTCTTTGCTTATCAAATTTTGGTGCCTTGAACTCGTATAGATGAATCAAGACTCTTTTATTGAGGAATTAGCAGAGGAGTTTCGATTGCCAATTACACACAGAGTTACTGAAAATGTTGATCTGGATGATGTGGAGCAAGCATCATTAGACACAAAGATAACGTCATCGAATGTCGGGTTTCGTCTTCTTCAGAAAATGGGTTGGAAAGGAAAAGGTCTCGGAAAGCAAGAGCAAGGTCTGTGTAGTTATTTGAAAGATTGTTTAAATTGGCTCATGTTTTGATCATTTGTGATGTTGCTTGGTTTTTGAACTCAGGCATAACGGAGCCTATAAAATCTGGTATTAGGGATCGAAGACTTGGTCTAGGAAAACAAGAAGAAGACGATTATTTCACTGCAGAGGAAAATATCCAGCGGAGGAAACTTGATATCGAGATCGAGGAAACTGAGGAGATTGCAAAGAAACGGGAGGTATGCGATCAAAAACATATTTGGAAATCATGCCTTTAACTTTCTGAAAACACAATACCCAAAAAGAGCAAAGGCAGTGTATGCGTGTGCTTTGAAGGGAATGGTAGAAATTGTAAAGGGGAAAGAAAAAACTTCAGTTTTTTTATTACCTGGTTCGTGGCTTTGTTGTACTGCCCGCTTCCTGCCCATTATGACAATCCAGGTCCTAGCAGAACGTGAGCAGAAGATCCAGAGCGATGTAAAAGAAATCCGTAAAGTCTTCTACTGTGAACTCTGCAGCAAACAGTATAGAACGGTGATGGAGTTTGAAGGTCACTTGAGCTCATACGATCACAACCATAAGAAGGTAAACAAAAACTTTAATCCCTTAAGTCTTGTTTTATTGCTTTTCCAAGCCTTATACATCAAGTGTCGGTATTATGCAGCGATTCAAAGAAATGAAAGAAATGCATGGTGCAAGCAGCCGCGATGATAGGAAGAAGCGAGAACAGCAGCGTCAAGAGAGGGAGATGACTAAAATGTGCTCAATCGTTCATAGTTTCTTTTCCGTCTACATGTTTTGAAACATTGAGTATGCGCTGGACTTAACCCAAATTATTTACTTAACTTGTTAGGGCTGATGCTCGCAAACAACATCAAATGCAACAGAACCAGCAAGAAGACCCAGAGAAGGTCCCGGTTTCTTTACCAGCCAAGACCACAGTTGCACCACTTGCTGACCAAGATCAGCGAAAAACACTGAAGTTTGGCTTCTCTTCCAAAAGCGGCAGTGTATCAAAGGTATATAAAACCGTTGTTCATTTAAGAGTCAGGCTTAACACGGTCACCGCCCTTTAAGTGGGCGAGGACGGTTAAGCTTGCTACAACATTCCATACTCACTGGTCACTGAAACTAGTTTATCTGTTTCATGTTTGTAGAGCCAACCCACAAGCAGCATCAAAAAGCCAAAAGTAGCAATTGCATCAGTTTTTGGTAACGATAGCGACGAAGAGTAAAGGTTACATACAATATGGTCGAGAATTTTATTGTAACTTTTATGTAATTCTATATTTTTCACACATTACAACAGAACCGAACTTGGTCGGAAACAAATCTTTACACTTCCAATCTTTTTTTGTGTGTTTTTTGTGTTAAATCTTATAAACTCTTGTCGCTATAGCAAAGCTGACCGTTAAAGTGGCATCACCTAAAAAAACAAAAAATCTTGTTATTACGGATGCAACAAACCAGAGGCTTTCAAAGACCACCATTGAAAACGTGAGTGAAAATTATTTTGGTAGGTAGCCCCGGGCACAGATACCGATTAAAAGGGATATTTGATTTTCTGATCTGTTATGTTTTGAATATCTAAAAATTTATCTGAATTTTTTTTAGGTATCTGCGGTTATCCGATTCGATTCGTGAAAATCGAATATCCGAAATTTTTTCAAATATTTTATCTGCTCTGTTAATATTTTAATATTATTTATTTAAACATAACCAAAAAAAAAATATTTAATGATAATGAGTGGGTTCTAATACTCTAGATTGCATAAATATAATAACAAAAAAAAACTAATTATACTCATTTGTTACTTTATATAAATGACATATATGTTATACAGATCAGATTAGATATGGTCATTTTCTACATTTTATTTACGATTTATTTTGTTTCAAACGGATACTACATTTTATTATTTGTTTTGTTTCGAAATTTTAAGGATATTTGAATTTTTTTCATTCGACTAAAGGATTTTTTTCCCTAGCCCTAGGTTGGTGAGTCGTAACGCACGCATGAGTCACGTGATACTCCAATACACGACAAAAACCTTTTTCTCTCTGTCCCTATGTCGTCGTGGCACCGCACTTTCACCACTTGTCTTTATCCTCTTTTAAAAAAAAAAAAAAAAAAACAAATGATGAAGAAACAAAAGCTTCCATTTTCCTCATTTCTTCTTCTCTCCAATTCCAATTTTGATTTCTCCTCAATTCCATGGCGTCTCTGTCTCCGCCGGAAGAGGCTGCTGCTTCTTATCACCACCGTCAGTCTAAGAGATATTCTTCTTCTTCCTCCTCCTCCAATGGCGTCGAATTGGATTTCCCCAAACGACCCAAAATCTCTCATCCTCTACCTCAATCGTCGAATTTCATTTCTTCCTCTGAGATCGAATCAGAGTTTTCTCATCACGATCTTGTTTTCGCAAGGATCAACAACGGTAGCTTCGGTTGTTGTCCTTCTTCCATCCTCTCCCTCCAGCGAGATTGGCAGCTCCGGTTCCTCCGCCAGCCCGATCGATTCTATTTCGAAGATCTCAAACCCAAAATCTCCGAATCCAGAACCGTAATCAAGCGTCTTATCAACGCGGAACACGACGATGAAGTCTCAATCGTCGACAACGCAACCACCGCTGCTGCGATCGTTCTCCAGCAAACCGCTTGGGCTTTCCGGGAAGGACGGTTCGAGAAAGGTGACGCGGTGGTTATGCTTCACTACGCTTATGGCTCTGTGAAGAAATCAGTCGAAGCGTACGTTACACGCTCCGGTGGACAGGTCATTGAGGTACAGTTACCTTTCCCTGTTGTTTCCGCGGATGAGATTATAGACCGGTTTAGGAACGGTTTAGAGTCGGGTAAGGCGAATGGTAGGAGGGTTAGGTTAGCTTTGATTGATCATGTGACTTCTATGCCTAGTGTTGTGATTCCAATCAAAGAGCTTGTTAAAATCTGTAGAGAAGAAGGTGTTGACCAGGTTTTTGTTGATGCTGCTCATGGGATTGGGTGTGTTGACGTTGACATGAAGGAGATTGGTGCTGATTTCTACACTAGTAATCTTCATAAGTGGTTTTTCGCACCGCCTTCGGTTGCTTTCTTGTATTGTAGGAAATCGAATAACGGTACTGCTCCTGATTTGCATCATCCTGTTGTGTCTAATGAGTATGGAAATGGGTTGGCGATCGAGAGCTCGTGGGTTGGAACTAGAGATTACAGTGCTCAGTTGGTGGTTCCTTCCATTTTGGAGTTTGTGAATCGGTTTGAGGGAGGGATTGATGGTATAAAGAAGAGGAATCATGAGTCTGTTGTTGAAATGGGTCATATGCTGGTTAAGTCTTGGGGGACTCAGCTCGGCTGCCCGCCTGAGATGTGCGCGAGTATGATCATGGTCGGCTTACCCGTGTGCTTAGGAGTGTCGAGCGAATCGGATGTTTTGAAGCTAAGAACCTTTTTGAGAGAAAGGTTCAGCATTGAAATCCCAATCTACTTCAGACCACCTGCGGACGGAGAAATTGATCCGATCACGGGCTATGTGCGCATTTCTTTTCAAGTTTACAACAAACCCGAGGATTACCATAGGCTCAGGGACGCAATTAACGAACTTGTGAGAGATGGGTTTAGATGCACGTCTCTATCTTGTTGAATAAAAGGTATATTTTTTTACTCCCAAGTTTCGCTTTCCGGCTAGGTTTCAGTCCCTATTACCCTGTGTTCGTAGTCTTTTTCTTTCAAATAAACTTGATTCTTCTAATTTCTCAACGATCATCTTAGGCTTCCGTATTGTCCATTTTAGAGTTATCCCTGCAAGCATAGTTCATTTGCCTTCAAAACAACATGACAAATCTTAATCCGTACCTTATTGCAGATTTTCATTGTTTTCTTCTGCCTAACAAGTCTCATATTCTTCAGTAGCATTTCATCTTTATCTTAGTTATCTTGTTGTGAGGATTGTGTTTTTGTTTTCATTTTAGCAAGCATTTCATCATCCTTGTATCTTTATTAAGCCAGTTACAGACTAAAATACTACTAGAAACATCGTAATACCAGTAATATACATGTTTTCATTATCGTGTCGCTTATCTCCTCGATTATGTTTTACCAGGGTACCAAACCTTTTCTGGCGAATGAATCATCCTAGAAGTTATCATGGTTTAGGTATCATGGTGCTTCAAGAGATTGGAAGAAGTGTAGTTGCCTCTCTCTCTCTCTCTCCCCTCAAATCATAAACTTCTTATACAGTAATGATGTATGAGAAGACTTAAAGCTTTCTTCTATTTCCTTTGCTCGATTCGCCTGTTCAAAATCTCCCCTTTCGAATGTCTCCCAAAACATGTTAGCAAGTCGGTAATAAAGCAACAACGGCACTATTCACTGCTGTTGGATGTCACGACTCAACGTCGATCTTAGAAACCTCTAATTTGTTACGATTATAAATGATCGATTCGACTGGAATAAATGTTTTAACCTTTAAACGCTTTCTAGCTCACTTGTAATCTCTAGACGGCAACGTTGATCTGATAGTGTGATTCATTTTTAAGCATACACTTAAAACAGGAAAATATAGTCGAATCACTGATAAGTTCGAAGATAAATTTCTTTATTATGGTCGTTGTATGATTGAAATGATTCCCAAACTCAGATAGCATCTTGGAAGTTTAAAAACTATTAACTTTGACCCAACCTACCAAATTGTAGGTCCCATAAAACCGAATACAACTCAGCTAGTAGTGGCATAGCTTTAAATAATCAGTCGCAATCAACCTTTATTCAAGTGCTTGGCTTCAAATTTTAGTAGCTTACTGTTGGTAGACTCCTTTGAACTCAAAACTCTCTCTTGTTTTTTTGACGTCAAAGTTCAAATGCGCCTTCATGAAAGCCAAAACTTAAGTTATGTGTATCAAGTAATGTCTTAAGTTGCATCTTCTATCTCTTGTTGGTTCACTCGAGAGTGTTTTCCTATGATGCAAAAATACGAGAGCCATGCTCGTATCACCAAGTTCATTGGCTCTCCGACTATGTAAATTGCATACTTTTCTCGCCGGATTTACTCTTCATAATGTAAGTTGGAACTTGTATCCGGAGGGCTAATAGCTCATACTTTGTCAAATTACTCGAATATTTGGATAGGTAGGTTGGGAGAATGCAAGTCTTGTGTCTTGTTCTGTTTGTCACATGACATGTTTTCCGTCCCGGTGGGGAAATTCAAACAGAGAAAGGGCAGTTTTATTCTTCTTATAAACGAAAACATTTGAGTCAGAAATCGCGGAAATGTAAGATAATCAGAGTATAAAGAACAACGTTTGAATCTGAGCATTGGGTAGAGAAAGGAGGCAAGTTCTATCCCCAGTCTATGGAGGGAAGCTGAGGATAGCCATGCTCAGGAGGCGGTTTCAGCGATGGCGGAAGATCAAACCAACTTGTTCCACTTCTCCCGCTAAGGAAATCACCTGTTTGGACAATTTTAAAACTTCCAACATCAGAGTTAATGAAGTTTAAAAAGATTGAGAGAAAGTTGAAATGACAAAGAAAGCATACATACGGTTTAAACTAGTTGCTTGGGCTTGTTGGTTAGCAAATCGAGCATGAGGTTGTGTATGATTGGTGAATCCTGCATTCGAATACAAAGAGATGATGTTTTGAGCAACACAAGACAGAATTCAAATCTGATTTAACTACCTGGAATGTTGTTGTTAGGGTGCAAATATCTGCAAGAATCTCCAAACGGGCAAAAATTCTGCTTCAATTTTTGCAATTGGGGGATTAGATTCTATGATCTTAACAAAAAAAAATAACAAAGATACACATAAGCAACAAATTGATTCAATACGTACAGAGGTAACGAAGCGATTGCATAAAGCCTTGGGGACAAAACTGGAGACTTGTGTATTAGCAACATCTATCAAGAAGATAACAAAAGGACATGTGAAAAATTCGTTCCTTTAGAAAGAGAAACGAAGCAGAGAGAGAGAGAGAGACCTGAGGAATACCAAAGGGCCTTAGCTCGAAGATGAGGTTTGCTCTGAAGATGGCGTTTTCTAGCGATTTGAGTGTCCTGAAACTCTTTCTCGCAGTAATCGCAGTAATATTTCCCCGACGGCATCTTCTCCTCCTCTAACCTCGCCGCCGGTCACTTTTCCCTGCCGACGACTAGCTGGTATGAAAAAAAACATGAAACAAAAGCGTTTATGTTGTGTTTTAGACAGTGACTTACACGCGCCAGAAGAGCGCGTGAGGTTAGTGTTTGTGTTCTTGATGTTTTAAATTTTTAATGGTCAGTACTAAAATTCTTGATGCAAACCCCCCCCCCTCCTAGTGTTTTTCAGAGGAATACCCATAACTTTAATTAATTAGTTTGCCGGTTTATGTATAATTTTTTGTTATCTACCTAATTTACTCTTTATAAAAACCATCCACAACAGTTATAAACTCTTTCTTTTTTTTCTCTACTCATACAACAAACAAAGGGATACATATCAGATTGTGACATATTTGGTACAGAGAGAAAGAGAGAGAGAGGCAAATTATAGAAGTGTTTTGTGTTTATGGCTACATTTAGGGTTTTTTTTTTTCACAAACCGAGCCAAGGACACTGCTTCCTTGCATGCTCAGGTACTAACTTAGCTACCATCTCCACAGCCACACCTTTCAGCTCTGTTTCACAACAATCACAAGACGACTTTAGTCAACACATTGAGTGCTCAAAAACTAGAAACGTAATGCTTGTATAGATTTGCTATATCTTGGAAGATGTCGTGTGTCAGTTACCGTGAGGCTTGAAGTTGAAAAGGGGTGGAAGGAAACGTCCATTAGGCAGACGTGCGTTCGGATCTCTTAGCTCATCAAAGAATGGGTGGACCAATGTGTCCAGCTGTGACCACATTTACAATTCAACCAAAAATGCATGTCAGACAAACTAAAAACTGAGGAAATCATCAAAAAAGATTCATCCAAGAATGTTTGATTTGTAAAACACTCACAGCAGCGCTTCGTAGATTTGGAGAGTATTGAAGAAGCCTTGAAACCAAATCAACAGCTTCCGGAGGCATGCGTTTGTGGAAAATCTGTGAAAATATATATGACCAAATTGAAGATATGTCACATTAAATTGAAGACACTGAACATGTTGACCTGATGTATAATTAAGTGCTATACCTTGTGCCATGGATGAGCTTTAATCTGAGGGAATTTGAATTCCGTGTAATTAGGGTTCATGCACTTGATTTCTTCCCTAGTAGGTGTTCCTAAAACCTAACCGATGAAAAACAAAAACATTAAATCAATATCAGAATTATTGCAGAAAATAAATTAAAATGAACAAGTGCAAAGCTTATATACCTTGATAATCTCCACAAGTTGATCAACACCACTCTCACCAGGGAACAAGGGCTGACATGAGCAGAGCATAGATTTTGTCAATCACAAAATTCCCCAGTTTGAGTATAACATAATTGTTTGAATGAGGTATTATTATTGCATTACCAGTCCAAGCAAGAGTTCAGCAAGAACACATCCTGCAGACCAGACATCAATGGCTGTCGTATACTCGGTTGCTCCAAAAATAAGTTCAGGTGCTCTGTAATACCTCGAGCAAATGTAGGAGATGTTTGGTTCTCCTTTCACCTGTTTTCAGTTGTTACAATGATCAACAACATTGAATCTTACGTTTCCCAAGAAACAAATGTACCCAGAGAGCTTTAAAGAACGCACCAATACTTTTGCACTTCCAAAATCACATAGTTTTACTTGATGAGTGTGTGGATTTACCTGTTTCATCACCAAAAAAAAAAAAAAAAATAGCATTAAACATTGAGGACAAGTAAATAACGGGGACACTAGGTGTACTGAGTATGTTTATGATGCTTTTTCATACCAACAAGTTTTGAGGTTTTATGTCGCGATGACACACACCAATACAACGGTGAATGTAAGATAAGGCCCTAAAAATCTGCCAAATATAGAAGAAGCCGATAAGTGACAATTAAAAGAAAATCTAAAATCTGATACAAATGCGATAATTAATACCTGATACGTGTAAAGTTTGACGTATATGAGAGGCATCCGCTGGTTGAGTTTGTTGTAGTGCTTGATAACACGATGAACAGTCTCTGGGACGTATTCAAGAACAAGGTTGAGGTAAAGCTCGTCTTTTTCGGTGGTTGAGAAGAAACAGTGTTTTAGAGACACAACATTTGGATGGTCAAGTAGCCTCATGGTTTGAAGCTCACGGTTCTTGTACCTCCTATCTTGTAGAACTTTCTTTATGGCAACAGTTTCTCCTGTCTCAAGGCATTTCGCCTGAATCACAGAAGAAAAAAAAGGAATCCAGCTCAGTCGACTAATAGATAAATAATCAAATATTACATAATGGAGTGAGAGAGGGATAAAAGAAGAAAACTCACTTGGAACACAACACCGAAAGATCCGTGTCCAACAACTCGTTCGGCCATGTAGCTGATCGTCTGCAATCACATTCGAAGATATTTAAAATCAAGAGAAAAATCTAACGAATCAATTAACTTTAAGAGATCCTGAAGAGCAGTTTTGTATTTGCAATATGTCAAAACAAAGAAGTAAAAACCTGTTTTGGTTGACCGTTTCTTCCACCGATAGTGGTCACTATTATGTGGCCAGTCTCTGTCTCATTCCCATCTACCACAGTTGCTTCCATTTCCTAGCAATCAAAACCAATTTAGTTTTCTTACAAACATACACAACAATGAGCAGAAACTATAGTATAATAAAAGGCATTCAAAACCTACTTTATCGTCGCGAATCTTCATGTCATTCAATTCTTGAGGCAATTTATCAACACCAGTAGCGTGTGAAGTCGAGTCTCTTGCCCCGGGAATAGGAGCTATGCCCACAGATGCCATTTTCCGGCAACAAAATAGTTTCCTTCTCTACCTCACTCTTCCAAGCTCTCGAGATTGAATTAAAAAAAAAAACTCAGCCTGCAAAAATAACCACAGAAAAACAATTTGGTTATTAGTTCATCAACAAAAATGGTGATGATTCCAATGTGTAAAATTGTGTTGGTTACTAATTAGTTCTGATGAAGAACTCACTCGTTTAATAAAACCCTAATACGACGATATTCAACTTTTTTAACATACTCAATTTTCAAGCTTAACGAGCATACACAAAGATACTCAATAATGATCACATATCCAAAATTGGAAATAACTTGGAATAAGCAAAGGAAGAAAACAACAAGCAAAGAAAACGCAGGAGAGAACAACAACTAAGAGAACCCAAATAGGAAAGTAAATTAATGCAAGTTAAACAAAAATTGCAATTTCAAAAGACCCTAACATTAACAAAGTAAGGAGATCTAGAAGCAGACCACCGAGACAAACTAAACAGAGTGCAAAGAAGCAGATCTGGAGCTAAAACACCTGGTAGTTCCAAAAAGAAACCCAGAATTCGAGATTGAGAAATTGCGAGCATTAAAGACAAAAATGGAATCTTTCAAACGTACCGATGAAAACCTAGGAAACCCAGATCGAAGAAGAAGAAGAAGAAGAAGAAGAAGAAGATCCGTACGATTAAGGATTGTGGTATTGATGATGAATCTTCTCGCTCTTTCGGCTCTTTCTTTTGCTTTCTCTCTCTTAACTTTATTTTTAATTTTTGGGTGAGACGACGAATTCTGAAATTTTTATTTTTGTTATTATACTTCTTTTGTGTGTAGGATGGAACCTCTCTAATCTAATCTCTATAGTAGCTGGCTTCTCGTGAAAAGCTTATGCTATAATTCGTTGGAGACAGATTAATTAATAATACTATAGGGTTTATATAACTGTAAAATAAATTAAAATTAAACTACTGATACGACATTGGACTGAACTGGATTGGATTAAATAATAGGCAAATGGTGTGGATAGTTCTTCAACTTCAAGGGATAATGAATAAATTATGGAGTCTTGGAAGTTAGTAAAGAAAGATTATTAAAATTTACATTGGGTTTGGTTTTTCCTCTTTTTGAGTTTTGACCATTCAAAGAGATAAAGGATTATGGGAAAATACACATAGAACCCATTATCTTAATGACTTTTTCAAAAAAAAAAAAAACCATTATATTAATGCAATTAATAAAAATCATGATATCATATCATATCATTATGTTTCCTTCGTCTTTTTTTTTTTTTATAAATCAAGATTTTTTATCCATGTGCGGGACCAGTGGTTGAAACATTTTCCTTCATTTTTTTTTAGCAAAGGAAGAAACATTTAGTGCAAAAGGAGCTTATACTACTCAAGATTCATTAGAATCAAAACCATTTTCTGATTTAAAAATATGAGTATCTGATAAACTAATCAAAGAAGTAGTATAAAATAAGCTAGTGTTTGAGATATTTTTTAAGAAACGTTGGGAGTTGAGAGAAAAGGTAGTGAGGGTAATTATGTCTTTTCAATAAAGTATGTATACAAAGAAGAATATTACCAAGGAGACCGCAGGCTGAAAACGGGCCGCTGGGTCAAACGTGTCGGAGAGGCGAAGAAAAAAAAAAGAAATGAAAATAATCAACGACCACTTTTTTATAAGGTGAGAGACCCCCCTCCCTCTCTAGTAGGAGTAGTAGTAACCCTATCTCAATAATTCAACCAATTATTAGATTACATTTATTGTACTTGGATAAAATATAGTATATGTGGAGAATTATTAATTTTAAACTCCATTTGGAACGACAAACAAAAGTGGTTTTTATTAGAATTGTGTGGGTGAATTCCTTTTTTTTTTTTTTTTTTTTTTAAATCGAAATCCGATCCGAAACCAACGAGGTGAAATGTTAAATATTTAATCTTCAAAGAAAATGAAAACTCTTCTTATTCTTCAGTTTATCCCAGCAATCAAAAATTTCCCAAGGCACACAAGAAAAAGAAGAATTAAAATTACTTGGTCAATTATAATTTTCTTCTCACATGCATAGAAAAAGTGCATGAAACACACCGTCAAGAATCAAAATCTTAGACTAAATAAAAACATGTCTTGGAGTCGATAAGATTTGCCATTTCAATTCAACTATAACGAGTTCAAAAGTTTGGTTTATTTTCTGACAAATTTTGTAATCACAAAAGAAACAGTGTCTTTGACCCATTTATCATATTGAAATGTGTCAAATCTTTCTCTTCATGTAAAAGCAAAGCCAAACCTGACTTAAATTCATTCATACATTTATCTTCTACATAATATCTTCCATCAGTCAAAGCAATGGCTTCTAATTTATGGACCTTAAACGGTTTTTTTTTTTTTGTTGTCTACGCGCCGCTTCGGCTAGCAAACTGAGGAACACAGCCGAGTGGTAAGAGAATATCCTTCATAATCTCATACTCTTCATTTCCAATTCCACTTCCTTCCAAAATCTGATTATTTTCAACCTGGATCAACATTCACTTATACATTTCACCAATTATTATGTTCAAGCTTAACCGTGACTAACCTTGTTTCTGTTGCAAATGTAAGGTGCAATGCGAGGAATACGCGATACAGACAACGCGTCTAGGAACACAAGGATAATTACTAGCCATTGCTCCATCTTAAATGATGGAACTGCCCCTGTCAACGACATTGTCTCCAACAAGCTTCCCTGCTCAACAACAAAATCACAACCACAATCGCTCAGAACTATATATAACTTGATAAGTAGTAGCTTGGATTTTCAAATACGATTCTATCCTCTCGTATACTAAGGTTAACTTCTAGGAGTAGTTTCTACATTTTATAAATATATGTGGAAACAAATAACTAATTACGATAGAACTGGAGAATTACCAGTCCCTTTTCCAACTCGGATATCGCAATTGGCAACCTGAGATCAGTGGCGACTCTAGGTAAAGCTCGTGCAAGACACCCAGCAATTGTCTCCTTGATCTCTGAGGAAAGCCCGTCTCCCAGGATAACCTTCCGGAGGTACTGAATCCCGTTAACTGATAAGAATTCCTCATAAGCAGATGCATCCTTCCCATATATGTATGCCAGAGAAGATGCTGATACCCAGCCAAACAGTGAATCCCACATCATACCGAAGCTTGATAGCTGAGGAAGGAGGAGGGACCAATGACGTTACTTAGTTCCACGCAGTTCTAATGGGTGAGTTTGTATAAATGCTTACAAGAAACTTACGCTTAGACTGAAGCCCTCTGGAGGTCCATCAAACCAAGATTGATCACGGTCAAACAAATCAGTATCTGGAATCCCTGGCCTATTTGGCCACTTCAGAAGAGTTGGTTCATCTTCTTCACTCATTTCCTCCTCCGTATCCATCTCAGAAACCTCTTCACCGAGTTGATGTGTACTTGGCAACAAAACGATTCCAACTTTCGCAGCTATATAAAACATGACAGAATGCAAAATTTAGGAATTTATGTATGGACACCCAGAGCGTGTATTTAGCATATTTAACACCTCCGATTGTCTTACCGGCATCACTTGCATCTGACTCCCCTGAAGAAACAGCTTTGGCAGCCTGGCTCAATGCCGTAGCACATGCTTCTGCTAATGCAATATCGACATCCTTTGTATCAGTAAAAGAAAGCTTATGACCTGCTTCCCAATCATTGTTTCTAAACTCACAAAGATCACTACAGCCATCTTTCTGATCCGCCCATGTAACTGAACGCCTAAGCTTCTTAGGGCCAGAATTTTTAAGGCACGATTTAGCGACGGTTTCACACGATGAACATACATCCTGAGCTTTAGGCCCCTTGCAAGAGTCAGCCGTAAGGATTTCGTCAGCATCCTCAGAAGAATTAGCATGGTATTCAATGCAAATAACTTTCTTTCCCAATTTTTCTGTTCTTTTACTGGAGTCCTTTGTCTTTGAACCAGAAGAGAATCCTATTAGACCATTTCTTTTGTCCAAAGTCTCGAGACCTCCTTTTAGGTGGCAACTCAGAGGATCTTCCATTGAACACGGTGGCTGCTTAGAGACACTGTATTCTACGCTGTATCCATCACTCATAATAGCAGAAATCTCAGAACCCATCTCATCAAACCCAAAATTCTTAATGTCCTCCATTTCACGATCCTTACCAAACCCTGCATATGCAACATAGACTTCAATATCAGACAGCTAAACAGAGTCTCACACATGCACGGAAACGATCTAACAATCACATCTTAGACACCCAGGGATCAGAGAAATTCACTCATGATACCAGATGAAGCAGACGAGGATCCTGCTAGAGAACTTTCCTCATCCAAAGTCTTAAGATTACCTTTTAGTTGCCCATCATTCATAGTAACTGAGCTCGCACCATCAAATCCAGAATTCTTCCTGTCCCTTTCTTTTTCACGACGAAACCCTGCAAAAATCATCCAGATCAACGAAGAGCACGGACATCGGTATTCACTGCCTCATTCATAAGCAAAATTGGCTAAAATAACCATCACAAGATCTCAGACTCTCGGAGGAATATATACGGCTACATTATATCTTGGTCGTAAGGCCTACTACTTTTAACAACTCCTTAGTGCTTACTCGAAATTTTTTTGGGAGGAAGTGGAGTTTGTTCTCTCGGAATTGATTTCCCTTTGCCGTCCTCAGATTCCCTTGCAGGAGAAGCTTGTGTAGTTTGCGGTCGAACCTTTGAAACAATAACTGTGCTAGTGAAATCCATCTCGCTAAAAGGCGGATTCTCCTCCTTCTTCTCTTGATTACTCTGAGTAACTATGGAATCTGCCAAAACCAAGCTAATATTATATATCACAAAAACATCGTTTATCAATCTTTTGGTCTCCATCGTTCATCACCGAAGCTTACCCAGTTTGCCATTTGTGGATTTGCAATTGCTTTTATCGATAGGAACATAACCTTCAACAGCATTAGAAGGACCCATCCACTGCTCTAGAGACAATTCTCCACCTCTCACTTCAAAGTTTTCACGAATCGTCAGCTTAGACAATCCTAAATCCTCACTCACATCAAAAGCATCTTTCACGTCTGAATCAGTAAACAAACCGAGGATCTCATTCAACTTCACAGTATCAAAATCCGAGGTACGTGCCTCTTGCAAACTCCCCGAGAACGCTCGGCTACTAATAAGACAATCCGCCGAGCAAAACTTTCTGGTCTCCTGTAAATCGTAGACTCTGTGCTCCTTGAGTGATATCCGATACTTTCCTCTTCTAGAAACCTCGGAAGGTAGTGATGTTCGACAGAGAGGGTAACCGCAGAGCTTAGCGATCGTTCGTTCCGTGACCACATCCTCGTAGTCTAATCTAGACATCAATTTCCGAGCCGCGATGAGCTGCTTCTGATCGGTGATTCCGTCGAGCATCGCGAGCTGAAGCTTGTGAACCGCATCGTTAACGGCGATTACTTGATCCTTTGACATCTTCGAAAGCTTGCAGTGAAATTCTTCAAACGGAATCAAAAGCTTGGAATCAATCGGCTGTTCTGATATCGAATTAGGGTTTTGACAACGTAATCGATTCTCCCGGAAAAAAGGATTGACGCTCAGAGTGGAAGAGAAGAAAGACCAAAACTGGTGAGTTAGCGAATCCGAAACACCTAAAATAGAAAAGGCGGTTACATTATTGGGCCGAGAAATTGCGTATTATTATGGGCCGAGAAATAATATATGGAATATCTAAAGTGAATCATATATTATTTCTTGGCCCATAAACAGAATGGTAAGAGAGACCTGTGAAGATCAGTCTAATCGAATAATAATATGGAATAACAAAAACAGACCTTGACCGACTGAAAAATAATCAGACTGAAAAATATTCTCGATTGAACAAGATATAGAGATATGAGAGAAGAGCAAAACCGAATGAGAGAAGAAGATGATTTCTTTTTACTAATGTATTATTCCAGATTAACTTCTAATTTATCATATATCTCAATATCTACCGGAAACAGAATTAATTTCAATTCAATGGATTAGAAAAACATAGAGAGAAATATCGAAGAAGAATTGATGCATTACGAAGAAGCTAAGTTCATGGATTAGAGGCATAGTGTTGGTACGAATGGTTTCTTCACATCTAAAAGATATCCAAAAAATATTAAAACATACATATTCTTTAATACTTAATTCACGGAAAAAAGTCATGAAAAAATTGAAGTATCTCGTATGATTTTTTCCTACGTGTGACAACAACTTCCTCTAGGAAGAACGCAACTGCCAATGGTGCTCCATCTTCTCGCCGATCTGTGCCAATCCATTTCCAATTCTGAATCATGTGTTTCCACGGCGATTCCAAAATCCATTTTATGAGAAGCGCAATTCGAGTGTGATTCCATTAATGTAAATTATTATCCTTGTCAAGGATAGGTACAAGAAGTCTTGGAACATAAAAGTGATATACATATGTTGAATTAAGAGGAATCACTTGTCGAACTAGTTGATCAGCTGCTGTGTTACGAGTCCTTGGAAACCATTGCATTTTGGAGCCGGGGGAAGAATCTCAGGTGTTGCATTTTAGAGATGCATTGCTAGCCAATATCTACTTGATGAAGATTGAATAATTTCCATATTTCCAATCCGAGTATATATCATTCGATCACTAACTCTTAGAACATCTGTTTCAACACCTTCGATTCGTCAAGGTGGATGTGTGTAGGAAGCCATGGTTCCGTCCATATGTTTATTGAATTGAAGTAACGTCACTGTAAAACTCTTGCCGAGAGGCTGCTTGGTGATTGCAAGATGCGCCACACTTGTTTTGCTAAGAGAGCCAGAATGAATTGATACTATAAAATTAAACTTCCTTGGAATAAACAAACTGATACTGAAATTACCAGCAATTTGATAATAGTCTTTTAAATCAAAGTGGTGATCAAACTGATACTACAAAATTAAATTAAGCCAAAAAATCCGAGACAACAAATTGTACCATAATAACTGATGATGGAAATTATGAATACCATAACAAGTTAATCCAGAAACAACTCAAAACATGATCCAAGATAGAAACTCAAAACTCAAAACATGATCCAAGATAAGAAAAGGCTTTCAGGTAAAGAACAAACTAAGCAGTAGCACCCTTTCCCTTCTTCTTCTGGATCTTTTTCATGTAGAACTCTAGCTCTTTACCTTCCAATATGTATCTGTGCACAAAATTCACATGAAATAGAGCATGAGAACAAACATGTCTTAAGTAGATTTCAACAAATCAAAATATAGATCAAGGCATGAGATGAATACCCATCAGCACGTCCGCATTGGCCAGGCCTTGATGAGATACAGGCCAACAAACGACCACTTGAAAATTGGTCCTCAATGTGTGAATCGAGATTGCGACCTTCTTGACGCTCCTTGATCTTTCTTTGGACATGGTTGCTCTTCTTGGTCTCCTCAGCAGCAACTGGAGCTGCCTCTTCAGCTTCCTATAGAAAATAAAACAGTAGTATATATGCTTGCTTAGTTTCTTTGGTTAAATTGAAAATCAGCAACATATATTATATAAGTGAATCACTGTCTAACAGAAATGATTAGTCTTACCTCTCCATCCTTCTTGGTGGCAGAAGCAGCAGCCTTCTTCTTACGGCCAACCTCAACACCGTAGTGGCTGAGATACCACTGCTTGAAGGGAGCAGCATCCACCTGAACAATGGCACTCTTAACAAGAGTTTTAGTACGGACAAGTTCATTGTTGGATGCATTGTAGACAACATCAAGGACTCTGGTCTTGCGGGTAACTGCTTCACTTCCCCAAGAGTAGTTACCGGTATCGAGCCTCAACGCACGCCACTTGACATTACCTCCACGAACCCTGATTCTTCTGACAGTCTTGTTGCTAGACAACTTGGTGTTGGCAGGCTGCCTTCCCATTTCATACCTTCATAAACCCAAACACAAACTTAAGAAACCACAAGTATACCAACAAAAACTCAAAGCTATCATGAATTAGCATCGCCATTATTGAGATAAACTAAATAGTCCAAATTCAGTAAGCAAGCCACAATCAGACGAGGAATCTCATAAAATGATCTAAAGTAAACATTTCCACCAATACTAGTGCTCCTGAGATTAACATATGTCGACATCGGTTTATCTTTCTACATTGTTTCCAAACACAAACTATAACACAAGCATGACAGAAAATGAATCGAAAGAGATCTGAATACGAAATACAAAGCTTACTTTCGCTTCTTCCTCCATAGCTTCTGTTTGCCTCCAGTGGCACGCCTCTTGTGGATGGAGTCACGAGAAATACCTAACAAAAAATCACGGTTCCCTATCAGATTCTAGCATTGAAACATTCGATACCATAAACAGAAAAGAAGAACAAATCTTCATTTGAATGGAGAAATCAAGTAGAGAGAAGGTTCGTACCCATGGTTGCCTCTTAGGGTTTCTCTGTCAAAGTTTAGCTGCGCAGGATTTGAGAGTTGAAGACGACGAGCTAGTTAAAATGGTCGGCATAAAACCCTAGTTGCCGATACAATTTATATGGCCTCTGAATTTTTGGCCCATATATTTACTTGGGCCTCTCGTTTTTCAACACCCCCATTTTCTGATTTGTTTACAATATCTAATTATTGGACCTTTCTTCAAAACTACAATTTAATAAAATGTAAAATTAAATCTATATGTAATGATGTTATTTTCGACTGCCAAATTAATCTAAACATTGATTTAAAGAAAAACAAAACTTTTAAAAACAAAAGATATTTTGTTTTGCAATGCCTAGAGGTCGCTGGTTCGTGTGGTTCTTAGAACAAAACTAATATTATATGTTGTGGTTTCGGGTCTAGGGATTACGGGTTTCGGCCCCAAACCTCATGGTAATTCAGAAAAAAAAAAGAGTATATTTTGTTAAGAACTCGACACCTTCTTAGGGAACTAAAACTTCAGTATGTATTATTTCACCAAACAATGGTGCTGCATGGAATCAGAAGTATGCGAAAGCGAAAGCGTTTAAAAGCGTAGAAGGGAATTTTTAAAAGAATTGAGAAAGCGGGTACGTGTTGAAAGCGTGTATATATATATATATGGATATATATTTATTATTGATATATATTCATTTATATATCATGAAAATTCAAACATACGATAAGATCATATTAAAAACTTATTTAAACATTTTAATTACATCAAAGATAAAAAAATCATAATATTCAAACAATTTTTATGTTTGTTTATTTCATTCAAACAAAAATAAATACTATCCAATCTAATTTTTTTTATAAACTTCAAGATCGATTTAATATCTATGATTAAAATAGTTAAACATAAGAAAAAAAATCATGGCTAAAAAAGTCAACTGAATCAATTTAGAATTTATGTTTGCTACACTATACTAAATAAGATTTTATGAAATTATGCTGCCCTTATATATATAACTAGGTGTCTCTTCGCGTATACGCGGATTAATATTTTTTCAAAAATCAAGATTTCTTTATTGATATTTCTATATAAAATCTATGAAAAATCAGAAAATGGTTTTCTGAATATCTTATAAAAAATCATCAATGGTTTTGATTATAGTGATTCGTATAAATTGTATCTTGTATAGGATGAGAGTGGTTCGATAATCACCCATGTTATTCTTACATCGGAAAGCATTGATTGTTAAAGATACACCTTCTTAATTTAGAAAAAAAAACAAAAAAATACACCTTTCAAATCATTTTGATATTTTTGTATTTCATCCTCTTTGACTGTTGCATGTATTTTTGTACCCTGAAAGCAACATCCAAAAAGAAATTTATGATATATTTTCATACATCTAAAATTTGAATTTTGATATCATGGATGTCACACGCCGGATTGATATTGTTAAACAAAAAAAGAGGAATGTTTTTTTTTTTGTGATCAAAAAATTTATGTAGTCGTCTTTGTTTGTGTAATGGGTATGAAAAATATATATAGATTTGAGTATCTTTAGGCTGAATATTATTGTGAATATTTGTAATATTATATTAAAATAAATTTTTTATTTATATTAATTATAAATATATATGTCCATTAACTTTTTTTTAGATTGGGAATTGATCTTAAACAAATTTTGGATTTGATCAATATTTCTAATATGAATATATCGACGAATACCGAATATCTTATAGAATCTTCATTTTCTGTTTTATAAACTTTAATATTTAGAATGGTTTGTTTTGGAATTATATTAAAATTGTAGATATGAGAATTAATTTTTGATTCCAAAGAAGGTTAGTTATATTAACAGAAAATTTAATAAATAAAATATTTTCGAAGATTTATTTATGAATTTTATTAAAGTTTTAATTATGAGATAATATTTAAAATATATGCTAATTTAAAAGTTTTAAGAATTTTATTAAAGTTACAAATATTTTCATTTGATGAAAAAGTTACAAATATGAGATAACATATACTTTTAATATTTGCATAAAATTATCATCTTCTATATATTAATAGAGGAGACACTAGGTGAAAATCATATCTGTCATCTAAAGAGAAATTGAAGGAACTATTTTCCTAATAAAAATTATTAAAAATTCTTAATGAAAAATATATGGAAATAATGAATATGTGGTAACTAATATACAAAATTTTATTTAAGAAATATAGAAAATATTTGAAAATATCTTATTTTCTTTTCAATAACTACTAGATATTTTGATCCGAGTCAAATGCGGGATTAGATTATCCAAAAACAAAAATTCATGATTATTTTTAATAGATGAGAGAAATTAAAAATAACAAATATAAAATATATTATGTTTGATCAAAATTTAATTTTATTACATTTATGCACAATAAATATCATTTTATATGTTTATAAATGTTAGAATACACGTATAAATATGAAATTTGATTAAAAATATATTTAATTATTTAATCACACGTTTAGCGTGGATCAAAATCTAGTATACTTTTAAATTAGCATATACATTTAACTGTACATAGGTATAGGTATTTTGTTATGAGATTTAAGGGCTTTTTAAATTAGCTTAGTTATAGATAACATATACTTTTAATATTTGTATGTAGGTATAGGTATTTTGTTATGTGATTTGTAAGTGAAACTTCAAAAAAAAAATGTTTGAAGGAGATTCGAAGAGATATTTTATGAGATTGAATTTTTAAATCAAAAGTTAATTACAATATAAGTATTTTGACATGTCATAATAATTGTTTGGACATGTCATATTTATTTGGTAAAAATGAATGTGGAGTTAACAGATAAACAAACTCCACAAAATCACTTTCCAAATAATATAAATTTGGTGCCTAAAACAAGGGTTTCACCTGCTTTAAACCAGGACCGGTCCTCTTTATGGGAATACCCCATCACTCACTTGATGTCTCACCATAATTCAAGCATATGTTTAATAGTCATAATTGGAAGTATATTTTAGCAAAAAGAGATTAACAAAAAGAGCTTGCGTGGCACAATCCTATTAACAAAAATGATAAGCACAATATTATGAAGGTTCTTGCTGTTTCACCTTTTTAAATTTTGAAAGTACATCAAGAACATGAGATTTTTTTTGGAATCTACTATATGAAAATAGGTTGGCTCTCTCCAACTTTTTGAAACGTAATCTACTATATGAAAGTAGTTTGGCTCTCTCCAGCTTTTTGACACGCCAGCACAAAGAGAGAGGAAACGTGGCACCAACTATTAAAAAAAAAGACTGATGAACTTCCATCTCCGACTGCTTCTCTGATTATTGATTTCTCTTTCCTTCATTAGTTATAAAAAAGGAATTAATTACATCTTCCAAAATTGATGAAGGCAATTGAAATTCTCGACTTTTCTTATTTTTCGCTTCATCTTTTCATTCTCTTCTCGTTAAAAATTCGTTTCTCAAAACAAACGGCTCTAAAGAATTCTGAGACATTTCAAAACTCCTCCAAAATCCAAAAATCTCAAAAGCTGCCCCCGTCCTTTACCACTCCTCTTTAAGGTTTTTGAGAAGAGCCTAATCTTAACCAGATTTTTGCAAACGAACGAAAAAAAAGAATGTGTGAAATCGAACAACAAATATATAATCGTTGTGTTGTTTGGTTTAGCTTTTCTATATGTCTCTTACCGGTAACCAGCTCAGTAAAACAACGCCAAAACTACACACATCTCCCATGTCTGATGCTTTTCCTGATTCAATACATTCCAGTGAGAGATATCCAAGATTATTACCTTTGGTGATTTTGTTAGCTCCATTTTCTGCATTATTTGGCATCAATTTACCATATCCGAAATCCATAACCGAAGCTTCAAACTCATAATCTACAATCACATTGTTGATTCTCACATCTCCAAGGCTTATTTGAAGTGTTGCATGATCGTGTAAGTAGCAAAATGAAAAAGCAAAAATCAGTCAATTGGTGGATCTTTCCAATTTATATGAACTATCTTTGATATTCTCCGTAGCAGAGCCCACTGCGATATTCATCCGCTTGGTCCAATCAAGAAGCGACTTAGATCAATGCTGACCATGAAAATGAGAGACCAAGCTCAAATTTGGCATGTACTCATAGACAATGAGTCGTTCTTGGCACAGTAACTTCAAACCCTTTCTTTTTTTTGGACAAAAGCACATTAACCTCGAAGACTCAATAGATTATTGTGTAAATTACAGGCAAGAATCTCCATTTCTACAGCGAAATCTACTCTGCAATCTTTTTGAAGTTTTTTTTAAGAAGAAAAAGAATAACGAAAAAAACAAATACAATAATTAATAAAACAAAAAAAAAACAAAGTTTTGAAGAAGAATACGTACTTTAGAAAATATATTTTAAAAACTCATTTTAGGGAACAAAAATTTTCACACCTAGTTTTAACTAATTTGTAACTAATTTTTTAGAAACTATATTTTACGAATCGTTAGATGGTAGACAAAGTGGTAGACGTTGCGGTATAAACTATATTCAAGACAAGGTATAATACATTGAAAATGGTAGAATGTATTATCTGGGTTTGGTAGATGTCAGTTTAAGTCGTGGAACTAATATTCTACGACAATGTAATTTTTAATTTTTTAAAAAATTGAAAACCTTTTATTTCCATTAAAGGTAGTATCGGCAAAAAGTGGTAACAATTGACAAAAGTGTATTGAGACATTATCTAATTCAATGTGACCTATTTTAGCAAAATTCCCAAATAATTTGACACTAGATTTTGACTCACGCCAAGTATGGGATTAAATGATTAAATATATTTTTAATCGATTTTAACATTTAAATGTGTGACAAAGCATATGATTTTTAATATTTATAAACTTAAAAAAAGGTATGCACTGTGGATAAATGTAATAAAGTTAAATTTTGATAAGTATATTTTGATGCCATTACTTTTAATATTTTGTTAAAAACTCGACGATTTCTTGGGGAACTAAAACTTCAGTATGTATTATCTCACCAAACAATGGTGTTGGATGGAAACAGAAACCATACGCGGAAGCGTTTAAAAGCGTAGAAACGAGTTTTTAAAAAAATTGAAGAAACGGGTACGCGGAAGCGAAAGCGTTTAAAAGCGTAGAAGCGAGTTTTTAAAAAAATTGAGGAAGCGTGTATATGTATTCGTTTATATATCATGAAAATTCAAACATACGATAAGATCATATTAAAAACTTATTTAAACATTTTAATTACATCAAAGATAAAAATCATAATAATCGAACTATGTATTCATTTATATATCATGAAAATTTTAAACATACGATAAGATCATATTAAAAACTTATTTAAATATTTTAATTACATCAAAGATAAAAATCATAATATTCGAACAAGTTTTATGTTTGTTTATTTCATTCAAACAAAAATAAAATACTATCCAATCTAAATTTTTGATAAAATTAAAGATCGATTTAATGTCTATGATTAAAATAGTTAGACATAAGAAAAAATCATGACTAAAAAAGTCAACCGAATCAATTTAGAATTTACGTTTCTACCTTCTTTTTTTTGGTGAAAGACGGGAGAAAATCTCTCATTTTATTCAACAAGCAATTACACTCAAACTTGTCTTGGCCGAGGCGGGCCAAAGACATCCTCAATCAAAACCCCAGCAAATTCCGTAGGAACAATACTTAAAGCATGAAAACCTAATGATAACGAAAATGCATAGTTTGCTAATCCATCCGCAGGACGATTAGCCTCCCTATACACATGAAAAATTCGGACATTCCAGTCCTTTCGTAGAAAGCCATGGCACAGCCGTACCAGGAAAGACAAAGGATGCTCTTCTCCAATCCTTGTCTTTAGAAACTCCACCACCACCTCTGAATCAACCTCAACCTCCAGCCTCGGAATCTGCTTCTCCCAACCTATGTATAACCCATAGTATACTCCCCATAGTTCTGCCAAAACAGCCGAACATCTCCCAATATTGACAGCAAAACCACCACACCATTCACCATCTGGATTTCGTAGAACCCTCCTGCAGTCGCCAACCCCGGGTTCCCATGTGAGGCTCCATCCGTATTCACTTTGTACCACCCAAAACTCGGAGGATCCCATTTGATCATCTGCTCAACTCTTGCTCTCGGTCCTCTATGTATTCCATCTTCCCCTTCGGCCATCATCACTTCCTCAACTCGATCCTTTATAAACCGAACTCGATCCCTACACAATCGGTTGTCCCCAAAGACATCCCCACATCTCCACTTCCATCCCCACCACACTGCTATCGCAAAGGTTGTAGCCCATGAGCCATCGCTATCCTGTGCTCCTTCCCGAAGTTTCTCATACATCCATTCCAATAAGCTTTTTTCAAAAAACTCATGTCTTCTACGCGTGGGGACAATACGAGACCAGATACCTTCCATTGCCGGGCAATCTCGAAGGACAATCTCGAAGGACATGAAGAATAGATTCTAGTCCACCATTACATATCGAACATATGTCAGTATCACTCACATGTCTACGATACCTCTCCTGATTCGTCATGATTACTTGGTGACTTACAAGCCAAAGGAATAGCCTTACTCACTCCTGTGCTTTTACCTGCCAAACACGTCTATAAAATGACTCCATATCCTGCTGACTTGTGCCGTCTTTCGTCAACAAGGCATAAGCAGATGACACCGTGAATTTGCCATTTGCGTTTTCTCCCCAAGATAGTCGGTCCTGTGCACCCGTTACATTATCAATCACCACCGCAAGCAGCTCTAACCGTTGATGTTCCGAAACATGTGGAGCAATCTTTGCCATGTCCCAACCCCGTCCCTCGATCCATAGATCGCTTGCTGTCATACTTGCAAGCTCAACCGGAGCTTGCCCTCCGAATCTTTCACACAACGATTCACTCGACAACCACTTATCTAACCAAAATCTGATTTTCTTTCCATTTCCGAGAACCTAGCACTTTCCTTTCGAGATCACTTCTCGTAACCCAATCCCTATGCTCCTCCATATAGCAGACCCTCGGCTCTTAACACTCGACCATTTAGAATCATTCACATCTCCAACTTTGTACTTACTTCTCAACACTCTAGCCCATAGACTTTCGGTATCATGAAGCAATCTCCATCCCACTTTCGCCACTAGAGCCTTATTCATATCTCCTGCCTTACGAATCCCTATTCATCCCTTCCCTTTCGATATGCAAACTCTGTCCCAAGCTACTAAATGTTGTTTTCTTCTCTCCGGTGTACTTCCCCAGATAAAGTTCCTTGATATTTTGTCCAACGTAGCCACAGTAGCCACTGGTAACTTGATCGTACTCATCGTATGTACTCAACTTGATATTTTGTTAAAGTGAGTCGTCCTGCAGCACTAAACATATGCCCCTTCCAACCTGCAAGTTTCGACGAAACCTTTTCCAGAACATCTCCAAAAGTCTCTTTGTTTATTCGCTTATGCAAAATCGGCATCCCTAAATACTTGCCCAGTTCATATGTCGATTTTATCTGACTTTCCTCACTGATCCTCTTTCCCAACTCATACGCAACATTTTTAGAAAAGAAAATTCGAGACTTCTCCAAACTTACTTTCTGCCTAGAAGCCAGACAAAACCTTTCCAACACTCTCCTGATAACCCTAATATGAGCAACAGAAGCTTCTGCAAATAGAATCAGAACATCCGCGAAGCATATATGTGTTAGCTTCGGTCCACCACGTGACAAGCTTATTGGTTTCCACTTCTTCCCGTCAACTTCACCCTCAATCAAATGACACAACCGCTCCATACAGAGCACAAACAAATACGGAGATAGCGGATCACCCTGTCTTAAACTTCTTCTCGGTTTAAAAGCCTCCGTTTTTCCCCATTCCATAACAGATTCATATCTGGTCCCGCTACACATTGCATAATCCACTGGACCCAGCTATTCGATAACCCTGCAGCCCGAAGAGTATCTTCCAAAAAGTCTCATCTAATCCGATCGTATGCTTTTTCCAAGTCAAGTTTCAAAAGCATCCAACCCTTCTTCCCCTTTTTGTTTCTCACAGCATAAACTGCTTCCTGCACCACAATAACGTTATATGTGCTCAACCTCCCCGGAATAAAACTCGCTTGAGCAGGCCCAACCAACTTATTCATCACCGTTTTCAGCCTTCCTACCATCCCCTTTGTAATTATTTTGAACAATACATTACAAAGGCTTATGGGTCTGAATTGCGTGATCCTCTCCGAATTAGTCACTTTAGCAATAAGCACGACGAGTGCATTATTAGTATCATGTGGTAGCTTCCTTGACATGAAGAACTCCATCACAAACCGAGCAACCGAGTCACCAACCACATCCCAACATCTTTGGTAAAACACTGGTTGAAATCCATCTGGGCCTGGAGCCTTGAAACCCCCATACTCCGCAATGCTCCTTCTACCTCTGCCTCCATAAACGGTTTATTCAAACCCATTTGGTCCTCTTGTGATAGCTATGTGAAACCACTCCATGGCAATCTTTCCCCTATTAAATTCACATCGTCAAGAGAATATAACCGCCTGAAGTACTCAACATCCAATTTCTCCAAATCTTGGCCATCCAAAACCCAAATTCCCTCAGCATTCTTCAGCATGTTAATCCGGTTTCGTCTTCGCCTAATAATTATAGACGTGTGAAAGAATTTTGTATTTCGGTCCCCATGAGCAACCCACTTCTCCCTGGACTTTTGAAACCACACTATCTCATATTGTTCCAATACTACATCTAATTCCTTCAACAAATCCTCCTCCTTGGCTGACAATCCGTAGGGTGCTGATCTATTAGAGCCTAAATTTCCTTAATTTCAGTCACCAATCTTTATTTCCTCTTCTGAACATCTCCAAACACTTCCCGATTCCATCTCTTCAACACTTGTTGCAGCTTCTGTAACGCCTCTCTCGTATCAATCTCTTTATTCCAAGAGGTAAGTAACAACTCTTTAAAACTGTGGTGTTGCAACCATGCTGCCTCAAATCTAAATGGTCTCCTCCTCTTATTTCCGGCTCTCTCCGGAGCCAATTGAATGTATAACAGTGCGTGGTCCGACGCAAGGAAAGGTAAGTGTGTAACTGTTGCTTCCTGCAACTTAAGTCTCGTGTGAGCACAACACAATACTCTATCCAAACGTTTCGCCACAAAAGAGTTTCCCTCTTTTCCTCTTCTCCAAGTATACTGATTTCCGATGAACCCCATATCAATTAACGAGAGATCATTAATCCACTCCCCAAAAGATAACGAGTCTGGAGATAATCGACCATTACCTCCGGTCTTTTCATCTAGCTGCAAAATCGTATTAAAATCCCCACCTATTACTACCGGTACTGCAATATCCCGAATCACACTCTTTAACCGGTCCCAGAGCCCGCTCCTTCTACTCACTGACGGGGCAGCGTACACTACAATCACATGTAGTATCTCCATCTCTTTCACCACTCTAGCATGAATATACTGCTCGCATGACTCGACTATCTCTACATCCCCAATTTCATTTCTCCATAACAACCACAAACCTCCGCTTTGCCCAGTTGCATCCACCCGAAAAGAGTTCTCGAATCCCAAACCTCGACAAATCTGACCAGCTCTCTCTCCTCCCGCATGCGTTTCAAACACTGCCAACATATCCGTTCGAATTCTCTTTAGGATATATCTAATCGATCTTCTAAAATTGGGTTTATTTGCCCCTCCGACAATTCCACATCAAGCAATTCATCAATAATCTACACAAATCCGTAAGAAAAGCCGGGACGACCCGTTATGCAGTAAAACTTCCCCTATCTTCCTCCGTCGGGTTCTTCTACATAACCACTTCTGAACCAGCTGGAGCATCTCTCTCTCCCAACTGTTCCTCCACATCAACCAACTCGCGCGGCGGATCTCTCCTCTCTGCATTTTCCTCCGTCGTGTTACTCTTAACCAGACAGCTCGATCTCCCCAAACTCTCCCTTTCAACTCTCATCCTCTTCCCAGTTGACGACATTTCTGTCTCCTCTCTCATTGGGCCGAAAACAAGACCTCTCGTGGGCTTGGAAGTATTTAGTTGTTTGGGCTTGGCCCTCTCAAAACCCTTAGAATTGCCCACTCGCTTCTCATTTTTCCCACTTTGAGAACCATTCAAATCTTTCTCTCCCGCCGCTCCAAACACAACCACCTTTCCTTGCACATCACTCTTCCTTTGATTCATTCGGTTTAGTATATTTATGTTTTTCTTATTTTCCTCCATTATACTCAAATCATCCCTAATATCTTGGGTTGCCAAATCTTTCTATAACCTTCCAAAACTATTAGATATTGGGGTATTTGCAAATCCTTGATCCCTCCTAGATTCTTGGATATTGTTACCAATATTCCTCCTACTCTCAACCACCATGGGTGCCGCCCTCCTTCTTCGGACCTCCGACCACCCCCCTGACTGCCTACCCGGGGTAGATCCCTCCTGCACTGTGTTTCCCCCACTCATACTCCCATTCTCAAGCAAAGATGGAACTATCGGGGCAATTGATTGCTCCTGAACGCTCCTTGGGCATGTATGAACCGTATGCCCATACAATCCATACAATGAACATATGTTCGTCAAACCTTCATACGAAACATAGTATCTATCACCATTAATCACTACTGACCCCTTAGGTGATTTCTTGAGATTCACTTCCAAACAAACCCGCTCAAACCTCGCCCTCTCCAGATTTGTTGTTGTCATATCCACCTTACATGGTTTCCCCAGCCCTTTAGCAATCCCCATCAATATTGCTTTATGATAAAAGTTCACCGGGATATTCGATAATCTCACTCAGACCGGAGTCGTTTCAATATCATCCCTCGCCGGATCAAATTCTGGCGACCAAGCTCGGACCATCAAGTAACTACCGAAACCCATCCATGGACCCCCAGTTAGAGCCGCCATATATTATTCTTCTAATTCGAATCGGATCATGAAAAACTGACGAGGCATATATGTCACATACATAGCTGCACTAGGCTTCCACATCTCCCTTAGTCTCCGGCTCAAAGCTACGATCGAGATATTCCTCCCCAACACTTTCAAAATCATACACTTCTTCCACAAACCATTCATCACCTCTAACACCTCTGCCCCTATCGTTATGACCGGTTCTCCATCTTCACCATTTGGAAACTCAAGACTTAACCTTTTCCACACATGAACTCGCCCCGTCTGGAGGATCCCCTGGTGGCCTACAACCCACCCCAATATCCTCCATAGTCTCGTCCTGTTCATGTCCACTCGAAACCCTAGCATCGCTTTTCTCCGCAGCCATTGCGTCAATTCTTTTGGAACTTTACGTTTCTATCTTATAGTTATTAGTGTATTGCATTTATTTAAAAATTAAAAAAAACCTATATAGGTGGAGAAAAGGGAGAGGGCCTTTGAGAGGCAAAGGATAAACTCTCCCAAAACCTAGCCGCAAACTTTGCCTTCGATTGCCTCTCCGACCTCCGGCGTAATGGCCGGTGGTTGTGAGAGGGCTTTCTCCTCTCTCTCGTTTTCGCTTTCGAAGTCTGAGGATTTTCACCTACGACAAGCGGCGAGGCAGATATGGAGATCTCAATGTACCTTTTGGTGAGTCTCAGAGGTTCTCAACCATTGATATGTCAGAGGTCGATGGTGGTACCTTCTGGATTGTGCGGAGGGGTACTGGATCTAGAAGGTTTAAATCTTAAACAGGCAGCAAGGCAGTGGTGTTGTAGATCTGTGGAAGCAATAGGTGAAGGCGGTAAGGGAGGCTACACAATGATTATTGGGTCACTCGTCTTCTGTTGAGATTTCAACAGTATTGATTTTTCTTAGTATCCTCTCACACGCCCTTTACATGTTAGGTTTTTACAATATATAGAAAGATGAGACCTAGATCGTTCAACGAGCATTAGACACCTGTTCTTATGGTCCTCCATTTTTGTCCTTTCTCATAACAAGCTTGCTCTGAAATATCTTTTCTGTTTTTTAAGATATCATACGTGTGAACACACGTATTGTTTCTTCACAAGATATTTGATGATGGGCTTCGTAAGTGCTTAACGCCCACTGTCTAATTAGACTTGTTCAGGTCCAATTGATCTCCACTCTGTTTTGTTCCTTCGTAATAAACATTTCTTTGTTTCTGGGTTACACTTTTATCCCTCTCAAACTCGACATTGGTGGAAGACAAACTCCGAGTTTGCTACGGAGTGCCAAGAACGGAACGCGAGGCAAGGATTTAGTGAAAATGTCGGCAAGTTGTAGAGGTGCCGGAATATGTTTAGTCTCGATGAATCCAAGAGCTACTTTTTCCCAAATAAAATGATAATCCACTTCAAAATATTTAGAGCGATTGTGAAACTTGGGATTGGTAGTGAGATGAACCGCAGAGAGATTATCACAAAGCAATAAGGCAGCTTGAGGTTCAGCTGCGGTGTATGCCAAGGCTCGATACTCTGCTTCGGTAGAGGATCGTGACACTATAGGCTGTCTTTTAGCAGACCATGAGACAAGCTGAGAACCAAGAAGAGTACATAACCCAGTAGTAGATCGCCGAGTTTCCTTACAACCTGCCGAATCATTATCACAATACGCAGCTAAAGACAAATCATTATTTTTTGAAAAAGATTGATGCCAAGAGAACTCGTACCTCTGAGATACCTGAGAATTCGTTTTAGAAAGGTGAAATCAGAGAAGATCGGACGTTGGCACACAAAGTTAACCGCAAATTGTATGTCAGACCGAGTTAGTGTCAAGTATTGTAGCTTGCCCGCAAGACTTCTAAAATACATAGGATCGGAGAACAACTTAGCACCACGCGGCACTTGATCAAATTGTAAAGGCAGAGGCATTAGCATAGAATTGCAAGATTGCATGCCTGCCATGATAAGAATTTCTTCTGTATATTTTGCTTGATGAAGAAACAGTCCATTATCATGTAATGTAGCCTGAACGCCGAGAAAATAGCTCAACTGACCAAGATCTTTCATAGCAAATTCAGAATGTAAAGCTTGGAGAAGAGATTGTAAAAGAGAATAACAACTCCCAGTAAGTATCATATCATCAACGTACAACAAAAGAACCAACGTTTTACCTTCATGATGATAGATGAAGAGAGACGGATGTGCAGTACTACATAAAATTCTGAATTCCAGAAGAAAATTAGAGAACTTCTCAAACCATGCTCGTGGAGCTTGTTTGAGGCCATATAAGGACCTTTGCAAGCTGCACACATGATTAGGAAACTGCGGATCAATAAAGCCATGCGGTTGAGTCATAAAGACTTCTTCTTGTAAATCTCCATGTAAAAAGGCATTTTTAACATCAAGTTGTGTAAGAGGCAATTCTTTAGTAGTAGCGACAGACAAGACTATCCGTATGGTAGCTGTTTTGACCACTGGACTAAAGGTTTCTGTAAAATCTACCCCTTCTTCTTGGAGAAAACCCTTAGCAACGAGTCTGGGTCGGAGTCGATCAAGAGAGCCATCTGCCTTAAGTTTAACCGTGAACACCCATCTACAACCCAGAACATTCATATGCTCAACAAAGGGCACCAAGTCCCATATATGAGTAACTTGAATAGTATCCATTTCCTCTTGCATTGCAGCTGTCCAAGCAGGGTGCTTGAGAGCTTCAGCAACACTCTTAGGAATAGCTGGTATAGATTTATCAGCAAATAAAATATAACGAGGATTTGGTTTACTAATCCAGCCTTAGCACGTGTAACCATTGAATGATTATTATAAACAACATGAATAATAGGATCCGTATGTCCAGTTGATATTAGTGAAACCGGAGATTGTGATTCATAAGAACTAACCACATGAGAAGATATATCGTCTCTACTTGGGGAAGAAACAATATTGTCGCCTGTAGAAGCATGTTCAAGACCTGTCGTACGCTTAATATTATTTCCTTCTGTAGTAGGAGACCTTCCAGTTGGCACATGAATAGAGGGAGACGTGACAATAGAAGGCACAGCGGAAGAGGATCGTGAGGAAAGTACCTCAGGTACAACAGAAGGCTAAAGAGATCGATGCCACTGCGACCAATTAGAAGAGTGGCTAAGAGAAGGCTGAGATTTATAAGGAAATCAACTCTCATCAAAGATGACATTGCGAGTTATGTAAACTTTACCGGACTTAAGATGCAAACATCGATACCCTTTGTATTGAGCATGATAACCGAGAAATATACATTGAGTAGATCGAGGAGTAAACTTAGTAGCTGCATATGGTCTAAGGCAAGGATAACACACACATCCGAAAACCCTTAGAGACGTGTAAACTAGTTTTAAATGAAATAGAACCTCATAAGGGCTTTGAAACTGCAAAACCGATGAAGGCAGTAAGTTAATGAGATAATTAGCTGTATAGAAAGCTTCGACCTAACATTTTTGTGGTGTGCAGCTGTTAAACAACATAGTGAGACCTAGCTCAGTGATATGACGATGTTTTCGCTCACCTAGACCGTTTTGTTCAGGAGTATAGGGACATTACATTAAGTGACGAATTCCCTTATCCAAGAAGTGTTGTTTAAGAACATTGCTAGTGAAGTCTCCACCACCATCACTCTGAAATACCTTTATTTTCCTGTCAAATTGCGTTTCGACCAACTTCTGAAAACTCAAGAACACTGAAAAGAACTCGGATTTAAACTGCAGCGGATAAAACCAACTGTAACGATTATAATTATCCACAAAATAACATAATACAATAGGAGCAGGACTCCATAAGCCACAATGAATCCTCTCCAAAGGTTCTAAAGCAACAAACTCAGAATTAGAAAAAAGAAAGCTTGGAGCTCTTCCCCATCTGACAAGGTCCACAAATGGAGGTTAATCTTCTCTTATGACTTATAATAGCCTTGTTGTTCTTTAGATGTTGGAGGACTTGAGAGTTGGGATGTCCGAGACGCTGGTGCCAAATATCATCAGAGGTTGATTATTGTTCTAGAAGAGAAGAACACATGTGCACTCGAGTCCTCCAATCTGTAAAGATCTTCATGTCTTTTCCCTCTGTCAATACTTTCTGATTGGTTTTATCCAAATTACAAACACCATCAGAATCAAAGTACACACCACAGGGAAAATCATCACATAACTTTGAAATAGATAATAAGGGCTTTTGAATGTGTGGACACACCAACACATCAGTTAAGGGAAGGCTACCTGAAGGTGTAGACAAAGAAGATTGACCAACATGAGTGATGGGAAGAAACTCACCATTCCCTACCATAACATTTTCAGAGCCAAAGTAAACATTTGTATTGTCAAGTTGAGTAGGAGAGTTGGTAATATGAGATGTGGCACCAGAATCAGGGTACCATTCCCTTGGAGACTGACTAGTAATGTGCAAAGTAGCAAGTGCGTGAGGCACATCAGTGCTTTGATAAGCCTTATCAAAACGATCCCAACATTTAAGAGCAGTATGCCCAACACGGCCACAGATTTGACATATGGGTCTATTAGTGTTTGATTGTCCCTGTGGAGAAGGGGATCCTTGACCATTCCAATGAGAAACTTGTTCAGTGAAGCCTCTACCACGGGAAGAGTAACCACCGCGACCACGAGAACCACCAGAACGACCACCATTATAACCTCGACCTCCCTGTCCATAACCATGAGAAGATTGACCATTGGAAGGGAAATTCACCATTGGACCAGTGTTCTGAACCTGAAAAGCCAAGTGAGGATTAACAGAAACAGGAGCATATGCTTTAATACGGTTATCAGAACCAATAAGCTGAGAAACCACTTCAGCATAGGTTGGAGCAGGAGGTTTATGCATAGAGGTTTGGATCGCAGTTGCAAAAGATTCATACTCTTTACCCAGACTTTGCAGGAGACAAAAGATCTTCATGGACTCAGAGACTGGTTTCCCAATAGAACTTAGTTGATCACACAAAGTTTTAAACTCACGAAGATATTCAAGCAGATTCTTATTACCCTTAGTGATAACGTGAAGAGAGGCAAGAAGATCAAACTCACGAGAAATAGAGCTCTGATTAAAATTTTCTTCTATCATCAACCACACATCACGAGCAGTTATTAAACCATAAGCATACCCTAAGATTTCTTCAGACAACGTACCAAACAACCACGATTGAACTAACTGATCAGTTTGTAACCAAGATTCATGATCAAGATTACTTACTTCGGTGACAACGTTATTGATCTTTACACAGATTTTTTGGAAGGAGTTTTCTGATGACCATTAACAAAACCCAGCAACTTTTGACCATGTAACAATGCCTCCATCTGTGGTTTCTAGCCCCGATAGTTATGATCTGTAAGCTTAACAGAAACAAAGCTAGACACGTTAATATGAGTAGGAAACGGAAACGGATCTGTCACAGACATGATCACACCCTCACTGTGCTCTGATACCATGTTGAGATTTCAACAGTACGAGCTTACACACTCAACGATTGAAAACGAAAGTAAAGACGGCGGAGAGGAAAAAGACGATCGCAAAGAAATGATTTTTCTTAGTATTCGCTCACACGCACTTTACATGTTAGGTTTTTACAATATATAGAAAGATGAGACCTAGATCACGCAACGAGCATTAGACACCTGTTCTTGTGGTCCTCTATTTTTGTCCTTTCTCATAACAAGCTTGCTCTGAAATGTCTTCTCTGTTTTTCAAGATATCACACGTGTGAACACACGTATTGTTTCTTCACAAGATATTTGATGATGGGCTTCGTAAGTGCTTAAGGCCCAATGTCTCCCTGTGATGGCTAAGATCTCTCGCAATGGCTGAGTCTCGGGGATGTTGAGGCGTGGGTAGGTCTTCTCCCCACTTGGCTTTCTCGATGTCTGTTTTTGGTTCAAGTTTTCCGGTGCCGTTAATCTCAATACCGGGGATGCAGAGCTTTTAGGGGTTGATGGCGGTGCTTTGCCATACGTGGTTAAGCGGCGGCGGCTACTCCTGTTTGTTTAGAGATCTGGTTTGTATTGTTGTTCTAGGTCAAAATAATTGGACCGGTCCCCACTTGGGTTGATTTTGGTTAAGGCCGGTCAAGGCAATTTTTTGCTTTTGTATGTTTTTCAATCTCTTATTAAATGAAAACCCTTTAACAAAAAAAAAAAAGTGTATAGCATTTATTTTTAATTAGGATTGTTGACATAGTATTTGTTGCAAAAAAAAATGGGCTTAATAGTCAAACTAATTTTGGCCCAAAATAAACTAAAAAGCCTACGGAAGTTGCAGTAGATATCTCTTCTTCGTTAGAAAACAGCCGACGACTCAAGGATATAGCTTCCGATCTGTGCCAATCCATTTCCTATTCTGAATCGTGCGTTTCCACGACGAATCCAAAATCTATTTTATGAGAAGCGCGATTCGAGTGTGATTCCATTAATGTAAATTATTATCCTTGTCAAGGATAGGTACAAAAAATCTTGGAACATAAAAGTGGAATACATATGTTGAATTAAGAGGAATCACTTGTCGAACTAGTTGATCAGGTGCTGTGTTACGAGTCCTTTGAACCCATTGCATTTTGGAGCTGGGGGAAGAATCTTAGGTGGTGCATTTTGGAGATGCATTGCTAGCCAATATCCACTTGATAAAGACCCGAATCTGTCTAGTTCCACCCCAACAAGTCATCATCATGACTTGAGACTGAACTAAGTTTTAATTGCTGAATGTGGTGGATATCTTGAGGCACGATTACAGATTGAATAATTTCCATATTTCCAATCGGAGTATCTATCATTCATCATATCACTAACTCTTAGCATCTTTAATGTATCACTCCATTTTCTACTCCAAAATGGAGTTGTATTTTGCTCCAATATATTACTCTATTTTCTACACCAAAAAAATATTTCAGATATATTCTTTTTTTATTTTATAATTAATTACTAATTATACTTTCAATATATAAAATTTACAATTTAACCTCATTTTCTTTTTCTTATCCAAAACGTTCATAAATTAATATTATTCAAACTTAACATTTATAATTGAAAGGAAAATACATAACACAATAACGAAACAAACTAGATTTTAATTTAATTACTACCACTTGAATACTTTTCCCATAAATGATCGACTAAAACATTTCGAACCGAGAAATGAACATCCTTATTTTTATTATTGGTTTATGTTTTTTTACTAAATATATCATTTCATTTTATCTTATATAGGTAAAAACATTATTTAATATAATTTGATGTTATGTTAGGATTATTCATTCTAAATGTGTTTTATTGTAATAATTAAAAAAAACGAAAATAATAGATTTGTTCAAAACTTGAAGGACTATTTTATAATTTAAAAGGTACAACTCCAAAATGGAGTGAAAAATGAGATTGCTCCATATTTAAAAGAATAAATGGAGTTATTCCATTTTAGAGTTGAAAATAGAGTGGGATTGAAAGAAATTTTACTCTAAAATAAAGTTTAGTGTAGAATATGGAGTGGGATTGGAGATGCCTTTGACATATGTTTCAACTCCTTCGATCACTAGCTACAAATCCTGGTCAAAGATACAGAGCCTGTTATGTTTTGCCTTATATACTTTGTTTGAATAAAATCACAAGTAAAAAATTAGGAAGAATTCTTTAAAAAAAAAAAAAAAATCTTTTGGAGTAACTTATAAGAGCAATAAGCATTGTTATCTACTACTATCTGACTGCAACTACTGCATTTACACACCAAAACATAATATTTGTAGATCAAAGAAACACAAGAATTCATCTTTTGGAGACGATCACTAATATCAACATGGACATCGACACGACGATCTTGAACCCTGAAGTGTCCCAGAAATTTGGTTTCACTCCAGAACCCGATTCATTCCACTGTTTTCCGGTAATGTCATCTCTTAGCTCTTTGATCGCCTTGTCTCGCCTCTCCCCCATCTGCGTTCCATTCATCAATCACACGATAAACCATTCCGTTTCTCATATAAATCAAGAAAATAAGGTAAATTGAATTGAAAGCCACAATCATGAACTTTTACCCTTTGTAACTTTCTTGTTTGGCTACGAGCTTCTTGCAGACAAAACTCTAGTTTCAGTACCTTCTTCTTTAGCTCTTGATCTGCTCTTCTTTGTCTCTCCAACTGATTTTCCAACAGTTGATGATAGTGGTAATTTATCAGTCAAAGATTAAAACTTTACGACAGTAATAAAAACCCGAAGGAAACACAAGATGTTGCACCTGAGATTCAAGTTCCTTAGTCTTGAGTTTCCAGTGAGCTGACATTAACCTTATCTCATCTTTTAGTTTTGCAATCTCTTCGTCTTTAACTGCCAATAGCATGTTCATTCTCTCAAATTTCTTTGGAGACACATCTTCCAGAAGTTTCCGGAGCTCACATTCTGTGCCTTCCCTAGACTTTGCAACAGCCTCGGTTATCTCAGACTCGATTCTCATAACTTCGTCTCTCAGCTGTTTCTGAGAAGACTCTCTTATCCTTAGATCTCTCTGCAGATTATCAAGCTGGTGACCGAGCTCAGTTACACGGACTTCGTGTTCTCTTATAGTACGTGTTTTGTCGTCAAGTTGTTCAGTTAACACTGAGCATTGAAGCTGTGCGGATTGAGCAGAAGCAGCACTAGTTTCTGCGATTTCCTTCGTTAAAGCTAGCTGTGATCTCAGATCGTCCACTTCTTCGAGAGACTGTTTTCTCAAAATAAACATATAGCAACATAAGAGAAACATTCTTAGACTGAATAATGCATTCCCTAAAACCTAAATGATTCTAAAATCATTCAAGGAGCTCTTTTTTAATAGGTCAAGCTTCACTGAACACATTTATTATAATAAAATTTGAGATTGAACACACTCAGCTTCATCTACTTTACTGAAGATCTAAAGGGCCATTGATCCAATAGATACCAAAGTATAATGATTATCTTAGAAAGTTGAAACTAGATATACTTTTCATTAACATATAAAAACACTTCTCAAAGCCCCAAACTTTTACAGATATATAACAAATTTGAAGTCGTCTTAAGTTATTATTATAAGGCTGAATCATAATTAAAGACAAAGAGCAAAAATGGTTTTGTTTGGGAAGAACAAACCTTTTCAGCAGCAGAAGTTGAAGCTTCAAGCTGACAATTTCTATCTTCCAATATCTTCTGCAAATTAAAGATCTCTATTTCCATGTTCTTAGCTTTTGTCTCTGCTTCCTAGAGGAAACACAAAGCAAATCATTTCTCATATGATACAAAGAATCCAAAACCGACCCCACCAAAGCAGTAGCAACAAAAAGATACTACAATTTTGAGAGTAAACACTAGTAGATTCTGAAGACAAAAAAGGACTTACTTTTCTACAAAGGGTTTCTCTGACACAGAATTGTTCTTGAGAAACCAAACGACCTCTCACTTGTTTCAGCTCCGCCGCCATAGACACAACGTTCCGCCGGAAACTCTCTTTCTTCTCATCCAAATCTCTCAGAAGTGGATCCACCGTCGTTTTGACGGATTCAGACATCAGGGTTTTGTCCAATCTCTCATAGAATTGAGAATCTGTTCAAGCATCGGATCGAATCTCAGAAACACTGAAAAGGAAAAAGAAGAAGATGAAACAAACGAAATATTCAATGCATGTGAACAAATCTTAAATTATTAGTAACAAACCTAAGAAAAGAAAAACAGAGTTGACCATTTAAGAACTTTTAATGAATCAAAATTTAAAATACTATTCTTCAGACAATTAGAGGTAATAGAAAGAGTATAAAAGTCGGCGACTTTACGAGTTGCTGTTGAAATTAAACAGTAGCTGAGTCTTCTGGGTTTTCCTCTCGAGTGGTTGTTTTTTTCTTAATTTTTCCGAGAAAATCAAAGTGTTTGCTTCGGTGACAGAGGAGAGAGAAATGGGGAAAGGAAACACGTAAAGAGGGCAACACGCAGACAATGAATTCAAAATAAATGAGTTTGGCTTATTTGCGTGAGTGAGACAGACACATCTGGAAATATAAAAATCAAAACTTTATTGATTTTAACTAATTATAGATTTTCTAATTTTCTAATTTTTTATGGGTATCATTAAATATAAAATTATTAAAATTTGAGTAAAAAGAAAAAAGAGTGTTTTTGGTTTAAATAGTAGAGTGTATTGAAATATAAAATTAATAAATTTGAGTAAAGAGAAGAGATAGTGGGTATTTTTGGAAAGAGAGAGTATCAAAAGTATCAACTGGTTGATACTTTTGAAGAGAGAAAAAGTGTGTTTTTAATAATTTTATATTTAAAGAGAGTATAAAATTAATAAAAGTTGAGTAAAAATATGAAAGAGAATGTATAAAGTTAAGTAAAAGGAAGAGAGAGTGTGTTTTTAATAATTTTATATTTAATGATACCTTCAAAAGTTCATGGATAAAGATGGCCTTATGAGAAATATAGGATTTTTTTTAACTTCAATAATAAATTGTTTCCCTCCGGACTCTCCGGTACATTGTAAACCCATGTAAAGAAAGACGAATCCAGAAAGGATAATTTTTTCAAAAATATTATTGCTAATACTCCAAGAATCAAATACAATATTTGCGGGAGAATAAAAATGTCTGAAATACATTTATTTTTAATATACAGTAAAATCTCTATAAATTAATAACGTTGGAATTTTGAAAATTTATTAATTTAAAAAGATATTAATTAATCGATAAATTAATAAATATTAATTTATAGAGATATATTTGTTTTAGGTACGAATTTTCTTTAACAAAATTCAAATGATATTATGTTCAAGAATTTAATTAAATTCATTTGCAAAAATAATATGTATTAATTTGAGATTATGATTTATACTTTTATTATTGTAATAGAATAAATATTAACATCATAATATACTATCTATTTAAAATTAATACACATTATTAGTACCAAAATTTAGAAAAAACATGGTTATCGTTCTTAATGTGATGATAAAGTCAGCAACGATATATATTATGATACATTTGGAAAGAATTATGTGTACAAAATCAATTATCGTGTCTATAACTTATCATGAGTTTTGGATACCGAAAAAGAATCATAAAAGTTTGTTTGATATAGTAAGTAGAATAATAAGGTACTGAAGCCAAAAAAGTTATATATATATATATATATATTCATAATTATACATGATTATTAATTTATAATATTATTGGGACTATATTTTTACATGGGAGTTTCAAAAAAATTATTATCTTATCATCTTATCAAATTTCGTAAATTCTTACATTGGCCCGACTCGGAACCAGGGTAATTTATTAATTTATGGTGATTATTAATTTATCGAGTATTAATTTATAGAGGTTTTACTGTATTAGGTTTGTTAAAAACAAAAAAAAAAAGGTTTGTTAAAAAGCCTTTTCGGTTCAAGGAGGTTAAGGATTGGTCTTGATAAAATTGGATAATTCTATGTTAAATGAAACGTTCATTCACTAATAAAATCAGGACCGGCCATGTAGTTCTCAAGATAGATGTCTAAGAAAAAGGGTAGAATCCAAGAATTGAGAAGAATGCCCAACAATCAACCTGAGGTATCTTTCGAGGTTGGTCATACATTAGTTGCGTTGGGAGAATTTTGTTATAGATGGTTTGTTCTCTATATTTGATTAGATTTACTAACATAGAATTTAGAACAAACGTTAATGTTTTTTCTCAAAAAAAAAAAACACACGTTAATATGACAAAAAATAAATAAAGATTGTCAAAAGGCTCATGAAAATGTTTCATTGTTTTATCAGAAGACCAAGAAAAAAGCGACAGAAAACAATGGAGAAGATAGTACCCAAAAAAGTTTATTAAAACAAAAAAATAGTACCAAAAAGGTTCAATTTTATATAGAAAAAAGGAAAATGTTATGGAAAACTCAGTTTATTGGTTATATTATGTAGAGGTGCCCTGTGTTTAAGGGACAATGTCGACACAAGAGAAGAATTGATAAGTTTTTTTTTTTTTTTTTTTAAAGAAAAAGAGAGGAACAGATAAAAGAAACGTGGAATGGGGATAGTGGTTCGGATCATATTATACCTTCGACTTAACTCCAAACCGAAACTAGCTCAAGCGTAGATAAAGACAACAACATATATAAACCGTTTCAATTTTGTAAATTTAGTAGTTTTTCTTTTTCTTTTGAGTTTTCATGTGAATAAAGTTATATTGAAAGTTTGGAACGATATTTGTGAATTGTTTCTCTTTTCATGAAGCCAACAAAATTGATTAGCTATGCTAATAGGGATGTTAAAGTAGCCAATAGCTTATCAAACTTTTATAAATTCAAAATCATATATATATATATATATCAAAGTACAATTAGCCCTCTCCAGATTTGTGACACATCAGTTTACAATAAGAGGACATGTAGCATTGTAATTCTCAAAATGTTAAATGGATAGGCGTTGAAGACCTCTTCTTCTTCTCGATAACCCTAGGGGTTCATCTATAGCATTGGATACGCTTCAGCAGTCTAACCTCTAATGGTGTTGCCTCTTGAACCATTCCACTCCTTTGAGATCCTTTCAAAGATGAAACAGAAAAGCGCGATTACATGGAATAATGACATACATGGAGAGTGATCGTTCTCCTCTCAAATTGCGCTATGCGGAAGGTTAGTACGATATCAATTTTTAAAAGTTTTGTTATGATTCTGAATTTTTGATTCATTAGTTTTGATAATAAAGACTATAGAGAATTTCTATTAACAATATGACGAATTTGTAAATACGTTTTCCTTTACAATTTTCGGTGACAAATCCCAACTATGGAGACGGCATGACTAGAGTTTCAAGTAAGGTAATCTTTGAATTTTTCTGCATGTTTAATGTTCTATTGATCATTGTTGATCCCCCATAACCATTGTTGGCTAATCAATTGCCAAAATGGGTGCAATGTTTGCTTATACTCTGGACTAAGAAGTATAGAAGTTGATTCAAGTGAGCAAGTCATAATACTTCCCTTGCAAACACAAATTGGTCGAAAATTAAAGAATTGGATGTCAAGTATGCATCTGCGTTTGTTTCCTACGGTTTATCTTTACACATCTTAACTTATTGAATGCATATCTATTTAATACATCTGAGCATGGACCAGTTTTAATAGTAACTTATTTTGAAATTTTGAAATTATTTAGGATTGTTTGCTTTTCCTTCTTCATATTTGTGTGGAGAATTGTGGTATGTTTACTTCATTCCTACTTTTATACTTAGAACTTAACCAAAACTGGTTCTGTTAGCATGCTAATCTCGTACGGTTTTGCAAGATCCACTAACATATCTTGTTATTCTTTGTCTAAAGATTCATATGGGATGGAAAGTGGTTCTTATATTCTCTTTTTTAATTGTTTATAAAGTTAGCACAAATATATGTATAAAGAATGATCATATATGATTAAAGTTTTCGATGTTTTGACTAATGCATCTCAATGTTGCTATCTACTTAGGGACATCCACCGAAGATCTTCTTAAGGACATTCACCAATTGGGCTGCGAGGTTTGTAGGGAACAATATTATGGATAAGTTATTTCACTCTCGAGATTTTCGACAGAAAGTGCAAAACTATTGGGCCTGGACCTGTGGTCCAACATTCTGAACAGTTCGCGAGAAGCCCGACGGGTTGCCAGATCGCCAGAAGCCCGACGGGCTGCCAGAAACCCATTCCAAACGTTAACCACGGTCTGACCACACCTAGGAGATAACCACGGTCAGCTGAACTCGAGTTAAACTCAACGCCGTTCACTATAAATAGACGACACGGGACAGTACAGAAGGACATTATTCACTCTTCCCTCAAGAAATATCAACACCATTACCTGCCAGTCCGCTAGACTGTAATCTTTTATACTCAACATCTAATAGTTCGGGTTTCACCAATTCGTCGCGATCTCCGACCTAGAGAACTGATAGCCCGGGATCTGTCCGGACTATTTATAACGACCTATTTTTACTTACCTTTCTTTGATTCAACTTTCTATACACGAAATTCTCCGACCTCCGATCTATTATAAATTCATTGTCGACCTGCTGGATCAACAATTGGCGCGCCAGGTAGGGGACCAGGAGATTTTCTAACGCAAAGAAATATGAGCCCGAACGTGTCCGCAAGTCAACAACCCGGAGAAACATCAAATCAAGGAATCTTAGAGGCAACCCACGAAGCTCCGTTCATTACGATGGAGTCCGGCCCAATCGTCACTCCGACCGCCACAAACGAAGAGACGAACGCCACAGCTCGTGGCCCCGAAGCGACGACAAATGCGGGAGAACAGATCGATCTTGTTCGTGTTCTGGGAACCCTCATGAGACGCTTTGACCAACAAGACGACATGGTCCGTCAAACAAACGCCCGTCTGGACTCCCTCGCAACGGCTCAGAACGTCATACAAGAGCAGCTCGACTCCTCCCGGCCTGCAAACTTGCAACATCCCAGGGCAAACTCGTCTCCGTCTCTTGCGGAGGGAGGACGCCCAGCCATCCGGCATCGGATTATCGACTGCAGTACCCCGTCGCAAACTCCGATCAGCATGCAGCTCGAACATGCAACCCACTCGAGAGAACACTCTCCAGCCCAAGATTCCGACCTCGAGAGCATTAAGGCTTCACTTCGGGAAATGCAGTCAAAGGTCCATCAAGCCCTGAGCTCGGCGCCCGAGATCGATCGAGTCCTTGAGGAAACTCAGAGGACGCCATTCACGGATCGAATCACTGCAGTCCCGATCCGCCAAACAACCAAGCTGCGAATCGAATCTTTCGGTGGGACCACGAACCCAAAACATTTTATGACCTCGTTCGCCATCGCCATGGGGCGAATACAGCTATCTCCCGAAGAGCGGGAGGCGGCCTATTGCCAACTATTCGTCGAACATCTCGTTGGCTCTGCGCTCGATTGGTTCTCTCGGCTTAGGCCGAGCTCGATCGGAAACTTCGCACAGCTCTCGACTGCATTCTTCAAACATTACTCCATGTACATCCAGGACGGCGCCTCGTAAGCCGACCTGTGGGCTCTCGCCCAAGGACCAAGGGAATCCCTCAGGGACTATATGTGCCGCTTCAAAGCGATCCTCTCGACGATCGACGTCCAAGAGACCTCCGCAATCGGCGCCCTGAAAAACGGGCTGTGGCACGAATCAGGATTCCGAGCTGATCTAATCCTCCATAAAGCTTTGACTCTCACCGATGCTATGCATAGGGCAACGAGCTTCGTTTTGCTCGAGGAAGACCGAGCAACCAATCTCAAGAAACATTCCCCGGCTAAACCGACACCCGCAAAGCCTAAAACCAAAGATATATTAGAGATTGACCACAACGAACCATCCCAACATCTCGATCAAGAATTTAAGGAACTAAAGAAGAAGCTCCTGGCAGCAAACGTGATCCAGACGCCTCAGCCCGCTCCCGCGAAGCAACAGCAGAATCAAGGCCAGCAACAAAACAAAAAATGGCCGTTCAAATTCGTTCGTGGTGAAGAAAAAGAAGAAGACGTCAGGTCGTTCTGCGACTACCATCAGAAGTTCGGTCACGCGACCCACCAATGCCGACAGCTGCAGGCAAAACTGATGGCAAAATATAGCAGTGGAGAAGTCCACATCGACCTACCCCCAAAACGACAACCGAAAACGAACAGAGGTCTGACGGGCAAATCATCCTCCCATCCCCCGAAGCGACCTGCAGACGACGGCGGTCCCGCATCGCACCGGCCTGCTTCGAAAAGGAAGATCTTCATGATCATGGGAGGCTTTAAAGCAGCTTCAAATTAAGTCCGATCTCTCAGGAAGCACGAAAAAACGATCTCCCAGCAAATCGAATGCAGTGCTCAGGCCGCAGTCGATATACCGATCATCTTCTCTGAGGCGGATACGAAAGACGTGGCAATGCCGCACAACGACCCCTTGGTCATCGAACTGGGCATCGAAGACTGCGACGTCACCCGCGTGCTAGTCGACACAGGGAGCTCAATTAACCTCATCTTCCTGGAAACTCTGCGGAAGATGGACATCAATGACGACAAGATCAAGCCAAGCGTCAAGCCGCTCACCGGTTTTGACGGCGTAACGTCTATGACGATAGGAACGATCAGGATGGCGATCCATGTAGGCGGCATCACCAAAATCGCCAAGTTCGTCGTAATAGATAAACCAACGGTCTACAACGCCATTGTTGGAACGCCATGGCTTTCGTCGCTCTGAGCTGTAGCGTCACCCTACCACCAATGCGTCAAGTTCCCGACCTCTTTCGGAGTTTTCACAGTCCGAGGGTCGCAGAAGGTAGCCAGATCGTGCTTCGTAACGGAGCATAAGCTAAGACGTGTTACTTACAACGTAAGACGATCTACCGCGGACCCAAGCACCTCGCCACAACAAGAGGTCACGATCCCTGTAACTCTTGATCTGCAACATCCCGAACGCCAAGTCAGCATTGGCGCCGAACTCGAGGAGCCTCTCCGTGGCGAACTGATCCGATTCTTGTCCGCCAATGTCTCCACATTCGCGTGGTCGATCCATGACATGAAAGGGATCGATCCAAAGATAACGATGCACGAGCTGAACGTCGATCCAACATACAAACCAATAAAGCAGAAGAGACGAAAGCTCGGACCAGAGCGGTCTCAGGCAGTGAATACTGAGGTCGCCAAACTCCTCGAAGCAGGATCGATCACGGAGGTCCACTATCCCGAATGGCTGTCAAATCCAGTCGTGGTTAAGAAAAAGAACGGAAAATGGCGGATGTGCATCGACTTCACATACCTCAACAAAGCGTGCCCAAAGGACAGCTTTCCTCTTCCTCGCATCGATCAGATCGTCGAGGCTACGGCAGGCAACGAACTCCTTTCTTTTATGGATGCGTTCTCTGGCTACAATCAAATCATGATGCATCCGGACGACCAAGAAAAAACCGCTTTCATCACGGATCGCGGAACCTACTGCTACCGCGTCATGCCCTTCGGCCTGAAGAATGCCGGGGCGACCTACCAAAGACTAGTCAACAAGATGTTCGTCAGTCAGCTCAGAGACTCGATGGAAGTCTACATAGACGATATGCTGGTTAAATCGCAAAAGGCCAAGGATAATATCGCACATCTGCGTGCCTGTTTCGAGGTACTCAACAGCTTCGGCATGAAGCTCAACCCGGCCAAGTGCACGTTCGGGGTAACCTCGGGAGAATTCCTAGGATACATCGTCACTCAACGTGGGATCGAGGCAAATTCAAAACAAATTGCAGCAATCATCAACATGCCCTCTCCAAAGAACCAGCGAGAATTCCAAAGACTCACAGGACGCATTGCCGCCCTCAATAGGTTCATCTCTCGATCTACAGACCGCAATCTCCCATTCTACAAAGCGCTCAGAGTTCGCAAGCTGAAGGCTTACTTGTCGACACCACCCGTGCTCGCGAAACCAGAGATCGGAGAGCCGCTGTTCCTTTACGTTGCGGTCACAAACACAGCGGTCAACGGAGTTCTCGTCCGGGAAGATCGTGGAGACCAGAAGCCCGTTTTCTACGTTAGCAAGTCCCTGGATGGGGCAGAGTCGCGTTACCCTCTACTTGAGAAGCTCGCTCTTGCCGTCATAGTTGCAGCCCGCAAACTACGACCGTATTTTCAATTCCATTCCATAGTGGTCATGTCGACCCAGCCAATGCGGACTATCCTCCACAGCCCGAGTGTGTCGGGCCGAATGGCCAAATGGGCCGTTGAGCTGAGTGAATACGACATTGAGTTCCGGAATCGAACGAGCGCCAAGTCCCAGGTCCTCGCAGATTTCATCATTGAGCTCTCGCCAATCCCCCCGGAGGCCGACATGCCTCAAGAATGGGTCATTCACGTCGACGGATCATCCTCTAGACACGGCGCTGGAATCGGAATCCGACTCGAGTCTCCGACCGGAGAAGTGCTTGAACAATCTTTCCATCTGGAATTCAAAGCCTCCAACAACGAAGCTGAGTACGAAGCCCTCCTCGCCGGGCTGCGATTGGCAAGGGAGGTCGGCGCTACGAAGATCCATGCATACTGTGATTCCCAACTCGTCGCCAATCAGTTCAACGGCGAATACAACTCAAAAGACGAAAGGATGGAAGCCTACCTAAAGCTCGCGCGCGAACTAACCACAGACTTTGACACGTTCAAAGTTACGAAGATCCCGCGAGCAGAGAACGCTCAGGCCGACGCCCTCGCCTCCCTCGGTTCCAGTTCGGACTCCGACTTCCGACGAGTAATTCCCATTGAATCCATCCCGGAACCAAGCATCTCGCTTCCAAAGGGCGTTTGCAGCATTACAAATGAGTCCGATGACCAGCTCGGGCCTACGACGTCCATCCCACAACAAAGTACCCAGCCCACAGCAGCAGACTGGCGCCAAGAGATAACCAAGTACATAATGTTCGGCGAACTCCCGGACAACAAATGGGCCGCCAAACGTCTTAAAGCCCGCAGCGCATATTATACCGTCCTCAACGGCGGGCTATACAGAAGGAATGCCGCCGAGGCACTCCTGCAATGCTTGGCTGGCGATGAGGTATATCGCGTGATGGCCGAAAGCCACGAAGGAGCCGGCGGAAGCCACTCCGGAGGTCGGGCTCTTGCAGTCAAAATCAAGCGTCTCGGTTTTTACTGGCCGACTATGCTCAGAGATTACGCCGAACATGCCCGTTGCTATGAACAATGCCAACGTCACGGCCCGATGATCCATTCGCCAACCGAACCGCTTTCCACAGCAACTGCGCCCTATCCCTTCATGAGATGGGCAATGGATATCATGGGCCCATTCCCGAAGTCTAGGCAAAAAAGGTACATCATCGTCGTCACGGACTACTTCACCAAGTGGGTCGAGGCCGAAGCTTACGCCATGATACGAGCTGACGACGTAAAAAACTTTATCTGGAAATACGTCATCTGCCGCCACGGACTCCCGTACGAGATCGTCACTGACAACGGCTCGCAGTTCATTTCTGCGACCTTCGAAGACTTTTGCGCGAAATGGAAAATACGCTTAAGCAAATCCACACCAAGATACCCTCAGGGCAATGGCCAGGCCGAGGCTTCAAACAAGATAATCGTTGACGGACTCAAGAAACGACTCGAAGAAAAGAAGGGTCTCTGGGCAGACGAGCTCGACGGAGTACTCTGGTCGTTCCGAACTACCCCCCGTCAATCTACCAACCGAACTCCGTTCTCGCTCGCTTATGGTCTAGAAGCCATGGCGCCTGCGGAAGTCAACGTCAACAGCCTACGTCGTGTAATGATGACGAAGAATCCTAACCTAAACGACGATATGCTCGTCGACAACCACGATCATATCGAAGAAGCTCGCGACGAGGCCCTCGTCCGGATCCAGAACTACCAACAGCTCGCTATGAGGTACTACAACAAGCGAGTCTGCAACCGCAGTTTCGCAGTGGGCGACCTCATCCTCCGAAATGTTTACGAAAACACCGCAGAGCACAACGCCGACAAACTCGGCGCGAACTGGGAAGGACCATACCAAGTAACCAAAATCGTCCGACCTGGAGTTTATCGGCTTATGACAATGAATGGGGAGATGATTCCCGGTCCTGGAACTCAATGAGCCGAAAGCGATACTACTACAACACCAACGTGTTCGACACTCAGAACGACTGACGAAGTCGAACTGCGGTCTAAAAAAAAAAAAAAAGAACGCTCTATGAGCTCATTACCATTACTTATGTATATGAACTACGAATGGCTTGATCCCTATTATAACGGGTACGTAGGCAGCCCGTCAGAAGGCACAGCTAATAATCAAAGATATATATACTCGATTTACTCAAATACGCGTTTACTATATATATTACGTTCCCCGTGAACTAAACTGGTTGATCAACCATATCGCTAGACCGGGGGGATAACCAACTTCCTTTTAAGCGACCTATAAGCCGGGCCAGTCCCGCAACCGGTCTCGAAGTGTCTAAGCACAATAAGCCGAGCCCGCTTCGCTCACTTAGTCATGCATCGAACAAAAACCGTAAGCCGGGCCAGCCCCGCAACCGGTCCTAAAAACGTCTAAGTATTAAGACGAGCCCGCCTCGCATACTTAGCCACGTACAAGGAATTATCTAAAAGCCGACCTCAAGGTCGCACACGATATATAAAAAAAAAAAAGAAGATAACAGTACGAGCTTAAACTACTGAAATATATATATATATATCATTAAAAGAGAAGTTTTTACAAAAAAAAAAGAAAAGGCAAAAACTACGAAGACTATTTGCCAGTACGCGCTGAAGGGTCTTGAATGACCGGAATACCGTCGAGATCAGCCAACTCGTCGCCAGTGGTTTGGTCGACCGCCGGAGCAACAGGTCTCCCGGTGTCTGTGTTCTCAGCAGCAGGCACCGTCCTGATCTCGCTACCAGCTCCCGCAGCGACCTCGACTTGGGCCGAGGAATCAGCGACTCGAGGAGGTGCAGCGGATAGCCACGAAGGAAGAGGCATCACAAAGTCCTCCTCCTCGGCCTCCTCTACTTCCAAGGCCTCGAGCTGGTCCCTGAACTTCTCAAAGTTTTCGTCAAGGACCTTTAGCCGCTCTTCAGAGATGGTGATACCTTCCTCTTTCCCCATCTTGATCATGTAGCCCTTGATGGCCTGCGACTGACTCATCAGCGCGGAGAGCCGAGCGACCTCCGAGGAGTCAGCGATCGACCTCTTGATTCCTGACAGCCTCCTGTTGCACTCCTCCACGGTGCTCTTGATGACTGACGACCGAGACTTACGAAGACGATCGACCTCGGCCTGAAGAGAGTCCCTTTTGGCAGCCGCCAATTCCAGCTGCTCCTCGGCATCCTTTTTCTGAGACCTAAGGTCCTCAATGACCTTAGTCGAGTCCGCCACCATCTTGCTGAAGTTGGGGACCCTATACTTCAGGACGGGAACCCTCTCCGCTTCCGCCCTTACGGACTCGAGCTCCTTCTTCATCGAGTCGAACTCCTTCTTCATCAACTCCTGCTCCTTGAGCTGCGATTCGTACGCCGTAAGCTGCTTCGATACTTTGAAGAGCTTACGCTCGTACTGAAGGACCAGCGAGTTCGTGTAGGTCATCAGCTACAAAAAGTAACCAGGACGCTAAGGGTTGACGAACACAAAAAAAATGAGAAGAAAAACTCCAAGAAAAGGCAAGAATGATAAGCAAGTCAATGATGCTTACCGCCACCGAAGCCCCGCAAACTTCGCGGTATGCTGCGAATTCCTCCAACTCCTCCGGCTTAGGGAACTCGAAGACTTCGTCGCAGGGGAATCGGGAGCACAGGTCAGCGCACGCCCTGGTATTATGTATCAGGTGCCCGGGCGCGCTGAAGTCCATCTCGAGCCTGTACTCCCTGGAGTCCGTAGGAGAGGCAGCACCCGAGGTAGCCTCGGGAATAGTTCGAGAACTTTCTCGGTTATCAGTCCGAGCCTTTTTACTCTGCCTCTCTGGAACATCCTCCAGCGGCCTCTTATCTTGAGGAGCCCTTTTGGTAGGCTCTTCAGCAGCAGCACCAACCAACTTGCCAGACGCGGCCTCAGAGCGCCTGGAGGGCGTGGTCTGTCCGGACTGAACCCCGGCAGGGATCCCCCTTCCAGGAGGACCGGTTCCTCTAACCGTAGAGGCTACGTTCTTCTGCTTCCTCGCGACAACTTTGGCCGAAGATTGCCCAGCTTTTTCAGTCGCGATGGGCTTTTCGGTCGGAGCGACCTCGACAGCAGGGACGACCTGCTTTCGCTTTGCGGCCTGCCCAGATGGGGCGACCTGCCCAGATGGGGCGACCTGCCCAGATGGGGCGACCTGCTTCTCTTTAGAAGCCCTGACCGCTTCATCCAATACGGCCTCGTTGTAGTCCACTCTCCTCCAAACTGCCTTCGCCTTCTTGCCCATCTGCTCGGCTGTTCTTTTGAGAGTCTTCGCCTTTGGAACAACCGGAGGGTGCGTAAAGGGACGAAGAGGTTCTAACTCAAGATCGAAACAACCTGTAGACGAATTGAAGGAGTCATCAGAACAAGTTAACAGATCCAAGGTCGGAGAGAACAAGGCAGACACTAACCAGTCAGGATTCTTCCGATACACCTCTGGATCCTCTGTTCGACGAATTCAGGCCAAAGCTGGGGACCTAATTTGTCGATGAATCTTACAAAGGATCTGTCGCTAGGCTGCTCGGAATAGAGTATTCTTGGCGGCGGTCTGTCTGCAAACAAAGAAGAAAAAATTAGGCGTCAGCCCGAACAAGGAAAAAATAAAACATTTCGACAAAAACGTACTTATATTAACGTTCCAGCCCGCACGAATAGGCCACTTGGGATTTTCTACCGAAGCAGCATTTATTTTCACAAAAAAATAAAAGCACTCCCAGTCCGCGCTCTTATCGGCGTCAGAGCCCGTAATCAGCCGGTTGTACTTAGGCTTAGCCGAAACGTAGTAGCGGCCTGAAGAACCTCTCCGCTTCAGCGCAGTTAGCCCCTCAAAAGTGTCGCAGTCACAGACCAGGCCTTGCTCTGCAGCCAAGACGAGGTACGCCATGAAATTCCTGATGGACCCATGGGTTAGCTGAGAGATGGCCAGGCCGCGGCGAGCGCAGTACTCGATTAACAGCCGCGGAAGCGGAAAGAACAGCCCGCTCTCCTCGAAGAAGGATACATAGAGACACATATATCCTTCTGGGGGCGACCAAGGACGTTCGCCGCTCTGGGGGACACGGAAATCAACCTCCCTTGGAAGATCCCGGATAGACCAGACGTTTGTAAGCATTGACAGATCGACTTCCGTGTCAAAATCATCCTTCCTCTTCAGCTCGATGCCGAGACCCAAGCCCGGCCCCAGAGGCTCCAACACTAGCCGGTCGACAGATGTGAGACCGAAGGAATCAGGATTCGAGGAGACTCGCCGAGCCGCGGCCTGATCTTTAACCACAGATCGACGCTGAGCCCGACGAGATTTAGCAATTCCAGGCCGCAGGGTCCCGATCTCTGGATTACCAACAGAACTAGATCCAGCGTCATCTTCGACCAGGGAGTTGCCACCTGCCGACCTCTCGTCGGTATTCGACGAAACCCCTCCGCGAGTCGAAACAATGGGACTCTCAGCAGAGGACGGATCGGTTCTGACGGAGTCAGAGAGATACTCATTCTGAGAATCGGAAGCTGAAGAAACCATGATCGCAATGGAAGAGATTCTAGATCTATGCGATGCCTTATCTAACGATTGCGACAAAAACCGCGGCGGAGAGCAGATCGGAGAGGTAAAAAGACACAAACAGAGAGAAGCTAGAGAGAGAGGAAGAGCGAACAGTACCTTAGAGAGAGAAGCAGTTGAAGCAGAATAAAGACGAAGAGCAGGAATCGAGTCCTGCTTTTATAGGCTCAGGGCGGAATTCGAGGGGCCACGCCTCGAAGAAAACAAGACCGCAGCGAAAACCAACAAAACTCCGACACGTGGCGATCTCGCGACTTCTCAGAATCAGATCGAACGGTCTAAAATCGACAAAACTCAGATTGCCTCGTTCGTCGATCGGGGGGGGGGGGGGGGGGGGGGCTACTGTTGGGCCTGGACCTGTGGCCCAACATTCTGAACAGTTCGCGAGAAGCCCGACGGGCTGCCAGATCGCCAGAAGCCCGACGGGCTGCCAGAAGCCCATTCCAAGCGTTAACCACGGTCTGACCACACCTAGGAGATAACCACGGTCAGCTGAACTCGAGTTAAACTCAACGCCGTTCACTATAAATAGACGACACGGGACAGTACAGAAGGACATTATTCACTCTTCCCTCAAGAAATATCAACACCATTACCTGCCAGTCCGCTAGACTGTAATCTTTTATACTCAACATCTAATAGTTCGGGTTTCACCAATTCGTCGCGATCTCCGACCTAGAGAACTGATAGCCCGGGATCTGTCCGGACTATTTATAACGACCTATTTTTACTTACCTTTCTTTGATTCAACTTTCTATACACGAAATTCTCCGACCTCCGATCTATTATAAATTCATTGTCGACCTGCTGGATCAACAAAAACGAATCTTTTGTACAATCTACTATTGGTGTTTTTTAATTGTCTTCGGGATGTAAGGTTTCAATCTGTTCTTCTGAAAAGTAATGTTAGTGTTAGAATTATTTCGTGAGATCATAATAATACTTTGCGGAAATTGGTTTATGCATATTTCTCTCTTATAATTTCATTTTTCCATGAGTCATTTAGTCTTTATACTAGTTCTGAATTTTCCATTGTGATCTGTTGTTGCTGCTGATTTTCTACCATGCTTAGAGTTGGTTATCAAGATTAAAATGTTTATTAAGATGTAGTGTTGGTTTGTCCTAGGTTGCTTAACCCCTTAAATTAAAAGTTTTTTTTTCGTAATTACATGCATTTGCAAATTTGCAAAGCTATCATTTTTTCTTGGTGATGCAACTTCGTAGCATATTGCGGCTAATATTAGAATCCTTGACCTAATCTATTGCTTACTAAAGCCCATGTCTGCTCCAAATGAGAAGTTTGAGGCAAAAATAACTTGGAAGTAAGTTCATTAGAAAAAAAAATTCTTTTGTTAGTTAGTCATAATTTGATATAAATTCAATTTATAAGTAAACTTGTTAAATTTAAAAGTAAACTCTGTAATTTGCAAGAACGTTGGATACGAAAGATATAACATAAACATAAAGGTTGTTGAGCTCCTCTTCATGTTACCAACAAACCGTAATCTATTTCGAAACAGACGGTACATGGAATTTTCACTCACATGAATTCAAACAAAGAACTAATATTATATCTCAGTGTTATTAATCTTTAACAATTCAATATTTTCCGTTGCAACAACTAACACTCTGTAGCACAAGATAAAAACTAAAACAAGGCAAAATCCGAAGAGACCGTATGGTGAAGCCAAGTCTTCTTGAGGTTTGTCATCATTTCTAAAGTACTTAAAATGACCATGTTAACTTTAAGAAAATGCGGAACCCGCAAAAGCAAGAAGACAAAATGTGATCCACTTTTGCTTCTACCTCTCCTAAATTAAAAGAAAAAGTCTTGATTCATGTTCATATGTATGTGATTGTCGCATGTTGAGAACAAAACCTGGGAGAAGACGTCGTTCTTTGTTTTGTAAACGTTCCATTAATACAAACTTTTGAGTTTAAAACATATAAACCGTATAATTTGTTTACCAACAAGCTGTATAGTTCTCCGAGTTACCATTGAAACTCCAGCAATTTCGAGATACCGCCAATGTAACATATTGCTTAGCCCTAAATGTAAAGAGCCCGGTAATGTTTTCGGGTTCGTGAGAAACCTTCATGATGTTTGAATTTATTATTCTGTATCGTTTTTCGGAAGATAATTAATATCTTCTTACTTTCTTCAACATAGAAGCGGTAGTTGTCGTAAGGAAGTTTCAAACAACAATAAGGCGAACAAGGATAAATCATACGTATGCGCGTATCATGTAAAATCATTTTGAGAATATTGGGAATTCATCAGGATATCATATCACGATCTAAAATCATATCACGATCTAAAATCTTTTTTTTTCTAAAATGTATGTGAATAAACTCACGCGTATGCGCGAGTATTCACCTATAGTATGTTCTTAAATTTCAATTTTTAGACGGATTAAGTACTCGAGTTTAATTAAGCTGCCATGTTATTCGAGTCAGCTCAAATGAACTTGATTTCACCAATTTCAGCGGTTGACTCGGGTCTAAGAGGACCATCTCTATATCGGCGGACCAGCTTTACCTTGGGGCCGAGGAGATTTTGGACCAACCGAATCGAACGTGTGTGCAGAACAAACTGCTCGGTGCCGGCGACACTAGCACTGTCGTCATTGCCGCGCTTGGTCTTCATCGGCGTTGCTGGAGATTGTGATTCCATCTCAAAAAGCTTAGAAGCTAGTAAATAAGTTTTCGGCAAAATGTAGTCTAGAATCCGATGAGTTTTCGCGATTACAATAAAAGAAAACAAAAATGAAAATATAGAAAAACACGTACATAAAAACGTATAGAGAGAGAGGGAGAGAGATAGCGGTTTTTACCTTGGTAGTGGGAAAGCGTGAGCGGTTTAAAGCAAGAGAACATACATCATTTACAAGAAGTAATGATAATTACTTCGTAAAATTTTTTGAACCTGTCAGATCAATGCGATCTCATCATATAACTTTCTAAGAGAGATCTTTGTGAGAAATATTTGTGAGGTTATCACTTCGTGAAGGACATCGCCCTTCAAGCTTCATGCTGATCGCTTAAAGTGATGGGGACAATTGTTGGTGTTGGGTTGATACCAAATCGAGTCCACCAAAAAGTCCACCACACAAATACCCCATCACTTAGCAAAGTCTGCGAGATAGACCTTGAAGAATATTTCGAAGATTCGGCTAAAAGCGACATCTTGAAGAGGAGCTCGAGGGTAACAAATAAACTTAGTCATGGAGGAAATCTTGGAGGTCATGCTGACGATCTGGGATCGTGAAAAAAATATGTTACAGGAATATATGAGCAGTTGAGTATGACTGACGTGCTATAAATACAACAAGATTGGCTTCGAAGAAGTCAATTCCAATTTCATTATTAAGACTCACACAAAATCACCTCGTACCTTATTAATGCGAGCTACTCTCTGATACATTCTTTTCATCTCTTTATAAATCATTTGTATTAATCTTGATTCGTTTATCATATTAATACAAATCTATTTCGTTATTTCAATCTATTTTATCTAGGATATATATCAAGGATTTAGATCTTAATTCTCTTTTTACATTTATCAAATTTTTGTTGTTAATTTTAGGATCTACAGTTGAGAATTAGAGATTCGAGTTTTGATTCGGAAATTATTTGAATTTTTCTTTTCTAATCTCAAACCACCGTTGTGGTTAATTTTTTAAACAGCTGTTAAAATTGATTAATTTATACATAGTTTGGTCGAGTCAATATAAATTTATGTATTTTATAATTTATTTAAAAGATAATATATATTTTAGTAAAAAACGAATAATTATACTTGAAGTTTTGACAAAAAGGAAGAAAAAAACCCTTATTTTTTCTCCAAGACCTAGCCGCCGCAACAGTAGATCTCACCGTCACTTTATGTGTTTTGGTCTGGCGGCTTCCTCAGAGCCGATGCTGGAGCCCGTGTATATTGTCTCTCTGCTTTCCTTTTCATCGGCTTTAGTTTATAGGATCCAATCGGAGGCTCTTCTTGAGGGTTTTGGCTTCGGATCTGATGCTCGATACTCTGGCTAAGTGAAGTTTGGATTTTAGGCTTGGTCTAGATCTTAGGTGGTAGCAGTGGAAGATTCGGATCTGGTTGTCCTAGTGAGGTCTTCGGTTCTATAGATCTCGAGATCTCTTCTTCTGTCTGAGCTGTTTTGGATCTCTCGCCGTCAGCCTTAGCCGGAGTAGGTCTTCGGAGGTGGCAGAGATCGGGTCCCATTTCTGATCGAGAACTTGTCTCTGTTTTTCTCTCTTAGATGTAGTATGGAGATGAAGCTTTTCCCTAAGAGGGTTTATAATTCTCGTTTAGTTTTCTTCTTTGGTTTTGGTGAAGTTCGGTCATAGTTATGCTTTCTCTGTTGAGGCTTTCGTTTCCCTTTGTTGGGGCTTTTTGCTCCCTCTGTTGAGTCTGACGTTTTCCTTAGATGGGGCATCGCTTCTCTTCATCAACTATAGAACCTAAGTCTAGTGTGGAGATAGAGCTTTTGGATGGGTTTTTTCCTCTTAGTTTTTACAGGCTGTTTGATTTCAGTCCTTTGGTATTCTGATTATCTTGTTGTGGCAACTGAAAGGCTTTTGTGGTTCTATCTTTGTCCGACAGTATTTGAGATTGTTTCTTTAAAGTTATCTCAACTAGGATAATTTGGACAAAGACAACGCATAAAATGAGACTCAACTTTTCCGGATAAAGCCAGATTTTGTTTTCTAGTCATCGCCAAAAGTGTTAGAAACCCGTTTTCAAAGGTTGTTGTTCGGGAATTCGTTTTGGTTGTTTTTCGAATTGACTTGAAACAAAAGCTATGTTTGGTTTTATCATTGTTTCATCGCAAAATCCCACCCTTATATGTTTGTAGGTTTAGGGAAGATCAATGTGATCTCTTTGTATTTCATGAATGGTCTTTTTTCATCTGTTGTAAGCTTTTCAGATTCAATATAATCAATATACTTTCAGTGAAAAAACAAAAAAAAAGTTTTGACAAAAACAAAATTTGTTAAAGTTTTTTTTTTTGTTGGGACCAATGTTCGAAGCTAAGACCTTGGAGGTTTCGAACGCATAGTGTTGTCTCCACAAAGGCATAATCACATTGGTCAATTTTTTTTGTTAAAGTTAAAAGGCAAACTGATAAAACTAAACTTCTTTTCGAAATTCTCACATTTTCAACCTGCCACAATGATGGAAGGAACTATTCTCCTTTTCTTTTCGGAAAATAAATAAGTTCAAAAGAACAATAGACAGATCCCAATATATCCAATAACAGCCACACATCTCGAAAATAAATTACTACTTAATTAATCTATACCGTTAAATTAAAATATCTCCAACGCATCATCAACGTCCAAAACCAAGAGATGTGTAAATAAAAGCTCCCATTTTTCTTTCCACCATAAAAAGCTTCATTTTCCTCAATTGGCTAACATCATCATTCGTCTCATTAGACTCTCACTTCACTTAGCTGCCGATGTCGTCAGCGATCCGGTGGTGTTCGATCCAACTCACTTCATTTGGATATGTGCCGAGGTGGTTTTCAGGCGGTGGTTACAGGCCGAGTTGGCGTCGACCGGAGCTGAGTTTCTTGTCCGTAGTGGTCGAGGATGTTGTCTGGAAAGTGGTGACGGTGTTCGAATCGGTGGCGTTAGTCTCGATGCTATGTTTCTTCTTCCTCTTCTGTGGCTGCACTCTCTGATTTTGATTTCACCTAATCTCGCTTTGGATATTTTTTTTTTTTTTTTTTTTTTGTAATATTGCCGGAAAATTTTGGATTGATTTGTTTTGTTTTGTTTTGATTATCTTCTGTTTCTCTTCTTCACCATGTAAAGTGACACAAATGGCGGAGAAATTTGTGCTGATGTTCTTAGAGGCGCGTGATGCTCACTCGCGAATCAGGATTATTTATTGCTTAGTTGTGGTTTTGTTTTACGCAATGAGCATGTTTATGTTTGGAGTAAATTTGGCAAGAAAATAAGGGTCGAAGATCTATTTCTCCACCAGAAGTATCATATCTATTTATATGATGTTCAAACTATGACCTTTATCTATATGTCCATGAAATAAAAGTTCAACATCTATATATCCACCAATTGAAATTTAAATCTCTATATACCCACAGAATGGAAGTTTTAAATCTCAGAAACCACAATTATTGGTTAGTGATGGTTTATTGTTTCGAAATGATTTGTTAACCGTATGATATGACTGTAAACCAGATTATGATCCGATTATGACCCGATTATGACCCAGAAAAAACCAAAACCTCCTTTCTCTGCCAAAATCGGAAATCCTAAAACCCTAAAAAAAAAAAATCTCAAAATCGCATCTCTCTCTGAAATCAAAACTGATCGAAATTTCTAGAACCCTACAAACAAAAACCCCCAAATCGCATCCCTCTCTCTCTCGAATCGAAACTGACCGAGAACCCTAGAAACAAAAATCCCCAAATCGTATCTTTCTCTCCCAATTCGAAACTGAGAAACAAAGAGGGGTTATCATGGCTTCGCATTCGACGGTTATAGTCCATTTTGTTCCACAAAACGAGAACATGGGATTCGATGAAGAAGCGGAGCAACGAGATGAGTTTCGCATTGAGCAACTCTTACAAGAATTTCATGATGAACCGCTGATCCAACACGACTTTGTGCCCGATAGTGACAGCAAAGAAGATGAAGTGGATAAAGAGAGAGAGCTCATACAAACTTCAGACGTGGTGATGAGAGTTTGTATAAAAAGCAGAGTTTCATCAGTGGAGTTGCCTTCAAAGAGACAGTCGCAGACTACGCACTAAGAACCGGTCGAAACATCTGGCAATACAGGTATGATAAGTTGAAGCTTGGGTTTAAATGTGCTGGTGGGAATGATAAGGAGGGTAAAGGATGTAAATGGCAAATCTATGCATCAATTTGCTTGTTTATGATCACTTTGTTTCTTTATTTTTGTTCTTTTTTAACACAAAACAGGTTCCAAAACACAACAGGTTAAGCATATCTACTAGTTTACTAAAACACAAACAAGAACAATAGTTCCATAACAAAAACCTACTAGTTTACTAAAATACAAACTTGTAAGCTACCTGGTCCGAAACACAAACACAAACAAGGTTCCAAAACACAACATAACAACAACATAAAATCCTTTTCCTAAGACAGAAGAATACGCACATCTACTAGTTTACTAAAATACAAGAATACACAAACAAGAACAATAACTACTAATACAAGAACATACAAACATACGGTCAACCTAGTAGTTTATTCAGCCCAATCATGATGATGCACCCAATCAGTACAAGAATCATCATCTTCTTCATATGACATGTTGACTCGATCAAGACATCTTCCACCATCTCAAATATCTCTTTCTCAAGCTTCACAACCACCTTCTCAAACACCATCTGCTCAAATTCCTCTCTCTTTGTTGAAATTTCTTTCAGCTCCTTCTCAAATCTCACATTTTTCACTTGCAAAGACTCGATCTCGTTGACCAAAGCCTCATCTACCCACTTGAATGTATGGTCATCATTGATAAGCTACAACAAACCACAACATTACAAATGTTAATCAGTTAACGAACAATAACATTACAAATCGCCATCAGTGAACTAACCATAACATTACAAATCGAATCACATCACATGAACAAAATACAAAATATTCATCAAGTTTTTGAAAAATTTTAACAATGCCAACTGAAAATTTCAGGAAAGTGTTCGACAAACCTTATGACCTGCTGCATAACCACATCGATAGTATCGCCGATACGGATTCTGTTCGGATTTAGAGATTAATGCGACAATCACGCTTCCACACCAACATCTCTTAGGTACTCCCACAAATCTTCCTCTGACACGGCCACATGATGTTAAGACGAAGAACCAGAGTTACTCAACTCCTATGATTCGTTGCAGTCGGAATTCAGAATTGAATTTAACAAAATTTATCAAATCTGGGTTTAGGGTTCTAAGCTTGCTCGATTTGGGGATATATTCCCGTTAAGGCTGAGTAGGGTGAGGATGAGTCGGGTCGGATTAAAAAGAATTGGGTTTACCGTTTAGATGGATCGGATTCTGGTTCGATTAGAAGTTTGGTTTAAAATTCGGTTTTATCGGTTTGGTCTCGGGTTTTCGCAAAAACCAATCCAAATCAGATTGATGGGTATATAGAGATTTAAATTTCAATGGGTGGATATAGAGATGTGGACTTTTATTTCATGGACATATAGATAGAAGTCATAATTTGAACATCATATAGACAGATATGATATCTCTGGTGGAGAAATAGATCGTCCACCCAGGAAATAAAAGAAATCTTTGTTCATATCCATAAATCTAATTTTCTATGCCGTTTAAATAAACAAATATTTATTTGGATTAATGGGCTTAAAAAGAAATGGGCTTGGCCGTTTAAATAAACAATCATCCTTGACTATCGGAGAAACGACATCGTAGGGAGAGAAACCCAGAAACTCTAACAAGTGTAGAGACAGACACCTGACTGTTGAAGAAAAGCTCTCCGATAATGGCGTTGATGCGGCTGATACAGAGCACGAGATCTGTTCTACGGACATCACCACCGTCTTCGGCCCTAACTCTCCCTAGATTCTATTCCAAACCCGCTCCTTATCCCGGTAACTGTTTTTTGTTTGTTTGTTTGATTTCGCTTCTGTATCTCGATTTGGGGATGCAAATTTTCTTGTATTGGCTGATTCATTACCTTTAGCTCTATTGGAAATTTCAATGGTTTTAAGGTTCATGACTCAGCTTAGGCTTCAAATTCTAGAAAAATATATTTGGTGAATTAGTGGGGTTTACTTGGGTTCAGCACTTGGAAACTGTAGGCTTTTTGTTTTCTTTAAAGTTTTAACAATTGATCGAGTATGGCTGCAAAATGACAAGGAATGGTTGAATCTGACTAGTCGATCGAGTATCCATTTTAGTTTGCAAGTATTTTGGAATGTATCCGTTTTGGTCAATTGATTTATTTTCTCACTTGCAAGATGCTGCTTATTACAGAATAACATCGTCACATCTCTGGACCACGTAACAGTCAGTTTGTTAATGTGATTGGGATTTGGATTGAGCCAAAATCTGTGTACTTGGTCTGATTGCTATTTTGTGATAATTGCAGTTAAGGTTGGGATTCCTGAGTTCTTGAGTGGGATAGGGGGAGGAGTTGAGACCCACATTGCCAAAATTGAAACTGAGATAGGGGATCTTCCCAAACTGCTTGTGACTCGTACGCTCAGACTCAAGAAGGTCGGCATCCCTTGCAAACATGTAAGTATCAAGGCTCAGTTCTACTGTATAGTTTACACAGATTTGCAATACACATATTCTACTGTATATAGCTTACACACATATTTACACATAGTTTCCTACTGTGGTTTTGCAGAGGAAACTCATACTGAAATATAGCCACAAATACAGGCTAGGGCTATGGAAACCTAGAGCTGATGCTATCAAGGCGTGATTGATTCATGTGCTCTTCTCAGTTGTCAGTCACTCTCATGCTTTGGTTTTGTACTGAACTGAGTTGTTCATAGTATGTGCAATATTGCCAATGACTTGAAACACCGTACCAACTTTTATGCCTTCGTGTACTTGTTATCTCCATGGGTCTAGAAACAGTAAGCCATACTTTTGATACCCTAAAGCAGTAGTTTTTGAAGTGTTGAATGTATTTTGTTGGGGAATAATCCGTAAGGCATAACTTCTCTCCATATATCAGACTGGTTCTAAATCTAATTTGTGTGATAGCTCATGAATATTTGAAACTTCGCCCATCATAATATTTGCATAAGCAGGAACAGAACTATCGGTTTGTAAGGTTAAGAAGACACTGACTCAGTGGTTTTGTCGGTAAACGATTATAAACTAACATAAGTGTCAAGTCTTGATTTCGTTTTGAACTTGCTTCATGTTATTTGACACCAATTTCGTATCACTCCTCCGAGCTCATGAGTCTAATTTCCGATCTTCCATAATCACAATTACGTTTTATTATATAAAAAGATTAGGTTGTGTTTTGTCTTATCTTTTGACAAAGTACATAGTTTTGTTTTCTTCTGCTAAAAGATAAATATTTCATAAAAAAATTAATTGTTTTAGGTTTTCAATCGAAATTATAAACCTACACAATGGTTCCACGACAAAAGTAAAAACATGAAAACTTTTTTTTGTAAGGTTTCTAGTCCGTCGGTTCGAGATGGACTCGATAAGAATATGAAATTAATGGAGCCATACAAACTAGGGGTGGAATTATTATCCGGGATCCGAGATCCGATCCGTTATCCGTTCGGAATCGTTCTGAAAATTAGGATATCCGGGGAGGCCGAATTCGGATAAAGATAGTAAAATTTAGGATCCGTGAAAAGAGGATCCGGATCCGGATAACAAAATTTTAAGGTGCGGATATCCGGATCCGGATCCGGACGCATTAAATATATTAAAACCATATATATTATATATCTATTAAACTAATTTTATATAAATAAATATATATAAAAATTGATTTTAGTTCTTTTTATTATAAATTATATTTATAATGAAAAAATACCATTTAAAATATTAACTAATAATTTTTAAAAATAGATTTTTATTTATTTATTAATTATTTTAATTATTTTTAATATTAATTTCGGATCCGGATATCCGTGGATATCCTGATTTTTGGAACGATTCCTAGAGCCCGGATAGTTTTTTCACGGATCCGACGATTCCGGATCCGGATCCAGATATTCTGAAATTCCAGGGTATCCGGAATCGTCCCACCCCAAATACAAACACATACTACCTTTGTATCAAAATACATGATTTTTAAGGTAATGACACAATAATTAAGAAACTCAATAAATACTGAAAAAATCATTAAATCTTTACCTAGAATAAATCATTCAACGAATTACATAAAGTACTACAAAATTTAAATAGTCATAAAAACTAAAAATCAATAAATTTTTACCTAGAAAAATGAAAAAATCAACTAATTTGATACAAAAATTTTTTTTCTAAAAGATCAATTAATTTGATACAGAGAGAGTAGTAGTTTATAAGGGATTTCAAAAAAAAAAAATTAAGTACATATAGGTCAATATATTATAAACCTTTCAATGAAATAGTTTTTTCAGAATATTTTTTATAATGAAAGTATTCTTAAATTAGTCCTTTCGGAATATTTGTTGAATAACTGTTCGTGGGAGCATAATCGCATATGTTGCACGTACTTGAATATTATCGTAACATAATTAAATCAAATATTTCTAATCATGTAATAGACGACAAAAAAATAAAAATTGAACAAAAAATAATGATCTGTTTTGACAAAAATGGAAAACGTATTATTTTAAAAAACAATATGATTACAAAGATTAGATAATCACCTAACTAATTCACAAAATATTAAATACGTAAACAAAGTAATAATGTTTCTAACTTACTATAAGTTTGGTTACTTCGATTCAGTTTCATATTATTCAAGTTCGGTCCAGATAATTAATTAATACAGAAATTCTATATCCATTTGGATTATTCTATAATTCAGTTCGAGTTAAATTTGTGAATTCTAATTTAGTTTGATTTGATTTAGGTATTTAATTGGGACAGTTACAAAATATCACTTTTGTGTGTCTATTTTCAAAAATGCAACCATTGGTTGTCCATTTTAAAAAATACCACTAATAAAGGTTTTTATAAACCATAAATTATAAGATTCTAAACCCTAAAAAGGTTTAGACCCCTAATAAATTATAATACAAAATAGATAATAAAAACCTAAATGATATTTTGAGTAAATGATATAAGATCGTTCATGATAATCTTCTTTAACTTGTAGAGACGATAGCAAATAAATTGTCTTTTTTTTTGTTTTTTATTTGATCGATTATAACATTAAAAATTGGTGTTACACAACGAAGATAGCCGGTAGGAAAAACCCATCCGTAGCCATGCTAACACGAAACGAATCTCTTTGGAAACTAAGCCAAACAAGGGAAGCAAAACCCAAAAGAATACCGGGAGGCAAAACCAAAACAAAGAGAAACGCAAGAAATACAAACCGATTGAATTCCAAACAAAGAAAGACAAGCACAACTCTTAAGACAAAAGACCAAATAATACAGTCGGCGTTACTGATGAAATGGAACCACAAACACCATCACAGAATGTGGTTGAGATAAGCCATAATCGGAAGAAGCAACGAAACCCGGACTAAGAAGAACGACATCAAGTAGAGTACCCGAGAGCTTCAAAAGATATTCAACCCAATACCCCATGGGCACGCTGTTGATGTACATCGCCGTTTGGAGTTTTATTCGAAAAATTACAGAGAGAACTGAAACGCTAAGGTGTTGGGGGGAGTGAAATAAAACTCGAATACTTCTTAACCATAAAAGAGATCAACCAACACCACTCCAAAGCCAAACTAACCAACGTCACACAAACCAATCTTAAGAGAAGTCCCACCAAACAATGACATGGAGAATCACTTGCAAAGAAAGGAGAAAGGCTCGAGCCAACTATTAAACCAAATAATCATGGCATAAACCATACTACTAGGATTATAGAGCCAAATTTAACCCATCATACCCTCTTATAAGGACCAAACCTTTGCATCAACGCAAGAAACACACAGCACATGTTACCTCAGAAAGTACCAGGTGCAAAGAGCCTCCAACAAAACGAAGCAAAATCAAATGATTAAAAGCACCTGACCAAACGAGAGAACTGGCACTGGAGAGAAGAACCAAACAGAAGCAGCTCAAGCCGGCGAGGTCCAATCAAAATCTCGATAGAGATCCAAGCGAGAGAAGAAAGCAACCGGAAGTCACACTTCTCCAACCTTCCACCGGCCACTAGCAGAAGGAAAAAGCCCGGAAGGAGAGAGGACCTGATACGAACCTTTCCACAAGAACCTCTAACGACAACTACAAATCAGAGTTTTAAACATCGAGACGGAGAGATCAAAGCCCCCAGAACAGCGTAAACTCAGCATCGGCGAAAATCCATGGAGCACAGAAGAGACATTAATTAGGCGTAGAGGGATGAGACGCAAGGACTGAGCACAGAAGACAGAGACCCTAACCGAAAGAGCTACATCTTGACGACGAAACCCCAAAATGATCAATTGCAAATCCAACATCTACAACACCCCGAGAAACCGACCGCCAACGGCGAATAAAGAATTGCACCAGCCGAGAGCAATCCAAACAAAGGAGCCATCGAGAAGAGGAGCCAAGGGCGGAGCAAACCTAAACCCAGATCTGTAGCAAACCAAAACAAAGACCGTAGAAGACTAAGCTATATGTAAAGTGAAACAACCCAATTTTTTTTTTTTTAATACGATAAACGAGAATTAGTATTCCCATAAATACTAATTCTCCAAAACAATTCAGCACAACAATGTAACAGTTAAAAAAAATGACAGCGGTTTAACCAGAGCCTGACCCTGGGCCGGCGCCACGCCCGGTAGATGCTCCAAGATCTGCTGTAGCAATCGCACCATAAGGACATCCTGCTCCCAGACCCCACCTGCAGCAGCACCCGCCTGTGGGCCCGCTGCACCACCACCTACTGGACCCTCCTGACGCGCCGGTGAATCCGCTGCCTGCTCCTGAGCAGCACCCTATGTCAAACCCGCGGCAGACTCACACACCGGAACCCGTCCGCGTCCGCGTCCACGTCCTCGTCCAAGACCTCGTCCTCCGGAACCTCTCGCTATCTCTCACTGCACTTCCCACAGAATATGCTAAGAACACTAGAAAAGCGAGAATTAACACGAAATACACATACCGTGGAATCACATCAAAGGCTCGAAGAAGATGATCTAGGACTCCAAACTCACTCAGCAAATAATCTATTAACTCACATAATTAATTAAATGCATCTACCCTAAACACCAGGCTCCTCGCCCTAGAACCGTTAGGGTCCATACGCGCCCTAGAACCGCTAGGGCTCTGATACCAAAATGAAACAACCCAATTTTTTTTTTTTTTAATACGATAAACGAGAATTGGTATTCCCATAAATACTAATTCTCCAAAACAATTCAGCACAACAATGTAACAGTTAAAAAAAAGGACAGCGGTTTAACACAAACAACAAATAGCGTCAGAACGAAAACAGGAAGTAAATAAACACACAATGACGAGACCCTAGATCATCTCCTCTTCATAGCCGGATTCCACGATCACACTTTGTCTTTACCTGCATCACATGGTTATAAGAGATGCGTGAGTATTATCATAAATACCCAGTGGTACGATCATCCCATCTACTTGGCTAGATGCACGGGTAATGGATACCAAACGGTCAAACAAGCAAAAAGTCCACGAAAAGTCAACCCCGAAAAGTCAACCCTAAAAGTCAACGCAAGTCAACCACAAACCACGATACCTACGTTGATCTCAACACTAAAAACGCCCCAAACAAGCATTAATCGATCAACAGTCAACACGAAAAGTCAACTCCGAAAACTCAACACAAAAAGTCAACCCTAAAAGTCAACGCAAGTCAACCACAAACCACGATACCTACGTTGATCTCAACACTAAAAACGCCCCAAACAAGCATTTATCGATCAACAATTCAACTCAATTCGCAATCAAATGCACCAATTACCCGTAAAAACCATAGTCACGCACTCACCTGTTTTGCAACTAGAATAACTTCCGACTCACTGGACCAAATCGCAAACGGAAAACGGTTCTGGAAACTAAACACCAACAGCTTTCCAACACCGTATCGCAAGACTCCTAACTCCAAACGGTTCGCCGGGAAATCGTCCCCGAAAACAGCAACTCCGGACGAAACCGCAGGAAATTGCAGAAAAACTGCACGAACTACCCAAGTTCAAATGACCATAACTCAGCGAATTATTAACCAAATCACGGTATAAAACCTGTTCTAGAAACTAGACATCTAGAGCTTTACAGAGATGTATAGAATGTAACCTAACTCTAAGCAGTTCGATGGGAAAATTAGCTCGTAAACTCGATGATCAGAACTGAGAACAAATATTTCAGAAACGACACACTAACTTCAAAAGCACACAGAGAACGGAGGTCACCTCTGAATAAACCGAAATCGGTGTCTGTGGAAAGCTAAGACTCAGAGCTTTCCAATGACATCTTGCTTGCCTCCTGGGTCCTTACAGAACGACTGAAATCGTCCAAGGAAGTGGACTGATCGCAGAAGAGATGCTGCAGAAACATCTCTCAGTACAACGACCATAACTCCTAGAATACTCAACCAAAAGACAAGCGGTTTCTTCCTAAATCAAGCTAAGAGAGCGAAGAACTTACCCTCAAAATTAGAGACCGAACCGAGCAGAACTCCCTGGCCGTTCTTCTCTTTTAAAAATCCGGCTGAAACTCTCCTTCCTCCTCTCTTTCTCTTCTCCTCTCTTTTTCCTCTTCTTCCTCTCTTTCTCACGCTCTCTCTCTCTCAGCTTTCTAACTCTGCTGCTCATTTAATAACTCAACTTTTCCCACAAAACAAGGATCCCTAAAACAAGGGTTCTTGTTTTCTCCTTTTGACTTTAATAAGCATTAAAAAAAACAACTCGGGTTTTCAACAAAAACAACTCGGGTTTCCAGTCAAAACCCGTCTAACCGAGCGATTAAAAACTTAATCCGCTAGTTCAAATCGAGCTGGTATCGATCGACACCGGAACCAAAAATACATAATTGGTTCACGGGCGTTACAATTCTCCCCCACTAACAAGGATTCGTCCTCGAATCACACAACTCTGTCACCCCACAACTCGCCCTCCTGGCCAACATAAAATCCCGTCCCACTGTACTCGCGATCAACCTCAATCCATACACCACTCCGCCACCCTAGGGTTCACTTCCGAGCCGCAACCTGATCAGATTCACCCGAAAATATATACGATGCAACGTTCTTAATCCGGATTAGGCCTGTCCGTTGTTTTGCGCAACAATCAAACAAGAACATGAACAACCAACCGTAGAGCTAAAGTTAGACCAAAGGTGCTACATCTGCTACCAGGGTCATCTGAATCGAAGTTCCGATCATAGGCGAAACCCTAGACTAGACGCCACTCCACAATCTACTCAACAATCCCTGAAACTCCTCCAGTCTCATAATCACGATCACGTTCAGGCACTATTGCTCATAGCTCATACTCATACTCATACGCATATACAGCCCACCGTATCTACTCGCAGGATCGTCACCCTTGGAGATACAGTGCGCAGGGGACCCACTATCCCCCGTGTATATGTCGGGACCCACTATCTCTGGGTATATGCCAAGACCCACTATCTCTGAGTATATGCCGAGACCCACTATCTCTGAGTATATGCCGAGACCCACTATCTCCTGAATAAACATACCGAGACCCACCATCCCCCTCACCCAGACAATAGCCTGAAACGTGCATAAAAAAAATCTCTTGTCGACCTACATGACCCCACTAGTCACATGTCGACAAAACTCGCATTATGACACCAAGATTAACAAGAATACGCCATCTTATTAAATCATCAACAATGTATAATCGTTACAACCCAAAACGAAAATACAACTCATAAATCCCTCGCGTACAAGTCTGAAACACAACAAAACTCAAGCCTCCGCTTGCTTCTCGAACCACTTCGCGAACTTTGCCTTCATCTTCGCTTCTGGTTCCCACGTCTAATCCTCGGTACCATCACAATCCCATACAACTCTCACCAACGGTATCCTTTTCCGGCGCAGAACCTTGACTCTCTTCTCGAGAATCCTCACCGGTCGCGCCTCCAACGTCATGTTGGGCTGAAGATCCTCCGGAATCCTAGCCAACACCTCCTCAGACTCATGTAAACACTTCCGCAGCATCGACACATGGAAGACTTTATGAAAAGCCTTTATACTCTTAGGTAACTCCAACCGATAAGCCACTGGTCCTATCCGCTCCAAAACCTTGAACGGACCCATAAACCTCGGACTTAGCTTATTCTCAGAAATGGATCTGTTAGGACCCCTCAACATCGCCGCCTTGAGATACACCAAATCTCCCAACTCAAACTCCAACTCTTTCCTCCTTTTATCGGCGTAACTCTTCTGCCGATCCTGAGCCTCCTTCATGTTCAGCCTCAAGACACGGATCCTCTCCGTCGTCTCCTGAACAAAATCTGCACCAAACAGGCTCCTCTCCCCCACTTGGGTCCAACATAACGGTGTACGACATGGTCGCCCATACAGAGCCTCATACGGAGCCATCCCAATGCTCGCCTAGTAACTGTTGTTATATGCAATTTCCACCAGGTTCAGATGATCCGCCCAATGTCCACCGTAATCCAGCACACACATCCTCAGTAGATCCTCCAATGTCTGAATCGTCCTCTCAGACTGCCCGTCCGTCTGTGGATGATATGCTGTACTCATATGCACCTTAGTGCCCATCTCAGCCTGAAATGCCTTCCAGAACTCTGAAGTAAACCTCGGATCCCTGTCTGACACTATACTCGCTGGCACCCCGTACAACCTCACAATCTCACGCACATACTTCCTAGCCAATACCGCCGCTCCGTCAGTCTTCTTAATGGCAAGAAAAGGTGCTGACTTGGTCAGACGATCCACAATCACCCAAATCGCATCATACGTCCGAGACACAGGTAAACCCGTCACGAAGTACATGGTAATCAAGTCCCACTTCCACTCCGGAATAGGTAAACTCTGTAACAACCCGCTCGGAACCTGATGCTCAGCCTTCACCAGCTGACACACGTTGCACGCTGCAACATAACTCGCTACATCCCTCTTCATCCCGACCCAGTGATAATACCGCTTCAGATCCCGGTACATCTTAGTCGCTCCCGGATGAACAGACAACATACTCGCATGTGCCTCACGAAGAATCTCATGTCTCAGCTCAACAACATTAGGCACACACACACGCCCCTTAACAAGTATCGTCCCATTCGTCGAGACCGAATACTCTGAACCTGCAGCCCTCGACGCCTCAATCAAAACCCGATCCTGCTCCTGCGCTGCTCGAACTCTGCTCAACAAGTCTGCCTGGTTAGCTGCCTCTAACCCCAATGGCTCCTGAGATATCACGCATAACCTCAACGTGCTAAACTCACCCATCAGAACCTCCAAATCATGCTCCCGAGACGAAGCAACTCTCTTCCGACTCAACGCATCTGCAACCAAGTTAGCCTTACCCGGATGGTACTCAATCTCAAGATCGTAATCCGCTACCAACTCCATCCAGCGCCTCTGTCTCAGGTTCAGCTCTGGCTACGTGAAGAAATACTTCAAGCTCTTGTGATCCGTAAATACCTGTACCTTCCCGCCATAAAGATAAGATCTCCAAATCTTTAAAGCGAAGATCACCGCTGCCAGCTCTAAATCATGGGTAGGATAATTGCACTCGTGCTTCCTCAACTGCCTCGACGCATAAGCAATTACCTTTCCATGCTGCATCAACACACAACCCAGACCAACCCCTGAAGCATCCGTATACACTACGAATGGTTCACCTGGCTCGGGTAACGCCAACACTGGTGTACTCGTCAACATATCCTTCAGCAGCGCAAAACTCTCCTCGCATGTTGAAGTCCAAACAAAAGGGACATCCTTCCCTGTCAGCTTCGTCATCGACTGTGCTATACTCGCGAAACCCTTGACAAACCTCCTGTAATACCCTGCCAACCCAATAAAAATCCGGATCTCGGTTGCATTCCTCGGTCTAGGCCAATCTCGGATAGCCTCAATCTTCGCCGGATCAACAGACACTCCATCTGCAGATATCACGTGACCGAGAAAACCGATCTCTCGCTGCCAGAAACTGCACTTGCTCAACTTAGCATACAATTTCTGCTCCCTCAGCTTCTCCAAAACCACCCGCATGTGTACCTCGTGCTCCTCAAGACTCCTCGAATACACCAAAATATCATCGATAAAGATGATCACGAACTCATCCAGATACTCCCTAAAAATCCCGTTCATCAACGTCATGAACGCTGCTGGTGCATTCGTCAAACCAAAAGGCATCACCACGAACTCATAATGCCCATATCTCGTCCTGAGGGCTGTCTTCCTCACATCTGCCTCATCAATCGGTATCTGATGGTAACCCGAAGCCAAATCAATCTTGGAAAACCAAGTAGCCCCACGCAACTGATCCAACAACTCATCAATCCGCGGTAAGGGATACCTGTTCTTCACAGTGACTCGGTTAAGTCCCCGGTAATCAATACACAACCGGAAACTCCCATCCTTCTTCTTCACAAACAACACCGGCGCTCCCCACGGTGAAGTACTCGGACGAATAAAACCCTTACTCATCAAATCCTCTAGCTGCTTCTTCAGCTCTGCCATCTCAGCTGGAGCCAACCTGTAAGGTGTCTTAGACATCGGAGTCGTCCCGGGTTCCAGCTCAATCGTGAAAGGATCAGACGGTGACGGTGGTAACCCCTGCAACGACTGAAAAACATCCTGAAAATCCCGAACAACCCAAATATCCCCAACTGCAATCTCCCCAACAGTTTCAGGCGTCATGATCGTCACTAGATACGCTTCGTACCCCTTCCCGATTAACTGCTCCGCCTGAATCGCCGAAACCACTAGAATCCCTGAAGTAGGTCTCACCCCTTGATAAACAACCTCCCAGCCTCTCGCTCAAACACTACCCGTCCTCGATGACAATCGAGATGCACCCTGTACCGATCCAGCCAATCCATACCCAAAATGACATCGTACAGCTCTACCGGACTGATAATATGATCTGCTGGCATCAACTCTCTTGCCACCAGAATATCAACTCCACAAGCCCGTTCGAAAGTAGCCAACGTCCTCCCTCCAGCTACCCTCACTACCCCGTGCTGCTCCCCGGAATCACTCCGGATCCCGCTGCTCTCCGCACACTCCGGCGTAATGAAATATTTACTTGCTCCAGAATCGAACAGGACATGAGACTCATGACCGCCTACAACTAAGGTCCCTACACAATTCATGTGTCATAGAACCCTAAAGTTTTATCTCAGATACACAAATTCTAAAGCAGACAATTCACAACAAAATCACCAAGTTAAAGATCAGACATGTACCTGTGATCGGCCTGGCGCTAGAGCCTCCTGCCTCCACCGAAGTGTACACACGTGCCGGCGCTGCAATCTGCTGCAACGGCTGCACTACTGCTGCTCCCTGCTGTGACGGCTGCACCACCGCCACAATCCCCTGATGTAGCTTAGGGCATTGGGGCTTAATATGCCCCGGCTCCCTGCAATAGAAACACACCTGCGTCGCCCGAGACTCTACCCTCTTCGGACAGCTCGCCACCCTGTGCTCCATGCTCCCACAACCGTAGCATCCATGACCACCCTGACTACTCTGCGCCTCACCCTTCTTCGGACAACTCGCAACCTTGTGATCCAGGCTTCCGCACCTGAAGCAGCCCGGACCACCCCGTCCTCTCTGACCCGAACCCGTAGAGTGCTCAAGCTTCCTCTTCTGTCTCTGCGTAGGTTTACTGCCTACACTCGAACCTGCCTGCTGCTGAGGCCTCCTCGGCGGCTGCACCGGTGCACTGACCACCACGGACAGCTCCCTCATGTCGTCCTCAACCCCAGCTGCCAACTCAACCAGCTCCACCCTCGTGGCGTACGTATCTGCTCGACACTGGGTCCTCAACTCTGGTCGAAGTCCTCGAAAGAACCTCTTCACCTGGTCTCTCTCGCTCTCCCACTCTCTACCAGCATACACCAGAAGTCTGCTGAACTCCTCATCGAACCCCCTGACAGAACGGCCACCCTGAACCAAAGCCAAGAACCTCTCCTCTAACCGATCCACTGCCTCCGGCGAAAAGAACTTGGCGTTGAATTCCGCCACGAAATCCGCCCAAGTAATGCTCGCCCGAGGTCTCCTAGCGATGACTCCTTTCCACCAGAGATGCGCGTCACTCACAAGATGATGCACCGCCAAGTCCACCCAGTACTCCTCCGGACACCTCAAGGACTGGAAATTACGCTCCAGTCTACTCATCCACTCACTCGCCTCCTCAGGCTTAGTACCCCCGGAGAAGAATGCGGTAGTAATCCGCCCCATATGCCCCAACATCTCCAGGTAGGAAGGAACCACAACCCCTGCCGCTACACCCGGCTGAACCCCCACAACACCTGGCGCCACCAGAGCCTGACCCTGGGCCGGCGCCACGCCCGGTAGATGCTCCAAGATCTGCTGTAGCAATCGCACCATAAGGACATCCTGCTCCCATACCCCACCTGCAGCAGCACCCGCCTGTGGGCCCGCTGCACCACCACCTACTGGACCCTCCTGACGCGCCGGTGAATCCGCTGCCTGCTCCTGAGCAGCACCCTATGTCAAACCCGCGGCAGACTCACACACCGGAACCCGTCCGCGTCCGCGTCCACGTCCTCGTCCACGACCTCGTCCTCCGGAACCTCTCGCTATCTCTCACTGCACTGCCCACAGAATATGCTAAGAACACTAGAAAAGCGAGAATTAACACGAAATACACATACCGTGGAATCACATCAAAGGCTCGAAGAAGATGATCTAGGACTCCAAACTCACTCAGCAAATAATCTATTAACTCACATAATTAATTAAATGCATCTACCCTAAACACCAGGCTCCTCGCCCTAGAACCGTTAGGGTCCATACGCGCCCTAGAACCGCTAGGGCTCTGATACCAAAATGAAACAACCCAATTTTTTTTTTTTTTAATACAATAAACGAGAATTAGTATTCCCATAAATACTAATTCTCCAAAACAATTCAGCACAACAATGTAACAGTTAAAAAAAAGGACAGCGGTTTAACACAAACAACAAATAGCGTCAGAACGAAAACAGGAAGTAAATAAACACACAATGACGAGACCCTAGATCATCTCCTCTTCATAGCCGGATTCCACGATCACACTTTGTCTTTACCTGCATCACATGGTTATAAGAGATGCGTGAGTATTATCATAAATACCCAGTGGTACGATCATCCCATCTACTTGGCTAGATGCACGGGTAATGGATACCAAACGGTCAAACAAGCAAAAAGTCCACGAAAAGTCAACCCCGAAAAGTCAACCCTAAAAGTCAACGCAAGTCAACCACAAACCACGATACCTACGTTAATCTCAACACTAAAAACGCCCCAAACAAGCATTAATCGATCAACAGTCAACACGAAAAGTCAACTCCGAAAACTCAACACAAAAAGTCAACCCTAAAAGTCAACGCAAGTCAACCACAAACCACGATACCTACGTTGATCTCAACACTAAAAACGCCCCAAACAAGCATTAATCGATCAACAATTCAACTCAATTCGCAATCAAACGCACCAATTACCCGTAAAAACCATAGTCACGCACTCACCTGTTTTGCGACTAGAATAACTTCCGACTCACTGGACCAAATCGCAAACGGAAAACGGTTCTGGAAACTAGACACCAACAGATTTCCAACACCGTATCGCAAGACTCCTAACTCCAAACGGTTCACCGGGAAATCGTCCCCGAAAACAGCAACTCCGGACGAAACCGCAGGAAATTGCAGAAAAACTGCACGAACTACCCAAGTTCAAATGACCATAACTCAGCGAATTATTAACCAAATCACGGTATAAAACCTGTTCTAGAAACTAGACATCTAGAGCTTTACAGAGATGTATAGAATGTAACCTAACTCTAAGCAGTTCGATGGGAAAATTAGCTCGTAAACTCGATGATCAGAACTGAGAACAAATATTTCAGAAATGACACACTAACTTCAAAAGCACACAGAGAACGGAGGTCACCTCTGAATAAACCGAAATCGGTGTCTGTGGAAAGCTAAGACTCAGAGCTTTCCAATGACATCTTGGTTGCCTCCTGGGTCCTTACAGAACGACGGAAATCATCCAAGGAAGTGGACTGATCGCAGAAGAGATGTTGCAGAAACATCTCTCAGTACAACGACCATAACTCCTAGAATACTCAACCAAAAGACAAGCGGTTTCTTCCTAAATCAAGCTAAGAGAGCGAAGAACTTACCCTCAAAATTAGAGACCGAACCGAGCAGAACTCCCTGGCCGTTCGTCTCTTTTAAAAATCCGGCTGAAACTCTCCTTCCTCCTCTCTTTCTCTTCTCCTCTCTCTTTCCTCTTCTTCCTCTCTTTCTCACGCTCTCTCTCTCTCAGCTTTCTAACTCTGCTGCTCATTTAATAACTCAACTTTTCCCCCAAAACAAGGATCCCTAAAACAAGGGTTCTTGTTTTCTCCTTTTGACTTTAATAAGCATTAAAAAAAAACAATTCGGGTTTTCAACCAAAACAACTCGGGTTTCCAGTCAAAATCCGTCTAACCGAACGATTAAAAACTTAATCCGCTAGTTCAAATCGAGCTGGTATCGATCGACACCGGAACCAAAAATACATAATTGGTTCGCGGGCGTTACATAAAGGGACCTTTTTCCGACGACGGTGAGAACCACCGCCCGCCTGAGAAGGAGATCCAAGTAAGCTATTGAGGCAAATTAATAAATTGTCTTCTTTAATTTGACATTTTTGTTATGCTTTTCAAATATGCATTGGTTTCAAACGTGGAATTAATGTTTTGTAGTAATAATTGGACAAAAAAACAAAACAATAAAATGAAAATATTTTAAATTTAAAGGACAATTTCATAAATTAACAAGTATAGTTCAAAATAGAATGGAAAATGGTTTACTTTTTGAATGGTTAAATCTCCCATGAGATAATTTTTATAGAAATTCAAATTCACGCTGCAGACTGAATTGGCTGTTTTAAGAAACGTTATTGCTGCTTCTAGGAAGAAAATGTTGTGAAGTAGATTAGGAACTTGATGTGTCTATAGCTAGGGCGAATTTTTTTTACTTTTCTGCTTCACATTTATTTACAGCAACAATATTGTTTCTTGAATTTTAATTACTATGTGACCAAAAAAAAAAAATTAATTACTATATAGTTTTAAGAAATATGTGTCGAAAGTTTTCCTTAAGTATATATATAGTTTTGATAAGTTTAATCTTAAATAGTGATGTCAAAAAGAAAAAGAAAACCTCTCTGCATCACATACCAAAACAAAATATGTCTTTAGAAAAAATATTCATCTTTAATAGTTATACAACTCTTTATTGGTGATGTCAAAAAGAAAACAAAAACTTTGTATTGGTTTTTCCTTTTTATTTTTTACCTTTTCCATTTTTTGCCTTTTTCTAAATTATAAATTTTGAGGATTTATATTATATAAATATTGAAGTCCAATGATTGCTAAAGTAAATCTTTTAATAAAAAAATATTTTTATACTAAAAGATAGTTTCTCTTAAAATATATTTACACATAAGAAATCCCAAACAAATGTACATTTAAACAATTATAGCCTAAATCAATAAATGTTTCTAATCTTCTCACTATTATAAATAACACATCAATTTCTTCCAATCCACAACCACTTTAACTTCTGTTTAGTGGATTTCAAAGGGAATCCAAATCTACAAACTTCATCAACATCAAAACATAAGAAAAAACGAAAAGTCCAAAAGCATTTTCTTTCGAACTACTTCAAATATGATAAAAACATTGTTCTACACTTTCCTTCAGACAAAACACGAAGAAGAAAATGGTTTAAATCATTCACTACTTTCTCAAGAAATTGAGATCCGACCCATAACTCCATTCCCTTGGAAAATCCTGAAAACCATAACAGATGATGAATTATGGTTCGGAGGTATATTCCAATTTCCGATGGAGCAAATCCGAGATTCTATATTGGTACTCTTTCCGCAAGATGTCATATATCGCACAATTCAGCATATATGTAATCTTCAATTATCGGTAAAGGATCTCGATACAAACACATTCCACTGGGTAACATTGTGGAAGTACCCGCACGAAAATTATTTCGCTATGCGTGAATCTTGGATTGAAGAATTTGTTAAAAGAAGGAGGCTTGTGGCTGGAATGGTGGTTGGTCTCTATTGGGATTCGAGTGCTAACATTTTCTGTTTCTCTGTGTTGGAGGGAAGTGAGTAATTAATTATTAGTTTGAAATTGATAAAACTTGGTTTTAAAAAAAAAATTGATAAAGCTGACAAAAATTATGCTATATAAATATATATATTTTTATATTATGTGAGATTTTTTTAGCATTTCATGATGAAACTGGGTTTCTAGTAAGAATAAAATATATATCCGTTGAAGATTAATGGAAATATATCAATGTGTATGACTCTTAATCATCTTTTGATGGTTTTATTGTGTGTTAGTATGTAACTAAATACTAGATAATTGACCCCACACACGGTGCGGGTATGAAATGTTTTAGACAAATAGATAAATTTTAGAATCTAAATAACACGGTTTATTGTTTATAAAAATAAACATGAATGATTGTTATTTTTAAACATTACATTCATATTTTAAACCTTTTTCATTCCTTTATTTTTTTTTCATATTTTTCTTCATCTATTATTACTTGTATTTCTTTGTTTTTTTTTTTTTATCTAAAATTTTTCATTTTTTTCGATTTGTTTTCTTATTTTTCTTTCCTCTTTTTCATTATTTTTCCTTTTCTTTGTATAATTCCAATTTTCTAATTTTTATTTATACTTTTTCATCTTGTTCTTCTTCTTTTTGTTTGTATTATTTTTTAATAATCTCAAAATCTAAATTCAGAAAACTAATTAGATGAGATATAAAAAAAAAACATAATTAAGAACCGAACAAAAATATTAAAGAGTAGATAATAGTGAGTAGCTTTTTATTCAAATCCCATAAATTTTAAATAACAAAAATCTTTATAATATAGAAAATCTTTGAATGTAATAGAAGATTTATTCATATTGTATTTAATTGAATTTTTTTTTAAACTTCATAATTCATTATTTTGTTGCTGATATTTCTGAAAACTGTTATTTTTATTTTCGGGAGTTTATAATGATTATGTTAATTATGAAAAAAAAATTGTGTTAAAAATTTGATTAGAGAAAGACCACATGAATTAGAAGAAATCAATGGTCATAATCTGCATTCCTGGCCTTTATCAGTCATATGCATCTTCTTCTTTACTTATTTAGTTAAAAAATAATAATAGTTTAATTAAGAAATTTACCTATTTAAAATAATAATAATAATTCAATTTTAGGGATATAGAATTAAAACGTTTATAAAAATATAAAATAATAATAATTTATCTACTATCTTTAAATTTTTTATAAAATTATAAAAAGGGATTAAAAATCTTTCGAAAACCTTTATTATAAAATTCAGATTTAGTTACCTTAAATCGAAAATTTAGTGATAGATGAAACAATTTTATCTTATTAGGAAATAGTGAGTCGAGACCCGACTAAACCGATTCCACAAGGAAAATAAATAAAAACACACTTGAATTGAGGGAGAAAAAGATACAATGTTATATCACATCACGCCTCTGATCAATCTCTAAATACAAATCTCATATGTTAGATATTCACGTTGATCAATTTTAAAATTAATCGTATATTTTTCGATTATAAAGAAAAAAACATATTGCATTTTTTTTTGCATGAATATATATGTAATTAATGCGGTAACATATTGTGAATTATTTGGGAAAGATTGAAAATTTTGTAAATAGATTATCAAATATTTAAAAATGTTTTTGTTCTAAATTGGTTTTTAAAAGTTTGAAAGAAGAAACTATAACTATAAAATAGTAGTTTTTAAAAAGAATTTTGAAATGGTTGTTATAAAAAAATTTTCGAAATAAATATTTTAATTTTCGAAATATAAATTTTAATTTTCGAAATAATTATTTTAATTTAATTTGTGATAAAATTTATATTAAAAAAATAAGTAAAAATTTAATCCATGTCATTTTTTTTTATAGATATGTCATAATTTTTCCATAACAAGTCATAGTTTTGAACCAATAAGATTAAAACAAATAATATTATACTTGTGTTTGTAAAACAGCCCACGTGGCAATGAAATAAAGAAATCTCCAGAACCTACAAGAACACATCCATCTTGTGGAAAAATCTCCACCGTCAATGTCCGCTCTTCATCGCCGAAGAGCTTCAATATTTCCTGTGGAAATTTCCTTTCGTTGGCAACCGAATGCAGATGAATCAAAACTCCATGATCGTTAACTTGAAAAAACAGGGATCTTCCGAAACGGACCTTCAACTCGGTTGAAACAGGTCTTGATCGAGACACTTTACTCCTGTAAACCATCTAGGGTGAGTAAACATTTATGCCCATAGAACAAATTAAGCACATAACGAAAAGGAGGATTGAAACAAAAGCCATCGGGCTTAAACATTAAAAACGAAAGGTAGATCCGAACTAAATCGGAAGACAAAACCGAAACAACCCGGAAACACAAATCCGATGACCAGAAAACGGATCCCAAGATCAGGACTTAGCCGCCAAACCGGAAAATCCAATCCGATTATCGGAAAAACTAGATCCAAAACACAAAGAACAAAGAAAACATAAAGAAAACAAATATACACAATCCGAACCAACGACGTGGCTATGGAAGCCCACAATCGCCGGCCGAAATCACAAACTCATATTTGAACTGGAAAAGTTGAGAAGAAAGCGAGAGAGGTTAGAGAGAGATTTTTGCTTTTTTTAGCACATTAAACTCACCAAAAAATATCATTTTTGCAATAAAACTGAATAATAGTTTATTATTAAAAAAAACAAGAGAGAGTAGAATAATTTTGTTCTCTCCGAAGCTGAGATATAAATATTTTTTATCTAACAATGAATTTTCTTCTTTCTTACTAGTTATTCTCTTTTCCTCTTAATTCTTCTTTTCATCAAGTTACACCTTTATATATTAAAATACATATTTATAAAATAACATTATATATATACTCTTTTAAAATAGACGAACCATTTAATACCTTGTGTAACTAATTTATGCGAATCTCTTAGTGCCATCTACGTAGTTGGTCTATTAGGCCGGCAATAGAGATTTTGGACTTAATTTACAGTAGCACAAATAACTCGATGAGTTAGGTCACATGTCTATGCCTTTTCATACCGAGCGATGTGGCCACGTCATGGAGGACGAATATGGTTGGAAACTGAGTGCCAGACGTACAAGCAAATGGATATACGAGAAGCTAGGAAATGGAGTTCGGATTTCTGTATCATAAATCCGATTTAGGTATGAACATTTTTGTTCCTTGAGCGCAAACTTCAATTATTTAAATTGGCCTATGGTCAAATGGTTAATATTATTTATCATGAGCATGTGATAGGTGAAACGGATAATTTATGCTCTACATAATGATTAAAACAAACAAAGTTGATTCCGAGGACGCCCCTTGGGGCATGATGATATACCTTAGATTTTATCACTTTCTATTAGGTTTTAAAAAAGAAACTACTTGGTTTAGGTATCTTATGGTTGCTTTCAGTGTTTGTGGATCTTAGAGTCTTTACAAAAAATTTGGAGAAAATTGGGCGAAAAGAATTAAAAACAAGCAATTTGAAGATATAACATATTAGGGAAAATCGCATAAAAAATCTTCAAGGTGGCTAACACTTACACTTTAAACTTCCAAGGTATTCTACTATTAATTTAAACCTCCAATATGGCAATATTGATACTTTAAATCTCCAAGGTGGTATTTGTGTACGCGCCGTCAAAATTTTTAACGGAACTGTTTATTGTCCGTTTAAAAATGATGATGTGGCTTATTTATTTATTTTTTAATTGAAAATAATAATTTATATATTATTTTTAATTCATTAATAAATCTAAATGAGAAAAAAACGTAAACAAACAAAAAAAATCTTTCTATAATTAAAATTAGGCCTGGGCATACGGGTATTCGGGTCAGGTTCGGATTCTATCGGGTACAGGTTCAGTCGGATCTAGAAATTTTATACCCATACAGGTACCTGTAAGATTTCAGGTCGGGTACAGGTTCGGTTATTACGGGTACATGTTCGGCTCGAGTCACAATTAATTGTACCTATAATCTACAAAAAATAATCTATAAAATGAAAAATATTTGAAGCAAAACAATACAAAACATTTGAAATACCAAATCTAAAGTTCAAACATGTACCTGTACCCGATCTGAAACCTTACAGGTACCTGTATGAGTATAAAATTTCTAGACCTAACAGAACATGTACCCGATAGAACCTGACTCGAACCCGACCCGAATACTCGTATGACTAGGCCTAAGTACCTTTTGTCACATTTTTAACTAGTTTGAATTTTAGATTTGGTATTTCAAATGTTTTGTATTATTTTTACTTCAAATATTTTTCATTTTATAGATTATTTTTTGTAGATTTTAGAAAAATAAAAAATTTTAAAGTACAATTGAACATAAAATAACTTGTACCCGAATTTTTTGGGTATTTATGGATACAATTAATTGTGACCCGATCCGAACATGTACCGTAATAACCGAACCTGTATATGACCCAAAATCTTATAGGTATCTGTATGGATATAAAATTTCTAGACCCGACTAAACCTGTACCGGATAGGACCCGAATCTGATCCGAATACCCGTATGCCTAGGCCTAATTTTAATTTTAAAAAGATTTTTTTTTTGTTTGTTTACATTTTTTTATTTTATTTTTGTTTATTTAGATTTATTAATGAATTAAAAATAATATATAAATTATTATTTTCAGTTAAAAAATAAATAAAAAACCACATCATCATTTTTAAACTAATAATAAACAGTTCCGTTAAAAAATTTGATGGCGCGTACATAATCTTGGAGGTTTAAAGTGTCAATATTGCGATCTTGGAGGTTTAAACTGATAGTAGAAAACTTTGGAAGTTTAAAGTGTAAGTGATAACCACCTGTAACGGTTTTTATGCGATTTTCCCTAACATATTATGTACGTCAAATGTTTTGCATGCATCTTTAGATCAAACTCAATTTTAACTACCATATAAATGGAAGTGTCGGTTTTAACGATACAATCTCAAGATATGATTTATTTATTAAAAACTAGTCGATGAGTGTTAGAGGTGAAGCAAGCCCAGCATATGAAGCCCGATCGATCCATCAGCCTTCATGCAATTGACCGATTGAACATTCAGCATTTAGCTAAAGATAGATTTTTATAGGCGATCGATCGATGTTAAACACAAGTAAGTACTGAAAATAAGGGAATTTCACAAAAAGCAACTCTTAATAAAAATATGTGGCACTTCTATGAACTCAAAAAGATAGAAGTGAAAGAAAAAATACACCTACGTATTAAGAAAGAAGTCCCTTATAAAGAGGAAAATTCTACACATTTATACAAGTAGAATCTCTCAACAATAAAAAAAAGGTGGAACTGAGGCCCTAGGTTCTTCCATCGACAGAGTGACGCCGTTGCATCTGATGAGGAAACCGTAGTCACGTCGAGCTCAGTCTTAAAACCTAACGTGGACCAGCAGTACTCCTACCAATACATATCTACTTAGAAAAATAATATTTGTTACTATGGTTATTGACTTACTGTTTTATAAAAAAAAATAAAGTGGAAATTTAACTTTACATAAATCCATTTCTATTTTATAACTAAAGAAAATTAAGTCAATATGATTTGGAATTCAGAATTCTTCTTCTTTTCTTACATTTCCTTTTCGACAAGTACTAGATTTTCTTGTATTTCCTTTTTATTTTGTTTCTATAGCAGCATATATGATTAATAGTTAAGTGGTTTCAATGTATAATAAAATCATATCTAGTTTTTGACTCGTGTCAAAACTTTAATTAAAACAAAAAAACAAGACACACGTTCAGTAAGATTTTTAACTTTGGTTTTTAAATATATGGAAACTTTACTCTATGATTAGACTAGAGTGGGCGGTTCGTCTATTTTTTTTCTCTATTTTAGAGTAAAAGAAAATATCCATCTATTTCTTGTTTCAAAAATAAAAGCACAATATAGTATTTTTTATTTTAGGGTTAAAAATAAAAATGAGTTAGAGAAAAAATAAAGCAATGTTATATATTAGTCTAGTTTAGAATAAAAAATTGAGGTAGGTTGGAGATTCTCTAACATAAGCAAATTTTGTAAAAGTATATTTGATTAGACTAGAGTGGGCGGTTCAATTAGGCCTAAATTCAAAAAATTAAAACATTTGATACATTGAATATCTTGGGTCGGTATAAACGAGTAAGTGTAGATTCAAAATATATTATATTCTCTATTAAATAGGAAATATACCATAATCTATCATAAGCAAAAGATAATTATTTAATCCTCGCTATAATCATATTACAATTCCATTCTTCTATTTCTTCTTCTTCTTCTTTGATAAGGGTTCTTCTTCTTCAATCTTTTCACACATAACGGAGTAAATAAACATGTCTTGTTTGTTCATCTTCATAGCCTTGCTTCTGAGTTGTTGTATTGGATCGTTGACAGCCACTGATACAACTTGTGGTAACAAAGTCGTGAGCACAATCGTCGTCGACCAAACAGGTTTCGGAAATTTCCGTACGGTTCAAGCCGCAATTGATTCGGTTGGTGAAGAGAATTCTCTTTGGATCAAAATCAGAGTAAAACGAGGTGTTTACGTGTAAGTGAAGACTAGCTCACTGCTATTTTCTAGCGTTTGGTTTTTATTTTTTTGAAGAAAATTCTTTTTGGGTGTAAAAATATAATGACATAATAATTAGGCCTCTCCTCAATTCTACATATACACTCTTTACCTAAAGAAAACAACTCTAATGCAATATGAGATTAAAGCAAGTTGAATATAAATGATTCTTCTGAAATTTTCTGTTGTACTGTTTATGCTTTATAACGTTTTTGAACCCTAATTTAATTTAGATTAGTGTATAACATATAGTTTCGTGTGATGAATCTATGTATAAAACAGGGAGAAGGTGACAATACCGTCGACGAAACCATGCATAATAGTAGAAGGAGAGGGACAAAGAGTCACGACCATCGCGTATGATGGTCACGCAGCCATTGACGTCAGCTCCACTTTCACTTCCCATCCATCCCACATTGTCGTCCGACACATAACTATCATGGTACGTACGTAACGCAACTTCCCAATATAAATCTTTGACTATTTATATACTACAGTATTTCTTGACGTAACAATATACTATAATAAAGAGAATTTTTTATATATATGAGAAAATCATAATTTTGTATGTTTTGTGGCAGAACACGTATAATCGTTTGAGTATTGGAACAACACCAAACGGTATGAGCTCGGAGATAAAACAGGCGGTAGCGGTTACGGTTTATGGCGATAAATCAGCGTTCTACAACTGCGATTTCTTGGGGTTACAAGACACACTTTGGGATGTTGAAGGCAGGCATCACTTTAAAGACTGTTACATAGAAGGTGCTATCGATTTCATTTTTGGCAGTGGCCAATCTATCTACGAGGTATGTATACCTGATTTCTCTCTAAAAATATACGCTTTAATTAGTTTTTGACTGCTAAAGTGCGGTTGCTACATACAATATATTGTTATAACGCGACCAAAGAAACTGCACTTTCACTATTTGCACAAGAATTTTCACAGAACAAACACACTTTAACAGTACTTTTATAACACCTTTTTGTATGGAGACACCTCACAAATCAGATGGAATATTAGCTACAGTGAAGTCGTTGTTAGTATTATTTTTGTTTTAAAAATGAAACTTGAAAGTTGTGTAGGTTAGTTTTATCTAGATAAGTTATCCTAATAAAAAAAGAAAAATACTTTGTCATCTGAAATGGTAGAAAAAAGTTACTTGAAAGTATATATGCTAGTAGTATAATGTTTTATTATACCATTTTCAATGACTATTTAATGATTATTTCTCTGTTTTGGACATGCACGTGAAAGATACAAATAAATATATAAATTGTTTGAGTACAGGACTGTCAGATAAACGCAACGGCCGGAGTGTTGGCATCAAAATTGACGTCTGGGTACATAACGGCACAAGCAAGAAAGGGTGTTTTCGACCCAAGTGGGTTCGTGTTCCTACGTGGCAGTGTTTCAGGGAACCTCAAAGTCTATCTTGGACGAGCCTATGGTCCATTTAGCCGAGTCATTTTCATCCACACCAATCTCGGTTCGGTCGTTATCCCTGAGGGTTGGTACTCTTGGCATTTTGGAGGCCACGAGTAAGCAGATCGTCCTATTTTTTTGTTTGTTTATCATTCATTATATGTGATGATGAAATCTCATTAATCATATACTATTAATTTGATTATTATTTTTTTGGTTAGATGGAATTTCACGTATGCAGAAGTGGAGTGTAAAGGAGAGGGAGCTGATATTTCAGGAAGAGTTCCTTGGATTGACAAACTTCAATCTTTGACCACTAAACAACGATTCTCTACTTCTAATTTTATCGACCAAGATGGATGGATCTCCAATATTCCTCCTTTTTAGTTCACATCACTCTTGCTTTGTTGGTTTTTCTACTTAAAAAAATAAAATCTTGTTGATTGTGTTTGAGCTTTTTATTTCCTTGGATTATCTTATTATACATATATTGTGAAAACTGATTATAATTCTTAGCAAAAGAACTGATTATAGTTTGGATGATGACTTTTAATGAAATACTATGAGTCTATGAATGTGACATAACAAAATCTCGGTGTGTGGAGAAAAAAATTGAGTTGGTTATGTTTTTGTAAACCGCACTTGAACCACACATCGATTTCAATTTTGGCTGATTTGGTTAGCCACGTGGCAATGCATAATTGGTTATAAGTAAACCTACGTGGCGTAATCTCCCTTACACAAACTCCTGTGTTCCTTTTTACCCACTTGAGCTCTGTCGCTCACCGGCGTGCTTCGCGACGAACCACCATAGATAAGGTTTTTATGTTTTTTTTTTTTTTTTTTTCTGTTTATTCTTCAATCTAGAAACAAAAAAGAGAGGATTTTTAGAAAACCCAGAGAAGATTAGTCCATAGGGGAAAAAACCCAGAGAAAATTTAAACCTGATTGGAGTAGTTTTTGTTTTTGGAGGCTGCATGAGTTTGGAGAAGCCGAAGAGAGCGATTTACGATTCCTCAGAGTTCGATTGCTTGAATAAAGGAGAGGAGAATGGTTGTTTCCATGGCTTTGGTCAGGCAATCGCCGTCTTTCGATTTTCTGTTTCATTTTCCGGTCGAGAAAACCCGTTTTTCATCGCCGGCCGCTTCTTCTAGAGTTCGACATCGTTTCCCTTCTTGCAGATTGTTAAGTCTCACCTCATCAGCCTCATGTTCTCGCAGGTTTTGCTTTTGGATTCTTCCCTCTCACACCATTTTGTTCCATAAAAAGTTTCAGACGAACTTGGTTTCTTGTCTTTTGTTAGTTTGATTGCTGAGAAATTTGAACTAGTTTAGGGGACTGGCATTTCCACCATGTCTTATTCCATTTTGAAATGAATCAAACAGTTTGTATTTGATCTTGCTGTTTTTGTTGTTGTTGTCTTCAATTCAAATATGTATGATATTGATAACTATTTTTCGATTTGTGGTTACAGTTTACTAATTGCAACTTCCCTTACGTATATGATAGGTTAAACAGATTTAGTTCAAGGTGTTCGATTATACATACAGATGTATGTCACGAATTTGTGGCTACTGATGATAATAAGATCCACGAAGAGTTTCCAGTTCCAACTGAGGATCATCCAATTCCCATTGTTCATCTTGATTCCTCCAATATCCCTGTAACTGAATCTCTCAGCTTACTAACCGAGTGTACCTACGTAGATACTGTTTTGACAGCATTGCCCGTATGTCATCCCCTTTTTGGTTCAGCATCTACCATTTTCTATAGCATTTCGTAAGACAAATCACTCTTCTTTTTCTTGTTCTTGTTCTTGATTTTAGGTCTTGTCTAAGGAAGAGCAGAATGCACTTGCAGCTACTCCAGCTCACCCTGAAGGACTATATGGTTAGAGCTCTCACTTGTTTTCCAGATTGAACTTGCGAACAATTGAGATTTTATTTATGACATTCACCAACATGAATTTTGCTTGATTTATCAGTCTTATATGCTAGCTGTTTGGTCGTGAATTTGGTTGAACAACTGTGGAATTTCGCATGGCCGTCCGCCATTGCAATGCTATATCCGAGCTTACTACCTGTGGCAGTCATGGGCTTTGTCACCAAATTGGCGATAATTATTGGGGGTCCAGTGGTTGGAAAGTTTATGGATCATAGTCCGAGAGTTCCTACATATATCTCGTTGAATGTCATTCAGGTAATCTTTTCAAGAAAGCCGAATTATTCAATGTAGTACAGTTTTACTCAAGGATCACAAATGACCTTTTGGTTACTTTCCTTCAACTTCTGTCATTTGACATCACAATAAGGTAGCATAAACGGGTTTATCTACATGTTCAGGTAGCTGCTCAAGTGCTCTCTGCAGGAATGATAATTCATGCATACACGGTTCCTTCCTCATCGGTGTCATCAATTCTTCTGCAGCCTTGGTTTTTTGCATTGGTATTCGCAGGGGCCATTGATAGACTATGTGGAATAGCATCTGGAGTTGCCATAGAACGTGATTGGGTTGTATTGGTATGCTTTCTTTGTGATGCCAATGCCATAGAATACCTATTTTCAGCAGAAGAAAGACCGACTAAAGTAATTAATTTATCATTTGGTAGTTAGCGGGCATAAACAGACCAATCGCTCTTGCACAAGCAAATGCTGTCCTCAACAGGATTTATCTGCTTTGCGAGGTATAGTAACTTTCTAGATGGATTTCATGTGCTTTATGCCCTTTGAACACTACGTGAAATGACCATTTTTTACCTGAAATAGATCGCTGGGACTACGTTATTTGGCATCCTCCTATCAAAGTATGACCCTGTGACCTGCTTAAAGTTTGCTGCCGCATTAATGATGGGTTCTTTGCCAACCATGGTAAGTAGCAATGCCTTGCGAACTTTTGGTTAGCCTTTCCTCGTGCAAGACTGAAAAGTAGTATTTTAAGCTAGATAAAGAGAACACAGAGCTGCTGTGTTGTAGGAGACTAAACAATGTAAAAGGAAATCATTCACATTTGTCGTGTGCCAAGTGTAGAAATCTTTTTCCGTGCTCATGCAAAGCGGTCTTATCGTTCAGTCCTTCCAACGGTACTATAGCAGTTTACATGGGATGACTTTTTTGTCATAGGTTTTTGGATAATTATTATAGCAGCGTAGATTAGGTCTATTACTTTTTTACGCTAGACAATATTTTGTCATCACAGTAGAGTGATGTTCTGCGTCATACAAGTACAAGTGCGGCAAGAATCCTTTGCTTCAGATCCGAGATGCAGTTTCACTTGCTCATTACCAATCCTTTTCGGACATTTTTCTGTGTCATCATCCTGGCAAAGCGTCTTGCACTTCTAATTGACAAATTTTTTATTTTTTTTCTTACAGACAGCTCTTATATGGCTGACTAACAAGTTCTCCTCTGGAGTTCTCGACCGTCCTAAATGCTCCCTAAGCAGCTGTGCTGCTGAAGGACCTCGTTCTGACACTAAAAGTATTGGTAAGAAAACCTTTTACTCCAAAATGCTTGGATAAGAATATTATATGAGCCAAGCAATTATACATCACAAAACCGATTGCTTTTTTTCTCATCAGTTGAAATTGGCGTAGAAGCTATCAAGCTCGGATGGAAAGAATATATTCAGCAGCCAGTTCTTCCCGCTAGCCTCGCATATGTCCTTCTCTACTTCAATGTCGTCCTCACGCCAGGCAGTTTGATGACTGCATTTCTAACACAACGATGTATGCTGCTTCTACTTGGCCACTTACTATTTTCTAGTGCCTGAATGAAAAACAAGACTCTCAATGATTCAAATCGAAGGTTTACCTGAGTGAGAGTTTTTTGCCTTTTATAACAGGTGTGAATCCATCAATCATTGGGGGTTTCAGTGGATTGTGTGCTGTTATGGGCGTCGCGGCAACCTTCTTATCAGCAAGCTTGGTCAAACGGTTCGGCATTCTAAAGGTTGAATGTGTTTCCGCCATTTGTTATCTTGAGCATGTATAGCATTCAAGCTGGTTAATGTTATTGTGTTGTGCGTTTTAAAACGATGCAGGCGGGTGCAGTAGGACTGATTTTCCAAGCTTCACTCCTTGGTGTTGCTGTTGCTGTGTATTTGAGCTCTTCTCTATCCCAGCAAAGCCCACTCTTCTTCTTCTTGTCCATGATTGTAAGTTCCTTTTCCTTCTCTCTCTCTCTCTCTACCAGTAAGATACAGTTTGGTTTGAGCAAAAGGGGAACAATGAATGCAGGTGTTATCGAGGCTAGGTCACATGTCTTATGATGTTGTGGGAGCTCAGATTCTTCAAACCGGAATTCCATCTTCCAAGGCTAACCTCATTGGTGCAACGGAGATCTCAGTGGCGAGTCTAGCTGAATCGCTGATGCTCGGAGTAGCCATTGCCGCGAATGACGCTTCACATTTCGGGTTTCTGGCGGTTCTGTCTCTCTTATCAGTTGTTGCAGCCACTTTTATATTCTGCAGATTGCTGAGAAATCCCACTGATGAACAAAGACGGCTCTTCTCCTTCGACCCTCTCTCGACTTGATTTGGAGTATTCATTGAACTTTCTTGTATAGTAGTAGTTTCACTTTTGGTGTATAAATTATTTATTTAAACTCAAAAGGAAAAAAGAAAAACAAGAGTTTCATCTAAAGAAAAAAAAGTGTTCAATCCGGATAAATTCTAGCTCACATTATCAATCATAAATTGTATTCTAGTAATTATTTACAAACCGAAAATCTATACTATATAAAAGTTGAGGTTATAACCTCCTAAAGCGTCCGTGTAGGATTTTAATCAACTTATAGTGTTATGCCACGTCAAATATTTAGAATTAAATTAATTTTATTTTTGTTGATAATAATTAAAAAATAAGACATGATTTCCTATTTCCTATAAGATTTAAATCAACCTATAGTGTTTCGCCACATCAAATATTTAAATTTAAGTTAATTTAACTTTTTGGTTTTAATTGGAATTTTTCCATTTCTTTAAAGTTTTTTTTTTATTTAATTTTTTCACAAATTTATGCATTAAAATAATAATAATGTATTTTGAAAAAATAAACGAGAATAATGTAGTTAATATTTTTTTTTCAATAGTATTATGCTACATAAATTATACAAATTGGAAAAAAAAATTAATAAAACCCATTAGTTTTTAGTAACATACCATTTATTTTCGGATATACTCAAATTAATGGTAATATTTCATTATTATCTTATGATAAATAGAAACTATTCTTTTTTTTGTGATTCGATAATAATTTTTTTTATTTATCAAAATTGTGATTCTTTTCCGTTATATATAAAATTTTAGGTTATAAACTCCTAAAGACGTCCACGTAGGATTTAAATAAACCAATAATATCATGCCATGTATGCATTTAGAATTAAGTTAATTTTGTTTTTGTTGTTAATAAATTTTTTTCCGTTTTTCTTAAAGTTAAATTTTTCACAATTTTTCTATTTAAAAAATACTATGAATTGGAATTTTTTTTTTTTGAATTATTTTCCTTTTTTTTTATGGCAGATTTTTGTAAGGAATAGAAAGAGATATATAATGGAATTAGCAAAATAAACAATTGGAAAATAATTGTTAGAAAGAACTAATAAAATAGAAACATATCTATATCTATACTATATAATTGGGCTTAGATTGAGTCGAACATGGATATTTCTCCATCGTTCGGTTTCATCTTTCTTGAGTCAAGTATATGTTTTCTTTTTGTTTGGGTTTATAATTCTACGTTCTTTTCTACGTTTTTTTTTAATAGTTTCAATTGTACAATGTTGTTATCAGATTCTATTGTTGATAGGGTTTTAATTGTAAATTTCTTTGTTCTCGAAACATGAGGTTTTTTGTTCTTCGGATTTATTTTTGATCGATATTAATTTGGATAATATTATTCTTATTAATATGTTGTATTCTCTTCGCTGTCTAATCATTTGTGTTTGACTACCATTTTTTCATAGCTTTATTATTCGTTGTACAGGTATGCATTACTGTCCCTTTGTGTTGTGATTTGAAAGTGTTTTATTGTTCAATTTTTTTTTTTTTTGTGGTTCTATAATTTCTTATAAATATTAAACCTCCTTCATCTCCAATTATTTGCAATATATTGTTTTATCATATTTGTTATTGATTTTCATAGATACTAATTTTTTTTTTACTTGCAGAAATTATATTTGATTAATTAAGGTGTAGCATCTCCTGATATATAACCCCATATATCGTCTAACTTTTGTGGGTAATTGGATCTCACTTGCATTTTTTTTTTTTTACTACTCTTGAATATATTATAACATACATATATAGTCATATGTACAATCTAACCTAATCACACGATAGTTTCTTTACAAAGACAAGCCACACATAATCGTATAAATACATAAGTGAGGTGACAACTGTGTAAAAGTGACCGTAACCCAATCGAGGTATGAGGTTTTTTTGTTGATCAATTTTATTGATGATTGGTATTAGTTCGGGTTATATTTTTCTTAATAATAATATTTTTGTTTGCTTTTGAAGCCATTATATCTTGGACCTATATATAGGCTATGGTTCACAATAGACCAGACTATATATGGGTCCATTGTGAACCATAGCCCATATAAGTTCGCCCATTGTGAACCATAGTCCATATATAGGTCTTTCGCTTATGGGTCTAACATTTCTTTTCTTTCTTTTGCATGTGTTTTTAATAAGGTATGTGTGATTCTTGGTGAATTTGGGGGCTATTTGCATATGCAACATTTGGTGACGTGATTATGGTGATCCGTGCCGATGAGGTGAGCATAAATAGATGCCATAGCGTCTTGCAGTTGTAGAAGAGAAGAAACCACTTTAGTACTTAATGGATACTACTCGATAAAGTGTGAAAGTAATTATTTGATGTTTTGTGACTACAATTTTTAGATGATATATTCAAAAGAAATATAGATGCACTTAAAAAGAAACTAGGTTTCGGTGCCATAATAGCATAAAGTCTTTATGTAGATTTTTCATAAAAAAAATTATGTGATCATAATATTTACATTTAATTAAGATTTTCACTTCTATTGATTTTTGTATATTTTTTTAAGTTAAATTAACATCTAGAAAAATTCAATAAACCATTACTATGTAAAGTTTTTCAATATTTTTTTTACAGTCTTCAATTTTCTTGCCATTGTACTTTTGCATTTGTTTATGTCAATGTTACCCATTAAAAAAATTACTAAACTCAATAATATATTAAAACAATTGATAAATTATATCATCCGATGCAATACACTTAAAGTTGGAAAATACATTTTGGTGTTTAAATTTTGTTTCGTATACTTTTTTCGAGTGAGTGGTTGAATTGGTATAAAAAGAAGTTAGTTGTATGATATGAAGATACAAATCATACAATAATAGGAAAAAATAAAACAAACATAAATTAAAAAAATTAACTTTGAAAAGTTTTTTGTTTGAACTAAGGAAATTAACATTTTGGTATTATCAAATTTTTAATAATTGATAAAACCAAAAATTTTTAGAGAAAAAGAAATATGCATAAACATATGTCAAAAAAATATACTGAAATATGATTACATTAATTGATAAAGAATAATTTAAAGGATAACAAAAAATAAATATCGCCAACAACTAAACTGTGTACTGATTTTGTGTATATATTTCTCATGAATAAATTGTAAATTTTAAACAACACAAACATTTAAAGTGAAAGAGATCAATTTATCTATTTAATATTTGATTAACATTCAATTATTTTTTTGGATCTACAAAATGAAAAACTTTTTGATACAATTTTATTTATATTAAAATAGCAATCAAATCTATAAAATATACCCGGGCTATGCCCGGGTCATTTTCTAGTCTGTATAATATAAAAGTTGAGGCTATAAGTTCCCAAAAGCGTCCGCATAGGATTTAAATCAATTTATAGTGTTATGCCACGTAAGCTTTTTGAAAAAATAGAAAATTAACACAAAAAGTTAGTAACATCAAAAAATTCAAAAAACAAGCTAAATCAATCGATATTTAACATAAACTTTTTATTTTCTTTTTATAAGTAATTCCTTATTTTCTAAAATTTTATTTCCTAATATCATTTTTTTCTTTCAAACATTCAAATTAGTAAAGTTTCTTAATTATAAAAGAGTGATGTTAAATAGAAAATAGATATATTAGATATTGAAATCTATTACAATTAACATTTAAAAGAACATTAAAAGGAAATATACGTATTATGAAAAAATAGAAGAAAAATATGTATATAAAATATGTCATATTGCCTAACCCTATACAATGGAAACTGTATAAATTAATAATGTTGGGACTATAATATTTTATTAATTTGGAGAGTTATTAATTTACCAAAGAAGGATAGTTTCTATAATCTTTTAAATTTTTGTTTACTTGAATATTTTTATTATAAACTAAACTATATTTTTAAAAAATTAGTATTATTTTTTATTTGTGTTTATTACATCTAAAAATGATTGAGTTATAAAAAAAATTACAGTCTTAAAAAAAGAACAAAAAAACACAAAAATCATATATAAATATACTTTAGATATGTATGTATAAAACTTTATATATCGAATATTAATTTATGGTATTATTGAGACCATATATTTATATAGAGATTTTATAATATTTTTTATCTTATTATCTTATCGAATTGTGTTATATTTTACATTGGTCCGACTTGGGACCAGCAAAACTTATTAATTTATAGAGTTTATTAATTTATCGAGTATTAATTTATAGAGTTTATACTGTATATTGGTTGTTTATTGGTAGAATTTAGAAATCCAATACATCGATTTTATTCTTCTCTTTCTCATAATTTAAAATCTCCTCTTTAAATAGGGTTTTATTAGTTTTTTTTGTTCCTTGACGATTCTATTTTTTATTTAGGTTTTTTGTTTTGTTTTTGTAGGTATCTATACGATTTCGGTTCTTCAACGAGGTTAAGCATTACAGGTTTCGAGATTTAATGCGTACAGATTTGATTCCATGTTTTAATTTGATAAATCGTGTTAAACCTATAAACAATGGTCAACACTTTATAATCTTGATCAAGCCACTTTATTTTGTTTTTTTAGTGCAGTAGCATGGTTTCAATAAGATTAACACCGATCAAGACATCAAAGTTTATAACAACAGGTTGGTTCCTGTTATAATTTGATGATTATTCATCATCACACACTAAGCATATCTACTTGGTAGACAAGTGCATCATCATTAACTTGACACAAAAATGCCACTAGTCAAGTTTATCATGTATATGTGTCATTTGGTTTAATTAAGTGTCATTATGCATGTAATATTTCTTCCCTATATATATGTGTGAAGAAAATGCAAATAGAGATGACATTAGTAAGAAAGAAGTATTTTCATATCTCATAAGTTTTTCTTTGTTTCTTGTTGATCAAGAAAACTTTTATTACTTCATTGTTTCTTGTTGATTAAAAAACATTTATATATATATATAGTATAAAAGATCACATAAGCAAAATATATATATACCTCCAATATATAGTATTATTACCGAAAGGAGATCATGTCAAACTTAGCAAAATTCGAGATTGCTGCCCTAGATATCACCGGGAATAATTATATGATATGGGCTTCAGATGCAAAAATGCATTTGAAAGGCAATGGGCTTCTTAGTACTATCAATCGGTCAATAGCGACATCTGAAGAATTAAAAGCTAAAGCTATGATTTTCTTGCGTCACCACCTCCATGATCATTTAAAAATGGAATATATCACGAAAGAAAACCCAGCTGACCTTTGGCAATCACTTAAAGAAAGGTTTGATCACCAGAAATATGTGATCTTGCCAAAGGCTAAGCATAAGGGTTTCAGGACTACAAATGTGTGAGTGAATATAATTCCGCTATGGTCGGAATAACTTCCAGGATGATGTTATGTGGAGAAAAGGTAAGAGATCATGATATGATCGAAAAATACTCCAAACATTTCATCTTGGAAATGTAGTCTTGCAACAATAATACCGGGCAAAAGGTCTTACTCAGTACTCGGAGTTAATGCAAATCCTCCTTGTAGCTGAGCAAAATAATGAACTCGTGATAATGAATCATCAAGTTCGTCCAACTGGTTCGGCTCCATTCCCAGAAGCGAATGTGGTAGCGTCTAGTTCAAACGATTCACTAGGACGAGGACGTGGCTGCAGGCGTGGTAGAGGCTGTGGCCGTGGCCGAGGTAGAGGTGGTGGACGAGGACGTGGAAGAGGATTCCAGTCCAATAATTCAAACGCAGAGAAGACCAATGAAGTTGGTCGCGTTGTGAAAAATAAAAATGAACACACTTGTTACAGATGTGGCATGAGAGGGCATTGGTTGCGTACGTGCCGTACGCCAAAACATTTGGCCGATCTGTATCAAGAATCACTTAAGGCAAAAGGCAAGGATGCAGAAACAAATTTCAATTCTGGTGAAGTGAGACCTTCCTTTAATGACCTAAGTGAAGATGTTCATTACGATGTTGCTGATTTCCTCGTTGATTCAAAAATATCAACAGGGAACAAAAGGACCAGGATCGAGGATGCATGATCATGAACTTAGTATAGTTCAATGCTTTTTGTTATATGTTTATGTTTTGTGTTTGTATAACTTATGTTTGATAAACTATCAATCATTTTATTGTAAAATAAAGTAAGTATTTATAACATCAGTTTCAGTCTATTAATACAACTTTTGTTATAAGGTGACACCAGAAGTTGTCAGTTGAGATCATGGATGGAGATATATGTCTAGCAGACAGTGCAACAACACACACAATACTTAAGGATCAAAAGTATTTCTCTGATTTCAAATTGAATAACTCCGTCGAAAGCGTGAGTACCATAAGTGGTAGTGCAAAAATTATTAAAGGCCATGGAAAGGCTAGTTTTTCAACGCCAAGGGGAACGAGACTTGAAATAAGTGATGCATTATACTCCCCAGATTCATACAAAAACTTGGTAAGTTTCAAGGATATCAGAAAGAATGGATATCATACTGAAAGTATGAATAAAGATGGCATTGAATATCTTTGCATTACATCGGAGTGGAAACATACATTGGAAGAGTTGCCAATGATGTCCTCCGGATTATATTGCACAAGAATAAATACGATTGAGTCCTATGTTACAGTAAACAAGAAGTTTACTAGTACATTTAAAATCTGGCATGAGAGGCTAGGACATCCAAGATCAGTCATGATGAGAAGAATTGTGCAAAATTCGAATGGCCACCCATTGAAAAACGAAAAGATTTTTCAATCGGGAGAGTTTTCATGTAAAGCATGTTCTCAAGGAAAACTCATAGTAAGGCCGTCTCGAGCCAAAGTTGGGAATGAATCTCCTGTATTCTTAGAGAGAATACATGGTGACATATGTGGACCAATCCATCCACCGTGCGGGCCGTTTAAATATTTTATGGTATTGATTGACGCATCAAGTAGATGGTCACATGTGTGTCTGTTGACCACAAAAAATACGGCTTCTGAAAAATTCATTGCCCAAATTATAAGATTGAAAGTACGATTCCCCGATTATGCTATAAAGAAAGTAAGACTAGATAATGCAGGTGAGTTTACTTCACAAGCTTTTAATGAGTATTGTATGTCAATGGGGATCGATGTTGAGCATCCAGTGCGCTATGTGCATACACAAAATGGTATGGGTGAGAGCTTGATAAAACGGCTGCAATTAATTGCAAGGCCAATGATATTGAGAACAAAGCTCCTAATTTTTGTATGGGGACATGCTATATTGCATACGGCAGCATTGGTCCAGGTAAGGCCAAGTGCATATATTAAATACTCCGCATTACAGTTAGCATATGGTCAAGAACCAAATATATCCCATCTTCGAGTTTTTGGGTGTGCAGTCTATGTACCGATAGTGTAACGCCCGTGATCCAAAAATGAAATTTTTGGAGGAGCGTCGATCGACAGTAGGGCTGAGTGTCGATCGACACGGGGTTTGTCTCGTGAAGGGTTTTGAGCAGGGAGTCCTCTGTCGATCGACAGAGGTGAAGACTGTCGATCGACACGGGTTTAAATCATTCAAAGATATTTGATTTCCGGTTTGTTTGAGTTGGGCCGGTTTGGGGGACTTATATATACTTGGAGAAGGCGTTTCCTCCTAGGTTTAGCCGCATCCTTTGTGTTTAGAATCAGAGAAGAGAGAGTTGAGAGAACTAGGGTTTTCTCTTGAGTGTTGAGAAGTTTTTTCGTCGGTTTTTGTGAGGGCAAACGGCGGGGCTTTCCTTGGCGTATTGGGCTGATTTTTGGAGGGTAAGTTCTCCAATCTCTGCTCGTGTTATAGGCGAAAACGGTTTGTCTTTTGGTTGATTATTCACCGAGTTATGGCTGTTTGAACTCGATGGGTTCGTGCAGATTGTTGTCTGCGATCAGTCGGGTTGGAGGGGGATTTCCGATTGAACCAGAGGGATTCTGGAGGTGATCCACATACCGACGTGTAGCTGTGGGTGTCTAGTTTCCGTATCAGTTACCTGTTTCGGAATTGGATCGGTGGTTCGTCGTGTACGGGGGTTTTAGTAAACGTCGTTCATTCGTTCTTTTCGATCCTTTGAGGTGAGTGCGTGACCATAGGTTCTCGGATGTAGGAATGGATGGAATACATTGATTTCTGATTGTTTGGTGTGGAATTGCTGTGGATTTGTGCTGGGAAACGAATCTGTAGGCCTGAGATTCGTTCCATGAGAGGATAGGTTCGATCTTAGGGTTCTGCAGGTCCGTGTCGATCGACAGGACTGTTGTCTGTCGATCGACAGAGGGACAGAATTGTCTGTCGATCGACAGAGATGCTGCTGTCCTGTTTTGTGCTGTTGATTGTCTATGCATTGTTGAGTGATAATCCTGGTATTTGGTGCATTCTTTCTTTTGAGTATTTGACCTGTAGATGGGAGGACCGTCTCACTGGGTATTTATGATAATACTCACGCATCTCGTTTTACCATGTGATGCAGGTAAAGAGAAAATGTGATCGTGGAATCGGGCAAGGAAGAGAAAATGATCCAGCGTCTCGGTTGATTGCATTTATGTAGAATTGCTAGGGTGATAGGAATTCTGGAATTTGGAACTTGTAGATCTTGTGGAATGATTAAGTTTCTAGTTTATTGAATTGAGGTTGATTATTGGTTAATTGTCTGGTGTTGATTTATTCTGATTTTCCGCTAGTTATTGTGTGAATTGGTTGGGAATTGAGGATCAATGTTTATGGGAACACTGATTCGAATCCTAATGTATAAAAAAAAAAAAAAAAACGGGTCGGGTTGTTTCAGATAGCGCCACCGCGAAGAACAAAAATGGGGCCGCAACGGAGATTGGAGATATATGTCGGGTATACGTCACCAAGTATAATAAGATATCTTGAACCGGTAACTGGTGATGTGTTTACGGCACGTTTTGCCGATTGCCACTTTAATGAGGAAGAATTTCCTGCGTTAGGGAGAGTAATTAATCAAGAACCCAAAGATGTTACATGGTGGTACCCTATCTTTGGTTTACCTTGATCCCCCAACAAAACAACGCGAGTTGGAAGTTCAAAAGGTTGTACACCTACATAATATGGCAAACCAGTTACCAGATGTGTTCACAGATATATAAAGAGTAACAAAATCATATACACCCGCTGTTAATGCTCCATCAAGAGTTGATGTTCCTCGAGAACATATGGATGGAAGCAAAGAAAATGAACCGAGTGTTCAGTTAAAGCGAGGGAGGCCAATGGGCTCAAAGGATAAGAATCCTCGCAAGAAAAGAAAATTAGTTGAGCGAAATAAAAATGTTCAAGAGGAATCTAATAATGAGACATGTCTAGAAGACATAAATGAAAAGGATCTTGAGGAATCCGATATAGAGAAATGTCCAGAAGACGTAGAAAATTCAGAAAATTTTGAGATATCCATCAGGTATGCCCAAAATAGAAAGTTATGAGATAGAAATGAATTTGAAGATATTGATGGGATATTCTCTTTCTCTATATCAAAAGAAATTGATTTTGAGGATGATCCATATCCAAGATCTGTAAAAGAATGTCAAAAAGACATGAATGAGAAAAATGGCAAGAGGCTATGAGAAATGAATTAATCTCTTTCAAGAAAAGAGATGTTTTTGGGCCCATTGTCATTACGCCAGAAGATGTAATGCCAGTTGGATATAAATGGGTCTTTACAAGGAAAATACATGAGAAAAATGAAGTCACAAGGTATAAGGCACGACTTGTGGCGCAAGGTTTTTCTCAAAGACCGGAAATTGATTATGAGGAGACATATTCCCCGGTAATGGATGCAATCACATTCAGGTACTTGATGAGCCTAACGGCATCAAAGAACTTAGAAATGTGTCTGATGGATGTTGTGACTGCATACCTGTATGGATCGCTAGATAACGATATATATATGAAAATTCCAGAAGGAGTAAAGATCCCGGAAAGATCTAAAAGTTTAGAAATGCAAGAGGCATTGTCTAAAAGGATTTGTTCGGTCAAACTACAACGATCACTCTATGGATTATTAAAACAATCCGGACGCATGTGGTATAACCGCTTAAGTGAATGTTTGTTGAGTAAGGGATACATCAACAATGCAATTTGCCCTTGTGTATTTATAAAGAAATCCTTGTCAGGATTTATGATCATTGCTGTTTATGTTGATGACCTGAACATGATTGGAACTCAAAAGGATATTGACGATGCAATAACTCATATGAAAGAGGAGTTCGAAATGAAAGATCTTGGAAAGACAAAGTTTTGTCTCGGGCTCCAGATAGAGCATTTCCAAGATGGAATATTTGTGCATCAGTTAAATTATACCAAAAGGGTATCGAAACGCTTTAACATGGATAAAGCGAATCCTTTGAGTAGTCCAATGGTTAATAGATCATTAAATGTTGAAAGTGATCCATTTAGACCATGTGAAAGTAATGAAGGAATATTAGGTCCCGAAGTACCTTATATGAGCGCAATAGGTGCTTTAATGTATCTTGCCAATTGTACTAGACCAGATATAGCTTTTGCTACTAACTTACTTGCAAGGTACAATTCGGCTCCTACGCGTAGACATTGGAACGGAATAAAGCACATTTTCCGTTATCTACAAGGAACGATCGATTTGGGATTATATTATGCTCGAAACTCGAAACTTGGTCTAGTTGGTTTTGCAGATGCTGGTTATTTATCTGATCCGCATAAAGCTCAATCGCAAACCGGATATGTTTTCACAATGGGAGGAACCGCGATCTCGTGGCGTTCGCAAAAACAGAGTTTGGTTGCCACTTTATCAAATTATGCGGAGATCATTGCGCTTCATGAGGCATGTAGAGAATGTGTGTGGTTAAGGTCGTTGACTCAACACATACAAGGCGCAAGTGGAATAGTCATCAGCAAAGAACCAACAATTCTATATGAAGATAATGCTGCTTGTGCTACCCAAATCAAAGAAGGATATGTAAAGAGTGATAGGACGAAACATATTCCTCCACGGATTTTCTCTTATACTCAAGAACTTATGAAGAAAAAAGAGGTCGAAGTTCAATACATACGCTCAAGCGACAACGCAGCAAATTTGTTTACAAAGGCGCTTCCTACAACAATATTCAAGAAGCACGTTCAAAGCATCGGAATGCGTCATCTACGTGATTTATAAAGAAGATATTAAATCGGTCATTTCCAGGGGGAGACTGCACTCTTTTTTCCTTGTCATGGTTTTTGTCCCACAGGGTTTTGCCATGATAAGATTTTTAACGAGGCAGTCTGAGACCGGACACGTCAATGATGATGAATACTCAAGGGAGATTGTTATAATTTGATGATTATTCATCATCACACACTAAGCATATCTACTTGGTAGACAAGTGCATCATCATTAACTTGACACAAAAATGCCACTAGTCAAGTTTATCATGTATATGTGTCATTTGGTTTAATTAAGTGTCATTATGCATATAATATTTCTTCCCTATATATATGTGTGAAGAAATTGCAAATAGAGATGACATTAGTAAGAAAAAGTATTTTCATATCTCATAAGTTTTTCTTTATTTCTTGTTGATCAAGAAAACTTTTATTATTTTATTGTTTATTGTTGATTAAGAAACATTTATTTATATATTTATATATAGTATAAAAGATCACATAAGCAAAATATATATATACCTCCAATATATAGTATTATTACTATAATTTATATAGTATTTCACAACAGTTTCATCGTTTTTTTAGTTTTTAGTTTTTTGTACAGTGAATTTTGTTCTTCGTATCTTACTTTATATGACTGGTGTATATCTTTAATGTTATTTTTACGAGTTTAACTATTTGATGTTTGTTTTAGTCCGTTGTTGTTTTCTTGAATCATATTGATTTTATCTCTTGGTGTTGATCTGCATGTATAGTTTTTGATTTTTTTTTTTCAGATTGTGTAGTATCTATCTCCGGTGTTTTTTTAGGTTTGATTTTCGTTAACGATAGTAACTTGCGTTTGTAATACGTCGATTTATTGAAAACAACCAGAAGATTATGTCTAAACAGTTCCTTGATTAGATTTTAAAAAAAAAAAACAATTCCTTGATTTCTTCAAGTTTCGTCAAATATCCTTGCTCGAGTAATCGTCTACAAACGTTTTTAATGGCGATGGCGGTTCTCATGTAACATTAAATAATCATTGGTGTATTATTAGAACCTGATTACTAAATTTTAAAACTTGAATCTAGGTCTGATTTCTCCATTATATTGTTGTGAGAGGATGCATATATATGGCTTTCACGAGAAACCAGATTTGAGTTTTGCAACAGTGACACATGACAAAAGAATTGCAAGAGAGCCTTTGTTCGAGGCGAGAAGGTGAAGCTTCTCTAGACTAATATTTTTGGTATTCGCAAGTAATATCAGTTTCAAAATGTGTGTGCACAGTCATTGGCATATCCTAACTTCTATATGTGGATCAAGAATCATCTACTCAATTGATCCCAAAATAGTTTGAGTTTGAAACAAGTGAAAGAACGAAAGTAGACATGAGAAAATTGATATATAGAGATGTACACTAATCTCATTCTGTTTTTTTTTTTTATTGTTGGTTAAGCTATGAACAATAGCAAATATTAGTCATAATTCTTACAAAACTTGAATGTGAAACATTGCCGATGTTATAGTAAGTATCATCCTTATCCCTCAAGAATATCTATGAGGTTAAAACTGACGAGTTCCATGTGCCCAATGTATGTTATATAATATTTACAATCTATATGCATATTACGATAACTTTTTTTTTTGTAGTTCAGCTGTCCAAGTGAAAACGCGCCGAAGGGTTTAAAAGACAATTTGCACTATGTGGAGCTGCGAATAAAGATATTTCATGAATTTTATATCATATCATCCAATTATATATTAAACCAATTGATAAAACATATCTCATCCGATGCAATGCATTTAAAGTTGAAAAAAATATTTTGGTGTTTTAATTGTTTCGTATACTTTTTCGAGTGAATGGTTGAATTGGTGTGAAAATAAAATGTTACTCCTTAGTTGTATGATATGAAAATACAAATCATATAATAATAGACAAAAAGAGCTAAGAAAAATAAATAAAAAATAAAAGCTTTTAATTTTAAAGGTTTTGTGTTTGAGTAAAAGAAATTAAACTTTATGTATTATTAAATTTTAAATAATCAATGAATCCAATAATTTTTTAGAGAAAATGAAATATGCATGAACATATGAAAAAAATATACTTAATTATATTAAATTAGTTGATAAGGAATGAGTTAAAAGATAACCAAAAATACATATCGCCAACAACAAAATTATGTACTTATTTGTATATATATTTCACATGAATAAATTAATAATTATAAACAACACAAACACTTAAAGTAAAAAAGATCAATGTATCATTTTATCTATTTTACATTTGATAAACATATAAATTTTGTAGGATCCACAAAATCAAAAAGCTTTTATGATATCATTTTATTTATACTAAAATAGCAAACAAATCTATAAAATATATCAGGCGTAGCTCGGATCAATTTCTAGTAAATTTTAAAAACTCAAAGCGAAACGAAATCTTGATTAACACCCGCTAAAATTATTAATATCTCTATACTATTAAAAGAGAAGTCATTTAGAGTAAATGTCCAAAATCCTATCTAATATTACTAAAATTGCCATTGGTTTTAAATTAAAGAAATTCAATTGAAAAGTGTAATTTTGTACATATGTAGTGGCAATTTCAGTAATTTTGGGATCAATTTCAGACATTTTGAAAGGCATTTTCGTTTTTTTTTTATGACACATTAATAGCATTTTCGTTATTTTAGGAAAGTTTTATAACTGTATAAAAAAATGATAAAAAATATATAATAAATTTTTAAAAATTCTATCTCCCATTCATCTTTGTTTGATGATATTTCTAATATACAAATTAAATAATCGGATAATTTATATGATAAAAAAACATAGATTTTTTTCTGCATATGTTATGATTCAAATTTTTCAAAAAGACCATAAACTATTTAACATATGAAAAGAGTAATGTTTATCAAAATCCCACATCGGATACGAAAATGAATTTGAATCCAAAGACATAGTATAGAGTGAACAACGGTAAGAGCAGGAAGCCTAATCTAATAGGCATTCAAAACAAAATATTTGATTCGTTTTAATTTGGTTATTAAGTTTAACTGCATAATTAAATCGAATAATATAAATAATTTTATCAAAAATTTAATTTGATTAAAAAGTAATTCATTTTTTTCCTTCTTTGTATTTTTATTTTATTTAATTCAATAGGAATTTCCTAAATTAATCTTAATAATAAATCTAAACAATAAATGGATATTCAAAGTAAAGATAATCTCATAAAATCTTTAGGATCCGATTTATTATTATTTGTTGAAAAGATGCCTAAAACCCCAATTTAATTCTAAAACATAAACTATTTAACATATGAAAAAAAACAAAGTTTGTAAAACTCCAATTTGATTCAAATATTATTGAAATTGTCATTGTCTTATAACTAAATTGATTTAATTGAAAATGGTAATTTTGGATAGATGTAATGGCAATTTCAGTAATTTTCAGATCAATTTTGGACTTTTTTTTAACTGGATCCGACTACAGACACGCGGATCCTCTTGATCTGGTTCGCGATCCGACAGATTCATTAATGCATTTTCGTAATTCATCAAATTTTAATCAATCTCACATTTTAATTGTTTTTTATATATATAGTTACTCCAAAACAAGTAACAACCCCCAAAAATTTGCAAAGTAGTTAATGCAAATCTTTGGTAATATTAAATTCGGAAGGTATTTAATTATTTAATCTTTTTAAAATATTGAAATCTTTCTCTACAAGTTTATCAAAGATTACAATCAAAGGTATATAAAAAAATCGCTTTCCTTAACAACCCTATAATATATTTTAAAATGTGATTTTTTTATAGGAACAAATCTCTATAATATTAAAAGAGAAGTATATATAGTAGAATGTTCAAAATTGATTCAAATATTACTGAAATTGCCATTCCATTATAACTAAATTGATTTAATTGAAAAAAGTAATTTTGGATAGATGCAATGACAATTTAAGTAATTTTCAGATAAATTTTGGACATTTTTTTAACTGGATCCGACTGCAGACACGCGGATCCTGTGCGACCCGGTTCAACCCGACTGATTCATTAATGGCATTTTCATAATTTTATGAAATTTTGTTTTTGTCAAAGTAAATCTTTTCAAATACAAAATAAAACTTACGGATCTTGAGGTATAATTTCTTTTGATCCTACACATCACACGTCATTGAATTAATCATAGTTTCCCTATATGTTATCAAAATTAATGCACAATCAATTTCTTTCCCTAACAATGCTACGCAAGATATATAATCAAATTTATTATTGCTTAATCATACGATCATAGACATTTAACACAAATATCAACTAAAAATGGCAATCACAATTTTCTGTTAACTTTGAAATCTCATAAATATAATTTTTGAATCTTAGGGATTATAAAAATATCAGATATTTTGGATTTTAGGTTAAATTTGATATATTCTTAGTTGTTAGGGATATACTCTTTATTGTTGGTATATATTTATAATCACCGAGGTTTACAAAAATCTTTATAAACTAGCTTAATCAATTTTAATAGATGATAAAATTATTTTCTAATTAATGAATTAAAAAGTCGGCTCAAATTTTTTATTTGTAGTGAAACCCTAAATCTATGAGAACTATATATAGTGTTTTATTCCTTTGGTTGTTTTATTTACCGTTTTTCTGGTTTTTTATTCATTATGTTCTTTGCTTTTTTTTCTGTATGCATAATACTTCATTGATGATCAATTCTGACTTTTGAATTTTGTTTTTGTAGATTTTTTCAAACCAGGTTTTTGGTTTACGTGATACGTGCTGTTTGGTTATTGAACAAGGTATATTTGCTAATCAACGTATTCCCTTTCCTATGTTTCCTCTATTTTTTTGTCTAGCAAGTATTTTTGTTTGTCACGCCGTCATCAACTACAACATCTGCCTCTTCAAGACATGATAACAAATCCTCTGAAGATAGTAAATACCAAATCATGTAAATGTCTCTCTCATTTCAATGTGGTAAATTTTTAATTTTTTCCCCATCTTAATTGTTCTTCCCTCTTTTTAATATTTTTGTGGTTTTAACAAAAAGTGTAATAAACCATAGTTGCCAAAGAGATTATAGTTTTTATATGATTCATGACAAAGTTTTTTCAATTTTCAAAAGTAATTTATACCAAAAAAATAAATTAGTTAACAATGCAGATTTAATTTTTTTTATTTTCGTGTAATATATTTGTATAGAATATCCGTTTCTTTAGAGTTCCTATGTTCAAGCATCCTCTTAAATATATAAATAATATAATTTGTTTAAAGAATCCATTTTGTTTTTGTTTGTCAGAATCATGAAATATTGTTAAAATCTTTATTTGGTTTTTTCAGTTTTAAGGGAGGATGAAGATTGTTGAGCAAAATCACCATCAACTTTTCTTCACTCATCATCACCATATTTGGTTTTCATATTCGGCTCTTTTACACCAATTTAAAATGTCGTTAAGTTATAATTATACATGTGATGATATATAGTTAGACGATTAAACTATAATAAGATATTCGACTCTTTATTAGAAAACATTTTTGTTGATTAATTCCAAATTTCAAATTTTTATTATAGTACATTCATAGAAAATTGTTTGGTATATTTTAAATTCTCATATTACATATATCTTAAATTTTTAAATTTGAAAAATTTCCTCATATTACGTACTTTCCAAATTGTTTCAAAATTTAATCAATTTGACATTTTAATGTTTCATATATATAGTTAGCCAAAAGGTAACAAAGCCCAATGTTTGGAAGGTAGTTAAATGACAATCTTTGATAATATTAATTTTTGGAAATTATTTAATATTTTTAGAAAAATTAAAAAGATTTGGAAAGTAATTAATGACAATGTTTCATAATATTCTTATAACACACGATCTTGACGTTCAATTGCTTTTGATTTTAAAAATGACCTGCCATTATATTAATCATAATTTCCTTATATATTATAAAAATTATTGCACTATCATTAATTATAGACACTTAACATAATACCAATTAAAAATGGCAAAGATATTTCTATAAATTTTATATCCCATAAATATAATTTCCGAGACTAAATGTTCTATAACAATATTATATATTCCAAAAAATTTTAGTTAATTTTGGTATATTCTTAGTTTTAAAGGATATATATCATATATTGTAGGTATATTTTTATCATCACAAATTCTTTCAATTTTTAAAAATAATTGCTGCCATGAAAATCAATTGGTTAATGATGCGGAGTTAATTTTGATTTTTGTTAATAATATATTTCATTAAAAGAATGTTCTTTTCTTTAGAGTTCCTAAATTGACGTAATTTATTTCTTTTCATTGTTTTTCATGGTTTTTAATCTATTTGTTTTGATGTATATCTATGTCGAATTTCGTTTATGTAGTTATACTCCCGTTCAAATAACTTGTGCTTTTTTTAATTAAATCAGGCAAATTAAATGTAATTTGACATGTATCCTTTTCCGACAAAGGTTATATTTATCTTCTAAATTGTTTGAGAAAGTGAAAGAAAAGAAACAACAATTGCAACAGAAACAACAATTCCAATCCCAATCTCAATTACACCTACAAGATATGCCCTCACGTTCTGGTCCATGATTTTTATTATTCATTTAGAATCTATAATTTGGTTTACTCAAAGATTTCTTAGAAAAGTTGAATTCAAAGTAATAAAATAATTTTGGTTGATAATTTGGTTGATAATCTGATTAAAAGGAAATGCTTTTAATAGTTTAATTATGTGTTTTAATTTGGTTGGCTGTAAACTCTGACATAGTTTTAGAAAAAAATGACATGGATATTAATTTTAGACTAATTAAATAAATAATAACCAACCAAAAACAAATCTGGTTTTAATTTTTAAAATCTAAACATTTCGTTATACCACGAGCACAAATCAGGCCGCCCAGTAACCAAATCGCTAGAAATACCGACTATTCAATTTAATTTGCTTTCTTTATTCTTTATTATTAGAAAACAAACAAAAAAATTAAAAAAACCATCTCTTGATCAACTAAATGAGATATTCTAAACAAATTCCAAACAAAAATTACGAAACTAAAGAAAATTATTTTGGTACAATCGCTAAGATTTAAACTTTTAAGTGGATAATTTTCTTAATTAAATAATTTTTAATTTTTAACTTAATTAATATAGAAGAAAACACATGATCTGTTAATTGTACCAAAATAAAATAATTCCTCTAATTCGACGTTATGTTAAGATTCGTTTCGAAAATTGTGGAATAAGCTTTTCAAATGATTTATTTCATTAAAAATATAATTTTTAGAAACTCTAAATCGATTCTCTTAGCTAGCCACCATCCACTCAACAAACCATTCATTTTTTTTCTTGCTTATGCATTTTAATCATTCACTCAACAAACTACTCAAAATTACAATATAAACAATAAATGTTCCCGCACTATGGGTGGGTGATTCCTAGGTTATTGATTACTCCTTCAGACACAAGATTACCTTTCAAAATGCGTCGTAGACAGCTACCTTTATCTGTTGCCTTTGCGATAACCATCAACAAAAGTCAAGGACAGTCTCTTAGAGAAGTTGGGTTGTATTTGCCTCAGCCAATGTTTTCGCATGGTCAGCTATATATGGCTATTTCTAGAGTGACTTCCAAGAAAAGTTTGAAAATTCTTATTGTAGATAGCGATGGTAAAACTCAGAAGAAGACTATGAACGTTGTTTTCAAAGAGGTTATCCAAAATATTGACTCGCAATTGTTGTGTGATGAAGGTATGGATATTCATCTATTCAACTTCTTTCAAATTCGTCTCTTACAAGTGCTTCATTTTTTAAATATTTTTGTTTTTTTTTTACAGATTAGTTTCTGAATTTGATTAAAGAGTTTGATCAATCTTCGGCGATGGAGACTCTCAAGTATTATTGTTTTGCGTTTTCGATCAAATCTTCGGAGTTACACCTACAATTTATGTTTTGGTTTTTTTTAGTTATTTTAGATTTGTTTTATTACATAGAGATTCAGTACGTTTGCCATATTATAATCCATTCTTATTCCATAAGTAAATACAACAGACATACGTATATGCACAAAACTAAATAATTGATACGACAGACATTCGTACATGCACAAAACTAAATATTATAATTTATGTATACCAATTACAATGATTATTCATCATAAAATTCAATACTTAACATACTTATTCTCTACCTTCAAACTAAAAAAATTAATCATACTTTTTCAATATAATCGATCTTACTTACAAATTAAAACAATACATATCACATTTTGAACATATTATATAAGACACAATCCGAAATTTTAGCTTACAACATAAAAAACGTATGTTCCCGCACTTTGTGCGGGTCAAAATCTAGTAAATAAATATAATAAACCAAAAAAAACCGGATAAACCCTAAGTAAAAAATTAACCGGAATTTGAATGATCATTTCACAATCAATTTCAGAAACCAAAATCCGGATGGTTTTGGATTTTGACCGAACCAAACCGAAATCAAATGGTTATTTAACATTTTAAAGTTTGAAGTGCAATTGAGCTGGTTTTTAGTAGGTGAAAACAAAACCAAACTCAAATCACCCAATTTTAGATCGGTTTGATTTGATTTCCCGGTTAAGATTTGTTTGTTTTTTTTTTAATTTCTCAACCCTAATGAAAAAGCCCTAGATTTGACTCGGATAACAAAAACCTCTTCAACGGAAACAGCATTAACCTTTTGATGCTCCTTCGTCTCTCGGCTCGCTCTATACGTCGTTTCACTCTTTCTTCGTCTCTTCCGTATCTCTTCGCGTCTGCGTCTGCGTTCTCTACTGTCCCATCAATGGCAGCTAACCATCCAAAGGATGATGCGTATCTTTCCGCCGTCATCCCCAAGCGTATCAAGCTCTTCGAGCAGATCCAAGTCAATCAACTCGAGAAGCTTAAGTCTCTTCCACACGATCCGATCAAGTAATACTACGATTCGATTGTTTATACGCATCACTGTGTCTGTGTTTTGTTTGTCTATGGTTTCAATTTGTTTGTTAAACGATTTCTGGTTCTTGTGTACGTAGGATTACGTTACCAGATGGGACAGTGAAAGAAGGGAAGAAGTGGGAAACCACTCCAATGGACATCGCAGGGGAGATATCTAAGGGTCTGGCGAATTCTGCGCTGATTGCAGAGGTCAACGATGTGCTTTGGGACATGAATAGGCCACTTGAAGGTGACTGTAATCTTCAGCTTTGCAAATTTGATACCGATCAAGGCCGGGATACTCTCTGGCATTCTAGTGCACATATTCTTGGGCAGGTAAAGACTGAGATCTTATCTCATTACTGAAGTTTCTTGATTGTGATGAACGATATCGTTTACTGTGGATGTGTTTGTGATATGTGTGCAGGCTCTTGAGCAGGAGTATGGCTGTCAACTATGCATAGGACCATGTACAACTAGAGGGGAGGTAAGAGCCAGCTTGGTTTGTGCTAATGGTTACTCCATTTCAACATAACTAATTGTCTCTTGTTCTGTATATCATCCTCGATGCTTTGTGAAGTTTGGTTTCTCTATTCAGATGTTTCTTTGGCTATGATATTAGAAAAAGAGAAGGAGGAAACATTTTTCTTGTTCTCGGTATTTCACTGTAATGCTGTGCAAATGCGGGTATGGCTGATGTTAGTTGTGGACTGTTATTGCAGGGTTTCTTCTATGATGCGTTTTATGGTAACTTGGGCCTGAACGACGATCACTTTCCTAAAATTGAATCAGGTGCTGCTAAAGCTGCTAAGGTATTGTTTCTTCTTTAGTATGTTACTTAGTTGATTACTCAGAGCTTCCTTGTAATTAATGTGACAAAAGATCTGCTTCTTTCTCAAACCTTCTCGTGAACTTAAATGATAGATGTCACCCAACTTTTAATTATATTTTCTATTGCTCTGATTCTCTTATATTTACATCTCAGGATGCGCAACCATTTGAAAGGATTGAAGTGACAAAGGATCAGGCACTCGAGATGTTTTCTGATAATAAGTTTAAGGTGGGTTAAGCTGTGTATTCATATTACTGAATTTGTTATGCTCCCCTAACCCCACATATTTCTGTCTTCCTTGAATGTGTTGTTTGGACTCATTCTTCTGCTGTTAATCATCTAGGTTGAAATCATCAATGAGTTGCCTGCAGACAAGACCATTACTGTCTACAGATGTGGCCCTTTGGTTGATTTGTGTCGTGGACCGCACATACCAAACACTTCTTTTGTGAAAGCGTTCAAGTGTTTAAAGGTGATTTGCTACTCTCTCTCTTGGAGCTACGTCTCTACAGATTCTAGTTTGTGTTCTTATACTGACCAATGTATTTTTTTCTCAGGCCTCATCAGCTTACTGGAGGGCTAGCAAAGACCGTGAGAGCTTGCAGAGAGTTTATGGGATATCGTATCCAGATCAGAAACAACTGAAGGTACTCAGATTTCTTAAACATATTGGCTGCTATGCTGCGTCCTGAGTATGCATGATATATATCGTCTTTGTCTTGGTCGTTGCAGAAATATCTTCAATTTCTAGAAGAAGCGAAAAAATATGACCATAGACTATTGGGCCAAAAGCAGGAACTTTTCTTCTGTCATGAACTCAGGTCCTTTCGGTGCTAATATACAGTGTCTTCCTCTTTACTATGTTTCACTATACTAATAGATATATTTACCATCCTTGAGCTTCAGCCCTGGGAGTTGGTTCTTCCTTCCACTCGGCACTCGTGTATATAACAAGCTGATGGAATTCATTAAGGAGCAATATTGGAAAAGGGGTTACACAGAGGTTTTTTCTTAGCTCTCATCTTATATTTAATATACTTGATGAGTCGGGTTTGCTAAATTAACCTTGCACTGGCAGGTCATTACACCAAATATGTACAACATGAATCTGTGGGAAACATCCGGACATGCTGCAAATTACAAGGAGAATATGTTTACATTTGATGTAAGAGTACATGGAAAGCTTAAGACTCCCCTGAGTCTGTTACTCTAGCAAGCAACTCCCTAGAAGCCAATGTCTGGCCTAAGTTATATTCTACACATGAATGAATTTTGCATATTTTCCTTTTGCAGATTGAGAAGCAAGAGTTCGGGCTCAAACCTATGAATTGCCCTGGTCACTGCTTGATGTTCCAACACAGGGTTCGGTCATATAGAGGTGCGACTCTGTTTCTGAAGTGCAGTTTGATATGATTAAAGAAGGATCTAGGAATGATAGTAATACTAGAAATTAAAGTTCACCGCCTGACAGACTATCAAAACTATCTTGTGGGTTACTTGGTGCTGATTTTCTATGACACGAGACTTTTCTATAAAGTATAATTCGTGATTTGTAATGTATCATCCAGGACAATATGGATATTATGTTTGCTCTTTATAAATCTCACTCAAGAAATTGCCAAGTCGATCATGTATCTTTGTTGACATCTTCTTATGGCTTATATTGCCTGTAGAGTTACCCATAAGACTGGCTGACTTTGGAGTGTTACACCGCAATGAGGCAAGTGGAGCACTTAGTGGGTTGACTCGTGTCCGACGGTTCCAGCAGGTATATCTTGTATCCTTATTTACTTTGCTTATTTATCATTATCCCCTTTTCATGTTTGCATATTTGTTACTTAATATGATGTTTGCTTACTTTTTAGGATGATGCACACATATTCTGTAAAGAAGATCAGGTTTGTGATTTACGTTTCTCATCTGGCAATGTTGGAGCTCCTTTTCGTCCCAGATTTTTGTTAGAAGTAATGTTATCTCTTTTCAGGTTACGCAAGAAGTGAAGGGTGTGTTGGAGTTCATTGACTATGTGTACAAAGTTTTTGGGTTTACCTATGAGCTAAAGCTTTCAACGGTATCATATTTGAAGATTTCTTCACTAGTGCATCTAAATAGACTTTGTGTGATATGTTCCTATGGCCCATTCTTTACATGTTAAATTACATTTCAGAGGCCAGAGAAGTACCTTGGAGATGTGAATACCTGGGATAAAGCTGAAAATGATCTCAAAGTAGCCCTAGAAGCTTTTGGCAAGCCATGGCTGGTATTGACACTTGTTGTGGAATATTCGAGTTTATTCACAAAGTCCACATGCATTCTAAAATGTGCTGTTTTGGCAGTTGAATGAAGGAGATGGGGCGTTTTATGGCCCAAAGATAGACATCACAGTTTCTGATGCAATGAATAGGAAATTCCAGTGTGCTACTTTACAGGTTCCCGAGCTCTTTTTAGTTTTTTTTTTCGTTTTTTTCTGCATTTTCTCTTGCTAGTCAGTGCTGGAGTTGACAATATCTCCTCATTTCAGCTTGATTTTCAACTTCCGGACCGCTTCGAATTGCAATACGCAACTGAGGACGAAGCAAAGAAAGAGAGACCTGTAATGATCCATAGAGCCGTGTTGGGATCGGTGGAACGTATGTTTGCCATATTGTTGGAGCATTACAAAGGAAAGTGGCCCTTCTGGCTTAGTCCACGCCAAGCCATAATTTGCCCTATATCAGAGAAATCTCAGAATTATGCATTGGAGGTTACATTTCTGTCTGCACTCTTTAGTGAGCGAGCACCTGTGTTTCTTATCATCTTGTTCTAATCTGTGGCTTTTCTTTTATCTCAAACATTCAAACAGGTGAAAGAACGAATTCATCAAGCTGGATACTATGTTGATGCGGACATATCAGACAGAAAGATCGATAAAAAGGTAAGAACTGGGGTTTTTGTTCGAGTTTAATTTCTGCGGTTGGCTGGTGATTTGTTGAGTGATGATTGTGGTGTTTGTGTAGGTGCGAGAAGCTCAGCTTGCACAGTACAACTACATACTGGTAGTGGGTGAAACTGAAGCTGCTACAGGACAGGTTTAGTGATTTTGGATTCCTTATTTCGAGCTTATTCAGTTTGTCTCCTCTGAACATTTAAAGACCATTTCTTTGTTGGACTGGAACATTTTCAGGTGAGTGTTCGGCTAAGAGACAGTGCAGCCCACTCGGTGAAGAGCATCGTTGATTTGCTGGAAGAATTCAAGACCAAGACTGCCGAATATCAATGAGATCCACAACTCGTAAAAATTCATGTTTGATTTGTTCTGATCTGTGTTTTTTTTGTTTTTCTGTCTTTTGCAAATTAGAGTGGTTTGAGATTTTATTGATACTATTCATTTAACAGTATTAAAGTTTCGTGACTTTTGATTTCTTTGATCGATTTTAATGCGCCCCTACTCTCTTCATTATCATCACGGTTACAGTGTAAACACATGAGTTATATTTTCTTACCGGTGTATAAAGTTAAATAAAAAATTAACGAATATGGAATAGAGGAGTCAAGAACTGTTTAGAAACTCGGGAGATTTAACATTTATGGTTAGGGGGAACAGGCAAATTACATAATCTGGCTGGAGAAGAGACTGTTGTTAAAGTGCAAAATTCAATCTACGAACCTAACAATAATAGCAAACATAAATATTCAGTCTATGAGCTTAATAATTGGTAAATAGAAATAAAACAAATCTTGACCTAGGTAATAATAAGAAGGAGATGTCTCCATCATCAAAGGTGGAGGAAGATCAACAAAGTTGTTGCAGCCACCGAATCCTTGTGCTCCAAGTACACCCGTACTACTCATCAGATTGCTAAACGGAGACACAAATTGGTCAAAGCTTATCTGCATGAGAGGTGGAGGAAGATTGACAATGTTGTTGTTGTTGTTGCAGCAACCAATTCCTTGTGCCCCAAGTAAGTCCGTACTACTCATTGTTAAACGATTGGTCAAAGCTTGAAGCCAATTGATCGTCCTCATGGTTATACAGAAAGATCGAGAACTTGCTCTGATCATGATGTTGATTCAATGACGGCATCGAAGGCAAATCACTGAGAGGATTCACTAATGGCTCTGTCCATTGTTGATGAGGACGATCATCAACTAGCGACGTTGAGAAATTGATCAATGGTTGAGGAATACCACAATCGGATGAAACCTCCTCATGTGGGGGAAGAAGCGGAAGCTGATCTTGTTGTATCGGTGGTAGCTCACTGTGAGGATTCGTTAATGGTTCTGTCCATTGTTATGGCTATGATCTTCAACTAGCGACGTTGATAAATTGATCAATGGCTTAGGAGGAATACCACCACAATTCGAAAGAAGAAGCTGAAGCCGATCTTGTAGCGTCGGTAAACGCCGTTCCAAAGAATATTCCATCTCTAAGAGTTTCAATGTGAATTTGTTGAAATTATCCTTCTTATCTTTGCTCATCTTCTTGGCTAGAAACTTGGAAAGGTTGTAGCTTTTCTTGCGTTTCTCTATGTCGCTTAATTGGCTAAACCTCTCGGCCATGTCTCTCACTCTGGCTTTGTCCTCGGGCCATGTCTTGATGAGTTCTCCATCACGACCGTAATAAAGTACGCAGACTTGGATGTCGCAGAGAGTCGAAAGCTCGTAAGCTTTTTTAAACATGGTCTCTTCTCTCAAAGCCAGACTCGTACTCGTTGTCTTGGAATCACGATGAGAAGAAGATCTCTTGAAACGGGTTGTTTGCCTCGGACACAATTTAGAATCTATTGTTTTTACACACAAAAACACAAAAATCAGCTTCAAAGTTGGCAAGTGACAGAAATCTCTATGACAAGGAAAAGAAATTGTGACAGACAATGTTAATGAAGAGTGAAGACGACTAAGGTGGGTTCATGGTTTTTATTTATACGTTTCCGTTGAATTGTTTTGTCTCTGATTTTTATTTTCTTTTTTGGATCCCATCTTCATTTAATGCCTATTGTAAATTTCCATTTACTCTTAATTATATGTAGCATATGATCTGATATTTCCATATTTTTCCTATTAATCTAGCTGTTGGGATCAAGCATTAATTCTAGTAAAATCTTTTTTTTTTCTTTCTGTTCGTTTAGTAGGAAATCCGAAGGTGGATCGAACTAGATCCGATTTCCATTTACTAATTTCTAACCGTTGTTGTTAACATTTTTACAGTAACTAGGTCACCAACCACTTAGTAACCATTATTTATCTTGTTGTTAACATTTTAACATTAACTAGGCCACCAACCACTTAGTAACCATTACTTATGTTGTTGTTAATATGTTGAAGTATTTAAAACTGTTGTTATAGGACCAGACCGGAAATACCGCTGGTGAGTCTGTGGAGTAGTAGGGTGTCGTTTGGAGTCGTCGGAGATAATACCGGGGAGGTTTTCCCAGCGAAAAGCGTCGCCGGAGGGAGATGCATCGTGGCCATTGGGAAAAGTGAAGTTTGGGTGAGGAGAGAGAAGAGGAATATGATAAGAAGAAGAACAGCGTAAAAGATGTGGAAGATTATGCTCCTCTCAAACCATTTCTCACTCGCCACGTTAGAAACTCCTTTTTGCTTCTTTTTTGTTTTCCAAAACAATTTGATTTATGGAAAATTGGGTTAAATATGTCCAAAAACACTATAATTCAAAATCTAACTACTTAACCTACATCTAATAGATAGAAATATGCAATATATGCTACTTTTTGTTAGTTTTCTAATTATAATTTTTTTTGCTTATTAAGCAAATTAACCTTTGATTTATTATCGTGGAGGAAAAATAAAATAAAAACCAAAAAATATTTGTTTCACTTACAAAAAAATTCAACAAAAAAAGTGATAATAATTAAACCCCAATTTTTCTTTTAACTCAAATTAAATTCTGAAGACAAATATTGTTAAATCATTAACATCTTTAGAGGCCATTTGGCGATTTAGGAGAAGAAGATGACCAACAACTTATATTTCAGCAACAACAAAGTATATATAAAGATTTGTCATAGATTCGAGTAGATGATGTGATTTCGTGTTCAAAATTTTCTTTTAGAATATCTAGTGTTGTTGTTTCTTAACTTATGATTTTGTATGGATTTTAAAGTTTTTAAATTTGAATCTGAATAGATTTGTTGATAATATATCATTAACTTTAAACTTTAAAATAATTTGTTGATAATAGTTTTTTTTTTTTCTACATTGTAAACATCATTAATGAAAATGAAAAATTCAAGGATTAAAAGTTGTTACTATAACAAATTGAATTAGCTTAGAGGTTGATCCCATGGTAAAAAAAAATTAAAAACATGGCAAAAAGAGTTAAAAAAAACTTACGCAAATTAAAGACTCAAACTCATGACTCTTGAGTCAAAACCAAACCTACTACCACTGTGCCAATGTAACGTTTGTTAAAACAGAAGAAATGATTTATATTTAATACCATCGAGCCTTTAGCAATTTTGGTGTCTTTGGTGTTTTTGCATTTCTAGCAATATTCGTCAATCATATTCGTAAAAAAAACTAACTTGTAAATGTAGACAAATGGAATCTGCTAAGTTGTCTGATCGACAAGTTTTTTTCAGACACAACCATGCATCAATCCATGTACTGAGTCTTGAGTGTGTCACTTTTGTTATAACAATTCCTTGCCAATGTGTGTTTAGTCATATTTAAGATTTGAATTTTGTCTGTTTATCAATTAGCTTCCAAAATATTTATTTATGATTTTATGGATAGATTGATTCAAAGCTTAAAACCGATAGTAAAATTAAACCGATCGGTTCAATTTTCGGAACAAACCAAAAAAATTAGATTGAGCTGCAAAGTCCAACCAACTGAACCACTATTGTATTCGATCCAAATTCACCAAACTAAAAAATTTTGACTTATTAATTTTAACAAACCATACTCAAAAGATTTGACTTAATAATCCAAATAATATAGTTTTAAATATTTTGATTTAATAATTTAAACAAACCAAACTCAAAAGACTCTAATAACTTGAACGGATGACCCCAAAAAGAAAAAGAAGAAAAGATATTGACTTAATAATTAAAATTTATATCAATGATTTTTTGTTTGATAGACCAATTCAACTAGCTAAACCACTATATCAAACCGGTTTGGTCGCTTCAAAACTTCACCACACACATTAGCCACGTTTACCACAGTTGTTGCTACCCCTGCCGTTGCCACTTCCTCCGCCTGCGCCTCTCCTTCTGCATCCGCTACGGCTGCTTTCGCCACCACCATAACTCCCCATACTACGGTGTAAATTAATGTTACATTCAAGAACGGCAAGGCTTTGGTCCATCTGCTTTTGTAACATCATATTCACCATGGCAAGGTCAAGCCTCAATATATCAGAGCTCGTTAAGCCACCGTAAAGAAACTGGTTCGGACCATATGGAGGTAACCAAGGATTTGTGGGTATTCCATTTCCACCAAATTGTCTCGGACCATATGGGAACACAAGTGGACCACGATACAGTGGTGCAGGTAAACTACCTATGAGCATAGTCGGTGGAACCAAGTTAGGGAAGGATCTGAGATCAATTGGTGGTAGTTCCTCTTGTTCATTACCATACTCTTCAGCAATCGTATCATCGTCAAGCATGAAATCTTGATTTGGAGGGCCACTTGCATACAACCAATGACCTTTTTCAACGTTTCTACAATTTGGACATTCCATCTTGTATTTCGCATTAAAAGCGGAACCAATACAATCTATAAAAATATGTAAAAAAAAAAAAATTATTTGTTAGATATCACAACATAGTACGTAAGAAATACCAAAATTTGATATAGAACAAAACATAGATCTTCTTTTTCATTTCTGAATAAAGGTTTGAGTTAATGGATGCATCAAACTAAACAAGGTGGAGAGTTAGGGAGTGAGAACATATATCATAATTCAATATATGATAACAACAATTCTCTCAAAACATTATCTAGATCATATATTTCACAACAAAAAGCTATAAAACACACAATATATATATATACAATATTTGTGAAATTATATAAGAATATGCCAACGAATCAGAAAAGTTCCAATGAAACAAAAAATATTTGGTACTCATTCACACTACACAAAATAAAAAAATTACCAAGGTGAAACTTGTGCTGACAACACAGCTTTACAACAGTTCGATCATTGTTCTTATTGCCAAGAGGCTCGACACAAATATAACAGTCCTCATCATCATCGAGTTCGACGTTGAGATCCAAAGCTATTCTCTTGCCTTTGTCAACTTTATCCCCTAACCCCTTAAACATATTATTTCTTATGAAAACAAATCTCAAGCTCTCTAATTAAAAAAAAAGAAGAAGAAAAAAAATCATTCTAAATTTATGAGAGTTAAAAACCATTGTATGAAGGGTGATATTTATATAGGCGTGGTGGTTTGATGATGTTAGCTACCCAAGATTTTTTTTGAAACCAAAACAAAAAACTTTTACACTTTTTCTCACCATTGAAAGATTTTTCTCATTATTCACCTTTTTCTCATTAATATAGCTCTGTTTTTAGTAAATTACTTTCACCACATTTTTGTGTATCTTACTTCTTTTACATAATTGTGCTTATTTAGCTGTACTTAAAGAAATATGTTCAAACATCAGTCAATAACGAATTTTTTAATATTGCGCGCCAATTATAGCTATCAACTATTACACACCAAATATAAATAATAATAATTACCCGCCAGTTATATCTAAAAAATATATAACATATATCAAAAGTACCAAATTTAAAAAATAAATATTTAGAAAGTATAAAATTGTTATTATATTTAAAAACTATTGACAAATAAGAAATTAATATAGTTTCTTTATTTTGTACCTATTATATCTAAAGGACAATTAATTGCGTGCCAATTATGTCGCGCCAAATTATATATGTATGAGATATTTAATAAATATTAATAAGTCACATAAGTTTATTTATTTTTCTTTTGTGTTATGTTCTAAGATTTGTGGGTTCTTTTTTATTAAAATTAATTATTTTTTTGGAACAGATTCACTAACGAACAAAATAAAATGTAACTAACAAATATCATATAACATTTGGCACTATACTGTTAACGTTTGACAATTATAACTAATAAGTCCATTAAATTTTAATAACTATGTTAGTGTTATAAAATAAAAAGAGATAATTTATTATCTCAATAAATATAAAAGAAGAAGAAATTTTTATACCCGATAGGAATAGTATACTGAAACTATTAGAGAGAGGCGAGAGAGAGTTTCTTATTATGAATGTTATGTATTTACAATCGATCGAACCTCTTTATATAGACAATGAAAAGTAAGTTACTGTGCATGCATAGTGACAGTGGGCTCCACACAAATAATAAACTGCACGCATCTTTTGACTCTGAATCATTCTTCTCGAAGCCTACTATTGTTGACTATTATAACACTCCCCCTTGGAGACCAATTGTCACTATATTTCTTGCATCGTGTCATCTGTTGCCTCGTTAAAAACCTTTCTAGGAAAACCCATTGGGAAAAACCATAGAAGGATAAAAAGAGTGCAACTACGCAAGCTCCCCCTCGAGGGATCATGAGTCATCTTGTAAATCTCGTTGATGACGCATTCCAATGTTATGGACATGTTTCCTGAACGTGGTGGTAGGGAGCGACTTTGTGAAGAGATCAGCAGCATTGTCGCATGATCGAATATACTTGACTTCAATGTCTTTAGCCTTCTCAAGTTCCTGAGTGTATGAAAAAAACTTTGGAGGGATATGTTTGGTTCTATCACTTTTGATATATCCTTCCTTTGTTTGAGCGACACATGCAGCATTATCTTCATATAAAACGGTTGGCTCCGTATTTTCGTGGATCCCACTGCTTGATTTGATGTGTTGGCTTATTGATCTCAACCATACACATTCTCTACTTGCCTCATGGAGTGCAATGATTTCAGCATGGTTTGAAGAAGTTGCCACAAGCGTCTGTTTCTGAGAGCGCCAGGATATAGCAGTGCCTCCGACCGTGAAAACATATCCTGTTTGTGATCTCGCTTTGTGCGGATCTGACAAATATCCTGCATCTGCAAAACCGACCATTTGACCTTTTGAATTTTTAGGATAAAACAGTCCTAAATCAATCGTTCCTTGAAGATATCGGAAAATATGTTTAATTCCATTCCAATGTCTTCGTGTAGGAGACGAGCTGAATCTTGCCAAAAGATTAACAGCAAATGATATATCAGGTCGAGTACAATTTGCAAGATACATGAGAGCTCCGATAGCACTTAGATACGGTACTTCAGGACCAAGTATCTCCTCATTTTCCTCATGTGGTCGAAATGGATCATTATCGACTTGGAGTGATCTAACGACCATAGGGGTACTCAATGGATTGGCCTTATCCATGTTGAATCGTTTTAGCACTCTTTTGGTATATGTAGATTGGTGTACAAATATACCCTTTTGAGAATGCTCAATTTGTAGGCCAAGACAGTACTTCGTCTGCCCGAGATCTTTCATCTCAAATTCTCCTTTTAAATAATTTGAGGCCTTTTGTATTTCCCCTTGAGTTCCTATTATGTTTAGATCATCAACATACACCGCGATAATCACAAATCCGGATGTTGTTTTCTTGATGAAAACACATGGGCATAAAGGATCATTTACATATCCTTCTTTTGTTAGATGCTCACTGAGACGGTTGTACCACATGCGTCCAGATTGCTTTAACCCATATAATGATCTTTGCAATTTTATTGCACATAACTCTTTAGGTTTGGAACTTAATGCTTCTGGCATTTTAAACCCATCTGGAATTCTCATATAGATATCAGTATCTAATGATCCATATAAATATGCTGTAACAACATCCATGAGACGCATCTCTAGATTTTCGTTAGCCGCTAGACTCATTAAGAATCTAAACGTGATTGCATCCATAACGGGGGAATATGTTTCCTCATAATCGATCCCAGGTCTTTGAGAAAATCCTTGAGCAACAAGGCGAGCTTTATATCTCATAATTTCATTTTTCTCATTTCGTTTTCGAATGAAGACCCATTTGTATCCAACCGGTCTCACATCTTTGGGTGTGAGTGTAATAGGTCCGAATACATTTCGTTTATTAAGCGAATCAAATTCAGCTTGTATAGCATCTTTCCATTTCATCCAATCTTGTCTGTTTTGACATTCATATACAGACATTGGTTCTGGATCATCGTTTTCCTCATTTATTTCCTTTGCCACAAGGTATGAGAAAACGTCATCGACTACATTCATTTCAGTACGATTCCATATCTTTCCATTATGAATGTAGTTTATAGAGATCTCATGATTTCCTTCATGAAGCTCTGTATTGTCGTTAGACTCATGATTCGTTTCATCCAAAATACTTTCAGTAATTTTGGGATCATTATGCTTCTCAGCTTCCCTTCGTTTTCTAGGATTTTTATCCTTAGAACCAACGGGTCTACCACGCTTCAAGCGGGTTCTAGACTCACGTGTATTATCTGCTCTTTCATGTTCATTTGGTATCTCAATTCGAGCAGGAGCATTTGCAGCCGGTATATGTGATTTCGTTACCGTTTTAGTATCTGCAAATGCATCAGGTAGCTGGTTTGCTATACTTTGCAAATGCATAATTCGTCGAACTTCTAGTTCTGACTGTTTTGTAGGAGGATCAAGGTGTAGCAAAGATGGCACACGCCATTCTATTTCCTTTCCTACTTTGTTATTTTCTCCCCCTAGAACCGGGAATACTTTTTCATCAAAATGACAATCGGCAAATCGTGCCGTAAAGACATCACCAGTCTGTGGTTCTAGGTATCGTATGATTGATGGGGAATCACAACCAACATATATTCCCATTCTTCTTTGTGGTCCCATCTTTGTACGTTGTGGTGGTGCTATAGGCACATATACCGCACAACCAAAGATTCTTAGATGGGATATATTTGGTTCTCGACCAAAAGCTAATTGCAATGGAGAATATTTGTGATATGCACTTGGTCTTATCCGAATGAGTGCTTCTGCATGCAAAATGGCATGTCCCCATACAGATGTTGGGAGTTTTGATTTCATGATCAATGGTCTTGCAATTAATTGCAGACGTTTAATTAATGATTCAGCCAAGCCATTTTGTGTATGAACATGTGCTACCGGATGTTCAACTTCTATTCCCGTTACCATACAATAATCATTGAAGGCTTGGGATGTGAATTCACCAGCGTTGTCTAGTCTAACTTTCTTAATATGATAATCAGAGAATTGAGCCCTCAGTTTGATTATCTGAGTTAGAAATCTCGCAAATGCCATATTTCGAGATGATAATAGACAAACATGTGACCATCTGCTAGATGCATCAATTAACACCATAAAATAGTGGAATGGTCCACATGATGGGTGTATTGGTCCACAAATATCGCCTTGAATTCTTTCAAGGAACTTTGGTGATTCTTTATCAATTTTGGCTGGCGATGGCCTTTTGATCAATTTTCCAAGAGAACACGCAACACATGTCATTTTATTTCCCTGATATATCTCTTGGATTTTCAGTGAATGACCATGTGAGTTCTCCATAATATTACGCATCATTGTGGTGCCCGGGTGACCGAGGCGATCATGCCATAATGTGAAATCTTCTGGATTTCTTTTAACCACTAGATGTGATTCGATTGCATTTATATGAGTATAATGCAGTCCTGACGGAAGTTTTGGAAATTTTTCCAATATAAGCCTTTTTCCGGGTTTATCGGAAGTTACATACATATACTTTTTTCCATTCTCAGTTGCAGACTGAGTATCATATCCTTGAAGGTATATGTCTTTGAAACTCAACAAATTCCTTTTAGAATTCGGAGAATATAAGGCATTTTTTTATGGAAAACTTGGTTCCATTAGGCAACATAAAGTTTGCACTGCCACTTCCTTTAATCAAGTCTGTAGGACCTGATATTGTATTGACAATAATGTTTGTCGGTTTTAAATTAGAGAAATATCTCTTGTCCTTCAGAATAGTGTGTGTTGTTCCACTATCTGGTATACAAATTTCTCGAACCATTTCCTTGGTTATCGATTCATCCATTTCCGCTGAAATTTACAAAAATTAGATGATAGAAAGTAAATGTTATTTATTAGAACATACTTAATAATTGCGCATTACAAAACAAAAAAAAAACACACATTATTCGTTGAAAACAGGAATACATAATGGCATAACCGGAGATCTTTCAGCAGTCTCATTATTACAAGCATTTTAGTTATCCGCTATAGCGGTCTCATCAAAGTCATTTTCAAAGTCGGGAGAATCAAGGTACGATGTACCCTCAAAGTGTTCCGTGAGGTTCACTTCTTTCCCTTTGCCTTTGGTAGACTGTTTGTATAGTTTGCAAAGATGTTCCGGGGTACGACACACATTGGACCAATGTCCTTTGCTTCCGCATCTGTAACAGATGCTATCACGCTTCTGTGCGGTGGTCTCTTGAATATCTATTCCTTTGGGGGTTTGTTGAGAACGAACCCATTGGAAAGAATTTCTCCCACGTGAACTGAAATTTCTTCCGCGTCCGCGATTAAATCTGCGGGCACGACCCCGATTAAATCGGTCACGACCCCGATAGGTTTGATTTTTCTTCTCTTCCGGATTATGAAAATCCGTTGCATTCACCTCAGGGAATGCTCTGGCTCCCGTAGGACGAGAGTTGTGATTCTTTATGAGAAGATCATTGTTTTTCTCTGCGATGATGAGTGTAACAATTAACTCAGAGAACCTTGTGTATCCGCAATTTCTATACATTGCTGGTAGGACACTATGTTCTTTGTGGAATGTGAGGTATGTCTTTTCGAGCATTTCTGCTTCGGTGACAGGTTTACCACAAAAATTTAATTGTGATACAATCCTCAACATAGCGGAGTTATACTCCTCCACTTTCTTAAAATCCTGGAATCTCAGGTTTTTCCACTCTTCCATCGCATGAGGGAGGTTTATCTCCCTCTGATTATCGAACCTCTCTTTCAGAGCTTTCCAGAGCTCTGCTGGGTCTCTAATGTGCGCATAGTCATGCGTCACATTTTCATCCAAATGTTTCCGTAGAAATATTATTGCCTTTGCCTTAGCTTGGGCGGATGAATCATTTTCCTCAATGATGGTATCGGATAAATTTTCCGATTCCATATAGAGTTCTGCATCGGTTGTCCATGCTATATAATTAGCTCCAGTAATTTTGAGAGCTGGAAATTTGAGTTTCTCAACGGTGGCCATTTGATTTCTAAAAACAAAATCAAAAATATTATTATTAGAAATATAACATAATTTTAGAAACCGTATACATTAATCATAACAGCAATTACAGTGAACATTAAAGCATAAAAAAGTAAACAAAAATTTATGATATATTCTTCGCGGGTAAAGTCCCCGACGAAGAGACCATAAATAGCAGTAAAAATTACACCGATAATAAAAATTAAAAACAAACGAAACATTTTTCGTACAAAATCGGAATCAAAATCGGAATCAAAATATTTTGTAGGAGTGTTTGAAAGGAGATGAAATGATTGAATGATTTTGGAAGAGTGAAATATGGGTGTATTTATAGATTGAAAATACTGTTCACTAGCCGTTGGAGAGTAAAGAAATTTTGAAAAATTTTGTGAAAAATTTCTTTGTGACCGTTGGGGGTCAAATCTTTAAGGAAAAATTAATCTGAAAATATTTGATAATCAATCAGATAAATTTACCAGTTCAAATATTAATTTTAGAAAAGATTGTTAAATATTATATATACTGCACATAAAATAAACAGAGAATTAATAATAAGGTTATGGTGACAAAGTCATCCATGGGATAATATTAAATAAATAATTAAAACAACAGTTAAAATTTCGGGCGGTTAAACCGAGCATAAATAATTAAAACAGTAAATAAATAAATTATGGTGTGTGAAACAACCACATAAATAAATAAATAATCAGGCGGTTCAACCGTCCATAAATAATTAAAAACTGTAAATAAATAAATTATGGTGCATAAGCAGCCATAGAAATAAATAAAATAGCAGGCGGTTTAACCGACCATAAATAAAGCAGTAAATAAATTATGGTGCGTAAAACAACCACATAAATAAATAAATTATTATAGAGACAATAGTCTCACACTATAGGGTATAATAAGTATACATATGAAAGTTGAAATTTTAGAGTGATCGTGCTGATAACGTGTTATAAAATAAAAAGAGATAATTTATTATCTCAATAAATATAAAAGAAGAAGAAATTTTTATACCCGATAGGAATAGTATACTGAAACTATTAGAGAGAGGCGAGAGAGAGTTTCTTATTATGAATGTTATGTATTTACAATCGATCGAACCTCTTTATATAGACAATGAAAAGTAAGTTACTGTGCATGCATAGTGACAGTGGGCTCCACACAAATAATAAACTGCACGCATCTTTTGACTCTGAATCATTCTTCTCGAAGCCTACTATTGTTGACTATTATAACAGTTAGGTATTATTCTACTTTTCTTAATTAATCATATTATATTCCTTTAAGATGATATATTAAATTTACATATAAAGAAAAAGTCAGGAGGTTTTTTGTTTTTTTTTGGTCAAAAGTCAAAAGGTTATTTTAAGTATGGTAAAAAATGTACTTTATTTTAAATATTTATTTATATATACTAGGACTCGGACCCCGCAAACTCGCGGAGAAAAAAGTTATTTGTTAAAAAAAAATTAAAAATATATTTAATATGATCAAATAAGTATACAATGTAAACGTAAAACAGTTTTTAAATTTTTTAATATTAGAAATTAACAGATGAAAAAGTCTATGCAAACACACAACGATACTAACTATTTTTTAGAATTATGAAAAATTGTTATAAATGAAAAGACCAAAACAATATGAGAATGTGACGCAAACATATAATGAAATAGAGATTGTCCACGCGTTGCGTGGTTTTGAAAATTAACATGATAAAATATGCAATAATTCTAACTTATTGATTATTTGTGTATTTAATATTATAAAAAGTTGTTGTTGTAGTAAATAATTATTTAGGTTAGAAGATTAAGAAGTTAGAGTAAATTGTTGGACATATACAATGTTATATGTGAAAAGAAATAGACTTATCATAATAAAAATTAAACCGTATGCTTTAATAAAAAAATCGCTACATTAACCAAAAAAATGATGTGAGAAAATTAATTAGTGATTTTTTATCTTTCACATCGATTCATTGGTGAATTATTATGTTTTTTTATTCACTATTTTGTGGTGGAGTAAGGTTTTCTTTCGAGAGTCTTGTTTAGGAGATGATTGACAACTTTAACATTGTAACAACAATAAAATTCCTAATATCACTAATTAATTTTCTCACACCATTTTTTTTGGTTAATGTAACAATTCTTTCATTTTGTGACTTTTTGTTTTAAAATTATAGTTATATATCTAAAGTTTTTATTTTTTGAAGTATTATTGGCTCATTGACTTACTATACTGAAATTGGTCATCCTTATGTTACACTTTAATATTGTATTAATTTACATTATACTTAGGTATTAAATTATAAGAAATAATTTTTAAAGTTATTAAAAACACTTAATTTTGTTTTCAATAAAAAAACAAAAAAAAAATGTCCAAAGAGTAGATGATACATGAGATCCTCTCATGACTTGGGTTTAGAAAAACCTTAAAATATTATATAAGATTTAACTTACATTAGACTTATCTATTAAATAGTAAGAAGTGATTGTTAAAGTTATTTAAAACAGTTAATTTTTTTTCCAATTTTCCAATTTTGTAAACGTAAATAATCTCCAATTTATGTTAATGTTTTTTCTTTTAATTCCAATATTCTATTGACCAAACCAAATTTGATCATCGTTAACTCGAGTAACAAAATAAATTAACGATGTCAAAATCCTTTTGAATTTTCCGTTTATTGAAAACGATATCTTTTTTATTTTCAGATAACAAACATTTTTCTTTTTGCTACATTGTAAACATCATTAATGAAAATAAAAAAAAGTTTAAGGATTAAAAGTTGTTACTAGAACAATTTGAAATAGCTTAGAGGTTGATCCCATGGCAAAAAAAAATTAAAAACATGGCAAAAAGAGTTTCAAAAACAAGCATATATTACGCAAATTAAAGACTCAAACTCATGACTCTTGAGTCAAAACCAAACCTACTACCAATGTGCCAATGTAACGTTTGTTAAAACAGAAGAAATGATTTATATTTATTACCATCATATAAATTTTGGTGTTTTTGCATTTCTAGCAATATTCGTCAATCATATTCGTAAAAAAAACTAACTTGTAAATGTAGACAAATGGAATCTGCTAAGTTGTCTGATCGACAAGTTATAACAATTCCTTGCTAATGAGTGTTTAGTCATATTTAAGATTTGAATTTTGTCTGTTTATCAATTAGTTTCCAAAATATTTATTTATGATTTCATGGATAGATGGATTCAAAGCTTAAAACCGATAGTAAATTTAAACCGATCGGTTCAACTTTAGGGACAAACCAAAAAAAATTGGATTGAGCTGCAAGGTCCAACCAACTGAACCACCATTGTATTCGATCCAAATTAACCAAACTCAAAATTTTTGACTTATCCTCTGTATATTAATATAGATAATATAGATAAGACACTAGGTGAAAATTCTAAGTGTCCTCTAAAGAGGATTTCAAGAAGTTTTTAATGAAAGCTATTAAAACATTTTTAATGACATGAACTATTATGTAAATAATTAGAAGAGTCCAACTATATTTTAGCCCAATTACCCACTAAATTTATATCACATATACAATATATAATTATTAAATGAATATAGAAGCAAATAATATGTGGTAATTAATATGGAAGATTTTATTTAAAAAATATAAAGTATATGTGAGAACATCTTACTTTCTTTTCAATGACTACTAGATTTTTTGATATGCGTTAAACACGAAATTCGAATATTCAAAATTAAAATTCATGTTTTTTTTAATATAAAAACATATATTTTTGTTTGTTACAGTGACAAATTTATTTGATTTATCACATATTCTATAATTTACACAAATAATAAAAATTAATTTTACACGTTTTAACATTAGTTTTAATATTTTTATGCAAAATTGATCAAAACATATGACATTAAAATATGTTTGGTCAAAATTTAATTTTATTACATTTATGCACATTTCATATCATTTTGTATGTCTGTAAATATTATAATACACATCTAAATATTAAGATCGATTAGAAAACATATTTAAGTATTTAATCCCACGCTTGGCGTGGGTCAAAGTCAAGTTAATTTTAACAAACCATACTCAAAAGATTTAACTTACTAATCCAAATAATATAGTTTTAAATATTTTGATTTAATAATTTAAACAAACCAAAATCAAAAGACTATAATAACTTAAACGGATGAAGAAAAAGAAAAAAAGATATTGACTTAATAATTAAAATTTATATCAATGATTTTTATTTGATAGACCAATTCAACTAGTTAAACCACTATATCAAACCGGTTCGGTCGCTTCAAAACTCCACCACACACATTAGCCACTTTTACCACAGTTGTTGCTACCCCTGCCGTTGCCACTTCCTCCGCTTGCGCCTCTCCTTCTGCATCCGCTACGGCTGCTTTCGCCACCACCATAGCTCCCCATACTACGGTGTAAGTTAATATTACGTCCAAGAACGGCAAGGGTCCATCTGCTTTTGTAACATCATATTCACCAAGGCAAGGTCAAGCCTCAATTTATCAGAGCTCGTTAAGCCACCATAAAGAAACTGGTTCGGACCATATGGAGGTAACCAAGGATTTGTGGGTATTCCATTTCCACCAAATTGTCTCGGACCATATGGGAACACAAGTGGAGTACGATACAGTAGTGTAGGTAAACTACCATGAGCATAGTCGGTGGAACCAAGTTAGGGAAGGATCTTAGATCAATTGGTGGTAGTTCCTCTTGTTCATTACCATACTCTTCAGCAATTTTATCATCTTCAAGCATAAAATCTTGATTTGGAGGACCACTTGCATACAACAAATGACCTTTTTCAACGTTTCTACAATTTGGACACTCCATCTTGTATTTCGCATTAAAAGCGGAACCAATACAATCTGTTGAAATATGTAAAAAGAAAAATCATTTGTTAGATATCACAACATAGTACGTAAGAAAAACCAAAATTTGATATAGAAAAAACATAGATCTTGTAATTCATTTATGAATAAAGGTTTGAGGTAATGGATGCATCAAACTAAACAAGGTGGAGAGTTAGGGAGTGAGAACATATATCATAATTCAATATCTGATAACAACAATTTTCTCAAAGCATGACCTAGATCATATATTTCACAACAAAAAGCTATAAAACACACAATATATATATACAATATTTGTGAAATTATATGAGGATATGCCAGCGAATTAGAAAAGTTCCAACGAAACAAAAAATATTTGGTACTCGTTCACACTACACATAAATAAAATAATTACCGAGGTGAAACTTGTGCTGACAACACAGCTTTACAACAGTTTGATCATTGTTCTTATTGCCAAGAGGCTCGACACAAATAGAACAGTTCTCATCATCATCGTGTTCGGGTTCGACGTTGATATCGAAAGCGATTCCCTTTCCTTTGTCATCTTTATCCCCTAACCCCTTACACATATTATTTATTATGAAAACAAATCTCTCTCTCATTTATAAAAAAAATAATCACTCTAAGTTTATGAGAGTTAAAAACCATTGTATGAAGGGTGATATTTATATAGACGTGGTGGTTTGATGATGTTAGCTACCCAAGATTTTTTTTTGAAACCAAAACTTTTACACTTTTTATCACCATTGAAAGATTTTTCTCATAATTCACTTTTTTCTCATAAATATAGCTCTTTTTTAGTAAATTATTTCATCACAATTTTGTGTATCTCACTACTTTTACATAATTGTGCTTATTTAGCTGTACTTAAAAAATATGTACAAATATCAGTAAGTAACGAATTTTTAAATATTACGCGCCAATTATAGTTAACAACTATTATGACCAAATATATATAACAATAATTACGCGCCAATTATATCTAAAAAATATATAACATATATCAAAAGTAACAAATTTCAAAAATAAATATTTATAAAATATAAATTTCTATTATATTTAAAAACTATTGAAAAATAAAAAATTAATATATTTACTTTATTTTGTACCTATTATATCTAAAGGACAATTAATTGCACGCCAATTATATCGCGCCAAATTATATATGTATGAGTTATGTAATAAATATTAATAAGTCAAATATGTTTATTTATATTTGTTTTGTGTTATGCTCTAAGAATTGTGGGTCCTTTTTTATAAAAATTAATTATTTTTTGGAAAAGATACACTAACGAACAAAATAAAAAAGTAACTAAACCAAAACCAATAGCTCAACTGGTAAAGATCTCAGGCAAAGCCTAGAGGTCGCTGGTTCGAGTGGTTCTTGGGACGAAACTAATATTACATGATGTGGTTTCGGGCCTGGAGGGATTACGGTTTCGGCCCTGGAGGGATTACGGTTTCGGCCCAGAACCTCCTGGTAATTCAAAAAAAAAAAATGTAACTAACAAATATCATATAACATTTGGCACTAACTAAATACCTTTTACGTTTGACAATTATAACTAACAAGGCTATTAAATTTTAATAACTATATTAGATATTATTTTACTTTTCTTAATTAATCATATTAAATTCCTTTAAGATGAGAAATTAAATTTACATATAAAGAAAAAATTAGGAGGTTTTTTTGTTTTTTGTTTGGGTCACAAGTCAAAAGGTTATTTCAAGTATGTTAAAAATACAAACTATTTTTTAGAATTATGGAAAATTTGTTTTAAATGAAAAGACAAAAAAATATGAGAATATGACGCAACCATAAAACGAAATAGAGATTGTCCATGCCTTGCATGATTTTAAAAATTAACATGATAAAATATGCAATAATTTTAACTTATTGATTATTTGTGTATTTTATATTATAAAAAGTTGTTGTTGTAGAAAATAATTATCTAGGTTAGAAAATTAATCATTTGGAGCAAATTTTTGGATATATACAATGTTATATGTGAAAATAAATAGATTTATCATTAATAAAAATTACAGCGTATGCTTTAATAAAAACAATCGCAACATTAACAAAAATTAAAATGATGTAAGAAAATTAATTAGTGATTTTTTATCTTTCACATCGATTCATCGGTGAATTATTATGTTTTTTTTCACAATTTATGTTGAAGTAAGGTTTTATTTTGAGAGTATTGGTTAGGAGATGATTGACAACTTTAACATTCTAACAACATCAAAATTCTTAAAATCACTAATTAATTTTCTCACACCATTTTTTTGGTTAATGTAACAATTCTTTTTGTTAAAGCCTTTTGTGACTTTATTTTTGTGACTTTTTATTTTAAAATAGAGAAATTTTGAGAAATGTCATTTTTGAATTGCCATTTTTCATAAATGCCACTTTTTCAAAATCTTTGCAAAAATGTTACTTTTTCAAAATTATTTACTCATTATATTATTTATGTTTGAGTTAACTATATTGTATTAAAGTTTAGTTTTGAGGGTTTAGGAGGTTTTAGGGCCAAAACATTTTTTAAGATTTAGGTTTTAAAAATCCATTAATAGTGGCATTTTTGCAAATGGACAACCTATAGTGGTATTGAAAATATAATTTTTGCAATTGTCCCTTTAAAATAATAGTTATTTATCTAAAATTTTAAATGTTTTTGTATAGTATATTGTTGGATTTAATAAATAAATATATATTTTTCAAAAAGTGCACAATAACACATTTAATTTGGATTTATAATGTTTGTATATGGAAATTGGTCATCCTTATGTTACACTTTAATATTTGTATTAACTTACAAGTCTTACATTATACTTAGGTATTAAATTGTAAGAAATAATTGTTAAAAAGTTATTAAAAACACATCATTTTATATTTCAGTAAAAAAAATCAAAAAGACAAATGTTAAAAGAGTAGATGACACATGTCATCCTCTCATGACTTAAGTTTAGAAAAATCTTAAAATATAATATAAGATTAACAACAATAAATGAGTTTTTCAAAGAAGACACAATTATATAATTAATTAATAAATATAAAACCATTTTCTCGAAAAGAGACAACCAAATAAGATTCATTAATAACTATTAAATCATTTTTTTTGTTCCAAAAAAAGGGAACTCTAAAATGCATTAATAACCATAAATGGTTTATTCTCGAAAAAAAAAACACATAATGCATTATATTTATAATATGGTTTTTTTTTAAAAGATGCAACTTTATGATGTATATTAACCATAAAACGTTTTTCACGAAAACATACAACCATATGAAACGTAATAATAATAAAACAGTTTTTTGAAAAGATGCAATTTTACGTAGACCAATTTTTTTTAAAAGATGCAATCCAACGATGCATTAATTGTAGGTGAACCTATGCAAGATCAAAGCAAGAAAATGACTAAGTATGGAAATTGGGTAGAAATGACTAGGTGAACCCAGTTAGCCCAAGCGTGATGAGGTGACTAGTCTGGCAGGACATACTTCGTGACGAGGTGACTAGTCTGGCAGGTTAGAGTGCGTGATGCAGAACAGACTGCGTGACGAGGTGACTAGTCCGACAAGACAGATTGTGTGACGAGGTGACTAGTCCGACAAGAAAGATTGTGTGACGAGGTGACTAGTTTGGCAAGACAGACTGCGTGACGAGGTGACTAGTCCGACAAGAGAGACTGCATGACAGGTTGACTAATCCAGCAAGACGGACTACACAACGGAACTGTCGAAATGGAAAGCCTAGAGCGACGAGCCCGGCAAGTCCATGAACACGACGTAGCAGCAAGGCCAAATTCATAACAAAGAGGTGGGCTCACAGAAGCATGAAGCCCATAAGACAAACCCCTTACGAGGTGAGGCCCAAGATGCGACGAGGTGGGCCGAGCCCAAGACATGGCGAGGTAAGCCGAGCTAAGTGACGAGGCCCATTAGGAGTGGCTGACTTCAGAGAAAAGAAATCCCTGAGAAATAGGAAAACTTCCTTATCTTTTTAGAGTTGACCTAGGAGACTTATTCTGTTATAAATACCCATGTAATTTCCTTGAAAAAGGGATGAAATTTTACTCTGCAGAAGTTCATGTACTTTGAAAGTTTAGCAAAAACAGCAATAAAAATCATCTTCAATCTTTGCTTTATGATTTCATATTTAGAAAACTCAGTCCTCCTTTCAAACCCTTGACAAATTTTATGTGATAATTCTACCCGCCATATTAATAACCATTAAACGAAATTTCTAGAAAAGATGCAATCCTAAGATGAATTAATAACAACAAAACAATAACTATTCAGAAATACAACTTTAGAATGCATTAGTAACCAGAAAACGATTTTTCGAAAAGACGCAACCATAAGAGACATTAATAATTAAAATAATTTTTTCAAAAATACACAAACCTAAGAGACACTAATAACCATAAAACAATTTTTTCGAGAAAACGAAACCCTACCATTAATAACCTATAATGTAAACTATCAAAAGGTTTTTCGAGAGGAAATATCTTTACATAAACCAATTTCTTTCTGAAAAGACGCTACCCTAAGATGCATTAACAACCATAAAAGCAAATTTCTCAAAAAACGCAACCCTATGATGTATTAATAATTACAAAATGATTTTTACTAAGAATATGCAATTAAATCATGTATTAATTAATAACACGGTTTCTTTGAAAAGCCATAGTTCTCAGGGACATTGCTAACCATACAAAATCTAAAAGACGTAACCCTTAGAGATTAATAACCACAAAACAATTTTTAAACTCAATCCTAAGAAACATTAATAACTGTAAAACATTTTTTGTTTAAAACACAACCCAAGAGACACTAATAACCATAAAACGTTTTTTTTTTCAAAAATTTGTAACCCTAAAAGACACTAATAACCATCAAATATTTTTTGTGGAAAGACACAACCCTAGCGTTAATAACCCATAAAACGGTTATTTTTGAAAAATGAAAAGAAACAACCCTAAAATATATTTTCCACGATTGCTATTCTTGATAGATGTGAGCCTTCAAAATATTTTCTAGAATTATTATTTAAATAAAGTAACAAAATATTGTGAGATTCAAAAATAATTTTTTACGTTTTTTATTACATCATGTTTTGAGTGAATTTTAAAGTTAGTAGTCTTAAATGAAAAAATGTTAAATGAAACAAATATATAGAGTTAGAAAACACAAATCTATATAGCGGTGTTTTTTGAAAAGATGCAACTAAAGAGATTAAAAATCATAAAACGTCATTTTTGAAATGGTGCAACCCTAAAAGACACTAATAACCATAAATGGGATATCTTGAAAAGACGCAATCCTAGCATTAACAACCATGAATATAGGTCAAATGGTCTTTTTCCAAAAAACACAACTCTTGAAAATAACCATATAAAATGGTTATCTTGAAAATACACAATTTTGGAAATCGATTATTTTCGAAAGGACACAACCATAAAGCAGTTAATGTATATTGAAAATGCGCAGCCCTTGAAAATAACCATAAAGTGATTATATTGAAAAAACGTAATCTTTGAAAATAACTATAAAACGATTATTTTAGAAAAAACACAACCATAAAGTGCTTATCTACATATTAAATGCAACCTTTGAAAATAATTAGAAAGTGGTTATATCAAAAAGACGCAATTCTTGGAAATAACCATAAAATAATATTTTTCTAAAGGACAGAATCTTAAATAACCCTAAAGCGGTTATATAAAGAAGTCAACTTTTGAAATAGTGGTTATATAAAAAAGAAAACTCTGAGAAATAATTATAAGCGGTTATATTGAAAATACACAACCTTTGTAAATAACCAATAAACGATTTTTTTCCGAAAAGACGCAATTTTTGGAAATAACTACAAAGCGATTATTTTCGAAAGAACATAACCATAAAGCGGTTATCTATATAGTAGATGCAATCTTTGAAAATAACCATTATACGGTTATATCAAAAAATGCAACTCTTAAAAAAACGTTTATATCAAAAAGACACAGAAACCATTAAACGGTTATTTCCGAAAAGACAACCTTAAATAACCATAAAGCGGTTATATCGAAAATGCAACTCTTGTAAAATCTTTATATGGAAGAAAAAAAACGCAACCCTTGGCCTACAAAAAACGTTTTTCCTTCCTCATTCATTTCACGGATTGGAACTATAGCTATTTGTCTAACCAATAGAACAATTCATGAATTTTTACGTCATTTAAATTGATTCATTTGTAATTTAACATTTTTAAATCGTCCAATACATATAAAAAATATAGTTGATAACCAAGTTACTTGTGGATGCCTCTATTTTGTAGTAATGTTAACGCGACTTCAATAACTTTCAAATATGAAGAATCAATGTTTCCGTAGAGAATTGTTAAATCTAAAAATTCACTATATGTACCACCTATTTCTGAGAAAAATATAGTTGGAGATTTTATTAGTTTTTTTATATGTAAAATTTGCCATCAAATCTGCATTGTCTAAAAAAATCCAAAATTCTTTACACAAATCAAGCATTTTTGGAACTTCTACAATAGTAAACGATTAATTCGAAAAGACACAACATTTTGAAAAGATGCAACCCTTAAAAATAACTACTATATATAATTATGTTTTTGGATTTGCTGTTATATATATATAGATAATTAAGTAAGGGTTACAAATCACATTAACCCTAACTGTTGGAAAAAATCTCCTACCAGGAGAGTTTAGCTTCGAAACGAAAACAAGAGGGCTTGCTAGTTTGAGATCACTAGATGTTTTCTGAGCATCTTACTTGCGAGGTTTAACAGCAATTTCCTACTTGAAGAAGTACCAGTAAGAATATATAACTGCACATTCTTTGGTATTGTTTGTTACTCCCATGTCTGCCTGCAAGGTGAGTACTATGAACATAATTTAATATCAATTTAAAACACAGTCCAGTTAATCATGGAAGAGATTACACAATATAAATAGCCACAAAGTGCAAAACATTAGAAAATTTTAGAATTAATATAATTTTTAAAAACATCTTATACTTTGTTACAAAAGAACTATCTAAAATGTTTTATTCTTTTTAAAAGGGAGTATTTTTGTGTAAGATATTTTTTTTTGTCGGCAAGAAAACTTCATTAAAACATAAAGCTTACAAAGTTTATATTTACTAAGTAGGGAGCCAAGAGTTTACATAATTTGATGCCCTTATTCTTGCAGATTCTACTAAATCATCCACCTCCCTAATGGGATGGCTTCTCTTTTAATGTGTTTAAACCTATATCACTTGTAGGAGTTGTCAAATGTAGAATATCCTTGCAATATGTGTCTATTATTTGAACCTTCCACTTTGCTTTATGTCTTGATATAATGATATATAATTGTTCAAAATGTCATGTCACTTTTGAATTCTATAGAAAATGATGTTCTTATTTGATAATCCGTGTCTTCTTATATGCAATACTGGTTCTTGTTGATCGAGAAGCAAAAGATCTTCTGGATTAGGTGAAAAGAGTAAACTACCTGATTGTTGTTGATACCGACAACATTTGGTAATTACCTTGGTCGAGTGGTTATAACAATCGGTCGAACAATGGTCGGTTTTTGTGAGCGTGTTCAGGCATATATTCCACTATGGGCAAAGCTCATAAAGATGACATCAACATCATAGAAATTCAACAAAATCAAAATATAATTCCAACACAAGAAACGAGCTAGGAATGTTAGCCTCAATCTGATCATAGCCTATATATACCTAATAGTTTTTCATTTATCGGTTAGCAAATATAATTCGGCAAGTGGTAGATCGTCTGGGCAATGCAAGGAGATCTAGAAAGACACCGCACCCACGTGCTAGCATGTAAGAACTCAAATGCAGAACAAGTTTCTTGAGTACTGCTGAGTTCTCTACAAAGTACTTTGCCACTTCCATATGCTTCCATCCGTTCGTCTTTTGCAACGTACTCTCCGGTGAATTGATTGACAACAAGCTGCGAATCGCAGAAAGCATGAAGGTGATTGATCTTAAGCCCCTTGGCTAGGCGCATTCCCGCTAGCAAAGCTTCATATTCTGCTTCATTGTTGGAGGCTCGAAAATCCAATCGGAATGATTGCTCTAGTATTTCTTCAGTGGGAGATGTCAGACGTATACCGATTCCAGCTCCGTTTTTGGATGACGATCCGTCGACATGAAGTTTCCAGACTGAAGGTGGTTCCTCCTTGCCGAGACTACCATCTGGCGATTCGATCAAAAAATCTGCTAGAACTTGAGACTTGATGCTGGTCCGGGCGCGATATTCAATATCGTATTCGCTAAGTTAAATTGCCCACTTGGCAATTCGTCCCGATTGGCTGGGACTATGTAAGATAGACCGGAGTGGAAATGTGCTAAGGACTATTATCGAATGAGACTGAAAGTACGGCCTCAACTTCCTTGCTGACATTAGAACGGACAAGACCAACTTCTCCATCTGAGGATATCTTGTTTCAGCATCGGTGAGACTTTTGCTAACGTAGAATATAGGCTTTTGCTCGCCTTGCTCTTCTCGAATGAGAACTCCGCTGACAGCTGTCTCTGACACGGCAGTGTATAGGAAAAGCGGCTCTCCCTCTACTGGTTTGGCGAGCACCGGAGGGCTCGACAGGTACTTCTTGAGTTGCTGGAAAGCTTCTTCGCACTTCTCCGTCCATTCGAAAGGTTTCTTCTTCTTTTTAGCTGATTGCTTTTTTTCGTGTGGAGTCAAGTTGGCAACTTCCTCCTCTTCAGTTTGCTTTTTCCCGCGTAGAGTGTTGTAGAATGGTAGACATTTGTCGGTCGACCATGAAATAAATCTGTTAAGTGTTGCTACTCGCCCAGTAAGCCTTTGTACTTCCCGTTCTGTTCGAGGCGAAGCCATGTCTATGAGCGCATTGATCTGTTTTGGATTTTTTTCAATACCTCGGTGAGTCACAAGATAGCCTAGGAACTCTCCAGACGTCACGCCAAATCTGCATTTTGCCGGATTAAGCTTCATGTTGTGGAAATTCAACCTTTCGAAACACTCTTCCAAATGGGAGACATGGTCTTTTTCTTCTAAAGATTTCACGAGCATATCGTCGATATAAACTTCCATTGTCTTGCCAATTTGGTTGGCAAACATCTTATTTACCAAGCGCTGATATGTCGCCCAGGCGTTCTTGAGGCCAAATGGCATTACCTTATAACAATATATTCCTCTGTCGGTGATGAAAGCTGTTTTGTCGCGGTCATCTGGTTTCATGAAGATTTGGTTATAGCCAGAAAAAGCATCCATGAATGATAACAATTTGTTGCCAGCTGTTGCTTCGACGAGCCGATCTATGTGCGGAAGGGGAAAGCTGTCTTTCGGACAAGCTTTGTTTAAATCGGTAAAATCAACACAAACGCGCCATTTGCCATTTTTCTTCTTTACAACCACTGGATTTGCCAACCAGTCAAGGTATTTGATTTCTGTGATCGAGCCGACTCGTAGTAACCGTTCCACCTCATCATTAACTGCCGTCGCCCTCTCTGGGCCTAGTTTTCTTCTTTTCTGCTTGATTGGTTTGAAGGTTGGGTCAACGTTCAGTTCGTGACTTGCTATGTTGATGTCTACTCCCGGCATATCTTCAGCTGTCCAGGCAAAAGTGTTCATATTATTTTTTAAGAAATCGACGAGCTGCTTTTTAATTCCTTTTTCCAGGTCGGCCCCGATCTCCACACATCTATCGGGGTGACGTTCATCGATACAAACCATAACGATGGGGTCGCAAGTCGGCCTAAGTTCTTTCTGGTGATCCTCCATGATCTGTAATTGCTATAGGAGTTTAGAGAGCCCTTTCCCCGGTTCTCTGTCCGTCTTCATCTTCTTGTGCTGCTCCTTTACAGTACCTTCCGTGATGGGCTTTCTCAATTTGTGTTCTGCCAGGAAACATCTGCGTGACTCTTTTTGGCTTCCAAAGATAGTTTTTATTCCTTTTGGAGTGGGAAATTTAACGCAGAGATGATATGTCGAGGCGACTGCCCGCATCAAGTTTAACCACGGCGTTCCCAAGATAGCATTGTAAATCGCTGGATGATCTGAAACTTCAAACTCGATTGTTTTGGTCATCCCTCCCGCTTTAACGGGTAACCGGATAAGTCCTGCAGTCATCGTTGTTTCTCCAGTGAACCCGGTAAGTGGCTTTGGCCATGGCTTGATCTCAGAAAGGTCAATATTCATCTTTCTTAGGGTATCTTTGAAGATGACGTCGACAGTGCTTCCCGTGTCTATCAGGATTCGTGCCACTTCGCAGTCACTGATGACGAGCTCAATTACGAGGGGGTCGTCATGAGGCCGATCCATTCCCACAGTCTTTGCTTCTTCGAATGAGATTATGTCATTAGGAAACTTTGAAGTGGTCTGAAGATTGACGCTGACCTCGGCGCGCCGCTGAAACGCCTTAATCGACGAAACAGTGTCGACACAATAGCGAGATCCGCCCATTATCATGTTAATACGCCTTCTATTTTCGGGTGGCGGGCTCTCGCTATTCTGCCTTCCGCGTTTCTGCAGCTTACCGTTAGACATTTCCTTATTATTTGTCTAGAAATCCTTAAGGCTGAAATCTCCCTTAAGCTGGCCGGCTGCGAGCTTTGTAGCGAGCATGCGACCGAGACTTCTACAGTTGGCGGTGGAATGTCCGTGGATTTGATGATTATCGTAATAGGCCGCTTCATCGTGAGAACCTTGACTTCTTACCCATGTGTTGTTCATCATGCCTCTTCCACGGCCTCTGCCTCTTCCTCTACCGTATCCGGGCAAGTCCACTTGAAAATTATGGGCTCCCCTAAATCCTCCTTCGTGCTGCACGAATCCGCCAGATTGGTTGTTCTTTTTGTTGCCTTGTTGGTTCTGATTTTGAGTGGTGGCGCTAGGCTGTTTTGTCTTTCCGTGTTTTTCTGCCAACGATTTCGTTTCCTCTTCATTCCTTATAAACTTAGTTGCCCGATGAAGAGCGTCTTGAATTGTTACCGTCTCGTTCACGACAATTTCCCTGTGAAAATCGGACTCGTACCATAGTGCTTTCCTCAAAGCCTCGAGGGCTGACTCGTCATCAATGCCTTTCACCCTTGACAGGATGTCTTTGAATCGCTCGATGAAACTGCGGAGAGTTTCCGCGTGCCCTTGTGTCAGTTTCCAAAGGTCGGCTCTGAGAGTTCTCCGTTCCATGAATATGGCATAATGTTTTAGGAAGGCAGCAAACAGCTGGCTGAACTTATCAATGGAGTTGCTCTCGAGTCCAGAAAACCATTGGAGAGCCGGTCCTTTGAGATGTTCAACGAATAAATGGCATTGGCCAATGTCTCTTTCATCCTCCCTGAAGTTGGCTCGTCCCATTGCTATGGTGAAAGCTGTGATATGATCCGTTGGATCAGATTTTCCTTCGTAGGTTGGCACTTTAATTTTTCCAGGGTCGGACAGTCTGGCTTTGGAGATGCAAGCTGTGAAGGGCATACGCTGTGCTTCCTCGAGCACTCGATCAATCTCCGGCGACTTGCTGGTTGCTCGATGCATCTGTGAGCGCATCTCTTTTAGGTCTAGAGCTGTCCGGTTCATAGAAGCTCGAAGTTCGTCCAACTCGGCTTGCTGCGATCGCGGTGCGGCTCTCCTTCTTTCGGTAGCTTGCTGTCTTTCCTGGAGGAAGCGTTCTTCCTCGAAGGCGAGTTCTTCAGCATAACGCACTTCGTAATAGTTTTCTTTGCGAGCGGTCTGATCCTGCCTTGTAGCTTCGTGCCTTGGTTCGCGTGGTTCATCAGGGCTATCCTCTTCGGCATCGTCTTCAAGGTCGACCACTGATGTTGATCCGTCTGGTAGTGCCGATTTGCCGGCTGTTGCTGCATGCTTGTTTACTTCTCGCCCGTGGCTCTCGGGGGTTGGGTCAACATTCAGATTGATTCGACGGACCCTAGGTGCCTCCATAGGCGTTGAGAAGTTTAGCATTGTCGGAGTGACGCGATCTGTTGCCTGCGGCGCGGGTCCTTTTCCTCTTCCGCGGCTTGCCGTGACGAGGGAATCCATTCGTCTGGTTAGAGTATTGTTGAAGATGTCTTGCTCCTTTGACTTCTTAACTAGCTCGTCGAACATTTTCTTTATCTGAGCCAAAGGGTCAAGATTTTCTTCCGTGGCAGGCGGCGTCTGCATCTGTGTAGATCCGTCTGCTGCGACGTTTTTCTCTCCGGGCTTGTTTGTCGCGGCGTCCTTCGCTGCTGACCTGTCTGTGACGAGTTCTTTTGGGTTGTTGCCGCTGTTGTCTCCGTCGATGGTCATCTCTTCCGATCTCAGCGTGGTGGTGCTTGTTGAGTAAGAAGCTTTACTGTCCCCTTAGATGGCTCCAAATTGTGGCGGTCGAATCTCACAATTAGAATCTAAGTGATTCTTTAGGGTTTGTAAAGTTCTGTGGAAAACAAGCAAACACAAAGATTTCAAGAGAGTTTTTATTAGCTGTGAAGAAAGCTGTTACAAGAGTTTTTTGCTAATGAATTCCGATCCCTTTTTTGGGTGATAATGAGGGACTATATATAGTACTTCTAAGTAATTGGGACAGCTAATAAAATAGACCTGGCCCATTAAGCAATATATCTAATTTAGACCCATTATTCAATTAAGCCCATTTTGCCTATGGATTTAATATCATTTTGGGCATAGATTCAGACTGGGCCTTTGTAGACTTGCTTTGATTTTGTCAAGACGTTGTGGAATTGATCTCATCGCCATATCGATCTCATAGGGGTGAAATCCGACCCCCACATATTTTTTCACTATATAAAAGATTTCATATTCATTGCATGTAAAATAATATTGAGTCAATCTTTACGTTGAAGCTATATTACATATCAATATGATTAATTTTCATATATTTAAAATATATATTTATAACTTCTCTTTTTTATATAAAATTTTATATTTATATTTTATAACTTTAAGTAATTAAAACAAAATTAGAAAACCTAAATTAATTTTAGCCCATGCACCTTAATACTAGTAATTGGAATATTTGTTGACCAAACAACCAAATACACTAGTTAGAGCATTCTCAGCCATGATACTTTTGTAGTATCATGGAATATAAAATTATTAAAACACACATTCTCTCTTCTTTTTACTCAATTTTATACTTTCTCTTTCATCTTTTTACTCAACTTTTATTAATTTTATACTCTCTTTAAATATAAAATTATTAAAAACACACTTCAAAAGTATCTACTATTTGATACTCTCTCTCCAAAAATATCAACTATCTCATCTCTTTACTCAAATTTTATTAATTTTATATTTTAATACACCCCATTATTTTAATAAAAAAACTTTTTTTTTTTCTTTTATTCAAATTTTAATAATTTTATATTTCATGATACCACAAAAATATCATGGCTGAGGATGCTCTTAGTTTCACAATTTTGCCTTTAATCAATGAGATTCTGACACAAGAGAGGACTAGTCCTGCTTTTCTAGTGTAAAAGAAAAACATAAAAATCTGTGAAACATCTCACGTGCTTCTCTCTCTCATTGCAATTTGTATCCAATTCCACGCGCCTTTTTCCCTTCTCTCTCTCTCTCTCTAGATTAATCAATTCCTGAAACCAGTCTCTCCAGTTACACTTCGCACCTTATCTCCAGATCCGTCCCTGGGAACTCTGTACGCGTCTTCAAATCTCTTATCTTTTGTGTTTCTCTCGTGATTTCTCCTGATTTTCCTTCTGTTTACTCGATTACCTTGGAAAATAAGCTTAATTTTTTTGTCTAGGGTTTGCTTGTTTTTTAAAATCGGTATGCACATTTGTGTTTGATCTTGTTTCTCCATCTCCAAACGCATTGATTCATACCCAGTTTTGTTCTTGCAAATTATCTTCCTCACATTCGTTAGCTTTTCATGTTTGAAATTTACCTTTATGTTTGAATTTGAATTTTGAATTTCTAAAGTATTGGGTCTGGTTTCTAATTTTCTGCCTACAAAGTTTGCTTTTTTTTTTCTTCTTCTTCTTCGCACCAAGATATTATTTCCTGGGAAGTTCTTGTCCCTTGGTTTAGCAACTCTAGGGTTTACAAAAAGATTGAAGCTTTTGTTAATGTTTTAACACCATCTTCTTCTTCTTCTTCTGAGAGTTTTGCAGAGAAAATGGGGTTTATCTCGAGGAATGTTTTTCCGGCATGCGAGAGTATGTGCGTTTGTTGTCCTGCTCTCAGGCCCAGATCCCGACAGCCAGTTAAGCGTTACAAGAAATTGCTGGGTGAGATCTTCCCCAAATCCCCTGTAAGTGTCTCTTCGAACCTAATTGCTAAAAGTTTCCACTTTTCCATCTAAATACTTGTAATCGCCGCTTCTTAGCCTCTCTCTCTTGGTAGGTTCTCAGTCTTAGGTTATGTTTCACTGTAACAACTTAAATTGTCTGAGTTTCGTCCCATGTTGGTTTTCATTTGTGAGTATAATTTTGAACTTGCATTAATGATTTGTTTTCTGTAGGATGGTGCACCAAATGAGAGAAAGATAGTCAAATTGTGTGAGTATGCTGCGAAAAACCCGATCCGTATCCCCAAGGTATAGTTTTTTTGTTCTTGAATCTTACTGCTTAGTTCGTGAGGAGGTGGTCTTGTCTTGTGTGAAAGTTCAGCTTTGTGTTTTTGTGGCTGTGCCAGATTGCTAAGTTTCTTGAAGAGAGGTGCTACAAGGACCTTCGATCTGAACAGATGAAGTTCATCAACATTGTCACTGAGGCTTACAACAAATTGCTTTGCCATTGCAAGGATCAAATGTGAGTTTCGATGACCTGGCAGTGTTGAGAAAGAATAATTAGCAATGCAAAGTCGTTGCCTTTAATCAATCTACTAACGTTTGCGTGTTTTTTTTCTCTTATTTAAGGGCTTATTTCGCTTCAAGTTTGCTGAGTGTGGTTACAGAACTACTTGATAATTCAAAGCAGGATGCAACGACCATTCTTGGATGCCAAACATTAACGAGATTCATATACAGTCAGGTAAGATGTTTATATAGAGACATATTTCTTTGCTTCCACCTTGTATTCTGTGATTGCATCCTCATCTCGAATATTTCGTTTTATTTGTTGTGTCAATGGCTTTGACCGAATAAATAATTGATAACGTTAATGGTTGTCTATTATTGTTTCCATAGGATTGCTTCAATGCATAAGCTAGTCCATGTTGAAATTGGGAAATTTCTCACTCTTCTTCTGTTGTGAACAGGTGGATGGAACTTACACGCACAGCATTGAAAAGTTTGCACACAAAGTTTGCTCGTTGGCTCGTGAAGAAGGTGAAGAACATGAAAAGAGGTGTCTGAGAGCGTCTGGCCTGCAATGCCTTTCAGCTATGGTACTGAAACTATATATTTATTTTTTTTGCACTCAATCTCAATCCCCAAAACTCTCTGTCCGGTTTTGATCAGCTTCTCTTGTGTTTGCTTCTTCATCAGGTGTGGTTTATGGGAGAGTTTTCGCATATCTTTGCTGCTGTTGATGAGATTATACATGCCATTCTTGATAATTACGAGGCAGACATGATTGTTCAGTCCAACGAAGACAGAGAAGGACAAAATTGTAACTGGGTAAATGAAGTGATCAGATGTGAAGGACGAGGAACAGCAATCAGTGGTTGTAATAGCCCTAGCTACATGATTGTCAGACCAAGAACTGCGAGAAAGGATCCGACTTTATTGACAAAGTAACCGACTTATTCCTCTAATCTCTGCTGTGAATTTGCTTTCTCTTTGTCAGGTCCAACATTCACTTTGAATTTACTTAATTGTTTATTTTTATAGAGAAGAGACCGAGATGCCCAAAGTTTGGGCACAGATTTGTCTCCAGAGGATGGTTGATCTGGCTAAAGAAAGCACAACTCTGCGGCAAATCTTGGATCCTATGTTCATCTACTTTGATTCTAGATGCCAATGGACTCCGCCAAACGGGCTGGCAATGATAGTCCTGTCTGATGCTGTATACTTAATGGAAACCTCTGGTATGTTCTCCATCTCTCGTCTTCTTAGGTAGAATATATGTTCTTGGGGGTAGACATGTATGTGTACTCAAAGTCATGTTTCTTTATATGTTAGGGAGTCAGCAGTTGGTGTTGTCAGCTGTTGTACGCCATCTTGACAATAAGCATGTTGCCAATGATCCTGAGCTCAAGGCTTATATAATACAAGTTGCTGGTTGTCTAGCAAAGCTTATCAGGACCAGCTCGTATCTTAGGGACATAAGTTTTGTTAATGACTTATGTCGGCATCTAAGGAAAAGCTTTCAGGCAACGGCTAGATCAATTGGAGAAGATGAACTCAACTTAAATGTGATGCTTCAGAACTCTATTGAAGATTGTCTTCTGGAGATAGCCAAAGGAATTGGAAATACACAGCCATTGTTCGATATGATGGCTGTTTCAGTCGAGGGGCTTCCTTCTTCAGGAGTTATTTCACGTGCAGCGATTGGATCACTGTTGATACTCGCTCATGCAATGTCTTCAGCATTATCGCCTTCTTTGCGTTCACAACAGGTGAACTATATTTTTGTGTTTCCTCTCAGTGTTTGACATTATCTTTACAGTTTATGTGATCCTCTTAAATTTTTATACAGGTTTTCCCGGACACACTTCTTGATGCGCTTCTAAAAGCAATGCTACATCCAAATGTGGAAACACGTGTAGGAGCGCACAAAATATTCTCTGTACTTCTCTTACCAAGTTCTGGTCAATCACAGACTGGACTTGCGTCAGTGAGAGCCTCTGGTTGTCTTAATGAATCCAGGAATTGGAAGAGCGATACAACTTCTGCGTTCACTTCTATCGCTGCTCGATTAGATAAGCTCAGAAAGGAGAAGGATGGTGTCAAGATTGAGAAGAACGGTTATAATACTCACGAGGATCTTAAGAACTACAATTCTTCCCCAAACTTTCACAAGTTGAATTCCATAATTGATAGGACTGCTGGGTTTATCAATCTAACTGATATGGTAACATTTTTGTTTGCTTACAATAGGATTTTATGTGCTAATCAGGTAGTTGTTTATGCAGTTGTTTGAACATGTTTGGTAATGCAGTTACCATCTATGATGAAGTTTACTGAAGATCAAATCGGGCAGTTGTTATCTGCATTTTGGATACAATCGGCTCTTCCTGATATTTTACCTTCAAACATTGAAGCTATTGCTCATTCTTTCAGCTTGGTACTTCTATCCTTGCGACTGAAGGTTAACCTCAAAATTTCTCCCTTTTCTGGCTCTCTTAATATTTTACTTTCCTGGATGAAAAGTCTTCACTCCATGATTCTTTACTTAAACCTCTCATGATCAATTTTATTGCAGAATCCCGATGACGTGCTTGTTGTCCGAGCCTTCCAGCTTCTCTTCTCACTGAGGAACCTTTCTTTGGACCTTAATAACGGTACTGATGATACTCTCTTAAACTGATCAAAGTTTTGGAAACCGCTTACATGCAATGAAACTTTCCTCTTTGCCAGGGACGTTACCTACTGTTTGCAAGCGGTTGATCCTTGTTTCATCCACAAGTACGCTGATGTTCGGTGCCAAAATATATCAAATTCCTCATATTTGCGAAATGCTGAAGGCCCAACTTCCCGCTGATGTGAGTTGTCACTTGTCAGTGACTTGTTTCAAGTATTACCTTTATCAATGGGTATTGTGTATCACTTGATTTAGTGCTCTAAATTTTCAGGTAGATCCTTATCTGTTCATTGGCGATGACTTACAACTTCACGTAAGACCAGATGCAAATATGAAAGATTTTGGGTCTTCAGGCGATAGCCAGATGGCTACGTCAATGCTGTTTGAGATGCGAAGCAAAGTAGAACTGTCCAACACTATTATAACTGATATTGTAGCAAAAAGCCTATCTAAGATTAGAAAGGTAAAGCTTTTATTTTATCTGTGCCTCAGTGAACATGAGATCTAAAGCCCTGGAATTTGATTCTCTTACATGTCAGTGTCCAAAATTTGAACGATCAGTGACTTAAGACACCAAAAGAAGAATATAAACCTGGTATTTCTTGTGCTAATTTGATTTTATATATTCTCTTGTTAAGCTCGAGGAAGCTGATGTACAGATGCAACTCTCCGAGCCATTCACACCTGAGGATGCCTTTATGTTTGGATCACGGCCAGTCCTTGCTGAGCCTGAAAGAAACCAAAGTATCTCTAAGGAATCACTGTCCTTTGATGAGGTAAACTATTCTCAAGACACCAGGTTGTGCTTTTCTTTGGGACTTTTAATAAGATTAGAATTGTAAATGCTTGTTCTTTTATTACAGGACATACCTGCAGGTTCATTGGTTGATGACGAAGTGACGAGTGAACTCTCTGTACGTTTTCTCCCAAAAGGGTCTTCTTCACCAAATATTCCTCAAGTTATCAGCATTGGCCAGCTTATGGAATCTGTAAGCGCCGACCATGTTTGACAAGAATAAAAAACTGGTTGATGTAGACATATGTATCTTATGATTGTTTTGTAATTTGTTGTCTAGGCACTTGAGGTGGCTGGTCAAGTGGTTGTGTCATCTGTCTCTACTTCTCCGCTTCCTTACGACACGATGACAAACAGCTGTGAAACCTTTGGGACTGGAACAAGACAGAAGCTCTCAAGGTGGTTGGCCTCTGAGAGCCGCCAGATGAATGGGCTGTACAAAAATCCACTGGAGGAATCATCTGCACTTGAGAAGGTATGTAACAACTGAGTTGGGTATTTATATCTTGAAAGCTGTAAAATTTCTCAAATTTTATATTTTGGATACCAAAGCCTACTTCAGTCTTGCTAGACTGTACATATCTGAACTGCAGTCTGTTAATAGTGAGAATTGAGAAAGGTCTAAACTTTAACATTTCATATTGGCTGGTCATGAGAAAAGTTTGAAACTATTATCGTATGAGGCTTACACGTCAATACGCGATGTTACAGATAGTAGAAGATGGGAACATGTATGGGAGAGAATTTGGTGTTGCAGGATTCATGGTCCATGGTCAGTTTGCCTCCAGCAAGTCCCTTTGACAATTTCCTGAAAGCAGCAGGAGCCGGAAGATGATTCAACTAACTAATTATGTCTCTGTAGAAAAGCAGTATTGTGTGTCTCTGTAATCTTATTGTTGTTATTGAGTTTGTAGAGCTAACTATCATCTAGGCCAAGCACGATGCTTCCTTCTCTGGTTAAAAGACAGACACAAGCTTGTAGTGATCTAGAAATCAGTAGTAGTTGTTGGTGCAAGAATCTCTGTTTATTGTTGTTGTTATCAATCAGTAGAGAACCATTTGTTTCTTGCATTTTAAACGCATCACCAAAACAAACAAAATCAACGCAAAAAATTCAACATTTAAAGGCGATATATAATTTGGTTTTGGTCCTTACTTCGTCGGACCGGTAAGGATTTTGGTTTTCTAATAACCGGGGAATCCAGTGAACCGATCTAGAAACAGCGTCGTTTTGCTGTGAGGTAATTGGCTAGTTTTCTCTTTCCCTTTAAATTTGGGGTTTTGCTTGGTTGGGGGTTTATGAAGGGCTTTGAGACTAATCTTCGTCTACAGGCGTCTTCTCCAGCTCTAGAATTCTCCAATGGTTTCTTCTTCCCTAAAAGGCAAAGCTTAATCAACCCCAATCTCGGAAATTATTACCCTAGATCTTCCTCTCCGACCATGTTGAAGCTCTTCTCTTCTTCCGCTTCCCGAGTCCACCATTTGACTCCGGCAATTCGGGTCGGGTCTGGCCCGGTGGAGTCTCCATTGTTCAAATCGCTGAGTCAGCTCACTGGATGGAATCGGCGATCTGCATCGTTGGGTCACCGTGCTTTCTTCTGCTCCGAGCCTACCGACGGCGCGTCCGATGCAGAGGCGGCGGCTGAGGCCGGAGCCAAGGCAGGAGAGTCCGATTCCGAAGGTTCTGACTCTAAATCTTCGTCAGCGATTGTGCCCACTAACCCTAGACCCGAAGATTGTTTAACGGTTAGTTTAATTGTATCAAAGCTCATTTTTGTTTTTGTTTTTCTTGCCCTGGGAAATGCATATGATTGTGGGGTTTCTGTTCTATCTACAATGTAAGGATTTGACAAGTCTATTGAAATTTGTACATGCATTATTGGATCGTTGGCAATTCAACTGTATAGGCGAATCTCGTTCTTGTTGAAATGATCCAAATGTTGTTAACTCCAGTTATGCTCAGTGTTCTGGATTGTGTGTTGGAAATGACTTGAGTGCATGATGCTTATGACGTGTTTTGTCATCTTCATTTTATTAGTGAGGAAGTGTGAACCTTTGGTTAAATCTGGTGTCCTATTTGTATTCTATTCCATGGTGGTTTTGTATTGCTTAGACCATTTATAGATTTGAATCATAGCAATCTCAGCGGACTTATGAGTCACTTGATGAAGCTTTCCGTTGTTTAATTGCAGGTTCTAGCATTGCCAGTACCGCATAGGCCTCTTTTCCCTGGTTTTTACATGCCAATCTATGTCAAGGTATGTCAATTCATTCCTTTCTGGCCTTTCAACATTCTACAAAGTTAGATTGCCTCCTGGAAGTCTCTTTAAGTTGAAGTGCATGTAACCTTAGAACTAGAGCCGATATCTTGTTTTTTGGTGTTCAGTAGAACCTGGATCATTGATTACCTAGTTACAAGCAACAGTGGAGAGAACTGGATTATCAAAGTTAACACCTCAAGTTCTAATGAAATATATGCGGGTTGGCTTTCTACTAAAGATAAACTTAAGCCACATTTGATGCACCAATTTGGATAAATTACCTTATGGTTTCTTAAATTGTACAAAATAGCTAAAAACTATTTCTGGCCAACCATAGGGATAACATGATCTTTGTAGTTGGGCGATGTCTGATTTTGCATCTCTGACCAGCATGTGCTTTTTTCGGTATGCAGGATCCTAAAGTACTCGCAGCCTTACAAGAGAGCAGAAGGCGGCAAGCTCCATATGCAGGAGCGTTCCTTCTGAAGGATGACCCATCAGCTGATTCATCGTCAAGCACTGACATAGAGAAAAACATAAATGAGCTGAAAGGGAAAGAGTTGCTTAAAAGGCTTCACGAAGTTGGCACACTTGCTCAGGTACTGTGTTGCTGCTACTGCTCTTTAGCATTTTTTTGGTGTCCGTGTGATCAAATCAATAGACATGACTAGCATCACGATTTTCCATGGTGATTTTCCAGATTTCAAGTATCCAGGGGGACCAAGTTATCCTTGTTGGTCACAGGCGACTTCGCATAACAGAGATGGTAAGTCAGAAGAGTAACAGGGTTCATAATTTGTAGAATTTTCTATTTCGGAAGAATTTAAAGTTCAAAAGTGTGGCGATTATACCTTCACATGTGCTCTTTGGTTTATCAAATCACTTTTCTTTAAGGGAGAAACTTATGTCATTTATACAGGTGAGTGAAGAACCACTTACTGTCAAAGTCGATCATATTAAGGTACATTTCTGCTTCTTTGCTTTTCCTCTTGTGATATAAGATTTTGTTTGATTTTCCTTTTTCATTTTTAAAATTCTGAAGTCAGAAACCCTTTTTTTCTTCCCTCTGTGCAGGATAAGCCATTTGACATGGACGATGATGTCATCAAGGCAACATCCTTTGAAGTTATTTCAACGCTTAGGGATGTACTAAAGACAAGTTCACTATGGAGAGATCATGTTCAGACATACACCCAGGCATGCTCTCTTCATAATTTTCACCTGTGCAGGTAAAAATGTCTCAGGATACAAGTATCTAAGTAGATGTCTTTCAAACTTGTGTAGCATATAGGTGATTTCACTTATCCACGATTAGCCGATTTTGGAGCGGCGATATGTGGTGCAAATAGGCATCAAGCTCAAGAGGTTCTTGAAGAACTGGATGTAAGTAGATTCACCTTTACTGTAATACTGTGTTATTCCATGCTTGGTCAATATCTCATCTCTGTTTTTATCGACCCAGGTTCACAAACGTCTGCGGTTGACGCTGGAATTGATGAAAAAAGAAATGGAAATTAGCAAGATTCAGGTACTTTGTTCCCTTATTTTCCTGTGTCTTTCCAACTAAGGGGCTACTTATTCGGTAACTGCTAGAAAGAGAATATATTCTTATCTTTTGAGCCTTCTACAGGAAACCATAGCAAAAGCAATTGAAGAAAAAATTAGCGGTGAGCAACGCCGTTACTTGCTAAATGAGCAGCTCAAGGCTATAAAGAAGGTATTTACAGCCTGCCTCACAAATTATGTTTGCTATTTTTATCCACATACCAAGTCTGTGTGGTATATAGCATATTTTGTTGACTCGTTTAAGTGATCCAATGCAGGAGCTTGGTGTAGAGACAGATGACAAATCTGCACTTTCTGGTCAGTACTAACTTAGAGTATCTTCATTTCGATTAGTCATCTTATATCCACGTCAGAGATTATAATTTCACTGCCTCATGAATAACCATGCATTTATGAGGCGTCAGTGTCTTTGCTGTGACTTCGGAGAGCCGCGTACTGTTAATTGTAAGCAAACTGAATTTTATTGTCTGTTCTTTGCTGCAGGAAAATTTAAGGAAAGGATTGAGCCCAACAAGGAAAAAATTCCCGCACATGTATTACAAGTTATAGAAGAAGAGCTTACAAAACTCCAGCTGTTAGAGGCCAGTTCAAGCGAGTTTAACGTGACCCGTAACTACCTTGATTGGTTGACCGTATTGCCTTGGGGAAATTACAGGTATTATACTCTTGTTCTATTTTATATTTATTTGTTTGAGTAAAGCAGTAGGTATTTTGATATGGGAGACTGATAAAGAGGGGTGAGCATTCATGCTCATGCCATGGTACCATTTGTATTTGCTTTGTGTTCACTGATCAAGAAATCTATTTTATTAAATCTGCAGTGATGAAAATTTTGATGTTGTGCGGGCACAACATATTCTTGACGAGGATCATTATGGCTTATCTGATGTTAAGGAAAGAATCCTAGAATTTATTGCTGTTGGAAGACTTAGAGGCACTTCACAAGGTTTGATACTTACACAGTAGTTTTGGTCCCTATCTGATTTGATCTTGAATGATGAGAAAGAAACTGTCCTCGTTTATGAGCTTCACAGCTGAAATTTTAGTAAATGTGTCACCAGGAAAAATCATCTGCCTATCCGGACCTCCTGGAGTAGGTAAAACTAGTATTGGTCGTTCAATTGCACGTGCTCTTAATCGTAAGTTTTTCCGGTTCTCTGTTGGAGGGTTAGCTGATGTCGCTGAGATCAAGGTATAACAAGTTGTTACTGTACTTTCAAATCGTAGTCAAATATTTACCATTGTATTGTTGTAGAAACAATAATCCATTCTTGTAAACCATGTTATATAGGGTCATCGTCGAACATATGTTGGTGCCATGCCAGGAAAGATGGTGCAGTGCCTAAAGAGTGTGGGGACAGCAAATCCGCTAGTTCTGATCGACGAGATTGATAAGGTAATATCTTAGCAGCGTATTTAGTTTATTAAGGCAAAACTATTGACCTCCAGTTATTACCAAAGTACTCTAATAAAATTGTTTATTGTTCCCTGGCAGCTTGGGAGAGGCCATGCGGGTGACCCAGCCAGTGCGTTGTTGGAGCTTCTGGATCCAGAGCAAAATGCAAATTTTCTGGACCACTATCTCGATGTCACTATTGACCTATCAAAGGTTACTGATGTGATCAATGACCAAATTTTCTTTCTTTTCTTTGTGGTGTTCTGATCCACCAATTGATGGATATGGATACCATTTTGTTTCATGTAATTCTAGGCTGTTTGAATTTAACTACTGATCCATTTCCCTACAGGTTTTATTTGTGTGCACAGCAAATGTGATAGACATGATTCCGAATCCTCTGCTAGACAGAATGGAGGTGATTTCTATTGCTGGGTATATCACTGATGAGAAAGTGCATATCGCAAGAGACTATTTGGAGAAAACCGCACGCGGAGATTGTGGCATCAAGCCTGAACAGGTCTCACTCTCATCATATTCTCCAATTGTCTCTGGTTTTAACTTTGGGGAGAATTCGAGTAATTGTCATGGAATCACATAGTTTCTTGTGGGATTTGCTCAGTTTGTTTGTACATATGCAGGTTGAGGTGAGTGATGCAGCTCTGCTTTCCTTGATAGAAAATTACTGTAGAGAAGCAGGTGTTAGGAATCTCCAGAAACAGATCGAGAAGATTTATCGGAAGGTAAGTTTGCTACAAGACTTTGTATTGTTTACTCAAGCCCTCAAAATCTAACATCATTTGTTTCCTTTTGCAGATTGCCCTTAAATTAGTGCGCGAAGGAGTAGTTGCCGAAGAGCCTGCAGTTGTAATTGATCCTGAAGAGGCTGAAATTGTGACCAAACTCGATGTGGAGTCCCCAGAGATTCCTATTGCCCAAGAAAACCCTATTACCTCTGCTGAAGAATCAAAGGAACAGGCTCAAATCGAGAAGGTAACGGTTGAAAAGGTTATGATAAACGAATCAAACCTTGCAGATTATGTAGGGAAACCAGTATTCCATGCGGAGAAGATCTATGAGCAGACACCTGTAGGAGTTGTGATGGGTCTAGCTTGGACATCAATGGGTGGTTCAACGTTGTACATAGAGACAACTGTCGTGGAGGATGGGGAAGGTAAAGGTGGCCTGAATATAACGGGACAGCTTGGTGATGTGATGAAGGAAAGCGCACAAATCGCTCACACAGTCGCAAGAAAGATCTTGCTGGATAAAGAAGCAGAGAACACGTTCTTTGCAAACTCCAAGCTTCACCTCCATGTTCCTGCAGGAGCCACACCCAAGGATGGTCCAAGCGCAGGCTGTACCATGATCACATCATTACTATCACTTGCCATGAAGAAACCTGTTAGGAAGGATCTTGCAATGACGGGAGAAGTCACCCTAACGGGTAGAATTCTACCTATTGGTGGGGTAAGTCAACAACTCCGGACTTCTCTCACTCTATGAATGCTTTTTTATCGACATTATATATAATTTGCTGCAAGGTTCTTACACTCAATCTTTCAGGTGAAGGAGAAGACCATAGCGGCGAGACGGAGTCAGGTGAAAACGATAATATTTCCGGAGGCAAACCGGAGAGACTTTGATGAGCTGGCGGAGAATGTGAAAGAAGGGCTTGATGTTCACTTTGTGGATAACTATGAAAAGATCTTCGAGCTTGCTTTTGGCTATGACGATCATCAGATTCAGACCAAACAAGAAGACTGAACGAATTGAGACAAGTCACTTTGCTCTTCTTCCTCAGTTGTTGTCTCCATCCATAAACAACAAGAACATTCTTGATTCATTTCTTTTATGTTTCTTTTCCCCTTGAAGAAGAAAGTAATTCTGTAACAGTTTCTTATGGTTAGGGTAATTTATTCATGTTGTTGGATTTTTTTTTAGGTATATAACCAGAGGCCAAATCATGAAACACCAAAATAAAAATGTTTTTATTTTAGTTTATTATTATTATTTAATTTCTCTTTGTAATTTTTTAGATTACGTACTTAATGTGATCATAGAGTGATGGTCTCACGAGTTGATTAACACTGCTAAAATTTCCTTCTTTACCTCTCTCTGATTTCCTTTTTTTCCTTTCTCTTTTTTGTTAAAGACCTTTTTTTTCCTTTTTCTCGTTGCAATCTAAAAATAAAAGCAACGGTCATAATCTACCTATAAATATTTCATTGTTCTTCTATCTCACTATAATTTCCAATTTTTCCTTCTCTTGCTTCAATTTTCTTCCGGTTTCTCGAGTGATTCAATTTCTTCTAAGCTTGTAACTCAGTTCGAATTCGTAAAAAATAGAAACCCTAAAACTAGCAAATAAAAAAAGATGCAAACAAGTGAAGAGTTCGTCAAGTTCTTAGGCGAAGGTGCTTACGGTTCTGTTGATCTCGTCAAATACACCAAAAGCGACGGCTCCTCTTTTCACGCCGCCGTCAAAACCTCCGACGCCGAAGACTACGAATCTATCAACCGAGAGTTTCGGATTCTGTCCGAACTCAGTGGATATCCGAACATCGTTCAATGCTTTGGTAACGATTTGGAACTAGGTTTCACCGATAAGGGATACTTTGTCTTCAAGTTGCTTCTCGAGTACGCATCCCATGGTAGTCTAAGCGCTTTCATGGATAATTACACAGACAGAAAATTGCCTGAACCAATGATCAGAGACTTCACGCGTATGATTCTCCAAGGTTTGGTCTCTATTCACGGTCACGGTTACGTTCACTGCGATCTCAAATCCGACAATCTACTTGTCTTCCCCTTGGGAGATTCTTCTTACGAGTTGAAGATTTCTGACTTTGGAAACTCTTTAGAAATCGGACAAGTTCCTGATTACTGGGAGATCGATTTCCCGTTTGTTGGAACGCCTATTTACATGCCTCCGGAGTCTTTCCACAACGGAGTCGCCGAGAAAACCCTAGATTTGTGGTCGTTAGGGTGCTTAGTGTTGGAGATGTATACAGGTCAGATTCCATGGAAAGGGGTTGGTATTGATGATCTCGTGCCTCTTCTGTTTGATGGTAAAGCTCCAGAGATTCCAGAGAGTGTGCCTTGCGATGCAAGGGAGTTTATTGAAACGTGTTTCGCAAGAAACCCTGAGGACAGAGGAAACGCGTCTGAGTTGTTGTTTCATCGGTTTCTGCGTCCAGAAGAGGAGAAGACGGAGGAGAAAATTACTGCCGTCTCCGTCGCTCAAGAGACGACAAGAAATTCGTTGCTTTTGAAGTTGAAGTTGAAGTTGAGAATCAGACGAGCTTTGAAGAAATCCATGGATATTCCAGAGAAGCCCCTGAAATCGAAGAATGTTCTTCTGTCTAAGCCCCCACAGTTTAAGAAAATTTGGAATAAACTCTTGAGGTTGAAGATCATGCCTATGAAACCCTCTGCTTCCAATTTAGTTTCTGTTCAGTAATCTGTTGACTTTGTTATCTCTCTGTTTATGTAGAATGTTGTTCTGTTTGTTGGTGCAAGATCTCAGCTTTCAATCTGTATGTTAGGACATTAATGTTAATATATTTCATCAGAATGAGGGAGAATTATCATATTATTTGCATTTCATTCAATAAAAAGATAACACATGTAGACCAAAAACAAAAGAACCCAACCCCTTTTAGCCAGTTTACAATATAAGACAGTTTTGGCTACTTTCTCATTCTCATGTCAGAAACTATCAGATGAAGCTTGTAGAAACACACACCAGAAGCTTCAAGAATACCGAGAGAAGATCAGACCAAAGCCCGTCTTCTCTTAGCTTCAATGTTCTTCTTGGAACACCGAGACAAGATCATTAACTAAATCATCAACCAACGTAGACACTATCTCTCCTTCAATGTCAATCCCTTCTTCATACGTCTCTCTCGCGAAATCAAGCCATCTCCCTTCGGAACTGCTCATTTCTTTGTCAACAAGCTCGTCCATCATCATCTCTCTCATCTTCGTCAACCCATGAATCTCTCTCTTTAGTTCTTCTGCTAACCGATCTCTCTCTTCAAACAAAAATCCGCTTTTCCCCAATAGCCCTCTGCAGCTACCCATAAACATTTTCTCGCATTTGAGCGCTAAACACTTATTGACAAAATCAAACAGTATCTTTCTCTTGATTTTGGCTGATGTTGCCTCTCCCCGGCCTTCCATTTCATCGAAGAGGCTCGCAGGTAATATGTCGGTGGCCATTCCCAATGCGAATTCTTTCACCAACAGTTGGTCAGAGCCGAGGATCTCGGATATGTACTCAAGCTCCCAGTCAAGCCTTTCTTCAGTTTCCGAGTAAGTCAGTGTTATTACAGATTCTGAGATTTCGGACTCGTCTTGTCCTTGGGGAGACTCATTTGATGAAACCCAGATGAGTTCTTGATCTGATGAGGACTGTTTAATCCCTGTACAGCCCAAAGCGTTAGACAGGCAACATTAACTGCAATCAAGGGAGCGATGCATGTGTCTTCAGGATTCAAGATTTATCGGATGAATGTGGATTTTATAACATGCACCTATCTTATGGATTCTTTGGTGGGAAACTCAAAGATACCAAATATGCGGGAGAAAGAAAGAGGAAACTGTCTTCTAAAGTACTGAAACTAACCATATTCTTCGGTCTGTCTGCAATCTGAGAAACCCTTGCTGCAGGAGCTTCTGAGATCATCTATTTCTGTCACAGTGCTAATGCTGCTAACTTCGTGCTCTTCTGCTTGTATCATCATCTTTTTTTTCAGAAGAAATGAAATTGCATAGAACATAACTAGTTAGCAAGCCTTAAATAAAGTAGCGATATTTAAATGTAGAAGCAATGCCAAGATACTAAAAAATTGAACTTGCATCTAGTTTGGATACTTCAACTCTTAGCGGCATCAGGAAGGAACTAACCTGGAATTTTTGTTTGTCATAGAATGAAGTGCAGTCAGAAACAGATTCACTCTCTGATAAAACTTTGTCCATGCCGTATTGGGTTGACTTTTCATACTCTGAAGACTCTTCTTGGGTCAGGCTACAGCTAGAAGACTCAAGCTTAGAAGTCAGCTCTCTGAGCTTTTTCTCTAACAGGACATTTAAAGAATTACCGCCAATCATATTGAAACTAACTGCCGAGTCTGTGTCTTGATCAATTCCTTGAGTGGAGGATAGTGAATCAGATGATAAACCTTTGACAGGAGATGAGAATGTGAACGAAATCACGTCCATTTCCTTTTTCCGATCATCTTTAGCTCTGTTCAAACCACCATCAATGGTAATGTTACATTTGATCACATTTTCACCCCTTTTGATCCGTTTATCATTGGAGATTCCCGATTCTTGCATCCCATTTGAGAGTTTTTTGCTCCGGGGAAGAGTCTTTCTGTGGGACAAAGATAAAGAAGTATTCTTTTCTGCAGACGCCTTTGTTAAACCTGACTGCTTTGAACTCAATCTATTTTCCACTGGAACCCTGTTTACAACTTTGTTATATACTTTGCTGCTTTGTTGGTTTGAAAAAGAGGTCATTGAAGGTTGGTTGTCTCTGCAGTTCTGTTTCTGGTGACCCGTACCAATGGGAGGTCCTCTGAGACCATTATGGCTTTTGATTATGCTCTTTTTAGCTTCTGCTTTCTCCTTTTGGCTTGCAGAGTTTCTGATGACACTTACGGGCATTGTGCCAGTCTTTGCTTGTGCAGATAGATAAGGTGGCTTCACTTTACCCTTCAAACCATCAGAACTGCTTTTTCCCATGAACTTACTAGTTGACGGAGTGGTGAGTGATGTTGAGGTTCTCTTCTCATTGGAGATTTGACGGCTTGACACTTTCTGTGCGGCTTCTAGTTTCTCTCTTAAATCTCGAATCCTCATGGGAACTGATGAAGTAGAATCAGATGGCGAAAACCGTGTTCTAGCAACTATCCTAGGACTTGGTTCAATCATTCTTGAAGCCGCTTCCATTACATATATAGGGTTCCTGGATGGGACAAACCCAGGACTCCGGATAGGAGACAAGAGTCTATTGTTGGTAACACAAATTGGTTTAGCCGACCTTGGAGGAAAAGTTTCAGACTGAAACCGCTCAATTGGTCGGTTGCGCCCATTATTCGTTCTTGAATCCAAATGGTCCCAGGAAATTCCATCATAGTCACTACGGATATTTACATAACCAAGATTTTCATATGCATCCCATTTGTTTGTGTTCCGTGAAGGTCCGAGGAAGAATGGATCAAGATCGGGATTAAACCGAGGTTCCTGGACATTTGGTACCGGTAAAGACTCTAAACCCATGAGCCTCGCAACCACACTCGGGGCTCTTGTTCCCTGCCCATCATCACTGATAACAGAAGATGCACAGCAGCTTGAGTCACTTCTTGGATTGTAACTCAGATTTTTGCCAATCTCATCAACTTCAATCTGTTAGAAAAGATCACATTAAACAAAATTGCTTCCTGTGATCCACTAAACTAACACGAAACAAAATTGAAGAAGATGAAAGCCATGTGACATAATCAAGGGAATAGTGTTGAGAAAACTCACAAGAGAAACCCGTGTCTTTGAGAGGTTTTGAGCATTCTGTTTCGTCTGCTTTGATTCTACCGACACAAAAACAAAGAAGAAGATCAAACTTGAGCCTACTGATTGAATAACCAAACAAGATAAGAACAGAATTCTTATCTATCTACACAGCAGTACGAATCAAAGAACCAAAACATGTTATAAACAGAAATCTTGAAACAAGAAGAGCATTGTCTTTAACCATAATCAAATCCTTCAAACAAGAAGTATATTTGTACATGCCAGAGTTTCACAAGAAGTGAACCAAACAGTTCTAATTATATGTGAGCAACACAAAGGGCAACATACTGCAGAGTGCAGACACACACCTGAGATTTCCGAACTGGTGGAGGAGAAGAGCTTCTTCCGGGATTTTCCAGACCAATCAAAAAGATTTAAAAACCCTCCTCTGGATCGTTTCCTCTCAACAACCTCCATACATCTACAGATTACAATCACTGAATTACTTTCCTGGGATGGAAACTTGCAAAAGGGGATCTTGATTCAAGAACTGTAGATGACAACGCCTGTAGATAAAATGGTAAACATTGTTAAAATTTCGACCAAACAGACAAACAAGACCAAAAATTGCATAAACCTCAATAATTCATCCAACTTTTAGCTGAAGTAAATGTAGATTAAGACAGCTTTTAACAGAAGTGGACACCACAGAATAACACAGAACGGAGCAATGAAGACAAGAAGACAACTCAAATCAGGCGTAAAACCAATTTTACCTATCGGGTTTGCTTCGGATGCCCCAAAGATCTCAACTTTCACTTACGGGCTGATTCCAATTAGGTAAATTCCAGAAACCCTTGTTGAGGAATCAACCAAATTCGAAGATTTTGAAATGTTAACGGTAAAATGTAAGACAAGGGAGCAAAAACCCAGAAATGCTGCGCACAAAATCGAGCAAACACCTAGGGGAATGAACAAAACGGTCCGTTGCGTTGTCACCAGAAAGATCTAACCCTAGACCAACACTTTCTCTCACTAGGGGGGTCTTGTGTTCCTCGAACCCACAACAATTGAAAATTGAAATCGATGAAAGGTTTAAAAAACCAATGAATCAGAGGAAAGAGAAAGGGAAGAAAAAAAAGAGAGATTCTTGAGAAGTGGGTCAGATCAGGAAAAGGTTAAAATCAAGTAAGGTAGATTTGGGATTTGGGATTTGGGATTAGACCAATGCAAGTGCAGAAGAGCAAGCAGAGAACTTGAAAACAGATATTACACAATACACAGTGTGGATTGATGTGACGAGAGAGAAAACTGCGTTTGAATTTTCCAGTCTCTCACTCCACCTCTGGAAATTAGTAAATGTATCCTTTTTAATTTTATTTTTTCTCTGTCGAATTTATTGTTTACAGCTTTCAGTAAAATGTGGATTTCTTTTGCGTTTCATCCGTTGTTTAAAGAAAAATTGACTAAAATAACTTAAAAAAAAAATTATATTTTACTAACTCACCAAATGTTTTTAATCTAATAGTTTACATTTCTCCACATCATGCTATTTTCATTAAATTTCTAATATATATATTTTTTTTTGTTATTGTTGCAAACCATCCTTGTTTAAATCTAGTAATTGTATGAGACGACGAGTTAATATTAAATCCTACAAGAGAATGAATACTAATCATAAGATAATATTCAGTTCAATTAGGTAAAAATCTGTAGCAACTGGAGAGATGGACACTCACACGTTTCTACTTTTCAGTTATATAGTAGAAAGGCGAAAACTTTCTAGTAAACAGTGCAGAGGTCTATTAATATGCCAAATCCAAATAGTTTTTTATTTTTCCATGAATTTTGGGAACCACAAAATGGATTTGGATTATCGGGCTCCATTTTTTAAATATTTTTAAACTTTAATAATAGTACGTTAAAATCATTTTCAACATTTTGGCGACTAAATGGATTCAAAATATTTGTTTTTTTTTTTGTTTTCTTCCACTGGAATATTTTTATTGAACTTGAACTGAAATTACATCGTGAATAAGAGACCACATCAAATCACAAAGAGAAACCAAATGTCATAACTGCAACAATATAGGAATGAAGACGGTCTTCTTTGACGACACACTAGTTATCTTACACCAAGTCTAGAACCAATCAAACAAAAGACATTCCCACACAACATCAATAGAAGACGAGTTTCAAACACTTTTGACGAAAACACAACAACAAGTCTCAAGAAAATAATAAGTCTCTTTCAGTGATAGTCTTCGTCGGATTTGGAATAGTTAGCTTCATAAAGCACACTAAAGTCAGATGAACAAAACAGAACTGCAATTCTCAAACGATATATCTGCAACGACCGCGAACCAAATTTTGTGGATTTTGGTCGTGCGTCGATCGATACAAGGGGTGTGTGTCGATCGACGCAGGTTGCTAATTGAACCGGGTGGGTTCGATTTGAGTTGTCAGTTCGGATCGGTCTAGGGAAAACCCTAGGGCTTCCCTATATAAAGGGTTTGGGCGTATTTTTGGTCGAGTTTTAGTTTCCAGAAAGTTCCAGAAAGTTTCCAGAGAGTTTGAGAGAGGATTTGAGAGAAGAAGAAGAATCATTGTTGATTTTTTCGAGTTCTTGATCCTAAAAGCTCTTATGTGTGTTTGTGAGGCTCTGGAGATCGTTTCTGTGGTTTGGATTCACGATTTAGGAGAGGATTTCGAGTTTGGAAATCCGTGTTCTTCGTCTTCTTCGCGTTCTTCGTATTCCTCATTCATTTTTCCTTCCGGATCCAAGGTGAGTGCGTGACCATGGCTTATCTGGGTAAATGATTGGTAGAATGCAATTGATTGCTGTGTTTGGATGAAACAACCATAATTTTTTTTGTTTTTTTTTTTTGTTTTTTAACCCCCGAAATAATATTCCCATAAATATTAAACCACACAATAATTCAACACAATAACAAAAGCGGAATAGATATAAATAGAAACGAGACACTAGATTGTCTCATCTTCCTCGCCCTGATTCCACGATCACATTTTTTCTTTACCTGCATCACATGGTTATAAGAGATGCGTGAGTATTATCATAAATACCCAGTGGTACGATCATCCCATCTACTTGGCTAGATGCACGGGTATAGGGAACAATCAAAACACCACACAACACAATTAAGCAAAAAGTCAACACGAAAAGTCAACCCGAAAAAGTCAACGCACAGTCAACCCCGAAAAGTCAACGTAAAGTCAACCACAAACCACGATACTTACGTTGATCTAAACACTAAAAATGCCCCAAACAAGCATTGATCGAACAACAAATCAACTCAATTCGCAATCAAACGCACCAAATAAACCCATCTACCCGCGAAGACCATGGTCACGCACTCACCTTGTTTCGGAAGAGAATAACTCGCGACTTACTACACCAAATCACGATCGGAAAACTTCTCTGGAAACTAGACACCAGCAGCTTTCCAACAACCTATCGCAAGACTCCTAAATCCAAACGGTTCGCCGGGAAATCATCCCCGAAAACAGCAACTCCGGACGAAACCGCAGGAAATTGCAGAAAAACTGCACGAATTACCCAAGTTCAAAGGACCATAACTCACCGAATTATTAACCAAATCAAGGTATAAAACCTGTTCTAGAAACTAGACATCTAGAGCTTTACAGAGGTGTATAGAACGTCACCTAACTCTAAGCAGTTCGACGGAAAAATTAGCTCGCAAACTCGTTGATCAGAACTAAGAACAAATATTTCAGAAACGACACACTAACTTCAAAAGCACACAGAGAACGGAGGTCACCTCTGAATAAACCGAAATCGGTGTCTGTGGAAAGCTAAGACTCAGAGATTTCCAATGATATCTAACTCGTCCACTGGGTCCTTACAGAACGACGGGAATCGTCTTTTGAAGTGGACTGATCGCAGAAACGATGCTGCAGAAACATCTCTCAGTAAAACGACCATAACTCCTAGAATACTCAACCAAATGACAAGCGGTTTCTTCCTAAATCAAGATAAGGGAGTGGAGAACTTACCCTGAAATTTTCACTCCGATCCAACTTGATCTTCACCACCATTTGTCTCCTTCAAAACCGGCGGATTCTTCCACCTCTCTCTCTCTCCTCCTCTCTTTACTCACTAATTCTCTCTACCTCTTTTCCTCAAAACTGATTCCTCTCATTAATACTTCAGCCACTTCCACAAAACAAGGCTCCCCAAAACATGGGTTCCTCAAAACAAGGGTTCCTCAAAACAAGGCTTTTGACTTTTATAAAAAAAAATAAAATAACAACTCGGGTTTCCAGTCAAAACCCGCCTAACCGAGCGATTAAAAACTTAATCCGCTAGTTCAAATCGAGCTAGTATCGATCGACACCCGAACCAAAAATACATAATTGGTTCGCGGTCGTTACATTGGATGTGATTTCATGTATGTGTTGATGAGTTTTCGTGCAGGGATCGATGAATTGCGTTCTGAATCGAATAGTGAGAGGATATGTTCGATTCGGGACTCTGCGATGATTTGTCGATCGACGCAAGAGTGTTGCATCGATCGACGCATGTGAGTTGCATCGGTCGATACGGGGATATTGCATCGATCGACAAAGGTGAGTTGTGTCGATCGACGCACGTAGTCTGAGACGTGAATGTGTGTTAATGTTCGTGTTATGCTTGTTGCTTGATCATCCTGGTATTGTATCATTTCTCTTAGGCCTGTGTGTATAGCCAAGTAGATGGAATGACCGTATCACTGAGTATTTGTGATAATACTCACTGATATGCTCAAATTTAACCCTGAGCTACTCTCTCAAATTAAGAGATCGATGTAGTACTTAGGGATCGAATCCACAGGGAAAAGATTCACACAATCAATTAGTGAATTCAAATTATGCTAAGTAAAAATGAGTAAATGTAAAGCAAAGAAATAAAACAAACTAAGAGATGGTTCAAATTCAAGTAAATCAATGAGACAAAAAGCTAGGCGATGGGTAATTCTTCGGATATGAATCGAAATCAAGGATAAAATACTGTCAGGGTTTGATTAGGCACCGTTCTAGAACTCAAACACGAAGGTAAAGCCAATCAACTTCCGTTGCAGAGACTATCTATCCCTAGATCCCTAAATTCCAAATTCCTTTGCAAATCGAGTGAATCCAAGCAAGCATTAACGTTCAGGTTCAATTGTTCACAAAATCCCTAAGCCAAATTCCTTTGCGAATAGGTGATTTTGCTCATCTAAGATTAGTTCCAGTTGATAATAACACTTCCGCGTCTATTAAACAACCTAAGATCTAGATTCTAGGTGTACAGGCTAGATCTAGCGTTGAAAACAATCTAGATGAAGAACCAGAAGATAAACCCTAACAGATTTTCAATCCTAACAATTTCTCATCAAAACCCTAGAATTCCCCACAACCTAACAAACAAACTACTCAGACATAGATGATGAAATCATAATGAAAGAATAAGATTGCATAAAAGATAGAGTTAGAGATACAGAAGAAGGGGTTTGAAAACCCTGTAGAAATCTCCCTCAAAGCTCTCTCTCTCAAAGTCTCAATGAAAAACAAGATCCTCTCTCATGAAAACCTAAGTAAAACTATATATAGGGTATAAAAATCGGATTGGGCTTTAGGGAAAACGTCTGGAAACTTCAGGCCCGCGAATGATTTTTCTTTATTAATACTCGCGTCGATCGACAGCATTGAGCACTGTCGATCGACAGTCATGCCTCTGGAGAATTTCTTCGATTCGTCAAGTCCCGTGTCGATCGACAATGATGTCTTCTGTCGATCGACAGTCAACCTTCTGTTCGCCCTTGACTGGATATTTTCAGCACTTCCTTCCTTGAAGCTCCAAAATGCTCCAAATGCGTCTCTTAAGCTCCAAACGACCATTTACCTGCAAAAGACTCTAAAAGGCACAAAAACACCAAAAATACTCCACAAAAACGACTTATATCATGGTTGAAAATGGGTAAAAACCATGATATATCAACTCCCCCAGACTTAGCCTTTGCTTGCCCTCAAGCAAAACCAAAACTAAAACCAAGAATGTGAAAGAGGTTTGAAAACACAGAACATACCTTCCCTTGATGCAGCGAATTTACCCTTCCAACTTAGTGAACCACATAACCCAGAACCAACCAAAATTAGACCACCATGTACTTATCTGCAGACTTTCGCAGCCTTCCAAATTCATCCACAACTTCACAGCATAATCCGTTAGTCTTCATAGCTTGGTCTCAATGTTCTCAATGCCAAGAACCTTCTAGACTCATTCCCAGACTATACCATGACAAATCAACCTATTCTGCACTTGGTATTCTTCCTCTCCCCCAGACTTATTTTGTTCTCTATTCGTATTGTTTCATGATTGCTAAACTCAAAGCAGTTAATATTTCACTAATGTTGTTCCTTGTGAGGAGACAGGCTCATGAGATTGCTCGTCTTCTTCATCCGTTTTACGAGACTCAGACTGCTGCTTTTGAGCTGGGTGATCACCTCTTGAGTACAGACTCATCGGATTTTATTCCTCGTCTTATACTCAGGAGCTATCATTTCACCCCAATCCTAACATAACTGATATATATTTTTTTCTAAGGGAATAGAGGGAGAGGAGTACCATCACTTTCAAAAAGGGGTTGAACTTGTCAGGTATGAATGAGGAGTCAAGCTCTATGGACATCGATCCCAAAGAGAACCGTGCAGTAGCTCTGACTTGACGGATTATACTGGAAATAGCAGACTTCTCTAGTCAACTGGTAAATCCTAGGATTTCCCATTAGTCTGACTCTGAAATCGTTCCTGGAAGAATGGTCACATGCTGGCAAAGACAATCCACTGAACCAAAAGAAGGGTTCCTAACTAGTTTTGACTCAATAAAAACAAAAATTTGACTCAAAATAAACCAAAACAAAAAGAAACACGTTAGTAGTTTCCTCCCCCAGACTTCACCAACACTGTCCCCAGTGTTGTCAAGCCTGAAGTTGGCAAAAGAAATCAAAGAAAAATTGAACTTGAATGAAATAAACGAGATTTACCAAAGTGGGGACCCTGTCGATCGACACAAACAAGTCATATCGATCGACACGAGGTTTGAGGGATCAGATCGTTGTGTTGTCGAAAATTGTGAAAATTGAAGGTCATGTCGATCGACACACAGGTCCGTGTCGATCGACAGATACCTCACTGTCGCAGACTGCAAGTTTTCTGCATCACTCAACAAACACGATCAAAGAAGAAAACACACAATGCAAATCCTTAAGAATGATCAAGTTCAAGCTCCTAAGAAATCCAAGACTAACTGACTCAAAGTTCGAAAATAGAAGATAAAATAGAAAAACTTACAAGTGGGTTGCCTCCCACTAAGCGCTTGTTTTCAGTCATTAGCTCGACTGTGTCAGGCTCAGGTCTCAGGTGGGTCGGTGAAGGGTACAACACTGGGAAACAGCTTCATGGTGTTTAACATCATCTCCTGGATCACTTCCTCTCCTTTCTCACTTAACTCCATAGGAATGATAATTATGAACTTGGAGAATGGCTTGGAAGTCTTCTTGCGTTTGGCCTTAGCTGGGCTGGGTGGTGAAGTCAAGGGTGGTGAAGTCAAGGGTGGGGCATACAAGATCTCCTTCGTGTCATCTCCAAGGTTTGAACTCGACTCTTCTTCATTTGTAACAGTCAGACAAGAGTTCTTCTCAAACCGAGCTGAGGGGTAGAAGACATCCTTGTTGATCTTGGAGAAAGAGATTCTCTGATTGGGAAAATCTACAATTGCACCCACCGTGGCAAGGAATGATGACCCAAGAATCAATGGTCTTTCCCTGTCATTCTTCGTCTCCATAAGGTGAAAATCTACCGGAACCAGACAATCTCCTACTTGAAGCATCAAGTCAGGAATGAATCCTTTCGAACACGGTGAAGAAGAATCAGGCAGTGTGATAGACATCTTCGAAGGTTGCAGATCCTTAATCCCTAGCTTCCTTGCCACAGACTCAGACATGACATTCACATTAGCTCCAGTGTCACAAAGAGAATTTTTAAATTCCATACCTTTGATTGAGCAAGGAACCATGAACATCCCTGGATTTGTTATCTTCTGCAACTTTCTCAGCTGTGGTTGAGCATGTCTCCCTTTTTCCTCTGGTGATCTGATGTTAATAGCCCGTGGGAATGGAAGCTTAGGCTTGTAGACCCTTTCTTCTGAGCTATTCGATGATTCTGAAGAAAGTGGGCTGTTCTGGGCAACGTGTCGATCGACATGAGCATTGTGTCGATCGACAGGAGACTTTCTGTCCGAAGCATCAACGATTGCGTAACACTCTGTCGATCGACAGGCTCCTGTGTCGATCGACACGACCTCTGCTATCTCCAAATCAGCGCTTTCTTCCTCATTCCCCACAGTGATTGCATTGATATGCAACCTTGGGTTCATCTCAGTCTTAGCCGGTAGAAATCCTTCCTGCCTTCTCACCGACTCCGCCGTTTGAGCTACCTGAGTGTCCAGCTTCTTCATGTGGATATTGATTGCCTCAATCTTCCCATTCAGATCAGTGTACATGGCATCCATCTTCCCATTGAAGCTCACTGTCATCCTCTGTTGACCCTCCAAGATTTGTTCTAGCATAGACTTCATCTCGCTATTCGTAGATTGAACAGGAGGCGTCTGGTAAGAAGAAGAACTGTAATTCCTTTGGTAGTTGTTGCTCTGAAACGGCTTCTGGAAATCATTCCTCTGATACCCTTGCTGACTACCAAACCTCTGACCCTGATAACCAGCTCCATTGATGTAGTTAACATCCCTTTCCTCTGGCTCGAAAGTCTCCACTTCTTGAGCAAACTGCACTGTCTTCTTCCCCACGAGAAAGTTATGCACAGAATCAATCTTGGCTTTCACTTCAGCAATTTGGCCTCCATCCATGTTGCCACCCAGCTTCTTCCTCTCAAAGTCTGCATTCTTGGTACTATTGCTAGAAGCCAAGTTCTCGATGAGCACAATTGCGTCCTCTGGATATCTAGTGTTGAAGTTCCCATTGGATGCAGCATCCAACGCCATCTGATAGCGCCAGTCGACTCCTCTGAAGAAAATTCCCAACAACTGCACATCACTGAACCCATGATGTGGACAGTCCCTCTGATAGGCCTTGAATCTCACCCAAGAAGCCTTGAATGCTTCAGTCGGTCCCTGTTTGAAGGTGGAGATCTTGGTCCTCAGATCCTCTGATCTCGCCTCATCGAAGAAGTTGTTGAGGAAAGCATTCTTGGTGTCCTCCCAAGTGGTCAGCGATCCCGGTTCCAACTGCTTCAGCCAGTAGGATGCTTCTCCACTAAGGGAGTATGGGAACAACTTGCAGTAGAGATAGTCGCTGGACACTCCATTAGCCTTGATGCTAGAGGCTAAGTCCTCGAACCTCTCTATGTGATCCATGGGGTGCTCAGATGACAGGCCATGAAAAGGTTGCTGGGCGACAAGTGAGAAGAAAGCAGGCTTCAGCTCAAAATCGCTCCTCTGGAAGGCTGGAGGGCGAATGGCAGCCCTGTTGGCATAGAACTCGTCAGGCCTATTGTACTCTCCCAGAGTACGCCCACGCCCAGCTGGCTGCTGCTGCACTATCTGACCCTGCTGCTCCTCTGCTACTACAGCTCCATGTTCATCCAGACATTGACCCTCAGCGTTGTACTTCCGACCCTGAAGGTCCCTAAAACCGCCATCTTCGTGTGCAAACAAAACGAGTCTGTTGTTGACCATCCTGAAACACACAAAAATAACAGAAAAAGAAAGTAAGTAAACAAGAATAATAAAAAAAACTTAGACAAAATTCTACTAACAAAAATCGAATGGTGATTCAATTCCCCGGCAACGGCGCCAAAATTTGATATGCTCAAATTTAACCCTGAGCTACTCTCTCAAATTAAGAGATCGATGTAGTACTTAGGGATCGAATCCACAGGGAAAAGATTCACACAATCAATTAGTGAATTCAAATTATGCTAAGTAAAAATGAGTAAATGTAAAGCAAAGAAATAAAACAAACTAAGAGATGGTTCAAATTCAAGTAAATCAATGAGACAAAAAGCTAGGCGATGGGTAATTCTTCGGATATGAATCGAAATCAAGGATAAAATACTGTCAGGGTTTGATTAGGCACCGTTCTAGAACTCAAACACGAAGGTAAAGCCAATCAACTTCCGTTGCAGAGACTATCTATCCCTAGATCCCTAAATTCCAAATTCCTTTGCAAATCGAGTGAATCCAAGCAAGCATTAACGTTCAGGTTCAATTGTTCACAAAATCCCTAAGCCAAATTCCTTTGCGAATAGGTGATTTTGCTCATCTAAGATTAGTTCCAGTTGATAATAACACTTCCGCGTCTATTAAACAACCTAAGATCTAGATTCTAGGTGTACAGGCTAGATCTAGCGTTGAAAACAATCTAGATGAAGAACCAGAAGATAAACCCTAACAGATTTTCAATCCTAACAATTTCTCATCAAAACCCTAGAATTCCCCACAACCTAACAAACAAACTACTCAGACATAGATGATGAAATCATAATGAAAGAATAAGATTGCATAAAAGATAGAGTTAGAGATACAGAAGAAGGGGTTTGAAAACCCTGTAGAAATCTCCCTCAAAGCTCTCTCTCTCAAAGTCTCAATGAAAAACAAGATCCTCTCTCATGAAAACCTAAGTAAAACTATATATAGGGTATAAAAATCGGATTGGGCTTTAGGGAAAACGTCTGGAAACTTCAGGCCCGCGAATGATTTTTCTTTATTAATACTCGCGTCGATCGACAGCATTGAGCACTGTCGATCGACAGTCATGCCTCTGGAGAATTTCTTCGATTCGTCAAGTCCCGTGTCGATCGACAATGATGTCTTCTGTCGATCGACAGTCAACCTTCTGTTCGCCCTTGACTGGATATTTTCAGCACTTCCTTCCTTGAAGCTCCAAAATGCTCCAAATGCGTCTCTTAAGCTCCAAACGACCATTTACCTGCAAAAGACTCTAAAAGGCACAAAACACCAAAAATACTCCACAAAAACGACTTATATCATGGTTGAAAATGGGTAAAAACCATGATATATCACTCACGCATCTTTTTTATCCATGTGATGCAGGTAAAGACAAAGTGTGATCGTGGAATCAGGGCGAGGATGAGGAGATGATCTAGTGTCTCGATTATTGATGTTATTAGAATTGAATTGAATTGGTTATTGGATTGGTTTATTGAATTGATTTATGGATAATCGTTGATTGATTATGTTGTTCCGCTTATTGTTGATGTGAATTTATTGGATGTTGAAAATTAATGTTTATGAGAACATTAATTCGAATCCAATGTTATTAAAAAAACGGCTCGGGTTGTTTCAGTATGGTATCAGAGCCCTTATGGTTCTTATCGTGTCAAACAGGGATCCGAGATTTGCTTATGAGTTATGGAGAGCATTTCAGGCTGAGATGGGCACTAAGGTGCATATGAGTACATCTTATCATCCTCAGACAGATTGGTAGTTTGAGAGGACGATTCAGACACTGGAGAATTTGTTGAGGATGTGTGTGCTGGATTATGATGGTCATTGGGTGGATCATCTGAACCTGGTTGAGTATGCGTATAAACCAGACAAGTATTGGGATGGCTCCATATGAGGCTCTGTATGGGAGACCCTGTCGTACACCATTATGTTGGACTCAAGTGGGGGAGAGGAGAATGTTTGGTGTAGACTTTGTTCAAGAAACGACGGAGAAGATCCGTGTTTTAAAACTGAACATGAAAGAGGCTCAGGATCGGCAGATGAGTTATGCTAATAAGAGGAGAAAAAAGCTGGAGTTTGGTTGGGAGATCAGGTGTATCTCAAGGCAGCGATGTTGAGGAGTCCTAATAGATCCATTTTAGAGAATAAGCTAAGTCCGAGGTTATGGTTCCGTTCAAGGTTGTGAACGGGTTGGACCAGTGGCTTATTGGTTGGAGTTACCTCAGAGTATGAAGACATTTCATAAGGTCTTCCAAGTGTCGATGCTGAGGAAGTGTCTTCACAAATCTGAGGAGGTGTTGGCTAGGATTCCGGAGGATCTTCAGCCCAACATGATGTTGGCGGCGATGCCTGTGAGGATTCTCGAAAGGAGAGTCAAGGTTCTGTGTCGGATGAGGAGACTGTTGTTGAGAGTCGTGTGGGACTGTGACGGTGTTGAGGAGGAGACTTTGGAACCAGAAGGGAGGATGAAGGCAAAGTTCTCGAAGTGGTTCGAGAAGCAAGTGGAGGCTTGAGTGTCTTTTTCTGGTTTTCAGTTTTGGATAGCATGTTGCTATGAGTTGTTACGTATTTTCGTTTCGTGTTGTAACGATTTATACATTTTTTAGTTTAATAAGATGGAGAGTTCTTATTATTGACTGTTATAAGATGTGAGTTCTTATGTGATGACTGGGATGTTATATGATTGGTGTTGAGTATCTGGGAATGGAAGTTCTATGGGAGTTAGAACTTGTCTATTTCGAGGAGATTCTAGTGGGAACACCCTTATGATTGGGTTATTTCGGATGGTGATTGGTCATAGTGGTGATGATATTCCAGGATAGGGAATGCCATGATGGAACCACGCGAGGTTTGGTCAACAGGTGCTTATGATGCACGTTGCAGAATTGATTGCTCGATAGTGAGTTTCCCTGCATATACTTGAGGGATAGTGATTTCTCTCTAGGGGATAGTGAATTTCCCTGCATATACTCTGAGGGATAGTGATTTCTCTTCAGGGGATAGTGAGTTTTCCTGCATGCCGATATGATGGACTATGTGTTCCGAGAGTGGGAGGGACATTGAGCAAACCGATAGGCTGACGGACGGCGGTCCAGAAAGTGGGAGGGGTATGATATACACCGAGCTCAAGGGGTGACGACTCTGAGAATGTGAGGGGTGTATATATATATATGAGTGATAAGCAATAATGTCTGAACGTGATTGTAAGTATGAGACTACATTAGCTTCAGGGATCAGTGGATGATCTCAGGTGGTGCTGGCCGTGTTGGTCAGGAGGATTACCATAGTGAGATGGTGTTGTGTGATTCGAGGTCGAATATGTATTAGTGGGGGAGAATTGTAACGATCCAGAACCAAATTTTGTGGACTTTGGTCGTCCATCGACTGACACAAGGGGTGTGTGTCGATCGATGCAGGTCGTTAATCGAACCGGGTGGGTTAGATTTGAGTCATCGATTCGGCTCGATTTAGGAGAAACCCTAAGGCTTCCCTATATGAAGGGCTTGACCGTGTTTTTGGTCAAGTTTTAGTTTTCAAAAAGTTCCAGAGAGTTTCCAGAGAATTTGAGAAAGGATTTGAGAGAAGAGGAAGAATCATTGTTGATTTCTTCGAGTTCTTGATCCTGAAAGCCTGTGTGTGTTTCTGAGGCTCTGGAGATCGTTTCTGGTGGTTTAGATTCGCGATTTAGGAGAGGATTTGGGTTTGGAGATTCGTGTTCTTCGTGGTCTTCGCGTTCTTGGTGTTTCTCATTCACTTTTCTTTCCGGATCCAAGGTGAGTGCGTGACCATGACTTATCTGGGTAAAGGATTGGTAGAATACGATTGATTGCTGTGTTTGGATGTGATTTCGTGTCTGTGTGGATGAGTTTTCGTGCAGGGATCGATGAATCGCGTTCTGAATTGAATCGTGAGAGAATATGTTCGATTCGGGACTGCGATGATGTGTCGATCGACGCAAGAGTGTTGCATCGATTGACGCAGAAACAGTGTATCGGTCGACGCATGTGAGTTGCATCGGTCGACACGGGGATGTTGCATCGATCGACACGGATGAGTTGTGTCAATCGATGCACGTAGTCTGGGACATGAATGTGTGTTAATGTTCGTGTTATGTTTGTTGCTTGATCATCCTAGTATTATATCATTTCTCTTAGGCCTATGTGTATAGCCAAGTAGATGGAATGACCGTCTCACTGAGTCTTTGTGATAATACTCACGCATCTCTTTTATCCATGTGATGCAAGTAAAGACAAAGTGTTATCGTGGAATCAGAGCGAGGAAGAGGAGATGATCTAGTGTCTCGATTATTGATGTTATTGGAATTGGTTAAGAATTGAATTGAATTGGTTATTGGATTAGTTTATGGAATTGATTTATGGATAATCGTTGATTGATTATGTTGTTCCGCTGATTGTAGATGTGAATTGATTGGATGTTGAGAATTAATGTTTATGGAAACATTAATTCGAATCCAGTGTTATTTAAAAAAAATGGGTCGGGTTGTTTCAATATCAATCCAGAGCCTCACAAACACACACAAAAAACTAATTGAAAACCAAAATCCACTTACCTATTGTACGAACCACCAACACGAACCCTTAACTCGCCTCGCCCGAAGTTTAAGTTGCCTCGTCGAAACCCTAAACCTGTGGAAGAAACTGAACCGACAGTTTGCTTTTTGCCCTAAATCGGTCTAACTAACAACAACAAACAAGATGAACTCTTTTTCATTGACTTACCCTCACCGCTGTCGACTTTCTCATCGGAATCGCCTACTGTGTCGCCAAGGAGCAAACCGAAGCAGAAAGAGAGAGTAAGGGAGAAGAAATCGCGACTTTCAATTTTATTTTCACCCTTTTTATTATTATTATTTTTTTTTTTTTTGTAATTCAGAATGATATTTTTGTAATAAAAACTTAGTACTATAGTTTCTATGTCTTTTAGGACTTTTGTTAGGTTTTTCCTTTGTTTGAAAGTGAATTTAGTAATTAGGCAACTTTCCAAAGTTGTTTTAGTAATTATCAATTTTTGGTATCTTTTTTTTTTAACATTGTATTTTTATTATTATTTTACTACAAATTATGAAAACCATTACATCGACGATTCCGCAACGGACAAGTCTATCGCATTGATCTACGCCAAACGATTCTACCTTGCCCAACGCTGAAGATCTCCTGCAACATTTTCTCCATTAATTTGCAAATATAATAATAAATCGTATCTTCTGGGATTTGAACATGTGTAGAAACATTAATGAACTCTTAATCAACTACTAGGATAAGGAGGCTTTCACTCCCTTTTTGGCATCTACCTTTCGTTTTTTTTGGGGGATTATATACTTTAGAACTTGTATACTGTTAGGTAAGATATTGTGAAGACTATAACATATTTCATGAACTCATGTATCTATAGCTTGGTTCATCTAGTTAATCATCCCAAGTTAATTTTATTCCAAAAAGTCATGATTCAGAGTTTATACCAAGAACATAAAAAGTTCGCAAATTCAAGAATCGAGATATAAGAAAACAAAATGAGGCAATACACATGATTTGACTATGAAAAAATACAAACTTAACCCAAATTTGGTTTACATGAACATCTAAGTTGCACCGAGACGAAAATAGGGACGGAAAACGGCAAAAGTCAAAAATATAGAGAAGCGGGTACGACAATATAGTATAAGCGAAAGTACTAATATAGAAATAAGTTTCATGTAAATCAAAACATAAGAAGAAAAAAATCTAGTTTAACATCTTAAACGAAAAATAAGTTAGTTAACTATGATTGAGAAACTCGTTTTCAAAGTTTGGCTCATCTAGAGAGAGTTTAGAAAAATCCAAAAATCCTCCATCTTCCAATGGATCAGAGGAATCTCCACCAACATCCCATATCTTAGTCTTCTCATCTTCATACTAAGAAGAATTTCTTGATAAAAGGCGTAGATTGTTGTGGATGAAAACCAAGTCTTGAGCGCGACTTGGTAACAATCTGTTCCCTCTCAGTGACTGAATAAATCTGTAGGTACTCCAGTTGCGCTCAGCACAAGAAGATGAAGTAGGTTGTCCAAGCAACTTAAAAGCCAACGACTGTAAGTGAGGAGCATCGGCACCAAAGTTCACCCACCAACTTTGAGGCTCCATAGTAAACATCATTGTAAGGGATGATAAGTCTCCAAACGGAGCAGACCTCATCGAGAATAATGCATACTCCTCCATAACTTTTCGAAGATCTTCACCATTGGGAAACAATCTTTTAAAACACTTTTGCCTTTCATGTGATATTTCAGCATCCTTATGTGGACCAATTCGTGTGGCATTCCCGTTCAACCATTCATCACTATAAAACCTACAATTTAAAAAACAATATTATACATCCTTTGCAATGAAATCAAAACAGAAATTAAAATTGATAGTTTAAAACCATTTACCTGGGATTTAAAGAATGAGCTAAGCAATGTAAAGGAGTGTTATTCTTTGTCCAACGAACCGTTAAGACTTCATAAACGACGTCATAGAAGAGGCTAAATTCAGACATTTGTCGTTACTCCTTCTTGTAGAACTCAACCTTTACCTTCTCAATCATAGAATCCCATATCTCATATACCAAATAAAGACATGGCTTGTCGGTGTCACAAACTATGATCATTTCATAAATAGATCATGTGAAATCAAGAATATAAGAAACTTTTTTCCACCACTCATCATCCAAAATCTTCTCTTTAACAAAGCTTGCTTTCCCCGGATCATCCTCTATATAAGAAGACCACTCCTCACTTATGACCATGGTTTGAAGAGCTGTTTTGATAAGCTTCATTCTCATGAGCATCACAATAACTGAGGCAAAGCGAGTGTCAGTAACTGAAAGCAATTTCAGAGGAGATAACTTACTAAAAATTGCTAGCCTCATATTGTGGTTCATGATGAAATGTTTTATTGCCAAAGCATCACCATGAACGATAGTTATCCAACTACACTCATCATATGTTTCCTGATTGCTATCCACATTCTTTGCTGCATAAACATTCTTCAGTGCAAGATTTAGAGTATGGACAACACATGGAGTCCAATAAATGTGAGGATACCTGCTCTCGATAATCTCACTAGCCGCTTTGCAATTAGCTACATTTTGGTGTAATGATCTGCACAACATTTTGGTGACCAATCTGATTGATAACTTTCTCCGTCAACTGAGAAATAAAGTTCTTATCTTTTACTTCACCAAAATAATTCACAGCCTCCAAAAAAATAGGTCTGCTTCCAGAAGTAGCCATGAAATTGATAAGAGGCTTTCTTTTAGGGTCGCTCCAACCATCTGTCACAATTGAAACCCCTTTTTCTTTCCATGTTGCTTAATTTAAACAGCTGTAGTATCCATCAACATTGTTTCTTTCTTCTTGAAAGTAAGGTTGTTCTGAACCTATTGTAACCAGGAGGAATGTAACCGACAATTTTGTGCTCGGCGGCAAACTGATAAGAACGATGATAATGAAGATTCCTTGCAAGATTAAATGGCAAGCCTCCCGTGTAAAACAACCTTGCAATTTCCCGATCCAGTCGATGTCTGATTTCAACACTAAATGCTTTCTCGATAGGTGACATGCTAGGCCTTCTTTTCTTTGAAGAATTTCCAGTTTCACAAGGCAAAGGAACTTCTCTAGGTCCAGACCCCATTTTTCTCTGCTCAAACTCTCTTTCCACTGTTTTCATGCTGTCTATCTGAATATTAGTCACTTTCTTACAAATAGCAATTCCATAATTGCTAATTTTCGGTAAATGTGCCTTCACTCTAGAATGAGAACCTTGTCGAACTTCTTGACAAATATTGCACCGAAATTTCCAAGTTCCTCCTACTGTTCCCACTTTTTCCAACTTAATGACATGTTTCCAATAATGAGCTTCATCACTACTTTCATTTGATGAATTCCCAGAGCCACTACTACCAGCAACGTGATCTTGAGAAGCCATAAACCTGCAAAATATCAATATATCATCACATAAAATAATTAAAATATAACCAACATAGTAACGAACAAAAACAAGGCAAGGCATAAACTATTTGCTTCAAATTTTCTATACATACACTAAATAATGAGAAGAGTGGTTACAAGCTAACATCATCGACTCCTAATCCTAGCAAAATCATAAAAAACTCTTAATCCTTGTTGTGTTTGTAACAAGCTAACAAGCCTAACATCATCGACATACCTTGTTGACGTAACGTGACGGTGAACTGGTGAAGGCTAGGAAGGGTTTGTATGAGACTAAGGAGTCTCTTGATGGTGAAGGTGATGGCTGCGTGAGTCGTCGGCAGCCACAAATTGAAAGTTAAGTTTTATAAAAAAACCCTAAATTTCTTTGTAAACTGAAAATAGAACGACACCTTATTAAACTTTTCATCTTCCTTTATTGTTTTCTTTTAAAAAAATGAGTTAAATATACATATATATATATATATATATACACATTGGGGACACCAATTTTATATCTAAAAAGTTTCCGAAACGTCCCATATATTAATTCTACGTCCCCGAAATTAGCCGCCGTCTCCGGTTCCGAAACGCCTCCAAAACGTCCTCATGCTGTCTCTGATTTGAACCCGTCCCCTACATGTCCCCGGTACGAGAGCGGTGACAAAAATGGTGTCCCCATGCTTCCTAGCTGAACATACATTATCCCAAATTTTGAAACCTATATTTTGATAGATCTTATTCTCCAATCATCCAACCTATATTGCTCATCTGAATCAGATTGCAGCCTTCACAAACTTTGGTCACATCTCTCCTTTCATTTCAATCAGATTGCAGCCTTCACAAACTTTGGTCACATCTCTCCTTTCATTTCAATATGCGACTTACTCTACCCATATGGATCTATGATCATGCATGATCATCTTCTTCTGATTTGATCAACTGTGCAATTTTCATAAATTATGACTCCGTGCAATTTTCATAAATTATGACTCACTTTTGTAAAGCACTCCAGCAATAAATCGATGTAGTGTAAAGTAGTATTGATTTCCAGTTAGTATAATAAAAATTATTTTTTTGCTATTTGCCTAATTTATCTGATTTACACGTATTTTACTTGCGAATTGCGACCATAGTACTGTAATAGTACTTGTGGAACAAGTGTTAAAGTTGGTATCTAAAAGAGAAACTAAACGTCGTATGTAGTTCAGAAACTTCCTGGATGCTTGGTTCACTAATATTTAATTTTTAAATAACGAGAAATTCTTATGTAGATCTATATTTACTCTGACTCATTCGTGATCATATATATATAATACTAGAATAAGACCCGCATTAATACGCGAATAAATATTATAAAAATTAATAAAATAAATTTTTAAGTTTTAATTAGTTACCCGTTAAATTTTAAAATACTATTTAACATAAATTCTAAAACCAGTAGAAGTCAATTTATATCATAACTCTCATGTTCTAATACATATCATGCAAATCAAAAAATATATATTATCAGAATTTAAATCATATTATTAATAACAGCGAAAATTTATTTTAACCCATCATGAATATTTATTATTATGTGATAGAAAATAAAAACAACTAAAAAATATATAGTTAAATAATAAATGAGTAAATTTTATGTTAGTAACGTCATAAAAACTATCCCATATCAAAAATAATTGTATTTCATTAATTGATAATTGTATTTTATTAATGTCATCGTTTTATTTTTCATAGAGATTTATACTCGTCAAATTTTATACAAATTTTATACAATATTAATTTAATAGTAAATATAATATAATTGTTTTTTAACTTATATAAATTTTCAATATATACACTTGAAGAGTATCAATGGCATCATAGGTCGAATATTTCTATTTTCTTTATGATATTTTATAACTCTACATTGATAAAATAAGTATTCCTATAGATTTTATTTTTATTTTATTTTTTCATAGTTGTATATTTTAAAATTTTTAAAATGAGGTTTCTATAATCTTTCCAACTTTTGTTTCTTCAATTTATATACTTTTTTTTATCATTCGTCTATAAACTTTTGTCTTTTTTCCAGTTTAAATATCATTCGTCTTTATATTTATTTTAATAGAAATTTTTATTCTATATGTATTATTTATTTATTTTATGGCTTATGTAATGTTTATATGTTATTTTTATATCAGCAAAATCACACTTATCAATATGACATTTTGTTTTCTTTAACTATTTAGATAAAATTTATAATGGAAGAATGTATTTTGTAATATAAAAAATATAGAAATCTCACATATTTTAGTATAACAGTTTTTTTCTTTTTCTTAATTAGTCCGTAATCTTTATTTAGAATATATTTCTTATTTTATTTTAATTATTTTTGTTAATATTGGAAATATTACATAGTTTAGTAGAACGATTTTTGTTTTTTTTTTCTTAATTAGTCAATAATCCTTATTTAGAATATATTTCTTATTTTATTTTTAAATATTTTTGTTAATATTGACATATGTCACGATCTAAATTAACAGTTACACATGTCACGATCTAGTGTTTAAGAATTTTGTCTACGTGTCAAGCTTTCATCGCGCGCATTCTCCTTTATATAATAAGATATTCGATCAAAAAAACATTTCTAAAATAATTTATAAACAATTACAAATGTAACTTTCAGGACAATATATTGTTATTTAAATAAAAAAAATATTTATTACTGCGACATGTCCGCTACTGAAGCCTCAAATATTTCTAAGTTGAGATTTAGCAACAACAAAAAAAAATTATTTCTACGTTGAGTAGGAGAACTATTCAAAGACAAAAGAAGGAAAAGACAATTAAGGAGAATAATAAACTATATAAGAAACTTTGAAGACTCGTTTAATCACAACTTAACATGTTCATTTTGCTTAAGTTTGCAATGTGAATTAAACCAAAAACAAAACAAAAAACTTGACATAATACACTAATTTTTTTTATCAGATTAATTATTACAATTGAACAATATAATAACAAAATGAAAGACTTGTAAATTGTGATGGCTCGATGAAACTTAGATATCAATCAACATTTAGTTTGACTATTTGGCCTATCGTAGTTTCCTTTCGGTTTTCCACGAATTTGAAAGGAAAGTTTCTCTTAATTCATATAAAACCAAAAAAACATTTTAAAACCTCTTAACTAGTGGAAGTCTCCTGTGGTTTGATCAAAAATTTATTAATGCTTATACACTTTGCCTCACGCTGAAGATTTTGTGCAAGTTTGTCTCCACTAATCTAAATATATAATAATAAATAGTATATTATGAGATTCAAACCCCGGACCTCATGGTGTAGAAATATTAATGAATCATTGATCAACCACTGGGCCAAGAAAGTTTCCACAACAATTCTTATGATTTGTAATAGAATAATAATAATTTTAGACCATTAAAAAAATCTCTTAATTAATTATAGGGTTAATTAGCCAAATATTATTTTTGGGAGCTATAATTAGGAAAGTAATAGATCCAAAAAATATATTTAGATAATTAGCAGAGAGAATTAAAAATATGATGAAATTGCCCTTACAACTATAATTAAGATAAATATATTAAAAAAAAATAATTCTTTAAAATCTTCTCTTGATTTAATCTCTGAAAATTTCTCTTGCACTTAACTATTAGAAGATTACAAAAAAAAAAATATTGTAACACTTAACTACTCCCTCCGTTTCAAAATGTACGTTGTTTTGTCTATTAAGAAACTATTTTTTTTCTAAAAAGTATCATCTTATAAGTATAATAAAAATAATTTAACCAATAAAAAACGACTGCAAAATACTATTAGTCACACAATAGTCAATAAAGTTAAAAAGTACCTAGGATTATCAAAAAAACTTATATTTTGAAACATAAAAAAACCTCCAAAACAACTTATATTTTGAAGCGGAGTGAGTATTTAATAACATAGTTAACTATTTTTGAAACATCTAACAACATAGGTAACTACATCACATTATTTGTAACTATATAAACATTGTTAACTATTTCTAGTTATCAATTTATAACCATAATTAACTATTTTCACAACATAGTTATTTACTTTACTGGTTTAAGACATAGTTTATTACATGAAAAATATTGTTGTAATAGTTAGTTATTTAAACAAAACATAGTTAACTACCTTAAGAAAATTATAGTTAACTATCACCAGAAACATAGTTACCTATTATAGTCTGTATAATGAAAAAGAATAACATACACAGTTAACTATTATTAGAAACATAGTTAACTATATCGATCTTTAGCGGCGGCTCAGTTTCACCAGGAGACGGGACCGACAATGGAGAGTTTAAGGGAGGAGAAGAAATACAATCTTAATCTATAGCTGGAGATTTTTGATACATTGTAGCGAGATAAGACAAAGTGATTAAGAGGTTAATTTTGTGGATCACCAGAGAGATATGAGATCGATTATGGTGTTCATGATAAGAAGAATAAGAAAAAACAACGAAAGAAGAAGAGGAAGAAGATGCGATAAAAGGAGAAGATAAGGAAGCAAAGGCATTGGAGGAAGAAAAAGAGAAAAAGAGGCGATGAAAAAAAGAAGAATAAGATAAAAGGGAGACTAGGGGTTTTAATTTTATTGTTTTTCGTTAAAGGTAAAAACAAAAAATCAAGTCATTAAATTGTTATTTATTATATTTTGATTTAATTTATTACATGTTACATAATGAATTACATGCCTATTAAGCAGTATTCTAAAATACGCTATACGCTATCCAGGTTTTAAATAGATGACCGCTTGTATTGCTAATATTTTTTTTTCTAATATGCATTACTATAACTATGTTAACTGAATGCCTTGGTTAACCAAACTAAAAAAAAAACAGAGTTTACAAAACGAAGATCACAAGAGTTTACAAATTGGGATCTAGAATTATATGCCAAACAGTCGGTTTTTTTCAACCACACGAGACAAACGAGAAAAAGAAAAACTTCTTGTGTAAAGGACAAAAACTTTGTCATTGTCTTTTACCTCCTAGTAGGGGTGAAATGATTTCAGATATTTTGGAATTTGAAGGTCTCCGGATCCCGATTCGGAATCGTCGGATCCGTAGAAAAAACTATCCGGATCCGGATCCGTGACCTCCAGATATCCGGACTCTAGATATCCGGCCAAAAATCCGGATATCCGGATCCAAATCCGAAATTAATATTAAAAAATAATTAAAATAATGAATAAATAAATAAAAATATATTTTTAAAAATTATAAGTTAATATTTTAATGGTATTTTTCATTATAAATATAATTTATTATAAAAAAAAAACTAAAATCAATTTTTATATATATTTATTTATATAAAATTAACTTAATAGATATATAATATAAATGTTTTTAATATATTTAATGCATCCGATTCCGGATCCGGATATCCGGACCTTAAAATTTTGCTATCCGGATCCGGATCCTCTTTTCACGGATCCTAGATTTTACTATCCTTATCCGGATCCAGGCTTTCTGGATATCCTAATTTTCGGAGCGATTCCGAACGGATAACGGATCGGATTTCGGATCCCGGGTAATAATTTCATCCCTAGTTGCTCCTAGTAATAAGATCCGTGTAACATAATACCAACCCATGTCAGAGTAAAAACTCTCACTTTTCCACAAACCATTAATCTGACATATTTTGCTTTTTACCATCAGCATTACAAGTACTAGAATAGAAACTTGAAAAAAAAAAAAGTATTAGAACGGAAACTTTATGATCGGGCTATCTATACTATATTAGGCCTCACTTATCACATGTTTGAGAATTTTGGTCATCCATTCCATATTTTTTAGGGGTAGTCATTTCGGTTTATTTTCGGGTTCGGTTCGTTTGGTTTTAGTAAATTATTAGTCTAACTCAAACTCAAACTCAAACCGAAGTAAGTATGTTTAGTTTAGTTTGGTTCGATTTAGTTTGGTTCATTTTAATTCGGTTTGGTTTGGGTTTAAAGAAAAAACAAACATTTCAATAATATAAAACCAAATTTCTAAAACAGAATTATGTAAATTCAGTTATTCAAATTTTAAACTAAATAAAAAACTATGTGAAAACTAAGAAAATGCTCAATGTAATAAAACTAAATTTAATTAGAAGAAGAAGAAAAGATAGATGACAAGAAAGAAGAAGAAGAAAAGATAGATGAAAAGAGAGAAGAACAAAAAATTTATTTGTTTCCAATTTAAGTTAAAGAACTAAGGTTTTAATAGAAAGAATTAACCTAACTAATTATATTGACAAAAAAATTAAATAAGAAATAATCTAGTGTCATCTAGTGGATATAGATTTAGAATCACATCTATAATATTATTTTATATAGAATTATTTTATTAAATAAAAGAACATATTAGTTTATCGGTTCGGTTTTATTTCGGATGGGGAATAAATTCAACTAATGGTTTATGTATATACTTTGGTTCGATTTGGATCGGTTCGAGTTTGGTGAGTTCGGTTCAAGTTCATTTGGTTCGATTCGGTTTGGTTAATTTGTCCACCCCTATTACTTTTCATAAAAAAAAAAATCCAAAATGAATTTTGTAAAATATAATTTAGTTAATGTAACCCAAATCGCTGCATCATGCATTTTCTAAAATATATTCCCTCAGTTTTAAAATATAAAATGTTTTGGATAAAAATGCGAAAACTAAAAATAATTTTTTTTCACCAATCATGAAAGAGATTGCAGAGTATTATTAGTCACACAATATAAATTAAGTTAAAAGGTGCACAAAAATATGAAAACATCATCTATTTTGTTTTTTTTTTTAACTTCTAAAGCATCTTATATTATAAAACGAATGGAACAAAAGCTAAATATTCCAAATTAATCACATCAGCAACACAATTGGACCAAAATATATCCGATAAAATTCATGAATACAGTGTTAAGAAATTATTCAAATAAAATATGATCAATAGTTTCTTCTTCTATTTCGTACGGCGAACTTTTTGTCACAATCAATAATCGATAATTCAACCTTGAACATACCGGTAAGCATTCTGATATCACTTACGAGAAAAAATGTTTAAGCTTGGAAAGATCATGTATCATGGTAAGATTGTGATAGCAATAGAATAACATTTGTATCATGGTATGCTGGCTCTTTTGGTAAAAAGCCCCCATTATATGTCGGATTAATTAGTTTAATATTAGTTTTGGGGTAGGTAATTAGATAATTATCAGGTGCATAATTAAATTTAGGTATCTAGAAGAGAGAAGAAAAAATTGGACTAATTTCCCCCTCCGAAATTTGACAAAGAAAAATGGTAAAAAAAATCATATCAAATATTTATTGTCGATCATTTAAAATCCCTAAAACCAGTAGAGATTGAGGCCGGAAATATCAATGGTGAAGACGAGATCTTGTGTAACGTCCGTGATCCAAAAAGTAAATTTTTGGATGGGTGTCGATCGACTCAAGGTTAGTGTGTAGATCGACACGGTTGTTTTGACTCAAGAGGAGTCGAGCAGAGAGGGCTGTGTCGATCGACACAGTTGGGGTGTGTCGATCGACACGGGTTTTTGATTGCCGTCAGTTTGGCGTATTGATTGGTCATGCGTCGATCGACACAAGTTGTGTGTGTCGATCAACACAGTGTCGGCAGACGGGCTATTTAAGTCAAAAATCGGATTTTCTGGACAGAAAAACCGATTTTTGAGAAAGAAAGTGAGAGGATTGAGAGGAGAGGTTGTTGGTGTTGTTTCCTTCGTGTTCCTCAATCTTATTAGGCTTGTGGGAGTGTTTGTGAGGTTGTGGAAGCGTGGGAGGATCGTACGGTGAAGGATTTCGAATTTGTTCTTCGTATTCTTCGTGTTCTTCGTCGGATTCTTATCCTCTTCTATCCGAATTCGAGGTGAGTGCGTGACCATAGGCTTATCAGGGTAAAAGAATTGATAGGATGCGATTGTGTGTTGTTTGGGTCGATTCTCGTATGTTTTTTTTTTGGTGGATTTTTGTGCAGACGGTTGTTTTGACTCAAGAGGAGTCGAGCAGAGAGGGATGTGTCGATCGACACAGTTGGGGTGTGTCGATCGACACGGGTTTTCGATTGCCGTCAGTTTGACGTATTGATTGGTCATGCGTTGATCGACACAAGTTGTGTATGTCGATCGACACAGTGTCTGCCGGGTGTGTCGATCGACACAAGGAGGTTGTGTCGATCAACACGGATTTTTGATTACCGTCAGTTTGACATATTGAACGTGTTGTTCTCGTTTGGTTGTTGTGTGATGCATTATTGTTTGTTCATCCTGGTATTGTATCTTTTGCTTATGCCTGTGTGTATAGCCTGTAGATGGGATGACCGTCTCACTGGGTATTTATGATAATACTCACGCATCTCTTATAACCATGTGATGCAGATAAAGACAGTCAGTGATGGTGGAATCATGGCCGGGACGAGGGGAATGATCTAGTGGCTCGTTTTCGTGTAATAAGTTAGAATTGCTAGGGTGTTAGCAATTTCAGAACTATGTGTATTACCGAATTGAACTAGAATTAATAAGTATGGGCTTGTTAAACGATAATTGTATTTGATTGTTTGAATCATTGTTTTCGCGCTGTTTGTTATTTGGACCGTTGAGGATCATTATTTATGATAATAGTGATCCGGGTTGAAATTTTTTTATTTGACGGGTTGGGTCGTCACAGTTTGGTATCAGAGCCCTAGCGGTTCTAGGGCTAACTAGTTAATTGATTATGTGCGTTAGTCAATTGATTGTGTTGTGGGTATGGAGTCCTATATCATCCCTTCCGAGCCTTCAATGAGATTCCACGGTATGTGTTTTGTGATTTCTGTTTTCTAGTACTTAGCATTCTGCTGTTGAGTGCAGAGTGATGACTAGGGGGACTAGAGGCAGAGGTCGCGGGGGCCGTAGAGGTCGTGGTAGTCGTGCTGGGCGTGGGCGTGGGCGGGGACTTGGGAGTGAGTCTGCTGCCACGTGGGTATCCCAGGAGACTACACAGGAGCGGGTAGCTGACTCGCAGGCGTTTCAGGAGGGGTCCGTGGGTGTGACAGCTACAGGTTCCAGTGTGAGAGCTGGAGGGGCTGGTGCGGGTCCTGATGTAGCTGGCGGTGCGGTGGGCCCTGGAGGGGGTGCTGCCGTAGGCGTTGCACCGGATCGAGATGATCGTCTGGCGGGTCTACTACAGATGATTCTGGAGAGGTTACCAGGAGGGGTGCCTGCTCCGGGTTATGCTCCTGGGGTACAGCCGGGTATGGCTGGGGTGCAGCCGGGTTTGGCTGGGGTTGAGAAGCTTCCATCTTATCTGCGGATGATGGAGCAGATGCAGCGGATTGGTACTACATTTTTCTCGGGCGGTGCTAAGCCTGAGGAGGCTGATGGGTGGCGGATGAGGTTAGAGCGTAACTTTCGCTCCATCAGGTGTCCAGAGGAATACAGAGTGGATCTGGCGGTACATTACCTAGAGGGTGATGCGCATCTCTGGTGGAGAGGTGTTGAGGCTAGGAGGGTGCAGGCCGAGATGATCTGGGAGGATTTCTTGGCGGAGTTCAACGCCAAGTATTTCCCGCAGGAGGCAGTGGACCGTTTGGAGTCTAGGTTTCTAGACCTAACTCAGGGAGATCGGTCAGTGAGGGAATTCGATGTTGAGTTCAGTCGACTCCTGGTACATGCAGGGAGAGGCATGGAGGGCGAGGATGCCCAGGTTAGGAGGTTCTTGCGAGGACTTCGACCAGATTTGAGGACTCGCTGCAGGGCGAGTAGGTTCGCCACGAGGGCGGAGCTGGTTAAGATGGCTGCTGCGATCGAGGAGGATCTCGGGGAGCAGGTTGTGGTGGTTAGTCCACCGGTGCAGCAGCAGCAGCCGAGGAGATCTCAGCAGCAGATGAGTTCAGGCAGGAGCGGCAAACTTGCTCAGGGACAGAAAAAGAAGTGGGAGAGCACTTCAGGGGTCAGTCAGGGCTGTTCGGGATGCTTCGGGTGTGGGAGTATGTCCCATCGGGTGGCGAGCTGTCCGAAGAGGATCGGGACCGGGACTCGAGATGTGCGGGTCGGGGTCCAGGATACACGGGTGTGTTACCACTGCAGAGAGACGGGGCATATTAAGCCCAAGTGTCCGAAGCTGCAGCAGTTGGCGGTGGCCGTAGTGCAGCCATTGGCAGTGCAGCCGTTGTCTCAGATTGCAGCAGCACTGCGTGTGTTCACGTCTGGGGAGGCGGGTGGATCTAGCACCAGACCGATCACAGGTATTTCCGGACTTGACTTTTTAAATTCGTGGTTGTTTGAGTTTTTATCTGTTGGGAAATTGTGAGTTTGTGCTAGAATGGTAGGGTTCTGAGGCACATGGGATTGTGCAGGGACCTTAGTTGTGGGCGGTTATGAGTCCCACGTGTTGTTTGATTCGGGAGCTACGAATAGCTTTATTACGCCAGAGTGTGCGGAGAGCAGCGGAATCCAGAGTGATTCCGGGGAACAGGCGGGAGTAGTCAAGGTTGCTGGTGGTAGGACGTTGGCTACTTTCGGGCGGGCTCATGGTGTGGATGTTCTGGTGGCAGGAGAGTTGATGCCAGCAGATCTGATCATCAGTCCGGTGGAGCTGTACGATGTTATCCTGGGTATGGATTGGTTGGATCGTTACAGGGTCCATCTGGATTGCCACCGAGGGCGAGTTGTGTTTGAGCGAGAGGCAGGGAGGTTGGTTTATCAGGGTGTGAGACCGACTTCCGGGAGTCTTGTGATTTCCACGATACAGGCAGAACAGTTGCTTCTCAAGGGCTGCGAGGCGTATCTGGTAACGATAGTGATGCCTGAGTCTGTTGGAGGGGTTGCAGTTGAGGATATTCGAGTTGTTCGGGATTTCCAGGATGTGTTCCAGTCATTGGAGGGATTACCGCCATCGCAGTCGGATCCGTTTGTTATTGAGTTGGAACCCGGGACTACTCCGATATCTAAGGCACCTTACCGTATGGCTCCAGCAGAGATGGCAGAGCTGAAGAAGCAGCTGGATGATTTGTTGGATAAGGGTTTTATTCGGCCTAGTGTTTCACCGTGGGGAGCGCCGGTGTTGTTTGTGAAGAAGAAAGATGGTAGTTTCCGGTTGTGCATCGATTATCGGGGACTTAACCGAGTCACTGTGAAGAACAGGTACCCTCTGCCACGCATTGATGAGTTGTTGGATCAGTTGCGAGGGGCTACCTGGTTCTCCAAGATCGACTTGGCTTCGGGATACCATCAGATTCCGATGGAGGAGGCAGATGTGAGGAAGACTGCTTTCAGGACGAGGTATAGGCATTTTGAGTTCGTGGTGATGCCTTTTGGTTTGACGAATACACCAGCAGCGTTCATGCGGTTGATGAACGGGGTATTCCAGGAGTATCTGGATGTGTTTGTGATCATCTTTATCGATGATATTTTGGTGTATTCGAAGAGTCCTGAGGAGCATGAGTTGCATCTGAGAGTAGTTTTGGGGAACCTGCGGGAGCAGAAGCTATTTGCGAAGTTGAGCAAGTGCAGTTTCTGGCAGAGGGAGATGAGTTTTCTTGGCCATGTGGTGTCTGCAGAGGGAGTTTCCGTAGATCCGGCTAAGATTGAGGCTATTAGAGGGTGGCCTAGACTGAGGAATGCCACTGAGATCAAGAGTTTTCTTGGGTTGGCAGGTTATTATTGGAGATTCATCGCGGGATTTGCAAGTTTGGCTAAGTCGATGACCAAGTTGACAGGGAAGGATGTTCCTTTTGTGTGGTCTTCTGCGTGCGAGGAGAATTTTAGTAAGCTGAAGGAGATGTTGACGAGTACACCGGTGTTGGCGTTACCTGAGCCGGGTGAGCCTTACGTGGTGTATACCGACGCTTCGGGTGTTGGTTTGGGTTGTGTCCTGATGCAGCAGGGAAAGGTTATTGCGTATGCTTCGAGGCAGTTGAGGAAGCATGAGTGCAACTACCCTACCCATGATTTGGAGTTGGCTGCGGTAATCTTCGCTCTAAAGATTTGGAGATCTTACCTTTATGGCGGAAAGGTTCAGGTGTTCACAGACCATAAGAGTTTGAAGTATTTCTTCATTCAGCCGGAGCTGAACCAGAGACAGAGGCGCTGGATGGAGTTGGTAGCGGATTACGATTTGGAGATCGGATACCATCCGGGTAAGGCTAATCTGGTTGCAGATGCGTTGAGTCGGATGAGGGTTGCTTCGGCTCAGGAGCGTGATATGGAAGCTCTGGTGAGCGAGATTAGTACGTTGAGGTTGTGTGTGATCTCACAGGAGCCGTTGGGGTTAGAGGTAGCTAACTAAGCAGATTTGCTGAGTCGTATTCGAGCAGCTCAGGAGTTGGATCCGATGTTGATTGATGCTGCTAGGGTTGCAGGTTCAGAGTATATGGTCTCGGCAAATGGGACGATACTGGTGAACGGACGGGTTTGTGTACCCAAGGATGAGGATCTGAGGCAAGAGATCTTGCGTGAGGCTCATGCGAGCATGTTATCGATTCATCTGGGGGCGACCAAGATGTATCGTGATCTGAAGCGGTATTATCACTGGGTCGGGATGAAGAGGGATGTAGCTAATTGGGTTGCAGCGTGCAACGTGTGTCAGCTGGTGAAGGCTGAGCATCAGGTTCCGAGTGGTATGTTGCAGAGTTTGCCCATTCCGGAGTGGAAGTGGGATATGATTACCATGGACTTCGTGACGGGGTTGCCGTTGTGACGGACGTATGATGCGATCTGGGTGATTGTGGATCGTCTGACCAAGTCAGCACACTTTCTTGCCATCAAAAAGACCGATGGGACGGTGGTGTTGGCTAAGAAGTATGTGCGTGAGATAGTGAGGCTGCACGGGGTGCCAGCGAGTATTGTGTCAGACAGGGATCCGAGGTTTACGTTTGAGTTCTGGAAGGCGTTTCAGGCAGAGATGGGCACTAAGGTGCACATGAGCACGGCGTATCATCCTCAGACAGATGGGCAGTTGGAGAGGACTATTCAGACTTTAGAGGACCTGTTGAGGATGTGCGTGCTGGATTATGGTGGTCATTGGGCGGATCATCTGAACCTGGTTGAGTTTGCGTACAACAACTCATACCAGGCGAGTATTGGGATGGCTCCATATGAGGCTCTGTATGGGAGGCCATGTAGGACACCATTGTGCTGGACTCAAGTGTGGGAGAGGAGCATGTTTGGTGCGGATTTTGTTCAGGAGACGACGGAAAAGATCCGTGTCTTGAGGTTGAACATGAGAGAGGCTCAGGATTGGCAGAAGAGTTATGCTGATAAGAGACGGAAAGAGCTGGAGTTTGAGCTGGGAGATCTGGTGTATCTCAAGGCAGCGATGTTAAGGGGTCCTAACAGATCCATTTCGGAGAATAAGCTAAGTCCGAGGTTTATGGATCCGTTCCGGGTGGTGGAGCGGGTTGGACTAGTGGCTTATCGGTTGGAGTTACCTCAGAGTATGAGAGCGTTTCATAAGGTATTTCATGTATCGATGCTGCGGAAGTGTCTACATGAGTCTGAGGAGGTGTTGGCTAGGATTCCGGAGGATCATCAGCCCAACATGACGTTGGAGGCGAGACCTGTGAGGATTCTCGAGAGGAGAGTCAAGGTTCTGCGCCGGAAGAGGATACCATTGGTGAGAGTCGTGTGGGACTGTGATGGTGTCGAGGAGGAGACTTGGGAACCAGAGGCAAGTATGGAGGCAAGGTTCTCGAAGTGGTTCGAGAAGCAAGCGGAGGCTTGAGTGTCTTCTGGTTTTCAGTGGTTGTATTAGCTTGTGGCTATGAGTTGTATGTATTTTCCTTTGGGTTGTAACGATATACATTGTTGAGATTTAATAAGATGGGGTTTTCCTTATTATCTTTAGTTGAGACAGATGTTCTTATGAGTATGATGACTGGGTTAGGTCATGTATGTGATGACGGGGAGGTCATTTGAGGGGCTAGGATAGAAGCTCTATGGGAGTTAGGGCTTGTCTAGGTATCTAGGGATGGGGGATCCTAAGGGATTAGGACGGGTAGATCCCTAGATGGCGCTGGAAAATAGAGGTTTTATGTGAGTTAGAACCTGTCTATTTTCTAGGGGGAGTCTGGAACAGAAGTCTTATGTGAGTTAGGACTGTCTTTTCCAGGGACTCCGATGGAAACACCCTGGTGATTGGGTTGTTTCAGATGACCTGGGGATGGGTCTTGAGTGATATTCTGGGTTAGGGAATATCAGGGTAGGAAACACCCTGGCGATTGGGTTGTTTCCAATGACCTGGGGATTGGTTATGAGGGATATTCCGGGTTAGGGAATATCAGGATAGGAACCACAGAAGTAAATCGGTCGACAGGTGCTTATGATGCACGTTACAGTGTTACTGCTCCAGGGGATGGTGATATTCTCCTGCACATACTTTGAGGGATTGCGATTTCTCCAGAGGATGTGTGATTCCTCTGCAGCCGAGAGCTGATGGATTATGTGTCCTGTAGCGGAGGGGCTGGGGCATACCGAGAGCCGGTATGGTATACATCGAGAGCTCGATGGGTGACGACCCTGCGAGTGGGAGTGGTGTATAGAGATATGAGTTTAAGCAATAGTACCTGTAGTGTGATTATAAGTATGAGATTCGATGAACTTCAGGGATCAAGAATGATCTCAGGTGGTTTATGGATGTTTAATCTAGGGCTTTTACTCGAGTTTGGAACCTTAGTTCAGACGACCCTGGTAAACATATGTAGCCTCTTTGGTCGTACATGTTCTTGTTTGATTGTTGTGGGACCAATTGATCCAAGGTTTGGGTCTACGGTGGGTCGGGCATGTTCTTGTTTGATTGTTGCGTGATCTATCGGACAACCCTGATCCGGATCAGCGAGTGCTGTATCGCGGATGTTTCCTGGGGGAATTTGGGCGGGTTTTGGATGAGAGTGTCAACCTTAGTGAGACGGGGTTACGTGATTGAGATCGGGTGGTGATCTCTGATCGTGGACTGACCGGGTTTGGTCAGGATTGTATCCATAGATATGGTGCAATGAGGCTAGTGGGAGCCTAGTAGAACTCGGGGATCAGGTGTGATAGCGAGTGGTGCTGGCTGAGGGCCAAGGGTTTTGTGTTGTGTACGTCGAGTCTAGGGTTATTATTGGAGTCTGGAATTCGAGTCGGACAATCTTGGTAGCATATGTTACGCCGATGGTCGTACATGTTCTTGTTTGATTGTTGTACGATCATTTGGTCCAGTGCGGGGTCAACGGTTGATCGGACATGTTCTTGTTTGATTGTTGGACGGTCAATCGGGCAGCTCTAATCCGGACCATGGGGCGTGCATCGTGGGTGCTCCGGGGGAATCTGGGCGAATTTTGGGCGAGAGTGTAGCCTTAGCAGGACGGGTTAGAGGATTCAAGCGTAATCTCGAAGGTTAATGGCCGCGTCCAGGTCAGGTAGTGGAGACCGTAGTGAGACGGTGTTGCGTGATTCGAGGTCGAATCCGTGTTAGTGGGGGAGAATTGTAACGTCCGTGATCCAAAAAGTAAATTTTTGGATGGGTGTCGATCGACTCAAGGTTAGTGTGTAGATCGACACGGTTGTTTTGACTCAAGAGGAGTCGAGCAGATAGGGCTGTGTCGATCGACACAGTTGGGGTGTGTCGATCGACACGGGTTTTTGATTGCCGTCAGTTTGACGTATTGATTGGTCATGCGTCGATCGACACAAGTTGTGTGTGTCGATCGTCATAGTGTCGGCAGACGGGCTATTTAAGTCAAAAATCGGATTTTCTGGACAGAAAAACCGATTTTTGAGAAAGAAAGTGAGAGGATTGAGAGGAGAGGTTGTTGGTGTTGTTTCCTTCGTGTTCCTCAATCTTATTAGGCTTGTGGGAGTGTTTGTGAGGTTGTGGAAGCGTGGGAGGATCGTACGGTGAAGGATTTCGGATTTGTTCTTCGTGTTCTTCGTCGGATTCTTATCCTCTTCTATCCGAATTCGAGGTGAGTGCGTGACCATAGGCTTATCTGGGTAAAGGAATTGATAGGATGCGATTGTGTGTTGTTTGGGTCGATTCTCGTATGTTTTTTTTTGGTGGATTTTTGTGCAGACGGTTGTTTTGACTCAAGAGGAGTCGAGCAGAGAGGGCTGTGTCGATCGACACAGTTTGGGTGTGTCGATCGACACGGGTTTTCGATTGCTGTCAGTTTGACGTATTGATTGGTCATGCGTCGATCGACACAAGTTGTGTATGTCGATCGACACAGTGTCGGCCGGGTGTGTCGATCGACACAAGGAGGTTGTGTCGATCGACACGGATTTTTGATTACCGTCAGTTTGACATATTGAACGTGTTGTTCTCGTTTGGTTGTTGTGTGATGCATTATTGTTTGTTCATCCTGGTATTGTATCTTTTGCTTATGCATGTGTGTATAGCCTGTAGATGGGATGACCGTCTCACTGGGTATTTATGATAATACTCACGCATCTCTTATACCCATGTGATGCAGGTAAAGACAGTCAGTGATCGTGGAATCATGGCCGGGACGAGGGGAATGATCTAGTGGCTCGGTTTCGTGTAATAAGTTAGAATTGCTAGGGTGTTAGCAATTTCAGAACTATGTGTATTACTGAATTGAACTAGAATTAATAAGTATGGGCTTGTTAAACGATAATTGTATTTGATTGTTTGAATCATTGTTTCCGCGCTGTTTGTTATTTGGACCGTTGAGGATCATTATTTATGATAATAGTGATCCGAGTTGAAATTTTTTTATTTGACGGGTTGGGTCGTCACATCTTGTATGCATTATAGCAGTCAACTATATAGATATTTTATAGTAGTCAACTATACTTGTATATACAAGACTCATTAGATCTGGTATATATTATAGTATATATATTCATAGTAGTCAACTATATTGGCTTATAATAGTCGACTATATTGGTATATATATATATGTAGTTCATTAGATCTTAGTGTTAAGTGTTAATGCATGTGAGGTTTTCCTGCGTTGGTAGCACATTTCTTTATGTAAAAATATAGTTAACTACGTAGGCCTTATAGCTAACTATCCATGTGTTAAGTATAATTGACTATTGCTGAGTATTGTATAGATATAGTTAAATACATAAGTCTTATACCTAACTATCCATGTGTTAAGTATAGTTGACTATTACGGAGTATTGTGTAGATAAAGTTAACTACGTAGGTCTTATAGCTAACTATCCCTGTGTTTGCTAATCGAGGCCGAGAAGCAGGTAATGAAGAAAACCAGTAGAGATCGAGGCCGAGAAGCATGTAATAAAGAAATTGAGCCGACAAAGAAACCCTAAACCAGTAGAGATTGACGAAGCAGGTAATGAAAAAATTGAATATAAGAAAAGAGGAGAAGAAGAAGATGATGATAACGAGTAGAGGAGAAGAAAAATAAAAGAATAAGAAAAAGATAAAGAAGAAGAAGAAGATGATTATTATGATGATGATGATGATGATGATGAGAAGATGAACGGAGAACATAAGTGAGCAAAAAAGAGGAGTCGGCGGAGAGAGAGGGAGAGCACGACGGCTGTGAGAAAAAGAAGAAAAAAAAGATTAGGGTAAAGATGTTTTTTTATGAATAATATTAAATTTTTGATTTTAATGTTAAAGTAAAAACAAAAAACTTGGAATTGATAAAGTTAAAAATGGAATTTAATGTGGCAAAAATATTAGATACCTAATTTTGTCTTAACTAATGTTAAATAATGAATTATGTTTTAGGAGCTAATATAAGGCATAATTTCCCTTATATGTTATCTACTCATTACATTTGATCGCGTATTTACCTTCCAACTAATTTTATCAATTGTGTAAATTTTGACGACCGAAATATTCTGAATTATCATGATATCTATCGGACAAATTATAAACTTATTTAATATATTAAAGTTTCTTTGTGTCGTTATATTTTGTTATCATCAAAGAATGAGATTGTCCATCAGCATAACGCGTGGTTGTAGAAAATGTTTCATTTTTTTTTTCTGCAGAAACACTCAATTTTGGTTTAATGTTACTATTTCATCGTAAGACAATTAAAACAAAACGCGTAACGGCATCAGCTAAATCGTGTTTGTTTTGGTCATTAAACTTTTAGTTGACGATATCTATAGAGAGCCTTGTCAACGGTTTATGTCAACGGCTCGGTTGGCTGGTTTATAAATTTCTAAATGTTCGAAAGTTGAAAATATTTCACTAAAATAACTAAATCAAAGGTTATCCGGCAGTATCCGATTGTAATAATATTTTGGTTATATTTTTTTCAAAAAAAATAAATATTACTTTAGTATATCTAGCAAAAAAGTATCTTTGCATTTCGTATATAATTTTTAGATGCTCAGAACAAAAAAAAGTTGAACTATCCAATCTTTTTTTTTTCTGATTATCTTTTATTAAAAAAATTATTTTTTTAAGACAGTATTTACATTTCACAAAAACGCCAAAAAATAGTGAAATCCATATTAAATGATTTCATGTTTAACAAATCAGGAAATCCTGCCGAAAATTAAAAAAAAAAACAAATTGAATGTTAATTGTGTCATTGTGTGGAAGGGTACTACTCGATCCAGTTCTGTTTGACAAAATTAAATAATTATTATTGTTCCTAGACAGTTTATTGGGTATAATTTCCGTATATATGTATATATATATATATATTTTTTTTTTACAATATTTGTAGATTGTAGATGCAAAATTTTAGCAAAAAAATTTAGTTAGATTTAAAAGTTTTAGAAAAAAAACTTTTAAATGTGATAGATTAGAAATTGTTGGTTTTAATAAATAATATTGCTAATCAATTTATTAAACTTACAACCACTTTATAATTTCTAACATTTTAGAAGGTATCAATCACAAAAAAGATACCAAAAATTTTACATTCAATTTTATTTGTACATCTATTTCTTACCGCTTTATACTATGCTAACAGTTTACACTTCAAATTTATCACTGAAAAACTTATACCATTTTTAGTTACCAATCGATAACATTATGAATTCTAGTGAACATGACAAATGATATGCTGTAGCAAAAAGAAAAGGGAAAAATAATTGTCAGTGTCTTTTTGTCCAAAAACCAATATTAACACTTTTTAAAACCATTTTTTTTGTTTAGATTTAAATCAGTGAATGGAGCTGGGTTTGATCATGCATTGTAAGCAGGAACCATAAGAGTAAAAATGTCTTTCTCAACGTCTAGTCAGTGATTGAGAAACGGACAAAATGATTTCTAAAACGCGTAAATTGTAACATTTAAAATGCAATTCTTCTTAGACCAAAAAAAAAAGTGCAATTCCTTTTTTATAAATGCAGGCTCATATCTGACCACAAACTATACAAGTGATAGTGAACGCTATGATTACTGTTTATAAAAACGATATCGAAATCATTAAAATTAGTTTGGCAAAAAATAATAATTTATTTTTCATTTCTCAACCAAAATTGTTAATAATAATTTTCTAATTGAAGACATTTTTACGTTCTTCTCTAAAAAAGGACTCGATGAATCCTTTAGGTCTATGTGTTTTGAACTCTAGTTTAGCTTTTTTTGGTTTTCCAACAAATTTACTTCATTTATTTAACCGATCAATATACAAAGGGAATAAATTAAACATTCTCCAAAATTACTACAACATAATGAAGAAACAATAAAATATAAAGTAGATAAATCATCGCAAAAGATGGACATCGAATCCAAAGCATGCCTCGGATGCGTAAGGAAGATCTTCGCAGCAAAGCCGGAGAATCTCAGGTTGGTCACTTTACCATGTGACTTTGAAGTTCTTGGCATAAAGCACGGGGTTCGACCACTCTCCATGAGAGAGAAGAAGGTATGATCATGTTTAAAGAGATGGAAGAAGGTGGAATTGAACTCTTCTACCGGGAATAAATTACAGGATTTGAGAATGCAGAAAACTTTGATCTTCTCTCAATAGAGAAGATATCGAGCTCTCAAATTACTAGATTTGAGAATCCAGAAAACTTTGGCCCTCTCGTACGTGGAGATATAAATCTCAACGATTGATAGAATGAAGCACAGTGAAGACGAATTGGTCTCTCCAGGTTCGGGAGGAGGAGGAAGAAGCCACCTCTCGAACAACGGGAGAGGCACCTGGAGGAAGAGGTTTCGGAGGCGAGGGCTGCACATGAGGAGGCATTTTCTTGGCCATCGATACGGGGCTGGTGTCGGAGACCATGGCCAACGGCGGCGGTGAAGAGATTAGGTTTGGCTCGGGACTCAATGCGTTGCCTGTTTCAATATTTATGTTTAAAATTTTGTGTGTGTTTAGTTTAGCTTGTTTATTTCTCCAATTTTTGTTTATTAAGAATAAACTTGGTTATGATGATCTTGATAATGTTTTTAGCAAAAAAACAAAAAAAAATGATCTTGATAATGTGTGTTCAAAATTACTAGTTTAATTCGAAGGACCTAATGTAAAATTTCCAAGATTTATAAAATATATCTATCATATTTTTTTTTGAAAATTTTTGAGAAATACCACTTTTTCAAAAATTATTTATTCATTATATTATTTATGTGACGACCCAACCCGTCAAATAAAAAAAAATTTCAACCCGGATCACTATTATCATAAATAATGATCCTCAACGGTCCAATAAACAAACAGCGCGGAAACAATGATTCAAACAATCAAATACAATTATCGTTCAACAAGCCCATACTTATTAATTCTAGTTCAATTCGGTAATACACATAGTTCTGGAATTGCTAACACCCTAACACTTCTAACTTATTACACGAAAACGAGCCACTAGATCATTCCCCTCGTCCCGGCCATGATTCCACGATCACTGACTGTCCTTACCTGCATCACATGGTTATAAGAGATGCGTGAGTATTATCATAAATACCCAGTGAGACGGTCATCCCATCTACAGACTATACACACAGGCATAAGCAAAAGATACAATACCAGGATGAACAAATAATAATGCATCACACAACAACCAAACGAGAACAACACGTTCAATATATCAAACTGACGGTAATCAAAAACCTGTGTCGATCGACACACCTCCTTGTGTCGATCGACACACATCAAACCCATGTCGATCGACACAACCTGCCCGTGTCGATCGACACAACCTGCCGACACTGTGTCGATCGACACACCCAACTGCGTCGATCGACACACCAACCCAGAAACTCATCAAACCGATTTTCTACACAAAAATCCACCAAAAATCCATACAAGAATCGATCCAAACAACACACAAACGCATCCTATCGATTCCTTTACCCAGATAAGCCTATGGTCACGCACTCACCTCGAATTCGGATAGAAAAGGATAAGAATCCGACGAAGAACACGAAGAACAAATCCGAGATCCTTCACCGTACGGTCCTCCCACGCTTCCACAACCTCACAAACACTCTCACAAGCCTAATAAGATTGAGAAACACGAAGGAAACAACAACAACAACCTCTCCTCTCAATCCTCTCACTTTCTCTCTCAAAAACTTGAAGTTTCTGCCCAGAAATCCGATTTTTGACTTAAATAGCCAGACCAGCCGACACTCTGTCGATCGACGCATGACCAATCAATACGTCAAACTGACGGCAATCAAAAATCCGTGTCGATCGACATACCTCAACTGTGTCGATCGACACACCACTCGCTGCTCGACTCCTCTTGAGTCAAAACAGCCGTGTCGATCGATACACAAACCTTGTGTCGATCGACACCCATCCAAAAATTACTTTTTGGATCACGGGCGTTACAATTTATGTTTAGATTAATTATGTTGTATTAAGATTTAAATTTTGAGGGTTTATGGTTGTTAAGGGTCGAAACATTTTTAATGATTTAAAATTTTAAGATTTAAACTTTAAAAATTGATAATTATTGGTATTTTTGTAAATAGACAACCCATTATGGTATTTTTGAAAAATGGTACACCAAAAGTAATATTTTTGCAATTGTTTTTTTTTTTGAGTCGGCAATAATTAATTATGTCATATAAGTGTCTGAATTATTTCGTTAAGTTTTACCATCGAAAACAAAAAATTACAAGCTGATTTATTATAAGTTGATTTATTCTACATTCTTAATTTATTACAAGCTGATTTGACCAAAGAAACAAAAAGTAATTGCAAGCTGATTTTAATTTGTACCAAATGATTCAAGCAGCAAGTAATCTATTAGTATTATTAACGAATTAATAACACAAGTATCTTTCTTATTTATTTGCAAAAGACAAGTGCCTTTTTTTTTTTTGTCAACAACAAGTGTCTTTAGTATAATTACTTCTTTTTTAAAACTAAAAAGTTAAAAACTAACTAAATTTAGCGTGGTAACGTGGTTAATGAATAGCACTATCAAGTCCGTAGAACAACGAATATTCCTGGAAATTTCAAGTGCACTTCGTCAATGCTCATTTTCTATATATTCTTCATCATTCACTCTTTGTCAACTTCATATCTCTCTCTCTCTCTCTCTCTCTAGGCTCTCACCCACACATACACAGAGTTTTTTTCTTCTGCTTTCAAGACTGAAATAATTTGTTTTGAGATTTTAAATCTGAAAAAAATAAATCTCTAAAACTAAAAGTGATCAATTATGTATCGAAACAGCCCTTGTCATGGGGCTGGTGGTTACAATGGCTTAAGAGCTCGTAACATAACTTTCAAGAAGTGAGTTTTCTATCTATCTTTGAGTTTCTTACAAAACAAATCCTTTAAATTTCGTTCCGGTTGATTTTTGGACAGGTTCTAATTTATGAGTTTCATTTATCATGTAAACCACAGAGCTGTGAAGAGAGTTATGAGAGATCAGTCAAATAATCAATTCATGGTTCAGATGGAGAACATGCTCAGAAGAATCGTGAGTTTTCCCATCGTCTAAAATTTTAACCATTTATTATGCTTAAACTATAACCACCTAATTAAATATCTTAATTAATCTCAGGATTAGTTATATAACCTATTACCTAAATAGCCACCAACTTTGACCTGACTTCTCTTCTCTCCCGTTTTAAATTTTGTGGGTTCGGCTCCTCAATCAACAATGGTCCCTAAAACTAATACTCCAATTTAGGGCTTAATTAGCAAAATATGTGCTACTTTGGCTTCTATCCACTATATCTGAATAAAACTAATATCTACCAAAATTAGAATGAATCACAAATATTGAAATCTGAACGGTAATTAAAAAACGGATACTATAAAACTTGAGGATATTCGCTCTAATATATATATCATTATAATTAAAGTTATAATAAAACATATGAACGTGACATGCAGTTGTTGCAAATGTATGCTTAACTATATGCAAATTGATACTAATTAATTTTCTACTGATTCAGGTCCGAGAGGAGTTTGATCGTCTTATTCAACCTCGTCTCTCCTCGTCGTGGGCCCCAAACGAGTGGTCACGTTCTGAAACGCAGCCGTGTCCACGTTTCAAGTTGCTGTTCATAAACTCGCCGTCTTCCATATTCACGGGATCCAAGGTCGAAGCCGAGGACGGTTCTCCGGTATTGATCGAGCTGGTGGACGTCGCCACAAACGCTCGAGTCGTTACGGGGCCGTTCTCGTCTTCTAGGGTCGAGATCGTGCCGCTGAACGCTGATTTCACGGAGGAAAGCTGGACCGTCGAGGGATTCAAACGGAATATTCTCAAACAACGTGAAAGGAAACCGCCGTTACTCACCGGAGATTTAACCGTGGCGCTTAAAGACGGCATCGGAATGATAGACGTGGCTTTCTCGGATAATTCGAGCTGGACAAGGAGTCGGAAGTTCCGGTTAGGTGCGAGATTAACCGGAGGTGGAGCCGTGGAGGCAAGAAGCGAAGCCTTTGGGTGTAGAGACCAACGAGGAGAACGTAAGAAGCGGTTACTGCGTTTGGTTGCATTCGCGGTTACTGCGTTTTGATGAAGTTTTAATTTTTTGTTTGTTTTGATTATGCAGCTTATAGAAAACATCATCCTCCGTCTCCTGGTGACGAGGTTTGGAGACTCGAGAAAATTGCTAAAAACGGCGTTTGGGAAACGCGTTTGGGTGAAGTCGGGGTTAAAACCGTCAAGGATCTACGGCGTTTGCATGCGACGAAACCAACCTTATTATACAAAGTAAGATTATAAAACTGGTTATGTTATAATTATTATATTCGCTTATATAGTTAAAATTAATCTTTAATGTAAATAATCTTCTATCCATTCATAAAAAAATTGATTCATAATTTTGATACAGGTACTTGGTGGAGGGACCTCAAAGAGAATGTGGGAAGCAGTTGTATCCCACGCAATGAATTGCGTTTTGGACGAAACAGAGTGTTACTTGTACAACGCAAACGCACTTGACGTCTCTCTTCTCTTCAACTCTGTTTATGAGTTGATCAAAGTGCTGTTTATAAATGAAGGTTCGTTTCGAAACGCAGATCAGCTAACCAACTATCAGCTAGACCAATTGAAGACTGAAGCTTATCAAAACACTAAAAGCTTTATTGCGGTCGACGGTAGGAACTTTGTGGATCATCCACAAAGGTCCTTACCGTGCCCGCAAGATCCCGGATTTGGCATAGCATGTCCGGGATTGCAGCATATCAACTTCCAAGGTATACAATTTATTCCGGTTACAGTCTATATGATCCTTTTGTTATACTTTTTTTTTTTTTTCCTGAGAATTTCCTTTTGTTATACTTGAACATAGACTTACTTATTCGAATTTTTCTGATACTTAGGAAGTTCAAACCCATCAGATTCTTCGATGGCTCTTTACCTTACAGCTGCGGGTCCCGCGGTCCAACCCGAAATGCTGATGAGTTTCGAGAAGTCGCCAGCTGCGACGTTTCACATGGACCCCAAAATTTTATCAAGTTTCAAGAACAGTTTTAGGGTGAATGAACACGACCCGATTCAGGACGAATCACGGAGTTTAGTGAAAAGAGGTTGGAACGAGAAGGAAGAGAACACTTTTCCTCATCATCACCATCATGATGGACCCTCGAACTGGTCCCCTGGTACGGAGAACTGGATTACGGAGAATTGGATGGAGAGTATGTTAGTAAGCGTGTCTGGCACGGAAGAAGCTGGAATGTTTGATGTTCGTTTTGAAAACATTGTGGGATCTCCTAGAGCTAGGTGGTGTAAGGTTAAGGCAGCTTTCAAGCTCCGAGAAGTCTGGAAGAACACAACTACCAGAAGAAACAAAGGCTTGTAACCAAAGTTTCTTGCGGCAGACGAAAGATGTGTATATGTGTGATTATGTTCTTTTTGATAGATTAGGGCTTGATATATGGATCCCGGCCATTGACTGGTCCCAAATGGTTTGATAGGTTACGGGGATTAGTCTTTGTTTGTACCATGTTTGATATCTATATTTGACCAAATCAATTTGACATTTGTTTATTTAAGTTTTGTTTTGTTTGACGAAGATTTGTAACCAAGTGATCTGTGCATCGTTCTTTGAACCTGTATGTTTAACAAAGCTTATGAAAAATCTGAAAGGTATAGTGTTTAGTTCCATATGTTAAGTGTTCGCGGACTAACTAGATACCCGAGAACTATTATTTAAAATATGAATACTTTTTTTTTTTTTTAAATATTATCTAAACTACCGTAATCTGAAAACTTTCTTTTCAAAAATATCATAATGTAAAAAGCCTTTAAAAAATACCACGAGACCATGTAAAAGTACCAATGTATACTCATCTTCAATCTCTTGCTAATGACATTTCAACTTTTTTTTATACGTGCTAATTTCTCAAATTTTTTGGATTCTAATTTTTGTTAATCTAATCTAATTAAAATTCACACTAAATTTTACAATTAAAAAAAAATCTCTAACGCCTTCCACCTTAACCTCCCACGATCCCCACTTCCAATATTCAAGGAAAAACTGCAACTTAATTGCTCATAAATATTTTTAGAATCGCCATCAATATATCGAAAACATAATCATCTCTAAATTCACTCTATTTTTTTTTTTTTTAAGATTTACTAGATTTTGTCCCGCGTCAAACGCGGGATTAGAATATTTGAAAAAAAAAGTTATAATTTTTTATAATACTGGGGAAAAATTAAATTAATAATAAAAAAGATCAAATGATATATCTTTTATATAGATTTAAAATTTAATATTCATGACACTTAGATTGATTGTAAGCGTTTTGATATAAATTGAATACGTTTGAGATTATGGTTTTTTCAAACTTATATGAGCTCACCAAACCCCAAAAATATTGCGTTAGTAGGTAAATTTTCTTAAATAAAAAATCAAAGAAATATAAAAAGTGAAAATGATGAATTTTGAAATTCAATCATTAATTTTTGAATTATAAAGTTGTACATTTATAACAGAAGCACAATTTTAATTAGAGTAGTATTGATACAATTAAATTATATAAAAGAAAATAATTGTATGATCAATCACATATTTAGCTGAGTTAAAATTTTAAAACATTTATTAATGAGTTTATGTTAAAAATTAATGAGAATATGTAGAGAATTTCCACCATGGCATATACTTATAATTGAAATATTTTGATTGGTCAAATTAGATGATATGTCCCTTGAATTGCTCATTGATTTTTAGTGTCTCCTCAATTAATATATAGAGGATTTTTACTCTATTTCTTCATGGTATCACTCTCTTCCTTTGATTTTTGTTTGTCAATCATTCCCTTTTTCAACCAATTTCCGACCAATCTCTGGGTAAACATTTTTTTCCAAATCATGTTCTAATGCCTTTAATTTTCATGCCTCTTTTACCTATTGTTTTCTCTAGCAATTAATTACTTTAGATTAACATGGTAAACAATTTTTAGCTCACTATTATTTTTGTATTTTTAACAATATCTATATCATGACGCTGCTTGTGAACAAAGCTTTAAAGGAGAAAAAGAAATGCATAGAGATTTGAAAGTTATCATAGAGCCAGACCATTTAATTGCTGTGAGGAACTTGTGTACCCGTGCAAAGGCACGGGCTTAATACTAGTTATATTTTAAATGCGGTGATAAATTTGCATATAGGATGGTGGAGTCGAGCTGATGGTGGTCGAAAGAATGATTGAAAACATACAATGCGATATAACCAAATCACAATATTAATTCTTCTAAAATATATATGTACATAGTAAATATACAATTTTAAACAAAAATGATTTTGAAACTTAGAAACATAATGTCTAATTAATTTTTATCATACCTAAGTGATCAATAATCAAAGTCGCTGTAATTTATTTAATAGTAAAAATTATATTTAATTCCAAAATCCGAATGTAATATCGAATCTAAAAAACATAAATTTATTTTAAAACAGTTGATAAATTTTAAATATGAACCAAAACCATACCAAATCATCCATATTTCATTATCATCTATATTTCATTAATTTTTTTTTAATATATTACTGTTCATAAACCAAAAATTCTTAAAAATCGAAAACTATAAGAAAATATTGATTTTGTATAACTCAGATGCAAAAAGTTTAATACTGATCCATTTGGAATGCATTATTTTTTATATATAGATGTACTTAGGGAAAATTACAAAAATGCTATTTTTTATGTGTACATTTGCAAAAATGTCACTTAGAGGTGATCATTTGCAAAAATGCCACTAATTATAGATTTTTAAACCTTATATCTTAAAATTCTAAACGTTAAAAAATGTTTTGATCCCTAAACCTCTAAACAATCATAACTAAACCCTAATAGAATATAATTAACCCAAACATAAATAATATAAAGAAAAAATAATTTTGAAAAAGTGGCATTTTTGTAAAGATTTCAAAAGTGTGACATTTTTGTAAAGTGGCACTTGAAAAGTGGCATTTTTTAAAATCTTGCGACATCTAATAGTTCTATTAGTAGAAAGAGAATAAGAGGATCTTCAGGAGAGAGACATATGGAAGAAGAGACGTACATAAGGATTAGAAGGCAACACTTAGTAATAGAAGAAGACAACAACGAAATACTCATTCAGAAATATCTTCTGTAACGCACGTGAACCAAAATTGGAATTTAAGGAATAGTGTCAATCGACACCAACTTTGTATTGAACCAACTGGTTCAGTTTTTGATTGTCAGTTCGCGGTTCGGGTTTAGGAAACCCTAGGGCTCGGGTATATATATGACGAGCAGCCGTGTGATGTTGCATTTTTGGAGAGAGTAACAGAGAAATTGTGAGAAGAAAAGAGATCATTGTTGATTTCTTTGTATTCTTGATCCTAAATGCTTGTAATTGTGGTTTGTGAGGCTCTAGAATCGAGTTTGGTTCGTGTTCTTCATGAGGGAAGAAGAAAATCTGGTTGTTGGGTGTTAGAAGCCTCTGATTTCGTGTGTTCATCGCTGTTCTTACCCCATTTCATTCTAAAATCAAGGTGAGTGCATGACCATGGCTTATCTGGGTAATTGGAATGTTCATGATGCGTTGTTTGAGAATTGGATTTATTTGATGTTTGATTATTGCGTGTTTGGGTGTTTTCGTGTTGTTGGGCATATGTGCTAACGTTTTCTGTACAGGTGATCGATATGTTGCGTCCTGGAAATGAGCCATGAGAGGAGAGGCTCGATTTCATGGACACCAGGAGGGTGACGACGACACCAGTGTCTGTAAACTTGAATTATCGTGTCGTTCATTATTGATTGTGTAACGACCGCAAACCAAGTTATGTGAATTTTGGTTGTGCGTCGATCGACGTAGATAGTGTGCGTCGATCGACGCAAGGTTAAATTGAACCGATGATTTTGGTTTTAATCATTTGGTTTGCAGCTCCGTTTAGGAGAAACCCTAGGATGCGACTATTTAAGTCGAGGGGATGCGGATTGCTGCGTTTTTCAGAGAAAAATAGAGGGTTTGAGAGAGAATTGAGAGAGAAGAAGAATCAATGTGTGTTCTTGTTTCGTAAAGCTTTGGAGGCAGTTCTGTCCGGTTTAAGAAGAGGAGAGTAATGGGCAGTAACAACAGTTCATATCGGAGCGAAAATTTCAGGTTCAGTTCTTCACTCTCTGAACTTGATATGGGAGAAAACGGTTTGTCAATCGGATGTGTATTCTAGGAGTTATCATTGTTTGACTATGAGAGATTTGTGTAGTTTCGGGTCTGCAATCAGTCCACTTAGAGGGAGTATTTCCGTCGAAGCAGAAAGATTCAGAAGACGATCTGCATACCATTGGTTAGATCTCTCTGTCTAGTTTTCAGATCAGGTTTCCGATCCTGATTCTGAGGTGATATTTGTTCTCTGTGTGCTTTCGAAGTTAGCGTGTCGTTCATGTTTTATGAAACCTATTTCCGTTTAGGGATTTTTGGAGAAAGGATCTTGTTTGATCTGTGTCCTTCGCGGAGGAAGAAGGATTCTGAATTGGAGAGTGTTAGGAGTCTTTGATTTAGTTGTTCTTCATGTTCCTGTCTCTAATTCATTCTGAAATCAAGGTGAGTACGTGACAATGGCTTATCTGGGTAATTGGATTGTGATGATGCGTTTTGCTTGAGGTTTGGAATGGATTGATGATTGATTACTGATTGTTTATGTGTTTTCGTATCGTTGGATGTTCATTGTTGATTGAGTTATTTGGTATTATGGTTTTCCTTTATGCTTGTGTGTATAGCCAAGTAGATGGGATGACCGTCTCACTGAGTATTTGTGATAATACTTGTAACGTCCGCGAGCCAAATGTGTATTTTTGGTTCGGATGTCGATTGACCAGCTCGTTTTCAATCGACTGGGTCGTTTTTATTGGGAAAAATTCTTCGTGTTAAAGGAAAAATAGTCGGATCTCGGGAAGGTTTTTAGCCATCGTGGGTAACGGAGGAATAAAATATTTGGGTGTGGTGGAGTGATTAATTAATTAAGCGTGGGTGTTGAGAATTAAACAAATGAGCATGGGCTCTTTGATTAAAGAATGAGTGGAATGGGCAAGTGTTTTTTTTTTGTGTTTGGGAAATGTTAAAGAAGAAACATGTCCCCCATGCTCATCACACCCATGCTTGGATGTCTTGGGGCTTTGCCTATAAATATCACTCCCTCCCTTTTGTTCTCAGCCACTCTTCTTCCATACCAAAACGCTGCCCAATTTTTAGTAGAACCGAGAGTTAGTGAGAAAGAGAGGAGGAAGAAGAGTAACAACCGAGTGAAGAAGGGACGAACGGCTAGGGAGAACAGATCGGTTTGGTCTCGAATTTTGAGGGTAAGTTCTTCACTCTTTTAGCTTCATATAGGAGAAAACCACTTGTCTTTTGGTTGAGTATTCTAGGAGTTATGGTCGTTTTACTGAGAGATATTTTTGCAGCATCTCTTCTGCGATCAGTCCACTTCCAAAGACGATTCCCGTCGTTCTGTAAGGACCCAAGAGGCGAGCAAGATTTCATTGGAAAGCTCTGAGTCTTATCTTTCCACAGACACCGATTTCGGTTTATTCAGAGGTGACCTCCGTTCTCTGTGTGTTTTTGAAGTTAGTGTGGCGTTTCTGAAATATTTGTTCTCAGTTCTGATCATCGAGTTTGCGAGCTAATTTTCCCGTCGAACTGCTTAGAGTTAGGTTACGTTCTATACACCTCTGTAAAGCTCTCGATGTCTAGTTTCTAGAACAGGTTTTACGATTGAGCTGGAACCCGGGACGACTCCGATATCCAAGACACCTTACAGGTTGGCTCCAGCGGAGATGGCCGAGTTGAAGAAGCAGTTGGAGGATTTGTTGGAGAAGGGTTTCATTCGTCCTAGTACTTCACCGTGGGGAGCACCGGTGTTGTTTGTGAAGAAGAAGGATGGGAGTTTCCGGTTGTGCATCGATTACCGGGGACTTAACCGAGTCACTGTGAAGAACAGGTATCCTTTACGGCGGATTGATGAGTTGTTGGATCAGTTGCGTGGGGCTACTTGGTTCTCCAAGATTGATTTGGCTTCGGGTTACCATCAGATTCCGATTGACGAGGAGGACATTCGGAAGACTGCTTTCAGGACGAGATATGGGCATTTTGAGTTCGTGGTGATGCCTTTTGGGTTGACGAATGCACCAGCAGCGTTTATGAAGTTAATGAACGGGGTTTTCCAGCGGCATCTTGACGAGTTTGTGATCATCTTTATTGATGATATATTGGTGTATTCGAGGATTCCTGAGGAGCACGAGGTTCATTTGCGGGTGGTCTTGGAGAAGTTGAGGGAGCAGAGGTTGTATGCTAAGTTGAGCAAGTGTAGTTTTTGGCAGCGGGAGATCGGTTTTCTCGGTCATGTGATCTCTGCAGATGGAGTTTCTGTGGATCCGGCGAAGATAGAGGCTATTCGTGAGTGGCCTAGACCGAGAAATGCCACCGAGGTCAGGAGTTTTCTTGGGTTAGCTGGGTATTACAGGAGATTCGTCAAGGGGTTTGCAAGTATGGCGCAGTCGATGACGAAGCTGACCGGGAAGGACGTTTCGTTTGAGTGGACTTCAGCTTGCGAGGAGAGCTTTGCGCGGCTGAAGGAGATGTTGACGAGTACACCAGTGTTGGCGTTACCCGAGCCGAGTGAACCATACGTGGTGTATACAGATGCTTCAGGAGTTGGTTTGGGTTGTGTGTTGATGCAGCATGGAAGGGTAATTGCTTATGCGTCGAGGCAGTTGAGGAAGCACGAGTGCAACTACCCTACCCACGATTTGGAGTTAGCTGCGGTGATTTTCGCTTTGAAGATTTGGAGATCTTATCTTTATGGCAGGAAGGTTCAGGTGTTTACGGATCACAAGAGCCTAAAGTATTTCTTTACGCAACCAGAGCTGAACCTGAGACAGAGGCGTTGGATGGAGTTGGTAGCGGATTACGATCTAGAGATTGAGTACCATCCAGGTAAGGCTAATCTAGTTGCAGATGCGTTGAGTCGGAAGAGGGTTGCCTCGGCTCAGGAGCGTGATATGGAAGCTCTGGTGAGCGAGATTAGTATATTGAGGTTGTGTGTAATCTCACAGGAGCCGTTGGGGTTAGAGGCAGCTAACCAGGCAGACTTGTTGAGCAGAGTTCGAGCAGCGCAGGAGCAGGATCCGGTTTTGATTGAGGCGTCGAGGGCTGCAGGTTCAGAGTATTCGGTCTCGACGAATGGGACGATACTTGTGAAGGGGCGTGTGTGTGTGCCTAATGTTGTTGAGCTGAGACAGGAGATTCTTCGTGAGGCACATGCGAGTATGTTGTCTGTTCATCCGGGAGCGACTAAGATGTACCGGGATCTGAAGTGGTATTATCACTGGATCGGGATGAAGAGGGATGTAGGGTTGCAGCGTGCAACATGTGTCAGCTGGTGAAGGCTGAGCATCAGGTTCCGAGTGGTATGTTGCAGAGTTTACCCATTCCGGAGTGGAAGTGAGATATGATTACCATGGACTTCGTGACGGGGTTGCCAGTGTCACGGACCTATGATGCAATTTGGGTGATTGTGGATCGTCTGACCAAGTAAGCACATTTTCTTGCCATCAAAAAGACCGATGGGACGGTGGTGTTGGCTAAGAAGTATGTGCGTGAGATAGTGAGGCTGCATGGGGTGCCAACGAGTATTGTGTCAGACATAGATCTGAGGTTTACTTCTGAGTTTTGGAGAGCGTTTCAGAGTGAGATGGGCACTAAGGTGCATATGAGTACAGCGTACCATCCGCAGACAGATGGGCAGTCGGAGAGGACGATCCAGACACTTGAGGATTTGTTGAGGATGTGTGTACTGGATTACGGTGGTCATTGGGTAGATCATCTGAACCTGGTAGAGTTTGCGTATAACAACAGTTACCAGGCGAGTATTAGGATGGCACCGTATGAGGCTCTGTATGGGAGGCCGTGTAGGACACCGTTATGTTGGACTCAAGTGGGGGAGATGAGCATGTTCGGTGCAGATTTTGTTCAGGAGACGACGGAGAAGATCCGAGTCTTGAAGCTAAACATGAAGGAGGCACAAGATCGCCAGAAGAGCTATGCAGATAAGAGGCGGAAGGAGTTGGAGTTTGAGTTGGGAGATTTGGTGTATCTCAAGGCGGCGATGTTGAGGGGTCCTAACAGATCCATGTCGGAGAATAAGTTGAGTCCGAGGTTCATAGGTCCGTTCAAGGTGGTGGAGCGGGTTGGACCAGTGGCTTATAGGTTAGAGTTACCTCAGAGAATGAAGGCTTTTCATAAGGTCTTCCATGTGTCAATGCTGCGGAAATGCCTTCGTGAGTCTGAGGAGGTGTTGGTTAGGATTCCAGAGGATCTTCAGCCCAACATGACGTTAGAGGCGCGACCGGTGAGGATTCTTGAGAGGATAGTCAAGGTGCTGCGCCGGAAGAGGATACCGTTGGTGAGAGTTGTGTGGGATTGTGATGGTGCCGAGGAGGAGACGTGGGAACCAGAAGCGAAGATGAAGGCAAAGTTCACGAAGTGGTTCGAGAAGCAAGCGGAGGCTTGAGTTTTGTTGTGTTTCAGACTTGTACGCGAGGGATTTATGAGTTGTATTTTCGTTTTGGGTTGTAACGATTATACATTGTCGACGATTTAATAAGATGGCGTATTCTTGTTAATCTTGGTGTCATGATGCGAGTTTTGTCGACATGTGACTAGTGGGGTCATGTAGGTCGACAAGTGATTTTTGATGCACGTTTCAGGCTATTGTCTCGGTGAGGGGGACGGTGGGTCTCGGCATATACTCAGAGATAGTGGGTCTCAGCATATACTCAGAGATAGTGGGTCTCGGCATATACCCAGAGATAGTGGGTCTCGGCATATACACGGGGGATAGTGGGTCCCCTGCGCACCATAGCTCAAAGGGTGACGATCCTGCGAGTAGATACGGTAGACTGTATATGAGTATGAGTATGCGTATGAGTATGAGTATGAGTTATGAGCAGTAGTGCCTGAACGTGATCGTGATTATGAGACTGGAGGAGTTTCAAGAATTGTGGAGTAGATTGTGGAATGGCGTCTAGTCTAGGGTTTTGCTTATGATCGAGACTTCGATTCAGATGAACCTGGTAACAGATGTAGTACCCTTGGTCTAACTTTAGGTCTACGGTTGGTTGTTCATGTTCTTGTTTGATTGTTGCGCAAACAAACGGACAGACCTAATCCGGGTCAAAAACGTTACATTGCGGATGCTCCGGGTGAAACTGATCAGGGTTCCGATCAGAAGTGAGCCTTAGGGTGGCAGGTTGTGTACGGTTGAGGGTGATCTCGCGTACGGAAGGACGGATTTTTGGCCAGGAAGGCAGGCTGTAGAGCGGTAGAGTTGAGTGATTCAAGGACGAATCCTTGTTAGTGGGGGAGAATTGTAACGTCCGCGAGCCAAATGTGTATTTTTGGTTCGGATGTCGATTGACCAGCTCGTTTTCAATCGACTGGGTCGTTTTTATTGGGAAAAATTCTTCGTGTTAAAGGAAAAATAGTCGGATCTCGGGAAGGTTTTTAGCCATCGTGGGTAACGGAGGAATAAAATATTTGGGTGTGGTGGAGTGATTAATTAATTAAGCATGGGTGTTGAGAATTAAACAAATGAGCATGGGCTCTTTGATTAAAGAATCAGTGGAATGGGCAAGTGTTTTTTCTTTGTGTTTGGGAAATGTTAAAGAAGAAACATGTTTCCCCATGCTCATCACACCCATGCTTGGATGTCTTGGGGCTTTGCCTATAAATATCACTCCCTCCCTTTTGTTCTCAGCCACTCTTCTTCCATACCAAAACGCTGCCCAATTTTTAGTAGAACCGAGAGTTAGTGAGAAAGAGAGGAGGAAGAAGAGTAACAACCGAGTGAAGAAGGGACGAACGGCTAGGGAGAACAGATCGGTTTGGTCTCAAATTTTGAGGGTAAGTTCTCCACTCTTTTAGCTTAATATAGGAGAAAACCACTTGTCTTTTGGTTGAGTATTCTAGGAGTTATGGTCGTTTTACTGAGAGATATTTCTGCAGCATCTCTTCTACGATCAGTCCACTTCCAAAGACGATTCCCGTCGTTCTGTAAGGACCCAAGAGGTGAGCAAGATTTCATTGGAAAGCTCTGAGTCTTATCTTTCCACAGACACCGATTTCGGTTTATTCAGAGGTGACCTCCGTTCTCTGTGTGTTTTTGAAGTTAGTGTGGCGTTTCTGAAATATTTGTTCTCAGTTCTAATCATCGAGTTTGCGAGCTAATTTTCCCGTCGAACTGCTTAGAGTTAGGTTACGTTCTATGCACCTCTGTAAAGCTCTCGATGTCTAGTTTCTAGAACAGGTTTTATACCTTGATTTGGTTAAGAATTTGCTGAGTTATGGTCCTTTGAACTTGGGTAGTTCGTGCAGTTTTTCTGCAATTTCCTGCGGTTTCGTCTGGAGTTGCTGTTTTTGGGGACAATTTCCTGGCGAACCGTTTGGAGTTAGGAGTCTTGCAATACGGCGTTAGAAAGCTGTTGGTGTCTAGTCTCCAGAACCGTTTTCCGTTCGCGATTTGGTCCAGTGAGTCGGAAGTTATTCTAGTCGCAAAACAGGTGAGTGCGTGACCATGGTTTTTGCGTGTATGTGGGTGTCATAATGCGTTTGATTGCGAATTGAAATGATTGTTGATCGATTATTGCTTGTTGGGGTGTTATTAGTGTTTATATCAAATTTAAGTATCATGGATTGTGGTTGATTTTGTGTTGACTTTTCGTTGACTTTTTGGGGTTGATTTTTCGGGTTGACTTTTGTGTTGACTTCTTGATTGATTGATCGTTGGGTATTATGGTATCCCTTATGCCCGTGCATCTAGCCAAGTAGATGGGATGACCGCTCCACTGAGTATTTATGATAATACTCACGCATCTCTTATAACCATGTGATGCAGGTAAAGACAAAGTGTGATCGTGGAATCCGGCTATGAAGAGGAGATGATCTAGGGTCTCGTCATTGTGTGTTTATTTACTTCCTGTTTTCGTTCTGACGCTGTTTGTTGTTTGTGTTAAACCGCTGTCCTTTTTTTTCTGTTACGTTGTTGTGCTGAATTGTTTTGGAGAATTAGTATTTATGGGAATACTAATTCTCGTTTATCGTATTAAAAAAAAAAAAAAAAATTGGGTTGTTTCAATACTCACGCATCTTTTTTTGCTATGTAATGTAGGTAGAGGCAAAGTGTGATCGTGGAATCATGGCTATGAAGAGGAGGATGATCTAGGGTCTCGATTGATTGGTGTTTTGGTTATGGTTAGAATTACTAAGTTGCTGGTTGGTGAACTTAGAATTGATAAGTTGGAATTGTTGGAAATTGGGTATATCGTTTTAATTGGAATTGTTGTATTGGAATTAATATTGGTTATTTGATTGGTTTAGTTGGGTTAGCTTCCGCTGATGTTTGAATGATGTTTGTTGTTGGTTTGATTGAATGTTGAGGATTAACATTTACGCCATTTACGGGGATGTTAATCCGGGTCCAATGTTAATTGCATAAAAAAAAACGGGTCGGATTATTTCAGTTTGGTATCAGAGCCCTTATGGTTCTAGGGCGGGTGCACTTGATTGTGATTGGATTGATTATGTGAGTTAGTCAATTGCTGTGTGAATTATGGATTGAATTGATTATGAGTAGCTAATCAATTGTTGTATGGGTTTGGAATCCTAGATCATATTCTTCGAGCCTTCAATGAGATTCTACGGTAAGTGTTTTTGTAACTTTGTGTAATTTCTTGTGTGATTGGGTTGTTTCCGATGACCTAGTGATTGGTCATGATTGAGATGATATTCCGGGTTAGGGAATGTCATGATGGAACCATGGGACGTAAGTCTGGTCGACAGGTGCTTATGATGCACGTTGCATAATTGATTGCTCCATGGGATAGTGAGGTTCCCTGCATATACTTGAGGGATAGAGATTTCTCTCCAGGGGATAGTGAGTTTCCCTGCATATACTTTGAGAGATAGAGATTTCTCTCCAGGGGATAGGGAGTTTCCCTGCATGCCGATAGTTTGACGGACTGTGTGTTCCGAGAGTGGGAGGGGCATGGAGCATACCGATAGCTTGATGTTTGAATGATGTTTGTTGTTGGTTTGATTGGATGTTGAGGATTAACATTTATGGGGATGTTAATCCGAGTCCAATGTTAATTGCATAAAAACGGATCGGGTTATTTCAGATTGAATTGTTTTGGTATTATGGTATTCCTTTAAGCGTATGTGTATAGCCGGTAGATGGAATGACCATCTCGCTGAGTATTTGTGATAATACTCACGCATCTCTTTTATCCATGTGATGCAAGTAAAGAAAAGATGTGACCGTGGGATCATAGCTATGAAGAGGAGATGATCTACGGTCTCGATCTTTGTTGCACTTATGTTAATGTTTAGAATTGCTAAGTTGCTGGTTTATGAAATTGATAAAATTTGTTTTGTTGGTTCAATGAGTTATGGGATTTATTGGATCATTTGTTTGGTTTAATTGAGTTTTATTTTTGCTGGTTGTTTGATGTGTTTGAATTGATATTGAAGATTATTATTTATGGGAATAATAATCCGAATTAAAAAAAAACGGATCAGGTTGTTTCATCTTCAGACAATCCAATATTTAGGAAGAGAGTTCCGACCCCATTCTTTTTAGGTAGTCTACCCCTATTTTCTTCTCATCCATTCAAAAAATATGAGACGAAGACTATGACCTTCGGTCAAGGTTTAAAACATAATCCACACTCACCTCTCAAATCAATTTACTTTCCAATAGTAAACTAATTTGGACGTCAGGGAGTCTTCAAGAAGAAAACACCTTCTCATCATTCTGAAGATCATCCTGAACAATAAGAAAACACCTTCTCATCATTATGAAGATCATCCTGAACAATATTTCTTATGTCAAGTTCAACTCATCTTCAAAGAATCAACGTGGCTATCTCACTAAAGACAACAATTTAGTCTCTCATACACCAAGACGACAAAATTCTTATGCACCCACAGCTCTTCAGTTATTCCCATAGGGCATTCCAAAGTTTTATGCAAGAGATTTACGGTTCCATACGGAGAACCAAAAATACGATCCGAACAATTACCGCTAAAGAGAGGAAAGACCACACCCTCCACCGAAAGAAGAGACGACATTTTTTTTTTAAATCTTGATATGCGACATCTTGTCGGTTTTGTTCAAATTCAAACAGTTAGCTCATATCTCCAAATACTTATGTAGAAACAAGAACAAAAAAAATCAAGTGGAACTTCATTGATCAAGTTGTTCTAAATATAATGTGTTTGTTCTTGTTAGATCAAGTTGTCACATAATTTGGTTTGTTCTTGTTAGAAACGAAACATAAACTGGAACCCCATAATAAAATCAATACTGGATATTGTTAGAAAGTAAACAAAATATTGTCATTGAGCTCCACAATCCAACAATATGCTTTGATGGGGAAATGTTGTGAAAATTGAATGTACTTCTAAAAATCAAGGTCGTACATGTCATTGAAAAGCAAGATCCTACAAAAATCATTTATGGGGAAATAACAAGAAGAATCCAAAATTCCCCTAACTTGGTTTAAGCCATCTAAGTACGTAATTTACATTTATAAACAAGGCGATGAATTTTGATAGTGCTTATAACGATGAAAAAATAATTATCATAGATGATATAATTATATGTCTATGATCATCTCAATAATTTATGTTTCGTTTCTAACAATATCCAGTATTGATTTTAAAAATAATATTATGTTCGATTGTTCAAATATATTTTATTGAATAATACATGTATACAAGATTTGGGTTTGATAGAATATCCCCTATTCCGAATGTTATCTGAGTTGTGTTTGGTAGTGATGGTAACGGTGAAAAAGTGTTACCGTAGATGATATAATTATATGTCTATGATCATCTCGATAATTTTTTGTACATTTGTAATAATAACCAGTACTGATTTTATAAATAATATTATTTCAATTGTTCAATTATATTTCATGGAATGTTACATGTATACAAGACATCACGGCTAGGATTGGGATGAGACGGATAAGGGTTGGGACGGGACGTGGGTATGGGTTGGGACACGGATAAGGGCTGGGAAGGACCGCGTAAGGCTTGGGACGAGATGAGATGCGGGTAAGGGCTGAGACGGGACGAGACGTGGATAAGGGACAAGGCGCGAATAAAGTACGAGACACATGGTCTAGGATACCGACCGTGTTTGTTAATTAAAATAAGTAATTGATTTTGTGATTAATATAAATGTTTAACCTACAATCTTAAAATATTACTTTTTGTTACAAAAGAGGTTGGAGTATCTACAAGAGGGTGACACTTTAACAAATTGTAATTCACCAGATCGTGATATATATCAAATTTTGATAAGATGATTATATGTGTTAAAACTTGCACATAATTAAGAAAATGAAAAATAAAAAATATAGAAAACTAACAAAATAATTATCAAAATAACTAATCAAATAGTAAAAAGAAAATTAATAATGGTTCAAACTAAGTAGGAAAAAAAAATAGTTCAAACTAATTAAAGAAACCAAACTAATTATAAAAATAAATTGAGAAATAAAATAGAGAAAATACAAAATGTTTAAAACAAAAAGTAGAGAGAAAACAAAAATTTTAATTAAGAAAATAAAAAGGTGAATGATAAATAAAATAAATTATAATTAAAAACTAAAATTAGAAATAATATCTAGAAATCTCAATTTAAAAGTTTAAGATATGCACAATATTGCATGATATAAATCAAGATATGAGAATTAAGATATAGTATTTATCTAAATGATTTAAGACCGGTATTTAAATAGTATTTTAAACTACTTTGGTACTTCATCGGATTACTAATTAAAACTTTAATATTTATATTAATGATTTTTAATGTGTTATCCGTGTTGATACGCGGATCCTAATCTAGATGTGTCTAATATTAATAAGAATATCACATGAAGATATGTATTAAGATTTAAAATTAATTTAAATATTATATATATTTTTTTGTCACGAATTAAAAAGTAAAATTAAAAATCGAAAGCAAATAAAATAATTGTCAAAAAACTAACCAAATAGAAAAACTAAAATTTCTAATAGTCCAAACCTAGGTTGAATGGAAACTCCATCTAAGGTCTGTTTCCCGTTTCGGAAACGGAAACGCGATGGAAACGCATTTTTTAAATATTCCAATTTAGAAAAGTTTTGGAAATGTGTTTCCAAAATTGGAAACGCTGCCAGAAACTTGTTTCCAAAATTGGAAACGCGACTTTTGGTTTTGAAAGCAAATTGAATAAATACTTTGAAAATATAGGAATTTGTTTGTCATTTTTTAATAAGTTTTAAATTCTAATTATTATACACTAATACAATCTTTTTTCTTTAATCATCACCGTAACCTAAAAAAGTAGGAAAATCAAAGAGATAATTAAAGGTATTTTTTTCCAATTACAGTAGATTTGTTATTGATTATTGAAATCATGAAGTCGTTACATAAACGAAGTATTTTTTTTGTTCGAATAAGATTGGATTTATGTTGTTTCAAATATTTTAAAACTATTGATATATTTTGTTCCATGATATATATATATATATATGTATATATATATATCTATATATCTATATATATTTATATATATATATATATATATATATATATATATATATACGTTTCAAAAATGTTTCCGTTTCCTCTTTTTTAAAGAAAAATCGTTTCGGCGTTTCCTAACGTTTCGCTTCCACGTTTCCGTTTCAGTTTCCATGCAGCTTAGGTCCAAACTAATTATGAGAACAAAGAAAAAACCTAATAATCCGGAAAAAAACCAGGAAAAAAATGAAATTTTTAATAGTTTAAACTAATATTATTAAGAAAAAAAGATAGAGAAAGTAAAAAAAGTAAAAAAGAAGTAGAGAGAAAATATAAATTTTAGTTAAAAAAAATAAAAAGACGAATGATAAAACAAAAGAAATTTTGTAAATTGAAAAATAAAAAATTAGAAAAATATGGAAATCTCAATTTTAAAGTTTATATGCATAATCATACCAAAAAAAGAAAAAAAAAATTATAGACATATTTATTTTGTCAACATAGTTATAGAATATCACAAAGAAAATGAAAATTTTGTACTTATGATGGTATTGATACTTTTCAATGTTAAAAATGAAAATTACATAAAATGAAAATTTTACATGGTACAAAATAATAATAATATATTTAATATTAAGCCAATGACATCAATAATATAAATTTATTAATCATAGATTTATATGTAATGCTTGATAAAACTACTTATAAAATATTTATGGGTTCTTAATGAGATTATCCACATGAAATTTTTTCTATTTTTTCTTTTATAATTTAACCCTATAATATTGAATTGTTTTATGATTTTAGCTTATAGTTAATATAAATTCGTAATGTGTAAGATATTTTTTTGTTACTAAGAATATGATTTAAAATCTATATATATATATATATATTATGTTTTGGATCCACATGAATTAGGACATGAGTATTAAAATATAAATAAAATTTGATTGTTTCGGACCAATATTTAAATATTTCAAAATATTTTTGAAATTTAATAGATCACCAATTAATATTTGCGTTGTTGTCTAAATATTTCCAAATTAATCACAACATCAACACATTGGGACCAAATGTATATTTGATAAAATTCATAAATATAGTGTTGGAAAGCATTTATAAAATATGATTAATAGTTTTTTTTCTAACATAAAATCTATAGAAATATTTATTTTGTCAATATAGTTATAGAATATCTCAAAAAAATGAAAATTTTGTACTTATGATTTATAAACGGTATTAATACTTTTCAACGTTAAAACAAAAAAATTAATATGATTAATAGTTACATACTCTATTTCGTACGGTGAACTTTAATGTTACAATCAGAATTCAACCTTGAACATAACGATAAGCATTATGATATCACTTGCCAGAAAAAATGTTTAAGCTTTGAAAGATCATATGTGTATCTTCCACGATTGTGATAAGTTTTGGTAAAGCCCCATTATATGTTATCTAATCATTAATTTTGATCGTGTATTTACGTGATTTCATAAATATCCAACTAATTTTACCTATTATATAAAGAAAAATTTATCTAGAATAACCTATTTTTTAAAAAGAATAACTAGGATAACTTCTTTAATTTTTTATTAACCAAATAAATTACTTTACTTTTTTTATTTATAATATCAAAAATATCCTTATTAATCAATAAATATTAAAAATATATTTAGTTGTAAAGAAAAACATTTCAAGTGAGAAAATAAAAATCAAATTTAAAAACCATTATCAACAAAACACAAAACACTTTACAAGTAAAATCTACATTTTTGGCAGAGTCTACCAATGCTTTATAGTCTTCCAATGCCTCGACAAAGTCTGTGTTTTTAGTAGAGTCTGCCAATATCTTGGCGGAGTCAGTATTTTTTTGCAGTGTCTGCCAATATCTCGGTAGAGTCTACTTATGTTTCGGCAGACTCTGTGCAATGCTCGTGAAACAAATTAGAATTTTTGGTATGATTTGTGGAGGGTGTCGATCGACACCAAGAGAGGTGGTTAGGTTTGGGAACCCTAGGGCTCGGGTATATAAGCGAGCAGCCTCCGTTTTTGCTCAGAAAATCAGAGAAAAGGGTGATCTTTTGTGTTGAGAGAGAGAAGAGGAGATTTCTAGTGGAGTTTGGTCGTTGTGGCTTATTAATTCCGTAGGAGCGAGAAGGGATAGTGTGTTGGCGATTTTGAGAGAAAGAGGAGAGGAATAAGAGGTTCCCAGGCTGTGAAAGGAGTCTGATTTCATGCTCTTCATTGTTCTTATGTCAATCATTTTCGAAATCAAGGTGAGTGCGTGACCATAACTTATCCAGGTGGATGGATTGTTAAGAATCGTTGTGTTTGTGTGGATTGGATGAATGATTGGTTTGTGATTGTGTTCGTGTGTGTATAGGGTTTGTTTTGGTGTGTTTGTTGATGTTTTCGTTGCAGGAATCGACTCGGTGCAGGCTTGAATTGAACCAGAGAGGAGAAGGTTCGATTCTGGCACACTTCAACCAGTGCCGATCGACGTCAAGAGGGTGTCGATCGACACTAGCAAATGTGGTGTCGATCGATACCGTCGTTTTGACGTATTATGTGTTGTTGTGATGATTGGATTATGGTGTGTCTTAATAATTCATCGTGTATATGTGTATAGTCGGTAGATGGGATGACCGTCTCACAGAGTATTTGTGATAATACTCACGCATCTCTTATAACCATGTGATGCATTAAAAACAAAGAGTGACCGTGGAATCATGGTTATGAAGAGGAGGATGATCTAGGGTCTGGTTGAGTTGTGTGTGTTTGATGTTGTTAGAATTGCTAGCTAGGTTGTTGGATGTTCTTGGAATTACTGAATTGGAATTGATTATCGAATTGGTTTGATGAATTGAGATAATGGTTGGTTAATTGGTTATGTCTTCCGCTGGTTGTTAGATGTGTTGAATTGTTATTGAGGATTATTATTTATGGGAATAATAATCCGATTTTTTTTAAAAAAAAGTGTGTTGGGTTGTTTCACTCTGTGTTTTTCTAGATTTTGACAGAGTATGCTAATATCTCGGCAGAGTCTACCAATTTCTTCCAATATCTCGGTAGAGTCTACTAATGTTTTGGCAGAGTCTGCTAACATCTCGGCAGAGTTTGCTAACATCTCGGCAGAGTCTGCCAATACCTCGGCAGAGTCTGCGTTTTTCTAGTAGACGCTTTAAAAGTCTTCTAAAATATTGGTAGACTTCTATCTCAGTCTGGTAGTCTACCAATATCTCGACAAAGTCTATCAATATCTCGGTAGAGTCTGCTAATATTTCGATAGAGATTGCGAAAGATAATTTTGGTATTATAAAAAAAAAAAAATTCCAGAATAAGTTATTTTAATAATAAAAAAATAATAAAATTATTCTAGCTATTTAAAAAAAAATATTACTCTAATTAATCTCTCATTTTGATAACCTAAATTTTCTGAATTATCATGATATCTATTGGACAAAATAAAACTCATTTAATATATTAAAATTTCATTCCTTTGTGTCGTTATATTTTGTTATCATCAAGAATGAGATGTCCATCAGCATAACGCGTGGTTGTAGAAAACTTTCATTTTTTTTTTCTGTAGCTAAACGTCTCATTTCAAAACACTCATTTTTGTTTTAACGTTAATATTTCATCGAAAGACAATAAAAACAAAACGCGTTACAGCATCAGCTAAATCGTGGGTTTTTTTTTTTGGGTCATTGTACTTTGAGTTGACAATGATCTATTGTCAACGGTTTATGTCAGCAGCTCTTTAGGCTGGTTTATAAATTTCCAAATGTTCGAAAGTTGAAAATATTTCACTAAACTAGCAATATCCGACAATGTATGTAAATTGTTGATGCAAACTTTTAAATGTGATTATAGTAAGATTTTTCAATTGCAGATGAGAAATTGTTGGTGAACATGATAAATGATATGATGTAGCAAAAAGAAAAGGGAAAATAATTTTCAGTCTCATTTTGTCCAAAAAATTAATACCAACACTTTTTAAAACTATTTTTGTTTAGATTTGATTAAATCTGTGAAAGTGAATGGAGTAGGGTTTGATCATGATTGAGACCATAAGAGTAAAAAAAACCATAAGAGTAAAAAAAAGTCTTTCTCAACGTGTAGTTAATGATTGAGAAACGGACAAAATTATTTCTAAAACGCGTAAATTGTAACATATATGTTGCAATTCTTTTTTATAAATGCAGGCTCATATCTGACCACAAACTATACAAGTGATAGTGAACGTTATGATTTTTCGTATTGTTATAAAAACGAGATCAAATCATTGAAGTTTTCTCAACCAAAATGGTTAATAATTGAGAAATTTTATAAAATCATTGAAGTTTTCTCAACCAAAATGGTTAATAATTGAGAAATTTTTAAAAATATTACTTTTTAAAAATATCACTTTTTAAATTTTTTTGCAAAAATGCTATTTAAAAAAAAAAATTCATTATATCATTTATGTTTGGGTTTATTATGTTGTATTAGAGTTTAGTTTTGAGTATTTAAGGAGTTTTAGGGGTCAAAACATTTTTTAGGGTTTATAATTTTAAAATTTAGGTTTTAAAAATGTATAATTAGTGGCATTTTTGCAAATAGACATCTTTAAGTGATATTTTTGCAAATATACATTCTAAAAGGGCATTTTTACGATTACCCCATAATAATTTTCTACTTGAAGACATTTTAACGTTGTTCTCTAGAAAAAGAGTCGATGAATCCTTTATGTTTATCTGTTTTGAACTCCAGCTTAGCTTGTTTTTTTGGGGTATAATTATGTTAGTAGTATCTTAATAATTTAATTTAAATCATAAATATATTAAAATAAAAGTTTGTTAATATTTATTAAAAATACTTTTTGGTCATCAAACACATTATATTTAGATAAACAGAAAAATGCAACTATATATTTGAAAAATGCAACGATTATATTTTGATAAACTATTGATAAAATAATTTAATTGTACAAAATTTAAATAAAATAAAAAAATAACATATAATGAATATGTTCTAGGGTTAATTAGCTTAATAGTAGTTTAGGGGTAGATAATTAGAGAACTAATATAAGCCTAATCAGATTTAGGTACGTAACAGTGAGAAAGAAAAAGTGGACGATTTTACCCCTGAAAAATAGAAAAAAAGAAAGGGGTTAAAAAATCCCTCAAATTTTTTACTGAAATCGGTGGAATCAAAAATCCTTCAAAATCTCTTTTATCGTTGGAATCAATTTGGGCGAGATATGAAAGAAAAAAAATCCAGAGTTTGATTGATGATTTTTGACCTTGATTGAGTTATCACAAAATATTTCGTGTATCAGATCTGATATTGTCATAATATATAACATTTATGAATATTTTTTCTCTTTTGCTATAAAACGGAATCTGGTAATCCCTTATATTGTTCATCAGCAGCGACGGTAGGTCTAAAAAAGTTGCAGAGAAGGAACACGGAATTAACAATGATGAATACGGTGGAGAAGAAGGCTGTCGAAGGATCTGGAAAAGAAGAAGTTGTTAGTATAGTCGACTATACATCAATATTTTTTGTCTGCTTGTAGTTAGTGAAGAGTATAACTGAAATAGTGAACTATTTTTTTGCAGAACCCAAGAGGATTGATGGTTGTTGTCATGTTGGGAGATTGGGTTCTTTTGGCGACTGGTGTTTGGGATTTCAAGCATAAGAAAGACGAGATGTGCAAGTGTGTTATAGTTCAAATAATAACATAGTTAACTATGCAAACGGTGGTATTTAGCTATTCAAATAATAATATAGTTCACTATATAAGCATTACAATAATTAATTAAGTTGTATCTCTTTTGGTCTATTTTTATCTATAAATTAAATCAATATAGTTAGCTATTATCTCATCTATGGTCATTAAAATAGTTCACTATGAAAAAGTTCATTAGCTATTCAAATAATAATATGCAAACTATAGTTAGCTACTCAAATAAGAATATAGTTAACTATATAAACATTACAATAATCAATTCAGTTGTATATCTTTTGGTCTATTTTTATCCATATCTTTGTTCAATATAGTTAGCTATTATCTCATCTATGTTAATTAAAATAGTTCACTATGCAAAACATTAGTTAGCTATTCAAATAATAATATAGTTCACTATATAAACATTACAATAATCAATTCAGTTGTATATCTTCTTATCTACATTTATCAATATCGTTAATCTGTTAGCTATTATCTCACCATTAACCTTTTTATTGACTGATTCGCGACCAAAACAAAACAATTGCTTGGGTAATTTAGGATCTTCCATCTTTGGAGGATAAGAGAAGTGTGAAGCAAAGAAGAGATGTCAAATCGGCAAGATTTTTTCATCAGATAAAGAGATGCAAACTCAGAAAAGATTAAAAAGAAAACGAAGAGAATGTGGAGATTAGAGGAGACATGCATAAAGAAGATGTGAGAGCAACGAAGAAACTGAAAAATATTATGAAGGAATTAAAGAAACAAATGTGAAATCAAAGAACAAAAATTGTCGAGTTTGTGAGAAGGGAAGAGCACTCGACAGTGATAAAGGGAGAAGAAGACGGTGGCGAAATTAGGGTAACATATAATATTTTAGTTTTAACTTTTTTTTATATAAGTTTAATTAAAAAACCTAAACCTTGGTAAATAGAAAAAGACTAAAATGAGAATTTTATGTAGATTAATTGTTAGATACCTAATTATATTTTAGTCAATATTAAATAATTAATTATAGGTTACAAAAATAATATACATGCTAATTTTTCTATGTTCTAATGGAGGTTTGGCGCCTCCATTATTGATTTGTTTCAATTTTCAAGTCATCAAACATATAATCACTTATCGTACTCCGTTATTTTGTTGAAGGAATGTGGCAACTGATATCTCAAATTTCATTGCTTTTCTATCTTTCTTTTTACAAAAAAAAAATTCAAGGAAAATAAGTTAATATCAACGATAATAACTGTTCTTTTTGAAAAAAGCGTATCTCCGTAAAAATATTTAAAAAATAAAATTTACATTACGTATGTATAACAAATACTCAATTAAAAATTGAAATTTCTGTGAAAAAAATATGATGAAAGGGAATCGAAATTTCTGTAAAAAAAATAAACATGAATATTTCGTAAACTGAAAGTAAAGAATTCACCTCATTAATAACAACTTTTGCATGACACATTCCGTTTGCATGGTTCTCTTTTATGCTCCTAACATTCCATTGGTTACTTTGGGTGCTTGTATATGCATTATTGTTGTCACTCATGATCAAATGAAAAGTTTGTAAGCATTGGAAGCGAATATAGAAATAGAAAAAGGTAACATATATAGTATCAAAAAGATAATATTAGTTTTTTTAGAAACTTAAATATTAGTTACAACCTGAGATTGTAAACATGATGATTCTGATAGAGAACAAATACTTCTACTTGAAAAGTAGAGAAGCAACAGACGATAGTTTAGTTTCTTTATAGAATGTGAAACGAACATGTGCTGATGTATGTTTTACAAAAAAAAAATAGTGAGTTCAAAATTGCTCGTTGGAAAATCGTTGAAATGGTAAAATATGAATTCAATAAGAAACGAAAAAAGTAGCAGAAGAGTATGTTTGTAGTTAATACCTAGGAAGCACGGGGACGCCACTTTTGTCACCGTTCCTGCACCGGGGACATGTAGGGGACGGGTTCAAGTCGGAGACAGCATGGGGATGTTTCGGGGGCGTTTCGTCTGAACCGGGAATGGCGGCTAATTTCGGGGACGTAGAATTAATATATGGAGACGTTTCGGAAATGTTTTAGATCTAAATTGGTGTCCCCAATGTATATATGTGTGTGTGTGTGTGTATTTAACTCATTTTTTAAAAAGAAAACAATAAAGGAAGGTGAAAAGTCTAATAAGCTGTTGTTCTATTTTCAGTTTACAAAGAAATCTAGGGTTTTTTATAAAACTTACCTTTGAATTTGTGGCTGACGACTCACACAACGACTCACGCAGCCATCACCTTCACCATCACGAGACTCCTTAGTCTCGTACAAACCCTTCCTACCCTTCACAAGCTCACCGTCACGTTACGTCAACAAGGTATGTCGATGATGTTAGGCTGTTAGCTTGTTACAAACACAACTAGGATTAGGAGTCGATGATGTTAGCTTTTTACCACTCTTCTCATTATTTAGTGTACGTATAGAAAATCTGAAGCAAACAGTTTATGCTTTGCCTTGTTTTTGTTCGTTACTATTTTGGTTATATTTTAATTTTTTTATGTGATGATATTTTGCAGGTTTATGGCTTCTCAAGATCACGTTGTTGGTAGTAGTGGCTCTGGGAATTCATCAAATAAAATTGGTGATGATGCTCCTTATTGGAAACTTGTCACTAAGTTGGAAAAAGTGGGAACAGTAGGAGGAACTTAGAAAATCCGGTGCAATATTTGCCAAGAGGTTCGACAAGGTTCTCATTCTAGAGTGAGGGCACATTTACTGACAATTAGCAATTATGGAATTGCTATTTGTAAGAAAGTGACTAATATTCATATAGACAACATGAGAACAGTGGAAATCGAGTTTGAGCAGAGAAAAATTGAGTATGGAAAATTTTACCTTGCGAAACTGGAAGTTCCTTTGCCTTGCGAAACTGGAAATTCTTCAAAGAAAAAAATGCCTAGCATGTCACCTATCGAGAAACCATTTGGTGTTGAAATCAGACATCAACTGGATCAGGAAATTGCAATGATGTTTTACACGGGAGGCTTGCCATTTAATCTTGCAAGGAATCCTCATTATCATCATTCTTATCATTTTTCCGCCGAGCACAAAATTTTTGGTTATATTCCTCCTGGTTACAATAGGCTCAGAACAACTTTCAAGAAGAAAGAAACAATGTTGATGGATTACTACAGCCGCTTAAATTAAGCAACATGGAAAGAAAAAGGGGTTTCAATTGTGACAGATGGTTGGAGCGACCCTAAAGAAAACCTCTTATCAATTTCATGGTTACTTCTGGAAGCGGACCTATTTTTTTGGAGGCTGTGAATTGTTTTGGTGAAGTAAAAGATAAGAATTTTATATTTTTCAGTTGATGGAGAAAGTTATCAATCAGATTGGTCACCAAAATGTTGTGTAGATCATCACAGATAATGCAGCTAATTGCAAAGCAACTGGCAAGATTGTCGAGAGCAGGTATCCTCACATTTATTGGACTCCATGTGTTGTCCATACTCTAAATCTTACATTGAAGAATATTTGTGCAACAAAGAATGTGGATAGCAATCATGAAACATATGACGAGTGTAGTTGGATAACTATCGTTCATGATGATGCTTTGGCAATAAAACATATCATCATGAACCACAATATGAGGCTAGCAATTTTTAGTAAATTCTTTCCTTTGAAATTGCTATCAGTTGCTGACAGTCGCTTTGCCTCAGTTATTGTGATGCTCAAGAGAATGAAACTTATCAAAACGGCTCTTCAAACCATGGTCTTAAGTGAGGAGTGGTCTTCTTATAGAGAGGATAATCCGAGGAAAGCAAGCTTTGTTAAAGAGAAGATTTTGGATGATGAGTGGTGGGAAAGAGTTTCTTATATTCTTGATTTCACATAATCTATTTATGATATGATCATAGTTTGTGACACCGACAAGCCATGTCTTTATTTGGTATATGAGATGTGGGTTCTATGATTGAGAAGGTAAAAGTTGAGATCTATGACATCGTTTATGAAATCTTAATGGCTCGTTGGACAAAGAATAACACTCCTCTACATTGTCTAGCTCATTTTTTAAATCCCAGGTAAATGGTTTTAAACTATCAATTTTAATTTGTATTTTGATTTCATTGCAAAGTATGTATAATATTGTTTTTTAAACTGTAGGTTTTATAGTGATGAATAGTTGAACGGGAATGCCACATGAATTGGTCCACATAAGGATGTTGAAATATCACATGAAAGGCAAAAGTGTTTTAAAAGATTGTTTCCCAATGGTGAAGATCTTCGAAAAGTTATGGATGAGTATGCATTATTCTCGATGAGGTATTGTCCGTTTGGAGAATTATCATCCCTTACAACGATGTTTACTATGGAGCCTCAAAGTTGGTGGGTTAACTTTGGTGCCGATGCTCCTCACTTACAGTCGTTGCCTTTTAAGTTGCTTGAACAGCCTACTTCATCTTCTTGTGCTGAGCGCTACTGGAGTACCTACTGATTTATTCATTCACTGAGAAAGAACAGATTGTTACCAAGTCGCGCTCAATATTTGGTTTTCATCCACAAAATCTACGCCTTTTATCAAGAAATTCTTCTTAGTATGAAGATGAGAAGACTAAGATGTGGGTTCTTGGTGGAGATTCCTCTGATCCATTGGAAGATGGAGGATTTTTGGATTTTTCTGAACTCTCTCTAGATGAGTCAGACTTTGAAGACGAGTTTCTCAATCATAATTAACTAGCTTATTTTTCGTTTAAGATATTAGACTATATTTTTTCTTCTTATGTTTTGAATTACATGAAACTTATTTCTATATAAGTATTTTTGCTTATACTATATTGCCGTACCCACTTTCTTATATTTTTGACATTTGTCGTTTTCCGTTCCCGTCTCCGTTTCCGTCTCGGTGCAAATTAGGTTAATACTTAGATCAAGAGGAGTGATTGATAAATAAAAAAATCAAGGGGAGAGAGAAGGCTATTGAAAAAAAATAGAGTGAAAATAGGGTGAATATTTTTTCTAGTAGATAGTGATTTTAGAAAAAAAAACTGAAAACCAAAAAAAATTGAGAAATTGACATTTAGTAAAAGAAGGTCTGACTCTCTAATTTTTGTTTTATAAGATAAAGGATTTGCAAAAGACAAGTTTCTTTATATTTGTTATAATTACTTTTTAAAAAAATCTATAAAGTTAAAAACTAACTAAATTTAGCGTGGTTAATGAATCTACTCAAGTACGTAGAACAACGAATCTTCCTGGAAGTTTCAAGTGCACTTCGTCAATGCTCATTTTGTATATATTCTTCATCATTCACTCTTTCTCAATCTCATATCTCCCTCTCTCACAGACACACATACACATAGAGTTTTTTTTTCTTCTTCTTTCAGGACTGAAATAATTTGTTTTGAGATTTTAAATCTGATAAAAGTAAAAGTGATCAATGAAGAATCGAAACAGCGCCCCTTCTCATGGGGCTAGTGGTTACAGTGGCTCAAGAGCTCGTAACATAACTTTCAAGAAGTGAGTTTTCTATTTACATTTGATTTTCGTACAAAAGAAATCTTTTTTAATTCTGGATGAGGTTTTAATATATGAGTTTCGTTTCTCATGTGAACCACAGAGTTGTGAAGAGAGTTATGAGAGATCAGTCAAATAATCAACTCATGGTTCAGATGGAGAACATGTTAAGAAGAGTCGTGAGTTTTCCCTTCTACAGTTTTAACCATTTATTCTGCTTAAATCAAAACCACCTAATTAAATATCTTAATTAATCTCAGGATTAGTTAAATTAACTATTCCTATAACATAGCCACCAACTTTGACCTTTCTTCTCTTCTCTCCCGTTTTAAACTTTGTGGGCTCCTCAATCAACAATGGTCCCTAAAACTATATAATCTAGGGCTTAATTAGCAAAATATGTGCTACTTTGGATTCTATCAAAAATATCCATTAAAATACGAATAATCACAATTACTGAAATTTGAACGGTAATTACAAATTCCAGACAGAACTTCGATATTCGATCGGTACATATCCACCTCTAGTAACATTATAAAGTTATAAATTCAATTGAATAATCTAAGCACATACATGTGTCTTTAATATATATCTTTTGTATGCACATGAACGTGATATATATGCAGTTGTTGCAAATGTATGCTTAATTATATGCAAATTAATAGTAATTAATTTTCGTCTGATTCAGGTCCGAGAGGAGTTTGGTCGTCTTAGTCAACCTTGTCCCGTCTCGTCGTGTGCTCCACACGAGCGATCGCGTTCTGAAACGCAGCCGTCGAGTCCACGACTCAAGCTGCAGTTCGTAAACTCGCCGCAGTCTTCCATATTCACGGGGTCTAAGATCGAAGCCGAGGACGGCTCTCCTGTAGCGATCGAGCTCGTGGACGCTGCCACGAACGCTCGAGTCGTTTCGGGACCACTCTCGTCTTCTAAGGTCGAGATCGTGCCTCTAAACGCTGATTTCACGGAGGAAAACTGGACCGTCGAGGGATTCAAACGGAATATTCTCAAGCAACGTGAAAGGAAACCGCCGTTACTCACCGGAGATTTAACCGTGGCGCTTAAAGACGGCATCGGAGTGATAGACGTGGCTTTCTCGGATAATTCGAGCTGGACAAGGAGTCGGAAGTTCCGGTTAGGTGCGAGATTAACCGGAGGTGGAGCCGTGGAGGCAAGAAGCGAAGCCTTTGGGTGTAGAGACCAACGAGGAGAACGTAAGAAGCGGTTACTGCGTTTGGTTGCATTCGCGGTTACTGCGTTTTGGTGAAGTTTTAATTTTTTGTTTGTTTTGATTATGCAGCTTATAGAAAACATCATCCTCCGTCTCCTGGTGACGAGGTTTGGAGACTCGAGAGAATTGCTAAAAATGGCGTTTTGGCCACGCGTTTGGGTGAAGTCGGGGTTAAAACTGTCAAGGATTTACGGCGTTTGCATGCAACGAATCCAACCGAATTATACAAAGTAAGATTATAAAGCTTAGTTTTAAAAAGTTAAAAATTATAAAGCTGGTTATGTTATTATAATAATAGTATAATCTTCTAACCATAGACCATTAATTGATTCGTTTTATTGATAAAAACTGAATCGTTTTATTGATACAGATACTTGGTGGAGGGACCTCAAAGAGAATGTGGGAAGCAGTTGTATCCCACGCAATGAATTGCGTTTTGGACGAAACAGAGTGTTACTTGTACAACGCAAACGCACTTGACGTCTCTCTTCTCTTCAGCTCTGTTTATGAGTTGATCAAAGTGCTGTTTATAAATGGAGGTTCTTTTAGAAACGCGGATCAGCTAACCAACTATCAGCTAGACCAACTGAAGACGGAAGCTTATCAAAACACTAAAAGCTTTATTGCGGTTGACGGTAGGAACTTTGTGGATCATCCACAAAGGTCCTTACCGTGCCCGCAAGATCCCGGATTTGGCATAGCATGTCCGGGATTGCAGCACATCAACTTCCAAGGTATACAATTTATTTTAGTTACAGTCTATATGATATTTTGTTATACCTTTTTTTTTTTTTTGAAACATGATATTTTGTTATGCTTGTACATAGACAACTTATTCGAACTTTTGTGATACTTAGGAAGTTCGAACCCATCAGATTCTTCCATGTCTCTTCACCTCACAGCTGCAATGGATTCTCCGGTCCAACCCGAAATGCTGATGAGTTTCGAGAAGCAGCCAGCTGCAACGTTTCACATCGACCGCAAATTTTTATCGAGTCCCAGGAACAGTTTCAGGGTGAATGAACACGACCCGATTTACGACGAATCACGGGGTGTAGTGACAAGAGGTTGCAACGAGAGCGAGGAGGAAGAGGACAGTTTTGATCATCACCACCATCATGACGGGCCCTCGAACTGGTCACCTGGTATGGAGAACTGGATGGAGAGTATGTTGGTAAGCGTGTCAGGCACGGAAGAAGCTCGAATGTATAATCTTCGTTTTGAAAACATTGTGGGATCTCCTAGAGCTAGGTGGTGTAAGGTTAAGGCAGCTTTCAAGCTCCGAGAAGTCTGGAAGAACACAACTACCAGAAGAAACCAAGGCTTGTAAACAAGGTTTCTTGCGGCAGCAGAAAGATGTGTATATGTGTGATTATGTTTGGTTCGATAGAATAGGGATATATATGGATCCCAGCCATTGACTTGTTCCAAATGGCTTGATAGGTTACGGGGATTAGTCTTTGTGTGTACCATGTTTGATATCTATATTTGACATTTGTATATTGAAGTTTTGTTTTGTTTGACGAAACTATAATAGTGATTTGTGCATCGTTCTGTCACTTTTCAGGTTCAAATAATAAAAGGTATAGTGTTTAGTCCCATATGTTAGTGTTAAATCATATCCACTTTTATTGTGTGATATTCTAACAAAATATATTAGTATTCGTGGACTAACGAGATACCCGAGTACTATTATTTAAAATATGATTACTTCTTCTTCTCCTTGAATTGATTTGGGAAGAAGACTATTGGCTTACTACTAACAAAAAGTCTATGAGTAAGTGAAAAACATTGGTCGATTTTGCTTCATTCCTTTTCTCTGTCTTCATGTGAACAAGTTTGCAGAGTCTATGGTTCCTTTTACTCGCTATTGGACTCTAATGCACACACAAACGCATTCATTATTAAAAAAAAAAAAAACATTCCCACACATCCCGGTGGTGCGTACTGCCACTTGCCTTTCCTCCCGACAATGGTTTGGCGGATGCTTTGTTTTGTGTGATTGTGCTGTCAATAATCTCCCACAAAGTACATAATCATTATTAATCAAAAAGAGCTATAAGGACATTTTCGTCTAATTACCTCACCACCCTTCTTTTTAGTGTGTTTTAAGTAGGACCTATAAAGCCTTTCTTGATGGCTCATACCACGAAGAAGAAGCAATCATGCCAGTCTCTACTTTTTAATTTTATAGTGATCAGACCTCAAAGAAGAAGCAATCTCTTGCCCTTTCTCTTAAAGACTATTCGAAGAGTTTCTTGGCTATTGTCGTATAAAAGAGGAGCTTCTAAGAACAAAGGTTATTTTCTTTTGATTTGATGGATCCAAGAGAGTTATGATATTGTCTTATGTATCAATAATTAGCTTCCAAATTTTAGTTGAGAAATGAAAGAAGAAGGGAAGGAGAAAATTATTAGGTGTTGCAATGATTGCAAGACCACCAAGACACCAATGTGGAGAAGTGGACCAGCTGGTCCTAAGGTCTCTTCTTCTACTACATTTGTAACTTTGTTTGATTCTTAAGAGGATAATTCAACAAGTGTTCTAAAGCTGTTTCTTCGTTTGTTTTGTTGTGAAAATTTGCAGTCACTTTGCAATGCATGTGGGATTAGATTCAGGAAACAGAGACGAGCGGAGTTATTAGGTATTCGTATTATTCACAACCACAAAGTCCTAACCTCCAAGAAGGTAAACCCATTATCATCATCACATGGTGGCGTGGCTGTGAAGAAACGAAGGAGTAGTCTAAAGGAGGAAGAACAAGCTGCTCTGTGTCTACTGTTATTGTCTTGTAGCTCTGTTTTCGCCTAAGAGAATGTAAAATTTCTCACTAGGAAGACAGTTGTATTGTATCCTGTCTTATCGATACCCTATATTTATCTTTAGGCCAATCTTTTGAAATATATATAAACTTTTGAAGATATATAATTTCTCACTAGAAAGCTCGGCCGGATCTAGGGGGAGTTTTTTGAAACATTTGAATGGGTTAGGGGTCCTACTTAAAAAAATTATATATTAATTTATTAAAAATATGTTTATTTAATGGAAAAAGTGAAGATTAGGTGAGATAGTAAAAAATATATTTGTGAAATCTATTATTTTGTGAGATTATATGATAAAAAGTAAAAATTTTGAATATGTTTTTTCATAATTTTATTCAAATAAGTAGACATGCTTATATTTTTGTTTAAAAAATTAGATTTTTTGAAAAACTATATATAAATTAAATGTTAATTTTTTTTTATGGGCCCCGGGAATCTCAGATCCGGCTCTGCCAAAAAGACAGCTGTATTGTATTGTAAGTTGGGTCAATTTTAATCCGTAAAGACTAGGCTTACGGGTTCGAGTAGTTCGAATTTCTCGGTTATCCGGTTAATACATATTGTGATAATCGAATTGATCCAAACTAAATAGGGACAATTACAAAAATGCCACTTTTTGTGTGCACATTTGCAAAAATACCACTTAGAGGTGTCCATTTACAAAAATACCATTAATTATAGATTTATAAAACCTAAATCTTAAAATTCTAAATCTTAAAAAATGTTTTGACACCTAAAACCCCCTAAACACTCAAAACTAAACTCTAATAAAACATAATTAATCCAAACATAAACGATATAAAGAAAAAATAATTTTAAAAAGTGGCATTTTTGTAAAAATTTCAAAAATGTGGTATTTGTGTAAAGTGACATTTTGAAAAATGACATTTTTTGAAATTTCTCAACGGCTCAGTACCGTTCGGGTTCGTTTACTCCGGGAATTAATTTTTTTTGCCGAATTAAACCGAACTTCTCGAGTTTATGATCCAAATTCGGACAAACTCAAATAATTTCGATTATATTTGGTTAGTTTGGTTATATCGGTTAGTTCGCTTTCTTGGTTTGATTTTGCTCTATTATAATTGAGCTAATTTAACTAAATGAGCCAACTCGATGAAAAACAAAACTGAACTATTGGGCCAATTTTGAATAATTTGACTTTTTCCTATAGATTAAAAACGATTCAATTGTTTTTACTTTTTAGTTTACCGTTTAGTTCCATTGAACCAAACTAAATAGCTGTGAACCGAATATAGTTTTATTTTTTGCCGATTGGTTAAACATTCTCCAAGTTCCCAATAATTTTTTTTTTTTTTTTTGCAGTATTTAAATGTAGTGTAGGTCATTAAAAAATTAGAAGTGTAAATTGTTTTGAAAAATCGCTTGTAAATTGCTCGGTAAATTAAAATATTTCAACAATTTACACTTATAATTTTTCAACATTTGGTCCTGCAAATTACAAAAACAAATAATATTTTAGAAATATTATTATTACTAATGCATGCTTAAATGCATAGTAAGCTAACCAATAACTTTCATCATCAATTACAACATAATTTAGCATCATTGATTGTAATCTCATGAAAAGTGATAACAATAACGAACTCTATACCAACACTTTTTGGCATGTGTTTCCGTCTAAGTTCATCCGTTTATTTCTTCTCTCCTGAGTTGCACTGAGACGGGTACGGAGACAAGAAACGGGGACGGGAACGGGTACGGAAAACGGCAATATTAAAATTTCTTAGATACGGGTACGGCAAGGATACATCAATAATATATAATAAAAATATCCATATATGAGAATATATAAAAAATCACACCATAAATCCCAAAATAAAAAAAACATTCAATCCCAAATATAATATCTAAAACAATAATAAAATTAGCTAATCATCGAATAACCCATTCTCAAACTCCGGCTCATCTAGTGAAAGGTCTGCAAACTGCAAGATTCCCACATCTTCCATAGAATCAAAAGAATCTCCACCAACATCCCACATCTTGGTCTTTTCATCTTCGTATTGGACAGAATTCCTTGATAAGAGACGAAGATTGTTATGGATGTAAACCAAGTCTCGAGCACGACTTGGGTTTAGCCTATTTCTTCTTAGTGAATGGATGAATGCATACGTACTCCAATTACGCTCAGCACATGAAGACGAACTAGGTTGTCCAAGCAATCTAATAGCCAAAGTCTGAAGAAGAGGGGTTTGTGCCCCAAAGTTAAGCCACCAGCTCTTGGGATCCATAGTAGACATCACTGAGAGACACGTTAAATCCTCAAAAGGGCCATTCTTCATGGAGAATAATGCATACTCATTCAGAACTTTAATATGATCATCAGGATTGGAAAACAATCTTCGAAAACACTTCATCCTCTCACGTGAGACTTCTGCATCCTTATGTGGGCCAATTCTTCTCGGATCCTCACTAAGCCATTCATCACTATAATATCTACAATATACAAAAAACAAGTTATATATTGTGGCAACAAAATACAAAAAAAAAAAGAATATTGTAGAGGAGTGTTATTCTTATACCTTGGGTTTAACGAGTGAGCGAGACAATGTAAAGGAGTGTTGTTCTTTGCCCAACGAGCCACTGAGATCTCAAGAACAACCTCATAGAATGGGCTATAGAAATCATCCTTTGGACGATTTTCTTTCTTATAAATCTCAAACCTCACCTTCTCAATCATCGAATCCCACATCTCATACACCAAATGAAGGCATGACTTGTCTGTGTCACAAAATCTAATCATCTCATACACATGTCTTGTGAAATCAAGAATATAAGTGACCTGTTCCCACCAATCATCACTCACAATCTTCTCCTTGACAAATTTTGCTCTCCCCGTATTGTCCTCTTTATAAGTAGACCATTCTTCACTTATGACCATGGCTTGAAGACCCCCTTTGATAAGCTTCAATCTCTTAAGCATCACAATGATGAAAGCAAAACGAGTATCAGCAACTGAAAGCAACTTAAGAGGGGAGAACTTACTGAACATCGATAGTCTCATGTTGTGGTTCATGATAAAATGCTTTATTGCGAGTGCATCCTCATGAACTACTGTTATCCAATTGCACTCCTCATATGTTACTGCATTTGCTTCCACATTCCTTGCTGCACAAATGTTCTTCAAAGCAAGGTTAAGTGTATGAACAACACATGGTGTCCAATAGATGTGAGGATACATAGACTCAACCATCTCTCCAGCTGCCTTACATTGGTGCATTATCAGTGATGATTTGCACAACGTTTCGATGGCCCACTTCCTCAACAACACTTTTCATCAACTCATAAATGAAGAATTTATCTTTCACTTCGCCAAAACAATTCTCAGCCTTGAGAAACGTTGGACCATTTCCAGAAGTAGCAATGAAATTAATCAGAGGTTTTCTTGTAGGATCGCTCCAACCATCTGACACAATCGTCACCCCTCTTTCTTTCCATGTAGACTTAAGCGATACTAATAACTTCTCAACATTGTCCCTCTCTTTGTCTAGCAAGGTTGTTCTCAATTTGTTGTAACCAGGAGGCACATAACCATCAATTTTGTTGTCAGCAGCAAAGCGATAAGACCTATGATAATGCGAATTTCTTGCAAGATTAAATGGCAAACCTCCAGTATAGAACATCCTCGCGATTTCTTGATCCAATTGGTCCCTCATGTTAATACCAAACGCTTTTTCGATAGGAGAAAAGACAGACTTTCTTTTCTTCAAGGCAGAGTTTGCTTCACAAGACAAAGGAACCCCTTTAGGTCCAGACTCACTTTTCTTTTCCTCAAAATCATCGTCCAACTTCTGCATTTTCAGCCTTTCACTCCTTGTCGCCTTCTTGCACGCAGCAACACCACTATTTTTAATACCAAGCAAATGCCCTCTAACTCTGAAATACGAACCTTGTCGTTTCTCTTTACAAAAATGACACTTAAACTCCCATGTTCCTCTTGTTGTTCCTTTTTTCTCTAGCTTAGTTACATATTGCCACAATGGAGCTTCTTCACTAGCAGATTCTGAAGGTCCTGAACTACTACCAATCTGATCACTTGCTTGAGAACTCATATTTTGTAATCAAACTGAAAAGGAAAAAAATTAAAAACAGAGACATCAGACATCAATCATTATAACAATAAACTACTTAACAAATAAACACGAATATAAAACTCCATAACAAATAAACACGAATACATAACTCCGTAACAAACAAAAACACAAATAAACACGTATCGTTCCATGATGCTTGTCTTACTTCCATTCGAACACATCACTATCATCAAACAAAGATTTGTCGTTCATTATGGAGAACGATTCAAATCAATAAACAAATATATAAAGATTCAAATCTTTGTGTTTACCGACAAATAATCAATAAATAAATAAACAAAGATTCAAGTCAACAACAAGTTGTTGTAACAAGCAAGACGACAAGGGAGGAATGTAATTTTAATGAAGTTTAGCTATAGGCAATTATTGAATTATACCTTATCAAATCGCAGAGAGAACCAAGAAGAAGAAGTCGTACAAGGTGAAAAGATAAGTTTGAAACCCTAGTTAATACAAGTTTTTTTAATACATTTTCCTTTTTTTCTGAAAAAATAAGTCAATATACATTAAAATCAGCGGGTACAATAAATTTTTGTCGAAAACGTTTCGGAAACGTTTCGGAATTTAATTTTTGCCGTCCCCGATAATTGCCGCCGTACTCACCATGTAAGAAACGACGTCGGGACGTTTCCGCACCGTCCCCACACTTTACCCGTTTCCGGTACGTTTCTGGGACGCGGGACGTGAACCAAAACATGTACCCGTGCATCATAGCTTCTCTCTATGTTAAATGATTGAATTAACAGAAAGAATGAACCTATTCAATAAAAGGCATAAAATTTGAAACATAAACTCCAAAGGTTTGCATATAAATGTAAACACACATGACCAAGAGTATCTAGTAATCTCATATATATGCAAAATTTTGGGGTCTCTATTTCAAAGTTTCTTCCTTTTATAGATACTCATTGATCATTTGTGTTTACATATATATGTGAAGCTTTGGAGTCTTTATTTCAATTTTTTTTTTTTTTGTTGAATAGGTTCACTCCTTCTGTTAACTCAATCATTTACATCGAGATAAGAAACAAATGGATGAACATAGGCGCAAACAAATGCCATAAATTGTTGTTCCGGAGTTCCTATAGTTATCATTTCTCTTATTATGAGGTTGCAATGAATGATGCAAAAAAAACAAATGTGCGGCAATATCCATGAAAATATGTTGTGATTGATGAGGTAAGTTTACATATTAGCTAGTGTCCTAGGAATCTGAGTTAATATATGCAAAGATGATCCTTCTGCATGTATTTTACAAGATCACAAGTTGAAAAACCACAAGTATAAATTGTTGAGGGAACTAAAATACTTCAACCATTTACACTTTTGATTTTTCAACATGTGGCCTTGTTTTATACAAGAACAACAAATATTTTAGAAAGATCATCATTACTGATGCAGGCTTAGATGCCTAGTACACTAACCAATCCAGAAACTTACATCATTAATCACAACATACTTTCATGGATATTGCCATATATGTTTTTTAGGATCATTGATTGCAACCTCATAAAAAGTGATAACGATAAGGAAGTCCGCACCAACAATTTTTAGGATGTGTTACCGTCTAAATTCATCTATTTATTGCTAATCTCTAAGGCAAATGATTGAGATATAACAGAAAGAGTGAGCCTAATCAATAAAATGAAATAGAGACACCAAAATTTTGCATATATACGAGATCATTAGATATTCTTGGTCATTTGTGTTTACATATATATGCAAAGCTTTGAAGTTTTTGTTTTCAATTTTTATTATCTTTGTTGAATAGGTCCACTCCTTCCGTTAACTCAATCATTTACCATAGAGATAAGAACAAAAGGATGAACTTAGGCACAAACACATGCCCAAAAACTGTTGGTCCAAAGTTTTCTATAGTTATCACTTTTCTTCTTATGATTTTGCAATGAATGATGTAAAAAAAAAGGTAATATCCATGGAAATATGTTGTGATTAATCAAATGAACACTTTACTCAAAATGATCAATCGACAACATGTTTTTCCTACTGACATTTCATTGCAGCTTTTTTTTTGGGTCTCTCGATGTTTAACTTAAAATTATTTTCATGTAAGATACAATTTATTAAATCCCTATTAAATTTTCTCAAAAAAAAAAATCTCTATTAATTCGAGTCCAAAATATATTTTTTTTTATGAAAAGACAATTAAGATAAAATGACGCGAGGGAGTATTACATATTGTATTAATATTCATACTTGTATTGTATTTTGAAGATATTTGTAATCGTCTATCACTTTGCTTTATTATTTTAGTTTATGTTGCTTTATAATTTAGTTGTAGGAAAAATGTATTCTTTATAGGAGACGAATTTGACGTTTGACCTAATGTGAGAGCTGTAGTGGAAAATAGAGGTTAATGTCAGAGCGTATTTAACATGGTTGAGTCTCCACGTGGATTACAGTTTGGTTTGTTTTAATTTGTTTAGGCCGATTTGGTATATGGACCAACTTAATTGATTTAAACAGGTTTTGTCGTATGCTTTCTTAAAAAAAACAAACGATGTGACTACATGGAGCATATGGTGCAAGTTTCTATTGACTTGTCCTAATAAAGGTAATAAACCTTGACTTCTTGTTTTATTTACGTGTCCTAATAAACGTAACAAAAAGAAAAACTTAGCCGCAAACATATTGAAACGCCCGTGAACCAAAAATTATATTTTTTGACTATGCGTTGATCGACGTAAGGTGTGTCGACTTGTGAAAAATCGCAATTTCCGGTGTTGCATCGATCGACACAAGGTTATGTGTCGATCGACACAAGGTGGAATTGAACCGGGTTGGTTCGATTTGAGTCGTCGGTTCTGCTCGGTTTAAGGGGAAACCCTAGGGCTTCCCTATAAAAGGGATGTGGCCACGATTTTGGTCGTTTTTAGTTTCCAGAGAGTTCCAGAGAGTTTTTCCAGTGAGTTGAGAGAGGATTTGAGAGAAAAGAAAAATCATTGTTGATTTCTTCCTATTCTTGATCCTGAAAGCTCGTGTGTGTGATTGCTAGATTCTGGAACTAGGATTCGATCCGTGTTCTTCGTGGTTGAGGAAGAAATCCGGATTTGGAGATCTGACCAGTCGTGTTCTTCATCGATTTCTTATTTTTTTTATCCGAAATCGAGGCGAGTGCGTGACCATGGCTTATCTGGGTAAAGGAATGAATCTCAATGCATTTGTTTGATGAATTGATGATTGTTTGTTATTGATATGGATGATTTCGTGTTATTGAATGTGTTTGCTGACGGTTTCTGTGCAAGAGATCGACTCGAGACAGAGCCGAATCGGACCAGAGAGAGAAGGTTCGATTCTGCGTTTCTGCGATGTTGCGTCGATCGATACCATTGCTTGGTGTCGATCACACATGGTGCGTCGATCGACACATGTGTTGTGTGTCAATCGATGCCGTCAGTTTGACATATTGATTGTTGTGTGATGATTGGTTATTGTTTGGTGTTGTGGTTTGTCCCTTATGCATGTGTGTATAGCCGGTAGATGGGATGACCGTCTCACTGAGTATTTGTGATAATACTCGTGCATCTCTTTTATCCATGTGATGCAGGTAAAGAGAAAATGTGATCGTGGAATCAAGGCAAGGAAGAGGAGATGATCTAGTGTCTCGGTTGTCTGTTGTCATTGTATTCATGCGTTAGAAATGTTAAGTTAATGGTTTTGGATATTGGAATTTGAATTTGAATTGTTATGAATTCGTTTGATTCTGGAACTGAGATGTTTGGTTCAATAAGTATGAGATTATTGAACGGTTTAAATTGGTTTAATTGATTGTTTTGATTTTCGCTGGTACTGCTTGGTTTATTGAATCTGCATGTTGTGATTTGACCATTGAAGATTATTATTAGTGATAATAATAATAATCCGAATTGGAAAATTTTTTTAAAATTTTAGGATCGGGTTGTTTCACATATGACCAAATACTGTTGGTCCGAAGTTCTGTATAGTTATCACTTCTCTTCTTCTGAGGTTGCAATGAATGATGCAAAACAAAAAATGTGATAATATCCATGAAAATGTGTTGTGAATGATGAGGTAAGTTTCCATATTAGCTATTGTATTAGGCATCTGAGTTCGTATCTACAAAGATGATCCTTCTACTTATATTTTACAGGTTATAGGTTGAAAATCCACAAGTGTAAATTGCTGAGCGAACTAAAATATTTCAACAATTTACACTTGTAATTTTTCAATATGTGGCGTTGTAAAATACAAGAACTAAACATATGTTCGAAACATCATCATTACTGATACAGGCTCAAATGCCTAGTACATTAACCAATCATAAAACTTACATCATTAATGAAAACATATTTTCATGGATATTGCCGTATATGTTTTAGTAACCTAGTATATATTTGAAAAACCATAACCAACTCATGTTATGTGCTTTGTCGATTTTGAAACTATATACTTTAGTAAATTGATATCATAAACGAATCAATGGCTAATAAAACCTATATCTTTTATTTCAAATCTAACAATCTCCATCTACATCTAACAACTCCTTTTTTGTCAACACCCATAATTTTCTCAACTCTACCCTTTCTTATTTAATTTTTTCTTTTTTAAAAACTAAAAAACAAACCCAATTTAATATTACCATTAATTTTGCCAATAACTAACCAATAAATCCTTAAACCTAACAACTCCACGTCACCTCCTCTTCTCTTACGGTTTGCGAAACAGAGAAAGAAACAGAGCGACAGTGAGATTCTTCTTCTTCGTCTGCTTCTTCTGGTTCTTCTTCTTCTTCACAGTCACCTCCTTCTTCATCTCGTCATGTTCTTCTTCTTCTTTGCGAAACAAAAACAGAGCCATCGTCACCTCCTTCTTCATCTCCGTTTTCCATTCAATCCGGTTAATTTAAAGGTAAGATCTTTGGGTTGTATGTTATTTTATTGTGTATGGTTAGATTAGGTTGTGAAAATCTCTTAGTGTAAAGGATCCTTCTCAATTAGAAGATTTGAAAATTTGTTCTTTTTGTATAGTTATATGAATAATGAACTTGTTTACTAAGCCTATTAGTATGGTGAGATGATTTTTCTCGTAAAACGGCAGTTAAATCATACTAAATCGGAGAAAATCGAAAGGTAATCAGAGGTAAATTGAAACTGTAGGGTATAACTAAAATAACTGGTACTAATATGAAACAATGGTATTACTGAATAAACTGGTACTCTTGAGACTAACTGGTAATACTAGGATAACTGGTACTAATATCACTGAATAACAGTTTAATTATACACTTACGATATTTCATTTTTTTTTTGTAGGGGACAATGAATAAAAATTGCACAATCATATGTTTTGATTATGGAGGATGTTACTTAAGGGAAGGTGATAACTTCAGATGGAACGTAGGAGAGGGAGAAGAATTCACACTTTAGCGATGCGGACCGGAGCGGAGGATGTCACTTATTCGGTGTTGGTTGATAAAATTGGGAGAAAGATCATGATAGATGAAGCTACAACGTATCTGAAACTCAGTTACATTCCTATGATTTTGAATGCTCCGAAAGCATCATATATCTCAAACGATGATGGCGTTTTTAATTATCTAATGCAAATGAATGGAGAGGGTCTTAGAAGTCTATTGCACGTGGAGCTCATCCAAATCGGAGAACAAAATGAGCAACAAACAGGAGAGGGTCGAGAGAGGGAAACGCTTGTAAGTGATGGTATGATAACTTTACACAACAACGAACCATCGCAACACCATGAGATGATAACTCTACACAACAACAAAGCATCTGTACACCATGAGATGGTAAACCAAGGTATAACTAAAATAACTGTGTTACTCATTTTATGTGGTTTCTGTTTAGTACTACTAGGTATAACTGATATAATTGCTTAACTTATTTTATGTGTTCCCTCTGTTTGGTACTACTAGGTATAACTGATATGACTGTTTGACACTGTTTTGAGTATAGGTCATGAAGAACAAGATAACTTTGCTATGCATGATTTTAATAATGAGTATAACTTTGGGACGTATGAAAATAATGAGGGACCATCTGCTGTGGATGGAGATGGGGATGTAAGACAAGAATGAGAAAATGTATGGATATGACTCTACATCAAGAATTTGCAAGTAGAGATGAAGTAAAACAGTTAGTTCAAATTGCTTCACATCAGAACTGCTTTGAGTATGTTGTTAAGCACACCGATACAGGGCGATATGTGCTTTGGTGTAGTGAAGCAAAAGTTGGTTGCAAGTGGTATGTACGAGTTACTCTGCTTCGGAATTCCGATCGTTGGTCAGTTAGAACTTACAACAAAATGCATACATGTTCCCGAGCTGAAGCAAGTACAAGGAGACGAAGAAGGAGAGGGACTCAACCAATAGTCGCTGGTATTTTACATGAAGATTTTCTCGGTTGTTTTGAGACTCCGACTCCGAAAAGTTTGATAAAGTTGGTGAAAGAAAAAGTTAGTGTTGATATATCATACTCTACTACTTGGAGAGGAAAAAATCTAGCTGCTAATTGTGTGCGGGGAAGTCCAGAGGAGAGTTATAAGATGTTGGAGTCTTATCTGTACATGCTTAAGAAGATGAATGAGGGTATAAGATGGGATGGTGAAGGCAAGTTTGAATATTTGTTCTTCGCACTTGGAGCTTGCATAGAAGGGTTCAAATCCATGAAAAAAGTCATCGTTGTAGATGACACCCACCTTAAAAGTTCTTTAGGTGGAGTTTTAATTGTTGCTACGGCTCAGGATCCTGATCGTCACCATTATCCAATTACTTTTGGTGAAGCTGATGGTGAGAAAGAAGCGAGCTGGATGTGGTTTATGGAGCAGTTGAAATCAGTGGTAAAGGATGATGCTCAACTTGTTTTTATATCTGATAGAAATCAAAGCCTCATCAAGTCAATAGGTGAGGTGTTCCCGTTGTCTCAACATGGATATTGTGTCTACCATCTATCTTAGAATGTCAAATGAAGCGTTTCAGGTGTAAGAAAAAAAAACGGTTGCGGGTAAGTTCATCGAATGCGCACACGCATATACCGAGGCAAAGTTCATAGCACTTTACGGTAGGTTTAGAAGAATGTATCCTACTGCAGGTGCTTATCTAGATAGAAGTATTGATGTGAAAAAATGGACAAGGTGTTATTTTCCAGGAGAAAGGTACAACTTAGACACGAGTAATTCAGCAGAATCTATCAATTCTGTTTTGCTAACTGCAAGGCAGTACTCGTTATTACCTATGATTGATGTGATTGTTGCAAAAGTGGCTGAATGGTTTAACAAACATAGGAAGAGTGATGCTGCAGTGATAATGTCACAGAAGTTGGTGCCTTATGTGCATGACCAAATTCATGTCCTCTTACCGACTACAAAGAAATTAGTCTCGGTTGAGTTAAACAACTCCACCAATGAGTACAATGTGATTGGACTGGATGGCATGAATTATTTGGTTGATTTGAGCAGGAGAAGGTGCACTTGCAAGTATTTTGATGGAAACAAGTACCCATGCTTGCATGCACTACAAGCTATCGTCCGATTAAGCGGAGAGACCGAAACTCGTATACATGAGTATTGCTGTGAATATTTTCTTATGGAGAAGTGGAAATTGGCGTATTGCAAGACGATATATCCTGTTCTCCATATTTTCGGATGGATTATCCCTGAAAATATACGAGCTTTGACTGGCTTGCCTCCACCACATGAAGATCCTTCAGTAGGAAGAAATCAAGAAAGACGGTACCCGTCGGCTGGAGAACAAAGAGGAGGACAAAGAGGACGAGGACGAGGACGAGGACGAGGACAGGGATTTTATGACTATTTTTTTCGCGACCCCGATGTGGTGGAGCATGAGTAGGCAAAACGGTTCTTAATTTGTGGTGCCGGGTACTACTAGGTATTACTGAGTGTAACTATGCGATTTCACTTGCTGATGTTCTCTCTGCCAAGTATTACTAGTAAAACTGGGTATAACTATGAGACTTAATTTGTGTGTTCTCTCTGTTAGGTACTACTAGTAAAACTGGGTATCACTATGAGACTTAAGTAGTGTGTTTTGTTCATTTAATTTAATTTTTATGTTCATTTGATTTGTGCTTATTAGTTATTGCTGCATTTAGACTAATTATTATCTTAGGTCATACTGAGTATATATATTTTTACAAAAACTAATTGTACACTAAAACATTTTTTTACTAGAACTATCTTACATTATAGGTTAAAGTGTGAATGGAAGTCCTAATTGTTACTAAAACAACCAAACATTGTGTTTTCAGAGATTTTAATATACAGAACTATAAGAAATGTGTTTAATTGGAATAATTTGAGGAATACTACTACAAACATTAGTGTGTTAACCCCGTATAACTGATTATACATGAAATGGATCTAAATATAACTGTGTGTAATATGGTACTACTAGGTAAATAAGTATAACTATAAGTAAAGTTTTAATATTTTAAATATATAAGACGGCGCACGTGCTAAATATAACTGTTTTTTTTAACATGTTTTTAATGCCGAAGTCGTGGTATTTGTTTGTTTTTAACACAAGTAGTACCTAAAAACATCAGTAGTACCAAAATAACAGTAGAACCTAAACACACCAGTAGTACCAAAATAAGTTCAACGTACAACATGAGTGTTATAGTTAAAATCCCAGGTACACACAAGTACCTAAAACATTAGACCCGTTCATCATCCAATCCTACTAGTACCTAAAATATCAGTACCTACTACTACCTATTTCTTGGTTCTCTGCTTTGTATTTCTTCCCTCAGGTTTACCCTTCCTTTCCCTTTTCTTCCCAACGTCCGTTTCAGTTTTATCCTTCTTCCCCTTTTTATTCCCAACCTCCGCTTCAACACCTGCTTTGTTCTTCTTCTTGGCTTTCCCCTCCGCCGTATAAGGCAGTTTCTTGAATTGTGATGGTTCTATTATCCTCTTCTCCCTTCGAGTTCTCTTTGTCACATTCTTCTCCACATTCTGCTTCTCCACATCTCTATTTTCACCTTCTGCTTCTGCTGCTTTCTCTGTCACTTCTCCTTCTGCTTCTTTCTCTTCTTTGTCTTCAACAGTGTCTTCTTCTTCTGATTCAATCTCAGTTATAACAGGTGGATCAGTAACCTCACCTGAGAAAAGAGTCATAGCCGTCTCTGGGGGAACCTCTTCTTTTTCTGTTTGTTCTTCTGGATATTCCACAACATAAGCAATAACATTCTCTCCTTTCTCTTCTTTCTCTGCTTCTTCTTCTCCTTTCTCTCCTTTCTCTTCTTCTTCTGTTCCATCAGCAATAAAACCTTCTGTCTCCATCTGTGTTGTCTCTTCCTCTGTCTCTTTTTGTCCTTTTTCAATCTCTTGCTCTCCTTCTTCTTTCTCTCATTTCTCTTCTTCTTCTGTTCCTTTCTCTCATTTCTCCATCTGTGTTATCCCTTCCTCCGTCTCTTTTTGACCTTCTGTCTCCATATATGGATGATGCTCCATCTCATTACACTCAAACCCGTCATCATACCCGTGATCATCCCAAATCTGAGGAGTTTCCTTAGTATCCACTTTAGTTTGGAGATCCTTCACTGTTTTCCTAACAGTCCTAAGCTTCTACCGCAAAGTTGAGACTTTTCTTTTCAATTTTCCCAACTTTTCAGACATCTTCTTTTCCATCCTCTCTTCCATGTCTTTCAAAAGTTTATGCAATGCTGGATTCTTCTCTGCTTCCACAAGAATTTCTTCTTCTTCTTCCTCCTCCTCCTCCTCCTCTCGGACAGCCACATCCTCATCGTACAACTTTTCCCAAAATATCTTCTTGTCCGCAAGATACTCGTTCCAGCTGTCAGGTTCAGTGTCCAAGGCTTCATCATCTGCATCATCATCTATGATACGCGCTAATCTTCGTTCACTTGCAGATTCAGGTACCAAAGTACTATGAATATCCTACGATTTTTCCAAAATATAACTTTAGCTATTAACTTTAAGAAAAACAGATTTCATATTTAAAGATAAGAATGATAATGAATTCATACCTTAGTCAAAGCAAGCGAACCATAAATCTCACTCAACGCAAAACCTTTCATAGTACTATGCTTGAACTTCTGTTTGCACATCCTTGGGCAATCTGGCTCTGCCTCTTTAACTTCTTCTCGAAATGATCTCCTCAGATTTGGGATGCACTCAAATGCTAAAATCTACATATAGAGATAAAGAATGTCATAAGAAAACATATAGAGATAAAGTATGTTAAACTAAATATATAGAAGTCATATTTACCTCCAAAGGAATGATGAAACCAGGAAGGGTCAACGACGGTTGAACACGGCCTTTCATAAGATCCAACGCATGGTAAACATCGTTGACAGAGTCGTCAAATGTCAAATGGCCCCACGAAAAGGTTTTACACAACTCTTCATCATCCACCAATCTAAAAAAGAAGGGATCTATACCTGCTCATGTATTCTTCCTAGGCCTGATCACCGAACACAAAAAAAAACAAGATAGCCATCTTTAACCGATCGGGAGAACTCCTCTTCATTGACACCAGCTTCTCTTCCACATCTTTCATTGTGACTTTTGTATCCACGCCAAACTGTCTTTCCTTAAACTTACTAGCATGATCCTTCCAATCCTTTCTAGGATCACAGTCTCTCAGGTAAGCATGGCAGTGCATCCCAGTTATCAGACAATGCTCCTTCAAAGAATACCGGATGGAGACGCCATTTACCACAAACCAAAGTGTTATCCTCTTTTCCACAGAAACAGTTCAAAGCATTAGCATCCACAATCCCAACAGCTTACGATTTGTTTCAACAGGCATGTGAAGCACATGGTGAAGCTGAGGATGCGTCTTGAACCATTCCAACTCTGGTTGAACCTTCTTTATGGTCTTCAAGAATTTCCCCAGATTACACCTTGTTTGTACTTCGGGTACTTGAGATATTCATTACTGTTTAAGAAAAAATTCACATGCGACATTGGTTGGGAGACCTCTGTATCCTGCAATCCAACACACAATTTCAATCTCAATATCACACATTTACCTATTAGTTATACCTAGAAGTACTAGTTATACCATGTACTACCAGTTATTTTAGCAGTACTAGTTATATCATGCATTAACAGTTATCCTAACAGTACTAGCTATCCCATGTACTAGTAGTTACACTGGAAGTACTAGTTATACTAAGTATTACCAGTACTACTTATCAATTACATAAGCACTAACAGTTCTACTAACTAGTACTAGTTATACTCAGTTATTCAACAATCACTTACTAAGGACTACCATTACCAAGGACTAACAGTTATCCTAATAATAACTTTTTCATCTCCACATACCTCATTATCTGACTCGGTTACAGCATATCTTTGCGCAGCAGTGGGCGTAATCCCTCTTGATCTCCCTTCTTCAGTGGGCGTAATCCCTCTTGAACTCCCTTCCCCTTTTTCTTTTCCTTTTCCTTTCCTCCTCGTCAATCCTCCCCTCGTAGTAGCCATTCCTACAAATCATAATCAAAACATACACACACACAAAATCAAAACATAAACAAAATCAAAATCCTACACAAACCCTAATTATCTCGGATTATCAATAAATCTCACAACCCTCGGATTATCAATAAATCTCACAAATTCGACAATTCCAACATTTCCACATCAAATTAAAACCCCAGAGACTCAAATTCAATTATCAAACATCAAAACCATTTTTTGAAAAACATCAAAATCCCAATTTCGATGACCTAAATTCGAAACCCAAAATTCGACAATCACAATATTTCTAGTTCAAATTAAAACTCCACAGACTCAATTTCAATTCTCAAATATCAAAACCCCTTTTCGAAAAACATCAAAGCCCTAAATTCGAAACCCTAGTTTTGAAAACCGCAAATCCGGATGTGATGAGATGTGATTACCTTTTGAGATGGAGAAACGGATTAACCAGTTTATGGCGATGGAGACGAAACGCGATGGACGGCGACGGCGAGTTATCACAAAGTCGCGAAAGAGAAGAGTGAATTTTTTTTTGCGAAAGAATAAAACTGATTTCTCTTTAATTAATCAGTTTAAAGTTTTTTTTTTTAGTTTTCCGGGTTTGGGTCGGATGAATGGCAGATCGGTGGTTGGATCGTGTAATAAGTCTGATTCATTAAGGGTTAATCTGTAATTGCTCACATTTTAAAAAAATAAAAATAAAAAAAATAAGAAAAAGGCATAACTGATTTCAGTTATGATTTTTGGGTTTTTTAAGATTTGGACCTATCATAAACTATACACTTTAGTAGCATGTTTTGTGTTCTTATTACAAGTTTGGGACTATCACATCTCATCTATTTAGTAACATGTTTTGTGTTCTTGTTACAAGTTTGAGACCATCACATCACATCTCCATAATCATTGGTATATTTGTGTTTCGTATACAATAAATTTTGGGAAAAGCTTTGAACCCATGTTAGTTGCGTCCTTTGGATAAAGACACAATTTTTGCCTAGAAAGACGATTGTAAAAATTGTCGGTGATGAATGCCGTCAATTTCTTCTAGTCCCACTAATGAATTCTGAAATCATCATATATCTATTGTTGATGACTTAATTTATGTCATTTGTTATAAAAAGAATGGTATAATTTATCATTTCGATAAATATTAATAAGAACAAAAATATTATACCCGGTAAAGAATGAGATATTGATGAAAATAAGATTGAGAGAGAATGAATGATTTGCTATTTCTTCTTGTTGAAGTTATGAATTGTGTGTTCTTACAAATGAAGGAAATGCATCATTTATATAGAAGAGGAAAAGCATAAGTTAGTGTTTGGGAGTAGGTAAATGGACTCCATATAGTGGAATGCATAATAATAAAATGCATTATTACAACACTCCCCCTTGGAGACCAGTTTTACTATGTTTCTTGACTCGTGTCTTTTGTTGCCTCGTTAAAAACCTTTCTAGGAAAAACCCATTGGGAAAAACCTTAGAAGGGCAAAAAGAGTGCAACTAGCATGCTCCCCCTCGAGTGATCAAGTTTATAGATTTCGCTGATGGCGCATTCCAATGTCATATATATGCTTCTTGAACACCGAGGTAGGTAGTGATTTCGTGAAGAGATCTGCAGCATTGTCGCATGATCGGACATATCTTACTTCAATGTCTTTATTCTTCTCAAGCTCTTGGGTGTATGAGAAGAACTTTGGAGGGATATGTTTGGTTCTATCACTTTTAATATATCCTTCCTTTGTTTGGGCGACGCATGCGGCATTATCTTCATATAATATTGTCGGCTCCATATTTACAAGTAATCCACTGCATGATCGAATGTGTTGATATATTGACCTTAGCCATACACATTCTCTACTTGCTTCATGGAGTGCGATAAGCTTAGCATGATTTGAGGAAGTAGCTACAAGCGTTTGCTTCTGGGAACGCCAGGATATAGCGGTGCCTCCGACCGTGAAAACGTATCCTGTTTGTGATCTCGCTTTGTGCGGATCTGACAAATATCCTGCATCTGCAAAACCAACCATTTGGCTATTTGGATTTTTAGGGTAAAACAATCCTAAATCAATCGTCCCTTGAAGATATCGGAAAATATGTTTAATCCCATTCCAATGTCTTCGTGTAGGGGACGAGCTAAATCTTGCCAAAAGATTAACAGCAAATGATATATCAGGTCGAGTACAATTCGCAAGATACATGAGGGCTCCGATTGCACTTAGGTACGGTACTTCAGGACCAAGTATCTCTTCATTTTCTTCATGTGGTCGAAATGGATCATTTTCGACATTTAGTGATCTAACGACCATGGGGGTACTCAATGGATTTGCCTTATCCATATTAAATCGTTTTAGCACTCTTTTGGTATATGTAGATTGATGTACAAATATACCCTTTTGAGAATGCTCAATTTGTAAACCAAGGCAGTACTTTGTCTGTCCGAGATCTTTCATTTCAAATTCCCCTTTTAAATATTCTGAGGCTTTCTGTATTTCTTCCTGAGTTCCAATTATATTTAGATCATTAACATAGACCGCAATAATCACAAATCCTGATGTTGTTTTCTTGATGAAAACACATGGGCATATTGGATTGTTCACGTATCCTTCTTTTGTTAAATGCTCACTGAGACGATTATACCACATACGTCCAGATTGCTTTAGTCCATATAATGATCTTTGCAATTTGATTGCACATAATTCTTTGGGTTTGGAACTTAATGCTTATGGCATTTTAAACCCATCAGGGATTCTCATATAGATATCCGTATCTAATGATCCATACAGATAAGCAGTAACAACATCCATGAGACGCATCTCTAGATTTTCGCAAGCGGCTAGACTCATCAGGAATCTAAACGTTATTGCATCCATGACAGGAGAATAGGTTTCCTCATAATCTATCCCAGGTCTTTGAGAAAAACCTTGAGCCACAAGACGAGCTTTATATCTCGTAATCTCATTATCCTCATTTCGTTTCCGAACGAAAACCCATTTATGTCCAACCGGTCTTACATCTACAGGTGTAAGTACAATCGGTCCGAATACACTTCGTTTGTTTAACGAATCAAGTTCGGTTTGAATGGCTTCTTTCCATTTTCTCCAGTCATCCCTCTTTTTACATTCATATACGGACTGAGGTTCTGGATCTTCGTTTTCTTCATTTATCTCTTTTGACACAAGATATGAGAAAACGTCATCCATAATAACCATCTCATTTCGATTCCAAACTTTTCCATTATGAATATAGTTGATAGAGGTCTCATGGTTTTCTTTAGGTTCATGATGTTCCACATCTTCATTCGTTTCTTGATGTGATTCTTCCAAAGTATTTTCAGCTACTCTGGGAACATCAACCTTTTCAATTTCCCTTTTCTTCCTAGGTTTTTATCTTTAGAACCAACAGGTCTTCCACGCTTCAGGCGTGTCCTAGACTCTCGTGTATCATCTGCTCTTCCAGATTCTGTAGGAATCTCAATTCGAGCAGGAACATTTGCAGCTGGAATGTGCGACTTAGTTACTGTCTTAGTATCTGCAAAAGCATCTGGTAACTGATTCGCTATACTCTGCAAATGCATAATTCGTCGAACTTCCAGTTCAGACTGTTTCGTAGGAGGATCGAGATGTAATAAAGATGGCACACTCCACCTTATATCTTTTCCTACTTGTTTGTTTCCTCCCCCTAGAACTGGGAATTCTTTTTCATCAAAATGGCAGTCGGCAAACCGTGCCGTAAAGACATTACCAGTTTGAGGTTCTAAGTATCTTATAATAGATGGTGAATCATAGCCAACATATATCCCTAACCTTCTTTATGGTCCCATCTTTGTACGTTGTGGGGGTGCTACAGGCACATACACCGCACAACCAAAAACCCTTAGATGAGAAATATTTGGTTCATGACCAAATACTAGTTGTAATGGGGAATACTTATGATATGCACTTGGTCTTACTCGGATAAGTGCTGCAGCATGTAAAATTGCATGCCCCCATACACTAGGTGAGAGTTTTGATCTCATGATCAACGGTCTTGCAATTAATTGCAGACGTTTAATTAATGATTCAGCCAAACCATTTTGTGTATGAACATGGGCTACAGGATGTTCAACTTCTATTCCCGTTACCATACAATAATCATTGAAGGCTTGGGATGTGAATTCACCAGCGTTGTCTAGTCTAACTCTTTTAATTGGATAATCAGAAAACTGAGCCTTTAGTTTGATTATCTGAGTTAGAAATCTCGCAAATGCCATATTTCGAGATGATAATAGACAAACATGTGACCATCTGCTGGATGCATCAATTAACACCATAAAATAGTGGAATGGTCCACATGATGGATGTATTGGTCCACATATATCGCCTTGAATCCGTTCAAGAAATTTTGGTGATTCTTTATCAACCTTTGTTGGAGATGGCCTTATGATCAATTTTCCAATAGAACATGCAACACATGTCTTTCCATTCCCCTGATATACCTCCTGGGTTTTCAGTGGGTGACCATGTGAATTCTCTATGATCTTTCGCATCATTGAAATGCCTGGATGACCAAGGCGATCATGCCATAATGTGAAATCTTCTGGATTTCTTTTAACCACTAGATGTGATTCGATTGCATTTATATGAGTATAATGGAGTCCTGAAAGAAGTTTTGGAAATTTTTCCAATATAAGCCTTTTTCCGGATTTATCGGAAGTTACATACATATACTTTTTTCCATTTTCAGTCGCAGACTGAGTATCATATCCTTGAAGGTATATGTCTTTGAAACTCAACAAATTCCTTTTAGAATTCGGAGAAAATAAGGCATTTCTTATGGAAAACTTTGTTCCATTTGGCAACATAAAGTTGGCTTTACCAGTTCCTTCAATCAAGTCTGCAGGACCTGATATTGTATTCACAACGATTTTCGTTGGTTTTAAATCAGTGAAATATTTTCTATGTCTCAGAATAGTGTGCGTTGTTCCACTATCTGGTATACATATTTCTCTAATATTTCCTTTAGATATCATTCCGTTTGTTTTGCTTTCCATTTCCTGTGATCAAGATAGACACCAATAAAAGAAGAATAAATTTTATTCATTAAAAGAAAAACACACAATGATTATATATTAAATTGTTGTTAAAAAAAAACAACATTATTTTTTCAAACAACGGAAAAGCATAATATTATACATGGCATAAACAGAGACTATACAGTAGTCTCATTACAAGCATCTTGATTATCCGCAAGGTCTGTCATTTCGGCATCATCATCAAAGTCCGAAGCGTTAAGGTATGTATCACCTTCAGGGTGTTCCATAAGATTAACTTCCTTTCCTTTGCCTTTAACTGACTCTTGGTACAATTTGCAAAGGTGCAAAGGAGTACGACACACTTTGGACCAATGGCCTTTACATCCGCATCTGTAACAAACACCTTCACGCTTCTGGGTGAAATTGTCTTTCTTTTCTTTCCCTTTGAGATTTTGTTCAGACCGGACCCATTTAAATGACCGTCCTTTTGGATTATAATTTCTCCCACGGCCACGATTAAATCGACCACCACGACCCCGGTTGGTTTGATTTCCTCTCCCCGGATACCTCACATCCGTTTGTCCACGATTTTTTCCATCCATTGCGTTCACTTCAGGGACAGCAATTGTTCCTACAGGTCGAGCGTTATGGTTTTTGATGAGAAGCTCATTATTCTTCTCAGCCAACATTAGAGCCACAATCAACTCAGAAAACCTCTTGTATTTACAGTTCCTGTATTGTTCAGCAAGAACAAAATGTTCCTTATGGAATGTTAGGTAAGTTTTCTCGAGCATTTCCTCTTCGCTCACATTCTTACCACAATATTCCAATCGGGACACAATTCTTAACATGGCGGAATTATAATTATCCACCTTGTCAAAATCAAGGAACCTTAAATTTGCCCACTCATCAAGAGCATGTGGGAGAGTTATTGCCCTTTGGTTGTCAAACCTTTCTTTAAGAGCTTTCCACAGCTCTACAGGGTCTTTTGTATTCGCATAATCATGCGTTAGATTTTCATCTAGATGTTTTCTCAGAAAAATTACCGCCCTTGCCTTTGCAGGGGCAGTCGATTCTTTTTCTTCTTTAATAGTATCTAATAGAGACTGAGAATCCAGATAAAATTCAGCATCAGTGGACCATGCTATGTAATTTTCACCAGTGACTCTGAGAGCTGGGCTCTTAAGCTTTTCGATATTTGCCATTTGTTTCTAAAAAAATAAAATCGAAAATATTATTATTAGAAATATAACATGATTTTAGAAACCATATACATTAATTAAAATCGCAATTACAAAGAACATTAAAGCATAAACAAGTAAACCAATATTCATGATAAACTCTTCGCGAGTAAATTCTCCGGCGAAGAGACCATAAATCACGGTAAGAAATACACCGATAATAAAAATCAAAAACAAACGAAACATTTTTCTTACAAAATGAGAACTAAAAATATTTTTTGTGAAATTGTTTGGAAGAAGATGAAATGTTTGAGTGATTTTGAAAGAGTGAAATATGAGTGTATTTATAGATGAAAAATACTGTTCATAGCCGTTATATAGCCGTTTTTAAAGTGAAAAAATTTTAAAAATTATTTTGAAAATTTTTCTTTGTGACCGTTATAAAAGCGGATGAGAAAAAAAAATTAATCTGAAAATATTTGATAATCAATCAGATAAATTTACCAGTTCAAATATTAATTTTAGAAAAAACTGGTTGAATATTATATATACTAGACATAAAATTAACATAGAAGTAATAACAAGGTTATGGTGAAAAAGTCATCCAAGAGAGAATACTAAATAAATAATTAAAGCAATAGATAAATTTTCAGGGCGGTTGAACCGATCATAAATAATTAAAACAGTAAATAAATAAATTATGGTGTGTAAAACAACCATAAGAATAAATAAATAATCAGGTGGTAAACCGACCATAAATAATTAAAGCAGTAAATAAATAAATTATGGTGTGTAGAACAACCATAATAATAAATAAATAATCAGGCGGTAAACCGACCATAAATAATTAAAGCAGTAAATAAATAAATTATGGTGTGTGAAACAACCACATAGAATTATTATGGAGGCAGTAGTCCGCACACCAAATGGTACAATAAGTATGCGTATGAAAATTGAGCTTTTTAGAGTGATCGTGCTGATAACGTGTTATAAAAAGAATGGTATAATTTATCATTTCATAAATATTAATAAGAACAAAAATATTATACCCGGTAAAGAATGAGATATTGATGAAAATAAGATTGAGAGAGAATGAATGATTTGCTATTTCTTCTTGTTGAAGTTATGAATTGTGTGTTCTTACAAATGAAGGAAATGCATCATTTATATAGAAGAGGAAAAGCATAAGTTAGTGTTTGGGAGTAGGTAAATGGGCTCCATATAGTGGAATGCATAATAATGAAATGCATTATTACAACATCATTGAATATTTCATGTTTGGCTTCTTATTATCTACTTATTTTTTGCTTCACATGTATCAATCAAATTTTTTTTTTTTTTCACGAACACTTCATTCCGGCAAACTAACCAAATACATCAGTATCTGGAAACCAGTTAGGGACTGAAGTGCCAATATAAGAAAACAATAAATTTTTCTGTCGGACGTGCCGGACCAGCAGGTCTGACCTAACATTCTTCTCTCTTGGACAATACTGTATGGTACAGTCTGGAAAAGACGCCCGAAATACCTTAAACTTTTCCAGCTCTACTTGAAAATTCGGCCACTGATCCGGGTCTTCCCCCATGTTAGTCAATTCCATCGAGTTCGTCAACATATATAAATTATATATATATAAAAATATCCAATGGAATTTTTAACGGTTGTCTCTTTCACCCCGTAGTAAGCGGAAAATTCATGAAATTTCTCAATTTAATTATATTGACTGAAAAAATACTCCAACTTTTTTGGTTACCCGATTAATACCTAGACTATTTAACATTGGTTTTTCAGTACACAAACTTTTTAAATGTTTTGGTTTTACTACATCACCATTAACGGAATTAACTCTATTGACGGAGTTTGTAAACACCGTTAAATTTTAATTAACAAGTGTTATCTACAGTAATCATATTAATACATTATTAAACACAAGGGAAAAATAAAAAGGAAAAAAAATGTTCTTCTCGGTTGTTGGAGAAGATGAACGGCAGAGAGATCCGGTGATTGATTTCGATGTCATCGTTTATCATCAGAAGATCTCGAAGCAGATCCTTACTTCTCTGGAAAATCCGTGGATTCAAAATCACAACTAGTTTCTCTCCCTCCACTGATTCTGTTTCGGATTCAAAACCATCATCGATGGTGCATCCAAAGCGTGGTCATTGGTTTTTCAAATTCAGAATTATCTAAAATTTAGCTCACTTCTTCTCTTCGAAATTCTCTTCCTTTTTTTCCTTGCTTGATTTTTCAATATTTTCCCGAGAAAAAAGTTGGAATTTTTCTTTATTTTTCCCCACTTTGATCGGCTACAACCACATATTCTCTTTCTTTTAACTTTTCCCACCAAACTTTTTTTTTTCTTTCTGGATCTGCTTTTTTGGTTTAGTTTGAATGAAGGAAGTCCGTAAGGGAAGAAGACAGATGATTGCGAAAGAGCACGGATACAAATTAAGACAAGAACAAGTTATTGTTGTTGTAATGGCTTGGGTTTTGCGTCTTCACCTACGAGAATCACGAAGGGAAACCTCGGATTTTCTAGCACGCACCTTCTTCCTTCTCTCTCCTGAATCTTCTTTCTGCATCTCGATCTTGTTTTCCCCAATCTTCGATTTTTGTTTTTCTTGTGTTTGTTTTCACAGGTGTTAATTAAAATTTAATCCCATTAATGGTGATATAGTAAAACCAAAACATTTAAAAAGTTTGTGTACTGAAAAACCAACGTTAAATAGTCTAGATATTAATTGGGTAATCAAAAAAGTTGGAGTATTTTTTCAGCCAATATAATTAAATTAGGGAAATTTTTAGGAATTTCCCCAAAGCGCTTACATCCAAATGCGATTTTCAACATTTTTGAGTCTCGGAGATCATATTACTAGCTCTTAACTAATCTTGAGAGTGAAGTTGGACTTGGAAGAGGATAATACTGCGTCACTGAGGCCGTAATGAATGAAGGTGAGTTTGTGTGATATTTGTAGTAGTGAGAAATTTATTAGGTGTATCAATGGAGTAATATGCTGATTAAAGAACCACTCTAACTCATGGGTTTTGAAACTTTTAACCAACTTTGGATCAAACAAGAAGTTGACAAAATGATTAAAATATTGACAAGACTTTTTTTCGACTCCATATCTCTGCATTGGAGCCTAGAAGAGTTGCAGAGTTTAGTGGAAAAGGTGAGGGGATTGCTAGAACTTGTCCGTGAAAAAGTAACCGACAAGGTTGAAAAGATCTCAAAAGCCGTTCAGTGCTTGCATTTTGAAAAGAGCAAGCACCTAAGAAAGAGAAAAGGAAGCAGATTACATGCGCAAGAGAAGCAAAAGACACAGGCGCAAGAGAAGCATAAGTTGAAAGAAAGCATGTTAAGGTTGTAAACTTAAAAAAAAATTGTCTTTTTGGCTTTTGAACAAAAAAAACAATGTAACAAGAATAAGGAAAAACTTTATCTGTGAGAGAGATTTTAAGGTCTTTGAAAAATTATGGAAAATTAAAAGTCTGATTGGCAAACATGTTAACTTTAACACATAAGAGGTTGAACAAGATGAAAACTCTCTTGGATCCTCTTGTTCTTCCTCTTCATTGGATCTATCTTTATTATTTCAGTTTTTGATATCTTCGATCAAGACTAATCTCATTCTCCTAACAAAACAAATCTAACTAGTATGGAGATTTGTTTGAGCGATCTCACTCTTCTTCCTCTTTTACTGATGACTAAGCTCATAGCCCCAACAACCTCAAGCAAGAAGAACAGTGATTGTTTTTCATCAAACACAATCTGAATTTTGTGTTGCTGTTTAGCAGGCCGGGCCCAGTAGTATTATGGGCCATGTGCAAAAAAAAATTTTTTGGTAATTATATATTAAAATTTTAGGATTTTTTTATAAATTTATAATAATATAGGGTATTTTTTACAAATTTTAAAATAATTTAGAATCTTTTTACAAAAAAAAAATTAACCAATATTGTGGTCCCTGCTGTGGGGCCTGTGCCAAAGCACATGATGCACTCCATTAGGGTCGAACATGCTGTTTAGTAACAACTACCATAAAACATAAAATACAAAAACTGATGAAAATAACTTAACCTATATTTGAGTATTTTACTAAACTGGGAATTGAAGAGGATTTTTTTTGTGTTATAGATTTTTATTTAGAAATAGCTTGATAGACCGAAAGTATTTGATGAAATAGTAGGCATTAACCTTATTATTCATTGGTTCATGACCAAATCGAATAAAATCTCTTTGGTGATTTCAGATTTTTTATTTTTCGCAAAAAGAAAATGTGTGAAACGAGAAGAAATTGAGAGAAAAGAGAGGAGATGCAAAATCGTATAAGGTTAAAAAGAGACCTCTACAAAAAAAGAAATCGGTTTAGGATATAAAAACAAAAATAATGTTTCAAATTTATTTTTTAACTATAATTATGTTTTTTTTTTAATTTTGGTAAAGTAATGTATTGAGGTCAAACTAAAAGGGAAATAGTTCAATACAATTATGCAGAAGTATTGTAGGTCCAATTCTACATTTCATTTTATGGGATGCTTGATAATAAATTATAGGCACACTAAGTAATATAGAGATAAATTTCCCTTAATTTTTTTTTAACACTGTAATTTTATTATTATTCTATTACAAATTATGAAAACTGTTACATCTACGATTCTACAACGGATAAATCTTTCGTCTTGATCTACGCCAGACGATTCTACCTTGTCCCACGCTGAAGATCTCATGTAAGCTAGAAACTTTAAACCATTGACCATTAGGCCAAGGGGGCTTCTACAAATTTTTCTTAATTATAAAGTCTTTACCGCCCTAAAAATATTAATAAAGATCAATGTTACACTTACAAGATATTGAAATCAATAACATTTATACTCCCACTATTTCAAAATGTAAGTTGTTTTAGCTAAAATGGCGGATATTAAGAAATTATTTTTCTATTAAAAAATATCATTTAATATATTTAATAAAAATAATCTGACCAATCACACAAAATACTGCAAAATACTAGTGGTAACACAATATTCAATAAAGTTAAAAAGTACCTAGGATTGTCAAAATAACTTACATTTTGAAACAAAAAAAAACCTCCAAAACAACTTATATTTTGAAACGGAAGGAGTATATGTTTTGATCAATATTACACATAAACATATCAAAACTAATGGCATTAGCATATGCTTGATCAAACGTAATCACTTTTATTACATTTATGCACAATACGTATTATTTTTGTACGTTTATAAATATTAAAAATTATATGTTTTGTCATACTTTAAATATAGAAAAGATTGTATATATTAAATCAGTTAGTCATTTTGTTTAATAATCTCGCGCTTGATGCGGATCAAAATCTTATTTTAATATGTACCAGATCCTTTTTAACTCTTTTGATAGCGTGAATTTTTTCTCTTCTTCTCTATTTCAAACAAATAAAATAAAAATACTTGACGAATATTTCTCATTTGTGTTGGATCGCGCCATCAATCCTCTCACGACCTTGACTTTGTATCGGTCCTTAAGACAACAAAAAAATCTTCTCATTAAGTTTTATGATATCCATTAACTATGTGAAATTTCTAGTTCGGAATATATTTTTAAGTTGAGCTCAATGCACTTTATCATCAATTGTGGGTTTATATGCATCAAAATGTGTGATTGTGATTTGAGTGTGATAATAAAACAGTTCGAATGTGATGTCATTCGCTAAATTTGGAAATGATAACGCGATATGGAGGCGATGTAGCCAAACAAAACTAGACATTAATTATCATAGGTGGTGGTTGGAGGTGGTTGGAGTCCGAATCCGGCCCAAGAAAAATCTAGAAAAAATGAGTTAAAATAACATATAAGATCATTTCCAACCCTAAACTTCATTTTTTACTCGAAAATAGAGTTGTGTTTTACTCAAATCCTATTCTATTTTAGAGTCAAAAATAGAGTGAAAAACAAAAAAATGGAATGATAAATGGGATTACTCTATATTTGGAGTAAACCTACATTTTACTCCATTTTGGAGTGAGATTTAGAGTAGGGTTGGAGATAATTTTACTTCAAAACTCATTTTGGAATAGGATTTGGAAATGCCCTAAAAAGTGGTGGGCCATCCCGTTTAATTCAAACCGCGTAGAGTCAACAAGAGCTGAGAAAAAGTCAAAAAGATTTTTGACTCAACCACAGCTGTGATATTTTTGGAGGATCAATCCCAAACGTGCCCGAGATATGCGGAACTGAACGACGGAGCTAGATCGAGCTACAAATACAAGGAATCCGAGCAGAATTCGCCAATTTTTCCCAGTATGTGAGACTTAATACTATAGTCTATATTCTACACACATTTCATTCGAGATTTTTTTGTATATTTGATTCTATATCAGTATAAGTATAATTTCGCCATACATTTCTCAATTCATATCAGATTTATAAATAATTTTTAGTATTAAGGTTTTTTCTGAATTCACATATAAATTTTTTTATTGTGGAATTCAGTTTTGATCAAAATCGCTGACCATTGATGCCCATTTGTAATCAGATATTTTATCAAACGGTTCTCATACGACTAAGACCCATTGACATCCTAGACATTATTGTGTCTTTTGAATATATTTGTTTGTTTTTGAAACTCTTTGACCATAACAAACAAAAACAAAGGAAAAAAAATAAACGTTTAATACTCCATTGTGTATTTAAGGCGTCAGAAATTTGTATAAACAAACATTAGAATCAAAAACAAGTTAACTGAAAAACAGTCATATACGCAAGTTGAAAGCAAAGTGACTTGTTGGGATGTTTTTCCTATAAAAGAGAAAGGGAATATTCCTTGCTTTGCTAGCCTAACATTGTTATTTGGGAAAATTGGGGAATAATTGGATTGTCAATTAAATGTTTTAGCAAGCACATATAACTCATAGATGTTTTTCACTCAGATCTTACTAATGTAAAAATATACTAATAGTGTGAATAATGTAGTAGTAGTATACTTTTCACAATTTAATCTACCAACCGAAGTGGGTTGAAATTTGCCAAAAGTGGACAAAAGTAACACAAATTGTATGACCTTCTTCCCTGCAAAGGCAAACTCGGATCTACGATCCGTATTTGTCGAATCGGGTCACAGATCCGAATTAAACGGGTCTCCCTCTCACACGAACGGCTTACTTTCGCTCTCTGTCTCTCTCTATATATCATCTTAAGATTATCAAAAATGTCTACTTTCGTGCAAATGCAGTTTTGTTCTTGAGTTTTGGATTACACAAGGCAAGTATCTTTCGCTTTCGATTCATTTCTCGTTCTGGGTCAGTTCAGATACTGAAAATTCAGAGAAATTTCCTTCATTTCCGTCATCGTCGATGAAAAAAATCTCAGATTTTGTTCGATTCCTTTTGTCATTTCTGCAATTGCTTAGTTGTGTTTTCGATTTCATAATCGGAGAACCCGTTTCTATTGATTTTGAATTATTATTACTCTTTTCTTCGTCCAGAGTTTCGCCGATCCTTAATTGCATCTCCGAAGCACATGTCTATTGATTTTTCAGATTGGATTTTTGTAAAAAATCGTGCTTTGGATTTCACTTGTTTCGTTTTCTCCGCTTGCTTTCTTCTTCTCTATGCTGAGAGTAAATTGTGTTTCAATTGTCGTTGGCTTGTTTTCACTTCTATCGTTATATGTCTTATTTCTAGAAAGAACCTCAAAATTTCGATGAAAGTTATTAACTTTTGTGATTGTGATTGTGAAATTGGTCTTCTTTAGGATCTATATAGGCATTCACATAAATCTGTATATGTGTAAGGAAACTGTTGTATCCAAATTGTGTATATATTGCTTACTTCTGATTATCATTCTCTGGATCTGCAGATCGAAGCCTTGATTTTTGCAGGTGATCTTCTTCGAGAACAGTGACATTGTCACTTTGATTCTTGAGTTTATCTGAGGGAGAGATAGAGAGATCTCATGTCTATCTCAATCTCGCAAGTCTCTAGATTTAGGATCCAATTATTGGGACGTTCTTGCTGTGAACGTGTCAATGGCTGGCTCAACAACAACTCTAGACCAAAGCTACTCGATGTTAGAGCTGATGGTAAAAGTAGATGGGTCAGACGAAACATAAGTACAACTACGCAAGGCGGTATAAACAGTAACACCAAGAGTAGTGTGTTGGGAGGAGTAGTTCCCATTAGTAGAATCATAGATGCAGAGAGCAGGACAAAGATACAGCCATATGGAAATGTTCAGCAACGGCTTGCTGAAGACAAAGATTTGTCTAAACTCCTCACTGTGATAGTTTTTGATCTTGAGACAACCGGCTTGGACAGGGTAAAAGAGCGGATTATCGAAATTGCAGTTCAGGATCTTGCTGGGGGTGAGAACAGCACATTTCAGACTCTCATAAACCCGGATTTAATTATACCAAATACCAGTTTCCGCATCCACGGAATCAGTAATGACATGGTTCGTCGACCTGAGGTTCCAAGGTATATATATATTCTGTCTTCTATGAACTTTTGTGTGATTTATATACGGATTGTTTGTTGCGTGCATGGCTTCCATTGGATCAAACTAATGAAGCTTTGTCTGTTTGTAGGATGGAAGAGCTGATACCGATATTTCTGCGGTTTGTTAAGAGCCGGCAAAAACCGGGAGGTTATGTGATGTTTGTTGCACACAATGGAAAAACTTTTGATTTCCGGTTCTTGATCAACGAATTTAACCGTTGCTCTTACGAGATTCCTCATAATTGGCTGTTACTAGACTCACTTCCACTAGCCAGAGAGAGCATGAAGTCTGTAGGTAAAATTCCTCTGGTTCTATTTCTGTTCCCTTTCCTGAAGAACGTCTTTGTCAGAACAATTTTGCTGAAGAACGTCTTTGTCAGAACAATTTTGCTTGTCGTTTCGGCCAATAAGCAATTAAACTGCAAACCTGTCTCTGCTTGTTAGTATTTATGTAGCTATCTTATCTAGCGATTTTGTTGGCAAAACAGAACATGTTTTCTTGTTCTGTTATATTGATTGGATTGGTCTGTAAAGTTCAGAAACTCATAAACCAGAAATGGGTTCTTCTTCTTCTGCTCTTTCGCAGAGTCAACCGTTAAGCCAAAATCGACATTACAAGCTCTAGGGGAATACTACGATCTCTCAAGGGATGGTCATGCTCATAGAGCCTTGTCAGATGTCTTACTCTTATCTCAGGTGTTCCAGAGACTCACTGTTGATCTCAAGCTCTCACTCCGTGATCTTGTCCTCCGCTCCAACACAGCATCTGAGATCGCTGATGCGATGGCGATGGCAAAGAATAAGAAGGCTTGAAACATTCTTTAACTTCGAAAGACAAAATGATATTGATCTCTAATTCTTTGATGTCTCTCTATGTAATGTATTTACTCTGCAAAAGGTCTCAGTTATGTAATCGATTATTTAATTTTTATCACAGAAGTAATCAAATGAAAAACAAATGTATTCATTACTAAAGTAATAAAGCTTCAATACAAGAAAGAGATTATTAACTTTCAAAACCACATTTTGTTTATATCATTGTAGTTTTATACTCTTATGTCTTTTTATTTTATTCATTGTTGTATTTTTAATTTTTTAATTAACTTGATACCTATATTTATTATTTAGACATTTTCAGAAACACTTTCTAAATGTATAAAAACCATTATCTATATTTCGATTATCAAGTTCAAAACTAGCACTAAACACATCTCAATTGAAAGAAAACAAATAGATTAAACCGTTAACATGATAACCCAAATTGTAATCACCCTATTCTACCAATACACTGATACACATAATCTATAAAGGGAACTCACACATCTTGAAAGAAAATACAAAAGCAAGATTAAATAAGACATGATCTATAGCAATTAGACTAAGAAAATTTTCACCAAATCATTTAAAGAGATGAAAGATCCAAGCTACAAATCATAGATAGAGAAATGAATTTAGAATTTTTAACTGTAAAATAAATAAAAAAAAGATTAACTTTGTTGAAGTGTAAATATGAAGTCATACAGTTCATTATTCTATTTTAGAATGAAAAATAGTGTTATTGAAGAAGATTTTACTCCAAAATGACGTTTGGAGTGAGATATAGCATGAGATAGGGTTTGAAGATGATTAAAGGGTTAGTGGTTCTGAGTTTGTGATTTGTTGGAGATGTGCCCATACTCCAAACTGAAGCAGTAAAGCTTATCACTTTCTTGTATCGAAGCTTTATTACTTTAGTAATACAATTCACTACTTTATTTCCGAGTGAAAAATACAGTTTTTTTTCATTGAATAATTTTATATAAAACAAGGAAACATTACAAACGGATACATCGGAATCAAAACCCGAAAATTTACCGGGGAGCGTAGCCCAAAATATTACCAGGGAGCGTAGCCCGAAAGTTAACGGGGAGCGGCTGTGGAATACGGTACTAAAAGAACAAAGAGGAACTCTAAAAACCAAAAGACTAAAGGGAAACTAGACAAACAAGGAAGAACCAAATCTATTAAACTAAACCTATAAACTCTACTACAGAGAAGCCAAACGCTAACCATCCACATAATCACCGAATCCAAGAACCCTTGCTTCAAGTGGATCATTCACGCAAGGATAAAGAGACGAGGGAGCTGCAAACGCACTCGAGATGCCAAAGCCCGAGACCAAAGCTAAGCCAACAAAGTGTGAGAAGGACCAAGACAAACCATGAAGAAGAGATCAACAATAACCCGATTAGAACCCAATCCAACCTATGATTCTTCTATTGATACACAACCCAATGCACTAAGGCAGTTGTTGATACGCATCACCGATAGAAGAACCAATTGGAAAAACGGATAGATAGGAGACTAAACAGGAAGCGAGGTATGAGAGCCTCAAAACCAACATCTTCAGAAGGCAAGAGTTACACTTCAAATCAGCCCAAGACCACTCCTATCAAAAGATCAGAACACGAAGAGATCAAACACGCTAAACCATCCAGAGTGGAGAACGAGATAGTACCAACAGATCCAGACTAATCCTAATTCCAAACAATAAGCCAAGCCGATAGACTAAAACAAAAACCAGGCAAAGTTCAATAACCCAAGAGGAAGAGAAAAGTCAATACCAACACTCACCCAACCACGGTAGAGACCTATACAGGACACATCAACCACATTCCAATTAAAGGGATAAAGCGAGTCCCGGTGTCTACCAAGCCGAGAACCGCAACGACTTCAAACTCGACGAGAAGGGACACGAATGTTGAGGAAACCCCATATCCGGAGGACGAAAGAGAATCCCGAGAAGCCGGACTACACCCTACGCCGATAAGGAACCAAATCTACAACAACCACCGACAGAGCCCTAAACGGATTAGAACCCGCAACCATCACCGAGCCACAACCTCTTGAAATGAAGACCAATGCCCAAATTTTTGGAGGACTATCGACGGGAAACCGAGCAAAGAAGAAGACTAAAACTATTGACAACGAGAAGACACATGGAACCGGCACCAGCGCTATGTAAGCCGCCTGTCGCCGGTCCAAAATCACCAAATCTCGTCGACGGTATTGTAGCGGGCAGTTGGTTTTAGAGAGAGACATAGGGTTGAGTGAAAAATACAGTTATTAAAGAGGATTTTATTTCAAAATGACGTTTGGAGTGAGGGTTGGGTTTGAAGATGGTCAAAGGGTTTTGTCATTTTGTGGTTTTGAAAGTTTTTTTTTTTTTTTTGCCGACAACATATGTTATTAAAGCCTCAGAAAATTACAAGTGAAGCCCAAAATAAAGCACAGTGACCTAAAGTTATCAGAGTAAACAAATAGCGATGAATAATTCTCCAGAATTGTCGAGACATATCTTCAACCTCCACCGTCTGGAAAAGCACCGCCGGCCACCACGACGGCTCAACACTGCCAGCAAGCTTCATTGTAATCTCTGAAATCACCTTTCGTTGACAAACCGCAGGTCTCTGAAAACATTACTCCTTGGTCGTTACAAAAATAGGGAAATCTCCAAACTGACCTACGACACAGACGAATTCGGCCAGAAGTCTTGATCGAGACATTTTACTCCTCAAAGCCAATCATGGCGAGTATAGATTTACGCCCATAAAACAATTGAAGCTCATAACGAAAAGAAGGAGAATTGAAACAAAATCCAAACGGGATTTAGATTAGAAATCGAAAGTCGAAGAAGATCCGAAACAAGCCGGAAACACAAATCCGAAGACCGAAAAACAGATCCGGCCAAACCGGAAAATCTAATCTAATAATCGGAAAGTAACAGCACAAAGAAAATTATAACACAAAGAAAACAAATATACACACACAATCTGAACCGGCTATGTGGCTATGGAAGCCCACATCACCGGCCGGAACTTCAACTCACATTTGCTCTGAAAAGTTTAAGAATAAAGTTTTTCTTAGAAAGAAATTTAAAAGAAAAGTTAGAGAGAGAAGCTCCGACTATTGTTTCCAATTTTTAGTTAAAACTACAATGATAGAAACAAAATCTTTGATCTTCGAGTAAAATCCAAAGTGATAAAAGTTTTGTTTATATTGATTGGGAGACAAATCAGCCAATAAGGTCACGAGCTCAAGACGTCGTTTGCTTTTTTCCTCCCTCGATATCCAAAACTCCCATCCGTATTAGAGTAACATGCACCAATCCTCATCATGATATTGTTTCTTTACCCTTTAATCCTGCGTACGTTAGCCTCTTCCTTACCCTTTATCCTGCGCCGGATACTTCTCATTGGGGCCCATTTCACCACTCCACGCACGCGCAGGCGGCGCGTGTAATCATCTCCGGTAGATCCGCCGCTCTTCTCCACTCTCCATTCACCGTATCGTATAACAACACAAGGCTTTCTCTCAGCCCTCTCTCGCTCCTCCCACTCCTCCGGAGCAAATCGTCGATGCATCCCACCACCTGAATCACCGCCACTTTATCTTCAACTCCGACGCAGCTAAACCTCACCGTTCCGTCTAATCGTACCTGCGCCGGCAACGGCGGACTTTTCAACCTACTCCATTCCCCAAATCCACCGCCATTTCGTCTCCCGTCGAATCTCCAGAACGTGAGCTCCACCGCGTGACTACTAAGCACGTACACGTGTCCTACCGCCGCGCACGCCGCCACAACGCATCCACCTCCGGGAACTGAACGGCTCCTCAGCCACTGACGCGATTCCACATCGAGTAGATCCATTGAGCTTGCGTAAACGTGAGCCCCGGCGCGTGACGTCGTCGTCTCATTCCCGATTTTCAATCCGCCGATCACGTAGAAAACTCCGTCGACGGCTGCTCCGATGCATCCGTATCTCTTCCGTGAAGCTTGAGTCACAACTTTCCATCGATTATTCTCCGGATCGTACTCTTCAACCGCAGCCGCGACTTCCAAACCACCACCACCGCCTCCAGCGACGTAGATCTTACCGGAAATCGCAGCGATTGCGAATTTCTTGCGAGGTAAAATCATCGGAGACCTCAAGGTAAGAGTACCCAACCACGAATCGTATCTCAAAACCGCATTTCTACTAACAACGTAAACCCTAGGTCCAATCGCCGCGGCACGAGCATGGGATAGATTCCCCAGATTACCGTCAAAGCAAACGGAGCTACTGGAGACGGCGAGAGAGACTTTCCATGATACAATCTCATCGGATTGAAACTGCAAAACGGCGGAGAAAAGTCCCGAATCGACGGCGGAGATGGCGTAGAGAGAATGCCGGAGCAGGCCTAGACGACGACGGAGGTGGAGGAAGTAAGGAGAGAGGAGGAGGCGAGACCAACGGCGGCAGACGGCGGAGAGAGAAGGAATGGAAGAGGAAGGGATTCTAGAGAGACATTCGAGCAACAAATCGTCCGGTAGAGAAGCGATCGGCGGCGTGGCCGGAGACACCGTAGATGGGTGGTGGATCGGAACGAGAGATTGGGCATCGGAAGGATTTGGTAAGCAAGATTTCATGAGCCATGAGAAGTGCCGAGAGTTACAGCTCTCTGACATGAGATTTTCTTCACAGAACAAATTTAATCCTAAAATAACAAATTAAATAAAAAATAAAATCTTTAGGAGTTTACCGAGTCGAGAGGGAAGTCCTTTAAGAAGTAAAAGAGACTTCGCGTTTAGAAATTAGAATCTTACAAATGTACACTACATACAATTCATGTATTTATTAGCTTGCGTTTATGGGTTATCTACTAATCATCTTTAATTTAATTGATAAAGTGAATCTTACCAACGACTTTGTATCGTTTGTAATTTATATTAGGTACCCTACTAGATCCGACCATACAGAAAAGGTTGTACAAATAATATAAAAACATATTAAGATAGAAATATCACTTGTTTCTCTTTTGTTTATACGAAAAGAATATATTTTATAAATATAAATTGATCCTTACAGTTGAATTCAAATTTTTATCTTTGAATGTTTCATCTCAAATTTGATTTGGAAAATGTGATGGTACAACTTTAACTTTAAAAGAGCCAAATTTTAAACAACACAATTACATAATTTTCTTACATTAGTTAATGGGTTAATTGACTAGATAACTAAAAACAAAAAACTAATTTCGGACAAATATTCAAAAACTTTCTCCGGATTTGATAATAGTGTATTTGGACGAGAAGCTATGAATTAATTTCGAGATATGTAATATATTATGACTGAAATATTATTTTCAAATTAACACTTGGCTTTAAAGATGGAGTAGTATATTTGGCATTGTGGTACACAGATCTCTTTGGCTTCTCAGAAAATGATCTCTGAACTCCTCAGACATTGACCTTTGACTATCTATGGTCGTGTACGCAACAATGTTACCTAACAACATCCTCTGAAGCAACATGCGCTGTTCGAGTCTAAAGAATGAAAGAATCACGGATCAAACTTTTCTTATTGATCTAACCGGAGATGATGATGGTCCATAGAGCTCATATTTTCTGGTGAAAGAGAAGCTGTTCCGATCACAAGAATATTTCCTTAAGTATTAAGAGTAGCAACATGATGAAACAGAGGATGACAAGCACGGACGCGCACATCACCATCCCTCCATGTCTCTGCCTTCGCTCTGCCTGTGAATGTTTAACGCGGATCACTTAAATAAAACTGGGATAAAAAAAAATATGATTGGCCATGAATGTTGAAGAGAATATTCTAGCTATGAAGTTTATTTTCAAAACCTTTTGCAGTTGTTTGAGACCATCTTCAACAGTACTTGCTACGTTTTGGATATTATAGTCTATCCGATCAACTATTGTACCCTGCAGCGAAATATATGAAGCTTAGAGTTTGTTTTTCCAAAGGAAAAAGACTCCGAATCTAGAGAAGAAAGAGAATCATGAGTTTAATAATTAATTATTACCTGATCTATCACAAGTGCAGAAAGATCCTTCATGATTTGGGCAAGATCATTTACTGATTCTACAACCTGCAAAATGACACAGACAATGATTATGATTGACTGCATGCGAAAAGAAAAAACCATAGGTGAGCAGCAACAAACAACTAAGAACATAGATTAAGTGTAAGCACTTGCCTGCTGTATCTCTTTCTCCCTCTCTATCGATAATTCCTCGCCCTTTCTTATCTTGGCCATCTGACGCTCGTTTAACTGAAAAGGAAATGCAAGTATAAACTGCATCAATAAAGTAGAGACAACAAATAATGGCGCTCTAAATTGAAAGAATGAAACAGCTATATAGGGGTCAGACCATATCGCCAAAGTCATCTTCTTCAGGTCTATATCTGTTTCTGCCCAGATTTATCTCTAAATCCACCCCATCCTGATAAATAACACTTCACGTCAAAGCTTTTTGGAAGACATAAAATATAATTTCCCGTAATTTGAAGAAAAAAATAAGTATCAAAAGAATCTATCGTCTGTGAGATCAATGTAAGCAAGTTTGACTAGGGTGCCGCAGCAGAACGCAAAAAAAAAAAAAACTAAAGGACAAGAAACATCACAAGGTCCCAATGCACAGGCAATGATCAGAACGTTAAATTAGTTACCTTCAAAGAGCTAATAGTTTCATACCTCTTTTTGTTGTCTCAAGCGTTTCAAATACGTAGACTGTTTTTTGCGGAGCTCCATAGAAAGAAGTTGGAGATCAGTGGCAAGAGACCTCTGTTATAAAACACATGATAAAGCTCAGATAGCTATGGCAAACGCTGCGAAAAGAAAGGATGTGTGACTTAAGAGATATCAAGTCAAGATTACCTGCACGTTTTTCCTAACACTTGAATCTTCAGAAGACCCAGTTGCAGAAAGCATTCTCAGACTTCTTCAATAGAAATGTTATCTCTTGTGTCAAAGACTCAATATTATGTTGATCTTCTTTACCATCCCCAAACGAGGGCATTAACGCCTTGGCATGAGCCTTACCCAACTCAGCCATTTTGGTCCTTGCACGCTGTATGTTCACAGATATCTCCTCAGATACATCAACCCAAGCTGATGGTAATCCCACTGTTAATGCACCTTTACTGGAACATGAAAGAAAGAAAAAAAAGCTCATTAACTACTAACTTTCAGCTTAACATAGGCCAAGTCCATTTTACTTTAAACTGCCACAATCAAGTTATGAGCCCGCTCTGTGATCTTTAATATCCTGAAGCGAATAAGCGATACTGCTTCGTCTCTATGACCAATTTTCAGATTTCTTGATTAAGATTCAACAAAGATGTGCTCTATATTACCATTTATCTATGGAAAATCATTCACAGTGATGTTTTAGCTCAAATTCTGGAGCTAAAATACAATTTACTCTAGAGAGTAGCAAAGCCTAACGTATAATTTCTTCAGCATTTGCAAAGAGGGAAAAGAGTACCTCGAGTTTCCAGGATCCTCGGTACTAACAGGAGCATAGGAGCGATTCGGATTCAACAACGATGTGCTCGCCATCTCGATAACCGGACCAACACCGGATCGTGTTCCCGTCAACGAAGATGACGCCAATGGAGCTCGAACGCTCCTCAGAGAGTTCATGTACTTCCTGAACAGCAACGTACGATTCCTCGTCGCCATGACCGCGAAAATATAAAATCTCCCGATTTTCAATTCTCAGCTTCGCTTCTGATCGGAAGTTATAGATCTGGGCCGGACCGGAGCTTCATCATCGACTGAGAATCAAATGAAACAGCGATTGTGGCGCCTGAAAAATGTGACACCTAATCAGAGACCGGCCGATCACCGGCGGGATCGAATTTCCGACGGGAATTACAAACTGAGGTTTTCCCAAAATTAAAAAAAAATATATATATAAAATATTGAAAAGAAAAAAAAAACTTTGAAACAGTAAAAAAAAAAAACTCTGTTGCGCGGCGAAGTTCTTCTGCTTCACCAACATACCATAAGAAAACCAGTAATATTTCGACACGTATGAAGCCAGCTAAGAGCGTGACGTGTTGACAAGGAAATCGTGCCAGTTTTATATTACAAAAGGGAAATACACGGCGGGTAAAAGGATTAAACGGCATGCATTCGTGCGGGCTGTGGAAAGCGAGAGAGATTAAATTAATAAAAAATACATGTAATAATGAATTTGATTATAAAGAAAATTATGTAGAACTCGTCTTCTTCTATGTCTCTCACTCTCTATCCAAAGAATTAAAAAAAAAAAAAAGCCATTAAAAAGAAAAAAGGAGAAACAAATTTTGGAAAACCGACGCAGAATCGTCGTCGTCTTCGTAATCCGTCTTTGCATCATAGCCGGAATCTTTTTTGATTCTTGAATCGGAATATCTTTGTTTTCTTGACCAATTTTCCCGGAAAACGAATTCTTGATTCTTCGGGATTCATTTTTTTATTTATTTTATTTTTGTTGAAAAGTGGGTTTCGATTGAAGAAAATGGATTCCGATTCTTGGAGTGATCGTCTCGCATCGGCTTCAAGGAGGTACCAGCTGGATTTCTTGTCGCGATCTGGTGAGTTGAAAAAAATTCTCATTTCTTCTTTTGCTAATAATTTTGACTTCAGATTTGATTTGTTGCCTTAACTAAAATCAATGACTCAAAACTCACTTTTTTTTTCCCATTTAATTGATTAAAGATCGAGGTTGAATGATAGAGTTTATCATCGATTAGTTTTTTCTTGACGTTTGTACGAATTCCGACAATATGAAGCAAGACCTGATATCTTGGTCTGAATATTGAAATGAAGATTTTTTTTTTTTTTTTTTTTTTTATTAAGAACTGAAGAAACAAAAATTATGTCTTTAGGGATAAAGCGTGTGTGTTTGTTTATTATACAAAAGAGTTTGTCTTTTGGTTTTGGTATGAACATCTTAAAAGTTGGAATCTTGATTCTTGTTTGAAGAACAAGAAATACTAAAACTTGTTGCTGGTAAAACGTTCATAAGTTAGTTTCATATATCAAACCTAGACATGGCTGATTCCAAGTTACGATATTCTAGTTTTCAACGTTTATTACATATCTTGATGATCTTCTTTCTAAAACCGATTTGATATTTGTATTGTAACTGCCGGAATGGAACGCATTTTTAGTATTCCCAATGCTTTTTCTAGGCTCTGTTTAGTAGTTGTGGCATTCTGATTGTTCTCTTTGCGGTATTTGACCACTTCTTTTTTTGTGAAAACGTAGACACTTTCTTGGGGTTTGAGGAGATAGAGGGAGAAGATGATTTCAGGGAGGAATATGCTTGCCCGTTCTGCTCAGACTATTTTGATATCGTGTCTCTCTGCTGCCACGTAGACGAAGATCATCCTATGGACGGAAAAAATGGGGTATATAATATCTCCTCAATATTATTCAGTAATCAACCTTTTTCGCATTTGATATCAGAATCTATTTATCGTTTCATCACATGATTCTTGGTAGATTGGTCAGAGCACTATTCTTTGTTTAGTAGTCGCTCATTTGTCGTAGTTTTGTGTTGGAATAGGCCACTCCGTTGCTTTAGAGAAAGAAATCAAAACTCTCCTTGTTAGTTATTGTAAGGAGAGTTTCTACAATAGGATGATTTGTTTTTCTTCTGCAACGAAGGCTGTTCCAACTTTTGTTTAAATCCTGGAGATTGAGTTTTTTTTCCTTGTAGGTATGCCCCGTTTGTGCGGTGAAAGTGAGCTCTGATATGGTTGCTCACATAACCCTTCAGCATGCAAATATGTTCAAGATATCCCTTTTTTTGTTCTGTCATTTACATTTATGATTTAACGATCATTTAATTTCTTCAAAAAAAAAGTGTGTTTCATTCCTTAACAAAATATTACGGAACGCGGAAAAGAAAATCAAGAAGAGGCGGGGCTCAATCCATGCTATCGATCTTGAAGAGAGAGTTTCCTGATGGCAATTTTCAGAGCCTATTTGATGGATCCTCGCGTGTTATATCTTCTTCTTCTTCATCCAATATAGCTGCTGACCCGTTGCTGTCTTCATTCATTTCACCAATGGCTGATGACTTTTTTATTTCTGAGTCAAGTCTATGTGCAGAAACAAGTTCTGCCAAAAAGACGTTGAATCAGGGTTTGCCTGAACGGTATGCTTCCTCATTCACAGTTTGATTACAGAGCATTGCCTAGCCCTTTTCTCACTATTCTTGTTAGTTGAAAACTAACGTTTCTTGGTACTCAGTCATCGCATATTGTGCTTGTCCTTTGGATCTAACATTATTGTCAATCGAGTTTTTATGAGCCTTCATGAAACTTAGTTGATCCAGTGTGACGTAAAACCTAAAACTCATGTGATCTGAAGTTTTTGTTTGTGGAAAATACACATTGTGTAGACTTGCACTGACGATTCTTGTCTTGTCTTGATCCGGGTTTTCCAGGAATGTAGAAAAGCAGTCTCTTTCAGCAGAGGATCACAGAGAAAAGTTGAAACAGAGCGAGTTTGTTCAAGGGATTTTGAGCTCTACGATTCTTAATGACGGGTTATAAAAGAGAATATTCCGGTAACTTCTCTACAGTTAGATCACTCAGCGATTGGAGAATTGTCACGGATTTGTCATTTTATAGCAACAAGTGATCTGGGGAAGAGTTGGGGGGTGGATAAGCAGAATAAAGAGCTTCGTAATGAAGAGTGAAGAGACAGAGACATGATTATGAGTATTATTATTAACTTATGAGAACACATATTTGGTCTAATGAACACCCGATTTGTCTGTAGACTGTGTTATATAGCCTTATAGGTCGTACGTAATAAACAACAAAAGAAATGAATGTATTTGATCAAACATTTGCACTGATTTCTGTCTTGAGACTTTTTCAGTATGGCTTCTCTTTACTCGAGGTTTGATTTACTTACCAGTTTATTCTGCAAGGGAATTGACATAACCTTACAAATTGGAAAACAAATATAATAATCAAATAAAAATAAATATTTAGACTAAGAATATTGTAGGGCTTTACCCCGAAGGGAGCCCTTCCAGAAATTCTCAAGAGCCTGAGTCAAGCCCAGGCCCAAGAGGGGGTTTGGAAATAGTTTTCAACCAGCAATAGACGCGCCTCGGTTAGTACCTCATTAGCTGCGTCATTGCCCCAAGCGCAAAGATGAGTATTAACCGTCGAAGGCCTCCTTATTTTATAGTCAAATCAAGCCTATCAACTTTACAAAACTTCCGATGTGGGACTATCACAAACCTAATTTCGCTCACACACACACCTTGCCGTTTGAAGTTTTTGATATCGAACAACGTGCTGCTCTAACAAACACGAATGGCAGGATGTTTTTGTGTTATATACCGGACGTTTGAAGCCCAGTTTGGGTTGTGAGCTGTTGTGTCTTTTTGGGATGTTTTATATGGCTTTAAATTTGTAAACTCATCAGTCTTTTGCTAATTTCCCTATTATTTGATCACTAGATTTAGATTCCATGGCAAACACGGGATTAAATAATTATATATTTTGACTAATAAATTTTAGTATTTAAATGCGTATAGTAAATCATATGATTTATAATATTTATAAACGTATAAAAATGATATGTATCGTGCATAAATATAATAAAGTTAAATTTTGATCAAACATATTTTGATGCCATTAGTTTTAATAGTTTTATGTATAAAATTAATTAAAATATATGCAAATGTTATATATTTTAAGTGTAAAATTGATTTTCGTTGCGACAAAAAAAGATTGGTAAGTCTAATATTACTTTAGTTAGACTTAGATTTGTCATTTTTAAAACATTTATTTATGAGCTTATGTTATAAAATTAATAAGAATATTTAGAGATTTTCACCATATCATATAATTTTAATTAAAATATTTTGATTGGTTAATTATAATTATTTGTCCCTTAAATCGCTTTTTGAACGACACATAAGATTTTTGAGTTAGTGTCTCTTCAATTAATACTACAGGATGTCCCGGGCTATACCTGGGTTTTGTGTTATATAATTCACATTATATTTGATTTGTTAAAACCTTTATATTTAATAATCTCAAATTAGAGATTTTTTGTGTCATGTTTTTTTTTTATAATATTGCTTCAACAATGTTTCTCTCATTCCATAATTCCCTTTTGAAACATTTAGTTCCGTCCGGATAACTTTGATGAATGTCACATACATATCTATATAGATAATGTGATCGAATAGATATTAAGCTACGTTCAATAGGTTCTGATTTATGTAACAATTATTGTAAAAACTTTTTTGTTTGAATATTAATTTTACATTCATTCCAAAAAAAAAGGAAAAAAAAGAAAATGTGATCGAGTGAGCAACTTCTTGAATGTGTATTAGTGTATATATATATATATATAACATTTTGTTCTTGTTTTGTTATTCTAGAAGGCAGAGGTAGGAGGTTGTGCCACAAACAATGAGAACGATGTAGACAAATCCTCAAAATCACTAATAGTATAGAGACGATCTGCCATTTATTATGACATTGTCCCTAAGCCACAAGTCCCTCGCTTTCTGCCATTTTTTATTACGAAAACCTGTGCATTAGTGTATAAGCTTACTTACTCTCGCTTACGAGTTTCCAATAATTCCCAAATTAGGTACTTTACTTGAAGAATCTTCTTAGAATTTGGTGTCCTAAATCTCGCTTAAGATCATAAGAAAATGAATCTCTTAAGACATATAGCTTTGATCATCAAGAAGAACCAATAATTACTCTTACTTTATGTCTTCGATGAGTCCATCTCCACAACACATCTCCTCTATTGCAGCCGCTCTTGAATACTTGCACGAGACAATAGACAATAGAAAAAAAAAAAAAAAAAAAAGAAGAAATTCAACGAAACAAAGATAGATGTATAATGAGAGATTGAATTGTAAAATTAGGTTAAAAGGATAAGACAATAAATGCAATGAGATCTTCATATGTAAGCTCCTGATATTATAATGTAGCATATCACATATGAATTGTTGCAAGTAAATGATGAGACATTCTTGCCAGGAAAGAGTGAGAAGGATTCATGAGAGGATAAATTTCACATATAAAATATACAAAGATACATATATATTAATTTATACTTGCTTAAATGTATATCGAAACATACTTGAGGGAGAGAACATTAATGGGGGCATGTTGAAGTAAAAGAGATTGGGATGGGAATGTAAACCAGCATGAGAAACAATAGGGACCAATTAATGATTGACCTCGGACTACAAAGGCTACATTTATAACAAAGAACCTCATATGTATATTGTTGATGCTTATGGCATCTTCTTAAACGAAGTGAACTATGCTAAGAGAAAGACATGGCGTGCCAACCGTAGATCGGTTTATATAAGATCTCTTTTTCAACGTGACGACAGAAACAGATCGCCTTAAGTACTAAACGAAAAGAACAACAGCTGCACGTACTGCTCAGTACAGCAAAAGCCCCTTCTTTTTCAGCCTGAATCAGTTAGTCGTACATAACTGCTTTGGATCTAAAACTTTCAGTCTTCATGTGAAGACGATAAGGAAAGTGATGAAGTGACATAGTTAGAAGCCTTAATTTTCCGTACCTTCTTCACGTAGTTGTAAAGGGAAGTCTATATTCTCCATCAAATGTTGTTGACGTCTGTAGAAGAATACATAGAGTGTTAATTAGATGTATTGTGCTAACTTAAAAAAATTTCAAATGGAATAGCACAAAATCCATAGGAAGAAACACTGAAAAGTCTTTAATCAATTGAGACAACCTTGGACAGTACTAACACTTTATGGGAAATGGAGTCAAAGAGGCTACCAAGTAATGTATTTCAAATTTGATAAAAGAAAACGATTGCAATAGTTAGTAGAGTGTATACCTTTATATTTATGGTTTGCATAACACCCATTTGTCAACCCCTTCAGATATAAAGAATTGGCCTGCTTTGTGGTTTAGATCGCACTTATCATCAATTTGTAACTTTGGATTAGAGTTTTATCGTCTCGACCAAAAGTACGTTCAAACAAATGAAGGAATAAATTGGAACATAACGTCAGTGGAATATACAAATGAGATTGAATCAAGATAACCTTGTTTGTGTGAGTAACCATAGGCATGAAAGTAGAGTGGTGAAAAATACACCATAAGAAGGACTCCACCTACCATTGTTAACTTTTTATAGGTGCTTTTAAGAACATTTATAAATAGTTTTTGAGGTTACTTTGTTGGGAATTTAAGATGAAAATCCTTTTCATCTGCGCCAAAGACTACCTCCACCTTTTTTTGTTTTGTTTCTTGAGCTCTCATATGACTTTTTTCTAGATTTCTGTCTGACATATCCATGGCCTCGTTCTTCTGAGGTTCAATCTCAATTTCAGATTGCATGTCATCATGTGTCGGGCCCCAACAATGAAAGCCGAGGTGGTCAGTATGTCATCTCGAAATAAAATGAAAAACTATTAGAAAGGTTAGAGAACTAACCATTGAAACGTGGATGAAAACAAACATGTTTTGTATTCAACCATCTGGAAGTTGCCATCAACGGTTTTGGCCAGTAAATCAAGAATGCAAAAGAAGTAAAAATTTCGAAGCGCTTGCAGTGATTATACTTTCAGTCGTCCTTGGAGATGGTCATTTTTCTTAGCGAAACTGTTAACATAGAGTTTAATTACGTTTTGTGAACCATTCAACAAATCAGGAAGAACGTTTAAAAGTAATCTATACCAATTAAATAGAAAAGTCAGAGGAATTCAGAATGCGCCTTTCTTGGATTAACCGATTAATTTGCGGATCTAGGAGGTACAAGTATCGAGGAGGAATTGTAGGAAGTAAGCGGAGAGGCAAAGAGGGTGTGACCGAAATTTAAAGCGATTAGGCCACATATGAGAAGCCCTGGAGGTAGAGGAACCGACTGACTTTGTAACGTGGAGAATTTATACTTTTCTTTCTTATAGCTGGAAGCTGGAAAATCAGGGAGGTGGTGTAAGCATTTAAAGAGATGACATGATGACATGGTTTTATGTGGGTTCATTTTAGAATTTGGTTTTTTATGGGAAACGAAGTATGGTATAAACGTTAGTATGTGGGGCCTTCTATTGTTTTGATGGGCCTTAGCATCCTTATTCGTGAATTTTGGTGGATATCATTAAATATAAAATTATTAAAATTTGAGTAAAAGGAAGAAAGATAGTGTTTTTGGTTGAAATAATGGTATGTATTGAAATATAAAATTAATAAAATTTGAGTAAAGAGAAGAGATAGTGGGTATTTTTGGAGAGAGAGAGTATCAAAAGTATCAAATAGTTGATACTTTTGAAGAGAGAAAGAGTGTGTTTTTAATAATTTTATATTTGAAGAGAGTATAAAATTAATAAAAGTTAAGTAAAAAGATGAAAGAGAAGGTATAAAGTTAAAGTAAAAGGAAGAGAGAGTGTATTTTTAATAAGTTTATATTTAATGATACCCTCAAAAGTTCATGAATAAAGATGGCCTTACATTTTTCCAGACGTGTGTAGAAACTGCTTCATGTGGGCAATTTTTAAAGACTGCAAATCGATTTGACGTGGCATCTTTAGAAGAGTTTTGTTTTGGCTGATGTGGATAGCCTAAGAAGCTTCAAATTGTTCTTTTTAATTAGTATTAGAAGATGTCATGTTCGGGTATGTTGTTTATAGATTTGTTTTCTGTTTTGGTATTGAATAAATCGTGTCATAGTAGTGTTTGAGATTTTGTAGATCGGGAAAAAATTTATATGTTTATCTATGAGTTAACTTTCTTCTATTTTAGTATTAGTTGTTTGAAATTCAGAACTTATTTATGTAAAATATGTTATATTTATATATTAAGTAGTGAGTTTTTAGAACATTGTAGTAGAACACAGTTTAGTTTTCTATGTTTAAAAAAACATGAACTCAACGTAATAACCATCTTTTTTTTTTTGTTCCTGAATCTTATGAAACGACTTGTTTTATTATTTGGATAAGAAAAAAAAAACTTATATGCATGTCAAAGTAAAATCTTGCTAATTGATAATTTAAATATAATGTTTGGTCAATGTGATTTGGCAAACTCATAAGTCGATTTAATAGAAGACATTTTTTTTTTTTGGTGCTCACATAAGCAAGAGAAAGTATTTAGTTGAAGGAAAATGTCTTTACCTGACTTGATAATTCCGGTTTTTCAATTATGTTCTGCAGTCGCATGCGTCTAGTCAAGATCTAAATATGAAAATAAGGATATTAAAACTGAGAATGATGGAGGGGAAGGAGGATAAATCATCTTAATTGTCTGGTTTATGTTTGTTTACATTTTTTGAATTTTTTTTTCACTCTTGAAATTGGTCAACCATCACCATTTGCACATATTATTTTGTTTAACTCATATTTCATGTCTTGCCTATGGTCCGAAAACAAAATGTTGTCGGAAAACTCTTAAACCAGTTATATGGAATGAAGCCATACTATTCCAGAATATGTAAGGAAAAATGAATATACAGGAAGTGTAATGCGAGAATTCGTGATTTTTTATCCGCAATATGTAATCTACAAAATAAACTCTCGATTCTCTTTTTAAAATGGTCATTTCTTTATTTTATGAATTTTCTCTTTTTTCTTACGCTACCTTTTCTTTTCTCTAAATTTCTTTTTTCCCCTTCTGTTCTTGGTCATCAAAGACCTTTCACTATCTTCTCTGCATTATCATTTGAAGCATCTTAAAGTTTTGGAAAGAGGGAAAAAGATTAAAAAAAATGTATGCATTAATATAAGAGGCCTAAGATGCTTGGACCAATCATCCAATTGTTTTTAAAATAATTATACAATTATAAGTAATTCAAGTCTAAAAATTGAGAACGAAAATAAGAACTATCTCATAAAACAAACCATATCTCAAATATTCTCTAAATGAACAGGTCTATCTCTTCATATCTTTCTAATTGAGAGATCAAGTTTTATCCCATTTCTTTACGACTGATAAAATATTGTGGCACATGAGGAAGTCTTGAGCATGTGACCTACAATTAATAATCGTAAGTACCTCAAGTGAATTGCTTTATGGCTTTTCTCTCCCTTTCTAGCACCAATTCTCAAATGGTCTAAATTTAAGCCATGTCACCTTCTCCCTAGACTCCCACATTCGTCAACCTCTCTGCACGATTAGAAAAGCAGAGAAACCAATATCCATAAGAATCTTAAACAATAGGCCACTTTTGCTACTTATCGCCAAGTCTAAATCACCATAAAATACAAAAAGTTAACTATATTTCAAATTGCAATTTGACTGCCTCCTGTTTGGATGAGTTAGCATTTCAATCAGATATACATTATAAATACATACATATATAGAGACCAAACTTAGATGCATTTCTATAGATATTGTTAGATATTTGTTCAACTTAAACCATAATATATCACTACGCGCGGGTTTTGGTAACTAAACTGCTTAACTAAACATTTTTTAAAGTAATTAGAATTATCGTCTAAGGTATAACTTTCAAGTGATTGCTTAAATTGTGGTTCCTGGTTTTTTTTATGCACCTTTATTTGTGCAAACCTTTTTTTGTGGTCAATCACAACATCTATACATAAATCTTACATATATTGTGGTTTAAATATGAACTTTACCCATAAAAACCAAGATCATGAACATAGAAAGAACCAAACCTGTCTGTTAAAAGTTGTTGAAGTGCTCTTAAAAATATGTCAAGTTGGTTGGAATATCAGTAAATATCACAGATTTTTTAAAATGTGACTTAAGTGCCTTCTCTGGGATTTAGCACTTCCATATTTTAGTCAAACTAATCAAAGATTCTCTTACGTTGTTTAGTTGAATTGGAAAATGTGTTCTAATCTAAAAAATATCAACTTTTGACAGTGGATACATTGACATATTAGAAATACGATCATAGAATTTTATTATTTCCATCGTTAATCAGTAAGGAAGAAAATAATGTGCTCTGTTTTTCCATATCTTGGAGGGTTGGTTTCTTGGAATCTTTGAAATACGCTATTTCTTTGTAACAACATGCAATGATTCTTCTGAATAAAGAGGCTTATCGTACAAAGCAGTGTTACTAAGATTTCACTTAGCTAAAATCATGTTTCATTCTGGTTTGAAATAGTTACTAATTCACTCTTTGGACAAATTGATCCAGTAACGAAAGGAATGTTAAAAAGTGTATTCTTATCCTACAATGAATCAACATAACACGAATATTAGAAACTTCGATAGCTCCAAAGTAAAAGTGATGTCATAGATACGTTTGAAATATTATTTTTAGTGCGAGTGTTCCTACGTTCCAAATATTTTAAAATTCATCTTTTTTGCACAATACCTTTCTCACATTTCCAATTACATGAGACTGAAATTAGTATAGATGATATATCTAAAACCATCTATGAACATTTTATCTAAAAAGAGGTACAAATACATCAGTTGAAGGACGCACCTTGGAGTTTACCATTGGTCCATTGCTAATGATCTTGAACCCCCTTTGCTTCAAAAGAGGAAATGAGTTCTTGCTATCTTGTTGAAATAACTTTGAACTCCAACTTAGAAACATGTATGAACATGATGTTTCTATTAATGCTTGAAATTATAAATTTCAGAAGCCTTTCATTGAACCTGAAAACCATATAATTCTTTGAGAAACCGTATGATCCTAATTGATATTGACAAAGCAGTTCAAATGAAAGCTATAGACATTCATAATAAAAAGAGGATTAGCGATAGAGCATGGAAACTGAGAGCATTTATCTTTTGTTGTATTCTTCAACATACATGAACATGGTAGTCGAGAGCACACACAAACTTTTTCATTTCCTCTAATCTCAAATTCCAACATGAATTTCCATCAGAGATTTAGCTGAGAAGGCAAACATGATCATGTGGACTATTGAAAAGGGAGGAAAAAAACTAAACAAATGATTACCATACAGTTCAGGAGTCCTACGTGATTCCTTCTTCTCTAGCTACTTTTGTACATCATTCCTTTCTTTCTCTTGTTGTTTCTTCTAAAATTGGTGTTGTGAAATAAATTTATCATTGCAACTATTCTTGGTCCCAAATATCAGTAGAAGAATATGCATCCACAAAATAGTAACAACAGTAAACATCTTCAATAAAAAAAATTCCAGAGGATATAAAAGCAAAGAAAAACACGAATTTTATTTGGAATTGAATGATTAGTTTCCTACCTTGACGGCACGTGAGAGTCTCCATTTGCTATAGATTACAAAACTCCCTTATGTGCAATATTTCTTTGATCAATCTTAACATAATAACTTTGACAAAACTAAATGGATTGGGAGGGTAGAGAAGCAAACATTACTTGCAGCTTTGCTTCAATTCCAATTTTTCCCACTTGGTATATTTTCGACAAACGGAAACAATTAGTGTCAATCTTTCTTCAGTAGTTGGCAGAAAAAGTTTAATCTACAAACGGAAACAATTTTTTGAAAGTTTTAATAGACATAAATTAGAGCTATATGTGCTTCAACCAAGAGTATCATTATTACAAACCGTGCATTGTCTTTGGGAGCTCTTTTAACTGCAAATTTTGCTTTGTTTCTACAGTGATTTTTCCCACCCTCTGTCTATGAAATGGAGGCTTTTTTTTCCACTTTCTCCCCCAGTACTTCAAGCATGGCCTGTAAACTACAAAGTAAAAGCGTATTTACTTGAAATTGTGCATTTTATGAAAATTGTATCCTCTATTGTCGTATTTAGATTTATGTGAAAATTTAAATCAACAATTATCCCAACAATCAACCAAGTCTAATCAATCTGGAAATTGAGAATAGCATTGCCCTAAAGTGAAATCCAAATATGTTTAGCAAATGGAAGAAGTCATTTGATAAGTGCATAATCATACAGATACATGGGAGTGGATACATAATTAAATAGAGTAGGAGGAGGGAAAAATAGACGGACCGTTGTTGTTGTCGACGATATTAGACTGGAAGTGCTTGTAAAAGGAGCAAAGGACAAATTCTTCACTTACAGAAATTTAACTCAGGTGCATAGACCATACCTGTTAAATTTAAAAAATGTTGCATAGTTTTGCTTATTCATAGGCGATATTGCAGGGCAAAATTGCACATAAAACTTGTTAGCATATTACTGTGAGTTGCATGTGGACACTATAAAGCATGATTTTTCTTCTTCCAGGTAAACAGATTGAAAGAACATTTAGTGGAGTGTAGATGTGTGTTAAAAACAGAGAAGCCTACCAGAAGAGCTTTGTTTCTTTTTGGAATGAGTGTGTAGAGTAGTAAGATCTCTTGAAGTCTCATTCATATATGATTTCAAATTTTGTCTTCCATTTTGGAAATAATACGAAAACAGAGACAACAAAGGTGAAATAGGAAGAAGCTAAAATTAAAAATGAAACCAATGTTTTGAGTTGGGTGGATGTTTTTTTTCTTTTGATTTAAAGACCCCAAGATACAAATCTACAGGAGAAAGAACGATTAACCTCAAAAATTGAAGAAGAATCAGAGAAAGAAGATCTTACCTTTAAACGAACCACAACGATTTTATGGGATCTCTTTTCCTCTTTGCTTGAGAATTGAAAAAGCTGCACTCGCGTCGTTTGTAAAAAATTATCAATAAACTGAAATAAAAAGCTGAACAACTTTGCATTAGGTTTTTCCTCGGATGCTTCCTTCGTCGTGGAGTTTCCATTGTCAGGTCTGGGAAATTCGCTATGATTTGATATGTGAGGGTTGGAGAAGATGGGCTACCTTCAAAGCAGAGGGCACGCTGTAGAGCATGGCATATCTCAATCTTACCGGAAGACTGAAGGAATGAGGAGAACGTGTGACCTAATTTGACGCAATAGAGGTAGAAGAACCGACATCATCAAGAAGTGATCGTGGAGTTGGCAAAGTTCTTGTAACTGAAAGATCAGAAATTAGGAACGAAATTTAGTTTTGATTTGTGCCACATGGCAAATGAAAAATGCTCTAGAGAAGAGTAAAAAAAAGCTGACGTGGATGGCTTGAGGAGCCTCAAACAGCTGCTTTTAGTTAGTATAATAATAATATAGAACGACACAAATTTATATAAATATATATATATATATATATATATATATATTTCCCCCATAATTAATATTTTAATAAATTCATAATGTCCATGGTGAAAGAAAAAGAAAAAAAAAGAGGAAGAGTGGATTTTTACACTCCATTTTCTAGGACTATTTCAAAAAGAATAATTTTAAAGAATGTCGGAAAATAATAACTTAAATATTAGTAAAATTTGATTGCTTTTATCGGTAATAATAAACTATTTGTTTTCTTAACAATAAAAATTGTATTTAAAATTGATCTTATGTTCAAAAACAAAAAAAAATCATATTTTCAAATTTAAATGTGTTTATATTTTTTAAATTATTTAGTTTTAATTTACGTAAAAAACATTTATTTTAGATTTTAAAATAAGAAATAATAAGAGAATATAAAATTAAAATTAAGTATAAATTAATGTTTTAGATTTCCATAAATGTATCATGTGAAATTACAACAATAAAATATATATTCTTCTATTTCTTAGGTCAATCATATTTCATTAAATGCAAATTAGATATACAAAGGGCATTATACATAATTTTTGAAATGCAAATTATTACATAAACAAAAATTACGCCTTATATTCAAAACGATAAAAAGTGAAATTACACAATGTTTTTTTAGTAAAGTTTTACTCGCCAACGAGTTATTTGTTATTTCTGTTTTTAGTAATCTGTATTTTCTCATATACAAATTGTGTGTGTGCCTATCATCTCTCAAATGAATATCTATATTGCACATGTTATGATAAAACCTAATGTTTCTAGTAAGATTTTGATTTTTCTACAATTTGATACCAAAATATTATGTATCTAAGTCATTACAAAAATATTTGAATTTAACATGTTTTCGATTCAGTTACAAAATAATTTTTATTCATCTTTGCATTTTTCTACATACCAAGAGGTTATGGGCCTAAGCCCGTACATCCCCTCACGCTTGTAACCAGGACATTTTAAATGGTTTCCTCCCGTAGACCACTCGAAACAGCGACCTCTGGATTGTATCTGAGATATTTACCAGTTGTCTCCATGCAAGTCCTCTCTTACTCTTCCACACCCAAATCGGAATACAACAACCTTGTAACATGTCTTCAATCTTTTCGCATGATAATGGATCTTTCTTAAATCGTTTTGAAATTTTGATAGTGCAGACAATAGGACTCATTTAAAATCCCAGGATCAAATACCTAAATTGCATCGATAATCTAAGAAAACTCATAAGATTTCATTATTTGAAAGTCAAACGTCTTTCAAACTCTAAAATTCGGAATAAGGAACAAACTTACATATTTGCGTTTGAATTTCCACGAGACGAGGAAAAACATGATTACTTTAAAATTCTACATAACTAGCTGAATCCGTTGTTGGAACAACACATATCGACGAAAAGCAAATAATTGGTTGTAAATTACAACCGAGGCGGAAAAGAAGACAAAAACGACAGTTAGAACATATTTTTCTACCGCCGTCATATCAATTGCAAAGCTTGGATGATCATATTTGGAATACTGGAGGAATCTGATGTCTTGAAAATATCATCTCTCATTTCTTTCGGATTTTCTATCTTCTTTGCAAGATATTATAAATATTTGGGTTAAAAATATACAAAACCAAGGGGAAGAGAAAGACAAGAATAGAAACCTAATTGCATGAAAATAATAGGGAAAACTAAAAGTCGGAAACCCCTTTAGTTTTATGAAGAAGGTGTGGATATCTGAAATCACCCAAAATTCCATATATCTTGTATATCATTTATGAGTAACGGAAACATTATGAAATTATGAGAGAAAAATGTTTACATATTCAATTTCATAATTAAAAATATCTTAAATAAGCATATTCAATAGAACCTCCATAAAATAATACTTTATAAATTAATAATTAATAATTTTTTTGGCCCCGAGTCAGGCCAATGTATAAATTAGAAAAATTCAATGAGTAATTTTTTCTTAAAAAACTTCTATGTAAAATATAGTTCCAATAACAGTATAAATTAATAATCATGTATAATTATGCACATATAACTATGATAATGTACAAAATATGGCTTCATTGATTTTTTATTTTACTCATTACATCAAAAAATAATTAAGCTAATGCATATCTTTTTTACCTATGGATTTAATTATAATTTTGTAATGTAACATTATTTAAAATTTTCTTTAAAAAAAATTATTACCTAAAACAAATATCTCTCAATAAATTAATAGATTAATTAATAATTCTATCAATTTTCAAAACTTCAACATTATTAATTTATAAAGGTTTTACTGTACATAGAAACAAATGAACCAAATAATTATTAAATAATTCAGTCTCCAAACTTTTTGGCTGAGCTTTTTCCATATATATGTATTGAGAGAATTTTCACTTGCTTTAAAGTTTTGGAAATTAGGGGTGGGCAAAAAATCCGAAACCAAAACATCGAACCACACCCGAGTTGAAAATATTCAAACCGAACCCGATTTTCTAAAATACATGAATGGTTCTAAATATCTAAAACTGAATCCGAAACTGAACTGAACCGAAAACTAAACGGATACCTGAAACATAAATTAACCTAAAGATATTTAGACTTAAGATCGGATATATTCATACAGTTTACACATTTTTTATGTATTGGTCACTTTTGATATTATAGATATATTTTGGGTAAAAATAACTAATATAATTAGGTATATATGTTATAATTTTTTGTATTTTTCAGATACTTTGAGTTAAAAATAATTAAATTGAACTAAATCCAAAGAAAATCGGGTAATTATGAATATTTCCGATAAATTTTTAAGTATTTTGGGTAGTTTTTGAATATTTAGGGTAACCGAAACTTCAAAATACCTTAATGGCTATTATATTTTTAAAACCAAAAACCCGATAAGTGATTCTAAACCTGAATTCCCATGCCTATTCGAAATGATACATATAAAAAAATAAAAATTACTAAAAGTCCTCATTTTTATAGGTCGAAAATATTTTTACTTATTCCCTATGTCATATTTTAGCCTAAAAAACAGTAGATGATTATCGAAATACTTTAGTAGTTACTATTACATTGATATTAATGAACAAAATAAAAAATTGAGACTGATAATGATGGTAGGATCTGCGCGTACGCAAACCCTCTGCTGCCACAAATAATGATGTAGGCTCTTCCACTTGGGAAGACCTTAAGCATAACACCCTTTCTTAATGTGCAATGGAAGTCACTAGCCTAGGCCACTCGTCTTCTTGATCGCGAGTTGACCCACTCTTAACTTTGCTTAGACACACTTTGCCGTTTGAAGCAGTCGGTATCGAACAACATGCTAGTTTTCCAAACTTGAATGGCATGATTTGTTTTTGTGCCATAGACATGGACCGGACTGAGGCCCAGTGTGGATATTTTGTGTGACTTTAATTTTGTTAAAACCCCATGATCAGTCTTGTTGTTGAATGTTGATCACGCATATATACCTTTGAATTTACATTTTCCCTGAATACAGAATTTTTAAGAATTTTAATATGTCCAAGAGTTAAGTATGTAAATGATCGGAATATTGAAAAAGAAAGAAAATAGTGGGGTTTTACACTCCACTCACTATTTCAAAAATAACATTTTTAAAGAAAGTTTAATCAGCCCTTGAAATCTCTCTATGTATCTATTGGCCTTCTAAAAAATGCATGTAGTAGGTGGATAAATAACTAAAGAAAGTTTAAACTGGGTTTTATAAATAAATAAAGGTTCAGAAGACTTAATTTTACAGTTTAGAAACTACAAAAGGCTTTGACCACCCAAAAAAAACTGGAATATTACGATCACTAATCTAGAAATCTAAAAGAAAGAATCAGATACTTTGGTTGCTATCAATACAATCGCTGTTATGATATGACCCAGTTACCACAACATCTATTCAAGGCCAAAGTGTTTAGGTCCGGAGAGACAGTAGACCTTGTCTGCTATTTTATTATGTTCCAATCCCTAAGAAAAAGAAAGTAGCCAACAAATCAAAAGTATGCTTCAAGTACATCAAATCATTGTTTTCTAAACTCTTTTGTCGCGTTCTCTCCATTCTTTAATCTTTAATTATGTTAACCACTGTTGTTTGTTATTTCATTATTATATCCATTTACTGAATCATTCCCTATCAATGCATTTTATTTTACAATTTAAGAAAGGTTTACTGATCTTAAAACCAAAGTTGTTTTGCTTGTTTTTTTTTTTAATTAAAAGTTTGCAATGAGTAGAAATGCTCATAAGTTTAATATGTTATTTTACAAATTTTTCACCTTTCGGGTGTATGATGGTTACAAAATTTATGATTTAGTTGACTATAATTAACTTGAATTCAAAATCGAATCAAAACCAAATCAAAATCTGGATTGACCACCCATGCATGTAGATTTGTACTAATTAAAATCCGTAACTATCCTTTGTTGTTGCTGTCGGCAACACCCTTAGATTAGATATGTCCTCTATATTAGATAAGTTATTAAGGAAAGTGATGTTTGGTCTGTGTTTCTTATGAATTAGGAAGCAATTGAAATGATTTCGTCCACTTATTGACAGTTTAATTAAATTCATTAAGTTTCCTCCCCAAAAGATCTAATAACTGTCGTAACAATTATAACTACTGACTTAAGCCTCTAAATTGTTGCAAAATCATAACAAACGGTCCCATTTCAGAGGCAATAGTCCATTTATTAGTGTGATCCATTGAACTGGACCACTTAAACGTATAAACAACCACGTAGTACCATATATACACATAATAAATACATGCATATATATATCAAAAGAACTATCTAAGCAAAGGTTATACTTTTACAGGTTGGTGTGTTGTGTGTTTGGCAAAAGGGTCCTGTTCATTTCTAAAAGTTGCTGCTACTTAGACTATTGAAAATTAGATATCTTAATCGTTATCTTCAATGCCAATAAAGAGACATTCTAAAACCAAAAAAATAAAGAGACATTAATTTTTTTTTTTCTAAAGGACCGGATAGTAATTACAACTAATTTGAGCTGGAAGAAATAGTATTTCCACGAACCATATTTTTACATCGTAATAACGACTGAATATTATTATTCCCCTCTGTATCATTTTAAATAATTTTTTAAGGATGTTACACATATATTAAGAAAACTTTAATTTTTTTAGTTTTCTACATTAAAACATCATTTATCATTCAATTAAATACAATTCAACCAATAGTAAATCAAACTGCAAAATACAAATAGTCAAAATAAATAAAAATACATTTAATTTTGTTTTGAAAGCTCAAAAAATCATCTAATTTGATAAAAAAACCTCTAGAAAATCATCTAATTTGATATCGAGGGAATATGATTTTATTTAATTAATTAAAGGTGAATGCAGTTAAGTTGGAAGCTATAAATTTCAGCTTTTAAAAAATTGGAAGAAGAGAAATTGATGTGTGCTTTTGATCTGAACTTGCGTGCCTAATCTCTACTTTAGCCAGCATATTTCTGGGCTGCCTTTCTAAAAGTGGGCCCATTCAATTTCGGCCATGAAATTACGCTTCTTATTACCACGTCGATTATAACGCGCGCCACTTTTCTCGGTTTGGATCCGAATCGCCGGTGGTTCGAGACAAACGGCGTCCATTATTTTATAGTTACGCTAATGCCTTCAATGCCATGTCCCAAATTATAAGTTTTTCTTTTTGTTAGCAGCACTTAATCGATTAAAACGGTCACAAATTCAAACCGATAGAACATAATCAAATTATAAATTTAGCATTTCTAATAAAGATGTGTGTTTTAGACAAGTGATAGAAATTTAATTGATATTTTTTTATTGGAAGCTAATTTCATCTATATAGTCGAGAAAATAGTCCAGTTAATACCGATTAAAAATAATAACAAAAATATTTTTTATTTGACGATATTTTTTATAAAAAATAAACCAAAAACTAATACTATAATGAGAATTTTTTAAAAATGTCACTTTTTCAAAATAAAAAATTCAGTATATTATTTATGTTTGGGTTAACTATATTGTATTATGATTTATTTTTGAGAGTTTAAGAGGTTTTAGGGATCAAAACATTTTTTTAAGTTTATAAGATTTAGGCATTAAAAATCCATAATTAGTGGTATTTTTGCAAATAAACACCCCTAAGTGACATTCCTACAAATGTACACACCAAAAGTGACATTTTTTTTTTCAAAATATGAGATTATATCACAAAATATATATGCGCTTGCATATAAAATTAAGAAAAATATTGACAAAATTATATTTATATCAAATATTATTGTTTCAAAGGTTTTTAATCTTATTGAACAACCATTGGGGGACTAGTTTATGCGCAATCAACAAACACATGAAAGCCAAAAAAATACAATTAGGGATGCTTTCCGATGACTCTCCGTTGCTCAAGTAAAAGAAAAGGGAAGACAAGGAGGGGGGAGTCGGGGAGAGTAAGAGAAAGAAGGTTGAAAAACGTGTAAGAGTGGTAAAAAAGTGTAAGAGGGACATTGGACCGAGCAAAAGATGGTCTACGGCGTATCAGAGCGCTTAGGGAGAGAAATATGAGATGAGGCAGAGTGAAAAGCGTAGTATCTAGTGAAAATTTGGTCAAGGAACGATCGGAAAATGAGTTAACCCTAAACGGCCAAATAGAGACTAGGAACTCAATAGATTAGGCTTTAATCTCAAGAGAAATATGACTTAATGAGTGTTTTTTGAGAATCGGGTTCACATCCCCTTTAAAGTCGTGTACCTGTTCGGGATTGGATATTTGGCTCCATGTCCTCAAATAGGTTGGGTTTGGATTCTCGGGTTTCACTCGGCATGTTGCATTCGAATGCTTTTCACTTAACATCTTTGTTTTTTCGTGCCACCTATCTGACAATAAGGTTCTACGATGGTGATCTTGACCTTTTCCGTACTGGTGACAACGTCTTATGCGGTGGGTCTTACGCAGGGTGCTCCTTGGTGATCAAAAACCAAATATCAATCCTCCATGAAAGACATCCATCTCTAGCATAAAATGATGCAATCTCGGCACTCAAATTGATTTTTTTTGTGCTAATCCCTAGGCCTTCTTCGGATTTTCTCGTCATTATCGATATCGACTACGTTTTGGGATTATTGATTTCTATTTGACGGTTCATTGTTTGAGAGACAAAGTTAATGGGCTATTATTATTGATCTTAAGCAATCTATATTTATAATTGTGAGGTCAAAAATCCTACGTATCGTCTCTAGAGTGAGTTTAAGACTTGGTGTTTCCAAAATACCCTTAATGAATCATTTTATTTATATTCCTTGCCATTGACATTTTTTTAATTAAAATACCCTAATCAATCCAATGAAAAAATTTAAGGGTTAACCCAATTTTTTATGTGGCCCATGAACCAAAATCGGTTACAAAAAAACCCTAGCGTCGATTAATGTTCGTTTTTTATTTCTAAATCTATTATAAAAAACCTAGCTACGCCTACTTTAAACCCTAAGTGTCTCTATTATTCTTATATATATATATATATTCACCATCATTTTTGTTTCTCAGTTTATGTCCTAACATGATGATAAGATCTCTTTTTTGCTTATATATACATTCCTCATGATTTCGTAGAACCTAAACAAATCATTAGCTTTTTTTTGTTTTTTCTATCGTACGCTTATGATATGCTCTTTTCCTTTGATTGATATTTTGTATTTCTCAGTGATTGGTCATCTGATTCTCTTTTTAATGTTTTATAGGTTACGTAAATTCATATAACGATTGACGAGGTAACTTCAGGTGCATGTTCCAATTGTTTCTTTTTATTTTGGTATGTTTATTTTTCTTTTAATTTGGTAGATTTATTTTTAATTAACATTGCTATAGTTTGTAGATCTAATTTAATGATTGTGTTTTCTTGATATACATATAATTTCTTTTGTACAACAATCGTTTGGAATTTGTATCTAATTTAAACGATCAACAATTTCTCGATATGAAGATAAAGTGAAGAAGAACACAACAATTGCGACAAATTTCTTTCACTCCATTAATTCAATCACTACTTCCACCACATATCTCTTCCACTCAGTTTTTTATGCATGTGTCCTCGTTATTCTCTTTTCCAGATCTTTGTTTTGCATCGTGAAGCCCTAACAAATCAATTTCTATTTAATTAAATATTATTCGAAGCTCCTCTTTGATATTGAGCATCAATTGTTCATCGTGATAATTTCTTCCTACGTTTTCTTGCATCAAGTCTATTATTGGTCGTCTCCTTGCATCATGGGAATGATAAAGAAGATTGAGAAGAACTCTCAAGAATTTTTCACCAATTAATATTGGTATATTGCGTCTCAAGTAATTTCTTTTCGTTTCTTGATATATTGGATGAGTTGTGAATAATATAATGTTACTTTGATTTTGTAGGATGAGACAACTCAACATTGCTACTGCAAGCTTGATTCGTTTGTTGCAAATATCATTAGAGTTAAGTAAAAAGTGGCGTTAAGTGCACAACATATTATCATCACATTCTGAGATTTTTTTTGGTTATATGTATAAATATTTTCATAATTTTTGTTCATGAAAGTGAGAATATTGTGTAACAATGAACATGTGTAGAATTAAAAATATTCCTAGATGAAGAAGAACAAAAAATAAGAATAGAAATTGAACAAAGAAAACCCAATATTTTCACTCTCTCTTGATCTTCATAAAATTTGTAGATCGGAAGAGGGTTGTTTTGACCGGTGGGGATAAAGAGAAGAGTATAATAAATTTAAAGTTGTTAGAGATACAATAGATAGTGAGGATTGTAAGAAAAACAAAATTGTTGCCGACGAAGCCTTTGGTTTCTTACGTGTTTCTCTTTATGTTTGATGCTAATTCTTGCTCTCCACACTTATCACACATTATATAGCTTTTCAATATATTTTAAGCATGAATAATCTTTTTTTTTTAAAGAACAAAAGATGCCAGAACAACTAATTTATAACTCTTGTGTAGTAAAAAACAGTTTAATATCTAATAATTTTCTCTATTAACTGTACATGATCCATGGCGTCGCTTAATTTCCTTCCAAATCTCTATACACATGAAGGCTCTCTGCTGCTCCATCACGAAGCTTAGCATCACCTTTGTAGGTTCCAAGAGTGGCTTCTGAGTTAGCTTTGCACCTCACGTACAACGTCTCTTGAGCCGCCTTCGCATTCTCCTCTTTGCCTGACCATGTCTTCAATTTGCTCTGTTGCAACGCACCTCGAGAAAGACAATGACCATGACTTCTTCGTCTTCAATTGGTTCATCGCGTTCAAGTTCTTCGTCGCTTCTTCCTCGCTCTGTCCTCCCGACAAGAACACAATAGCTGGAACAGCTATTGGGACGGTTCTCTGAAGGGCACAGACCGTGTGCTCAGCGATGACTTCGGGTGAAACCTTGGGACTGTCTGATCCAGGTGTGACCATGTTAGGCTTCAAAACTTGGATTAGGCCAAGTGAAGTAATTTACCGTACATAACGGTACGAACTTCTCACCTTCAACGTGAAGTGAAATTGCATATGTAACTTTTAGAACAATAACCATAAATTACTTCTATTATGGTAGTGTGAGGGGGTATTGTATATAGTACCCAAATTTCTTTATCGTTATATCTGATGTAGATCAAATATATCTACATTGTAATATATAGGGTGTAATTAAAATAATGCTATCATTAATCATAAAATTTATTTGGGTCTCATGGTGATTAATTAAAATCGTGTGCAACACAAGTTTTTAATGTAAAGTAATATAAAGAAAATCATTAGTCTTCCACGGCCTTTAGAAGAAGTTACAATATAAGTGAGTCTCTTAATAATTCAAGACATTTCAAATAAGAATTCTTTTTTTTTTGTTAACAATCAAATAAAAATTCAAAACCTAGAAACAATTTAACCTACAAATTCTAAAAGATACGAAAAGTACCATATATATTATTCAGTTGAGTTTACCATGCAATGCAAGAGGATATCAAATCAATAGTCTGAAAATCAATAATGCCATCTAAGAAATTCGCAAAATGGATGTGCAAGACGAAATTAACAGTTTTTACTTAAATTCAAACATAGACGAAATCAAGAAATTAACCAAAGATTCAAAGAAAATCGCATTCACATCTCTAGCATCATGGATTCATCAGTACAAAAATTGAGAAAACAAAAATTAAGGCTAACATTTTTTCTGTTGCGATTTTGAACTTATGAAAAACACAAATATTAATGAGTCTATTTTCTTACATACGTTGTAGAGAAACCCATTTAAAGAGATAATTGTTGTCCAACCAAAATTGTAATGGTAACAATGAATTATGCGTTGCCTCCTATAGTAACCAAAGCATTGCCACAAACGTTATTCTCATCAAATCATTAATATGCGAATATAACTTAAACCACACGAGTTTTATATAATTTTAATTCTCAACTAAAAAAAAATATGTCCATGCTCAAGATCCTATTTACATATGTGGCAATTGAGTTAGGTCTTAGAGATCTACCAATGAAATTAACGAAGAATTAAAGAAGATCTAATTTCATTGGTAGATATCCTTCGTTCAATGGCAGGGCGCGGGCTTCCGTTGCCTCTTTTTTGATAAAAAATAGTAAAAAATAAAATGGTAGCGGGATCAAAACGTGTTTATTTGAAAATTTTCAATTATATTCGGACAAACATGTGAGTAAATCAAAATTCAATTAAAAATTCAATAATAACATCATTGTAGTTTTCTTAGATCTTTTCCCAAACAGTAAAGTAGTAAACTATGTAGCTTGATTATAATGATGTACAGAACAAAATGATAGGCTAAAACAAGATATAAATGCTGAAACATAGCAACTTCTAAATATAAGAAATATCAAATCACTCCAAGCAATAAAAAGTAGAACGAGTTACGAAAATACCCTTAATGAAATCGATATATTTACACTCTTTGCCATCGACATTTTATAGTTAAAATAATATTAATTCTTTGAATGATAATTAATGGGTTTGACTTTGAGATTGATATTTCAATCGGTCCATAAATAATTTCTTATTTGCAAAACTCTAGATGTATAAAAAGTTATATATATATCGATAGCTTTCCTATAATTTTCTTAGTCAATGTTTTTTAGGTTTAATATCAGTTGTTTTCTTTCTTTGTTTTGTTATATAGTATTGTTGCTTACATATGTTTCAGTTTTGATGATTTGTTAATGATATATTATTATGTTCTAATGTTTCTATTTTTTTTACGAATCACAGAACATATCAAAGTATAACTAAATAAAAAAAATTTTGCGGTAATTAAAGATAATAGAAATGAGGAAACTCAGAAAAGATGATGACAACAATAATAAAAAACGGATAAAAATATCTAAATATTGGAATTAGTTATCTTCAAAACAAATAAATATATAAAATAAATGTATTGTTTTGAATATTTTAAGTGTATTTGTGATGGTTTATACTTACATATTAGGGTTTAGTACTCCTTAATTTGTTAAAAATATAATTGTTTTCAATAGTTTACATGCATTAGTTTGGATTTACCCTCACATATTAGAGCTTATACCCATTAATTTGTTACAAATTAAAATTATAAATCAAATTGTTATTTCTAAATAATTAACTATATCAATGTTTTAAAGTTTACTATCCCACGTAGTGCGCGGGTTCTGTCCTAGTTGTGTTTTATGTGTGTGTTAATTACTTTGGTTAGGCTATTTAGTCACTCAATACCATGGTCATGTAAAAACATTTTTTTCATGTATTTTAAAAGAAATTCTTCACTTAAGAAAACAATTAAACTTAGATTAAATAAAAAAAATATTAAATTAAACATTTATAAGGTTTTAAGATTAATTAATACATTTTTACAAGGCATGTTATCTGTTGTGATATGAAATTATATATTTAGGAAAACATTTCCTTAGTGATATATTAGAAAAACGTAATATTTTAAAAAAATTCCTAGTTTGAAGAAACAAAATTTTATGAGAAATTACAAAAAAAGAAATGTAGCCACGAACGAACCGAACCGAACCAGGACGTTTGGGAGATAGGCTCGGAGCGTATTGCGCCTCTTTCTCCCCCTCACTAGATTTTTGTTTTTTTGTTAATAGTCTTTCTACAGAGAAAAAGAAAAGAAAAGAAAAGAAAAGAAAGTGAGGGAAAATTCTCATTTCAAAAGAAAGCCTTTTTTGTTTTTCTTTCTTTTTGGTTGCGTTCTCTTCTCCTTATTTAAACCGCAAATTTCTCTCTATCTTCCTCCTCACATAGATTCTCCTTCCTTAACTAACAACAACAAACATAACCTCACATTTCTCCAATTTTTTCCCCTTTCTTTTTCCTCAATCGGGTGCAGATGGCGACGTCGGAGACCAATGGTTTTCCGTTCTCCGTAGTATCTATCGTCGAAGATGTTCTTCAACAGCATAGTACCCGATCAAGCGAAGTTGGGTTGGTTTCTCGGAAAGTCGAGGAATCTTGTGAGTTTCTCCATCTTTCATTCTTAGATTCGCTTCGTTTTGATCCTTGATCGTTTGATTTCGCTTTGGAATTTTGCGATTTCTGATTGAGATATAAAGATTGTCTGGTGAATTTCGCTTGTTAAACGATGAAATTGCCTTTGTTTTAGAGATCATTGGTTTATCAAAATTTCTCAATTGCTATGTAGCTCTAAGAAGATACGAAGCTGCGGGATGGCTTAGAGAAATGGTTGGATTTTCCAGTGGTAGAGATTTTCCAGGAGAACCTTCTGAAGAAGATTTTAGGCTTGGATTGCGAAGTGGGATCGTCCTTTGTAATGTTCTTAACAAAGTTAATCCTGGGTCAGTGCCAAAGGTAGGTTACTCTCTACTTTCTGAGGCTTGTTCTTGGTTTTACATAGCCAAACACTATAATATGGGGATATAGATGATGGATTGCTCTACTATGGATACATATATTGATTTATGTGGAGGATTTAACATCTTCTTACAGGTTGTTGAAGCGCCGGATGATGTTGCTGATGGAGCTGCACTCTCTGCTTTCCAGTACTTTGAAAACATTAGGAACTTTTTAGTCGCCATAGAGGAAATGGGTTTGCCATCATTTGAAGCTTCGGATATGGAGAAGGTAGCAAAAGGGGAAGACTTAAAGAAGATACAGAAGTGTCGCTTTTCCATAATTGATAATATGTTGAACATGTATTTTTCAGGGAGGCAAGTCTGTAAGGATAGTGAACTGCATTCTTGCTCTTAAATCTTACAGTGAGTGGAAACTGAAAGGTGGATTGGGTCCCTGGAGGTATGGAGTGAACATGAAAAACAATTTTGGATTGAGGAAACCATTTCTCAGAAAAAATTCAGAGCCGTTCATGAGTTCTGTATCAAGAACCGAGTCTAGAGATACCACATTTGATCAATCTCTGTGTTCTGATATTGGGCAAGATCTTAGTGAAAAAGTAAGTGAAATCATTCTTTATAGTGGAAATGTTTGTTTCTATGTCCATTGGTTGTGGTTGTTGATAAGAGTATTTTTGTTTTACCTTGCAGGGAGATTCCAGATCACTTAACGCGCTTGTTCGCTCATTTATTGCTGACAGAAAGAATGAAGATATTCCAAGTGTAAGAATTCTGCTTTCTAGTTTCTAGTTTATTACAATTGTCTTGCTGAATGAAGCTTTCTTCTTGGCATTGATCTGTTTAATCTCTTAGGGGATATTAAAAAACTGATGTCCATCTATCGCAAATTCTTATTGAGAAATCTGATCACTTATCCTACTTCATTCTGTTCAGGTTGTAGAGTCTGTGTTGAACAAAGTTATGGAAGAAGTCCAGCAGCGCTTATCAATCCACAATGAAATGGTGAGGGCAAGTGAAGTCAATTACGAGGTCATTTTCTTTTGAGTGAAGCAGTACAGTCAGTCCGAGGTTTTGATCTGGCTCATAGATGTTATGAAACTGGCTTTCAATTTTTTCAGATGAAATCAAGTCCAAAGTCTATTCCAGAAGATGATTCATCCTGCGAGACAGTGGTGCGGTCTCAGCAGTGTGACGTAAGACAACATGAGGAAGCAGAAGAAATTAGTCCATCACAGGTCATAGAAGAAAAGTTCCAGAGGACAAATTATGAAGAACAGGAGATTCTTCTGAATCAACAAAAACACATCCAGGTAACTTCCATTGTGTTGCAACTTTATGGCGTTGGATGATCTAACACCTTATTATGAAACTGGTTACTATTTCAATCTTCCATTCACAGTCTAGAAATTTGAACGAACTGGAACTTTGTTTTATTGCCTACAGGAGTTGAAGAAAACCCTAAACACTACAAAAGCGGGAATGCAATTACTGCAGATGAAGTATCAAGAAGATTTCTTTCACCTAGGTGTCAGCTCAGACCATTTTCGTGTTATGGTCCTTGTTCTGTTCTCAATGTTTAATCAGTGGAAATATAATATGTCATCGTTTTGAGGTTTGTCACACAGGCAAGCATTTAAATGGTTTAGCTTATGCGGCTACGGGTTACAAAAGAGTTCTTGAAGAAAACCGCAAATTGTACAATCTAGTGCAGGACCTAAAAGGTAAGTTTACAGAAAAAATTGATGTGTCAGTCATACTTGGAGGATCTTGAATCACTAAGGCAGATCCTATAATCCTTTTATCTGCGTAAAGACCTCACACATGCTAATGTTTAGGAAACATACGGGTGTACTGTCGGGTTAGACCCTTCTTGCCGGGGCAACCAATTTCTTCGAGTACCGTGGAACACATAGAAGAAGGGACTATCACAATCAAAGTGCCATCAAAGTATGGCAAAGAAGGACGGAAACCATTTATGTTTAACAAAGTCTTTGGTCCTTCTGCAACACAAGGTTATAGAAGGCTTTGATATTTAGTCCCTATAATGTTTATATAACTCTTATCTGTGAATAACATTTGGCAATGAATCCCTTGTACTTCAGAGGAAGTGTTTTCAGACATGCAGCCTTTGGTACGTTCGGTTCTTGATGGCTACAATGTCTGCATCTTTGCTTACGGCCAAACCGGGTCCGGGAAAACTTTTACAATGGTAATAACTGCTACTACTGTTGTTTTGCAATCTTTTGTAGATGATTAGATTGTTATTCGTTTAATATAATATGTTTTTTTTAATCTTTATACATCATCAAGTTCCTAATTTGCCTAACTACTCTAGTCAGGGCCTACGGAACTGACTGAAGAAAGTCTAGGTGTGAACTACAGGGCACTGGCAGATCTGTTTCTTCTATCAAACCAAAGAAAAGACACAACCAGCTATGAAATCTCGGTTCAGATGCTTGAAATTTACAACGAGCAAGTCAGAGATCTACTTGCCACAGATGGCCAAATTAAAAGATATCCTTTCCACTAATAGAAGTTTTACTGTGTCTTCAACTTGTGCGAACTCTTAGATACTTTGGTTTTGTTTGATCCTTAACTCTTGGTTACGTTAGAAATCAGAAACAATTCTCACAATGGAATCAATGTTCCGGAAGCAAGTCTAGTGCCTGTCTCTTCGACCGCTGACGTTATTCAGCTGATGGATCTGGGACAAACGAACCGTGCAGTGAGCTCTACGGCCATGAATGACAGAAGTAGTCGATCTCACAGGTCGGTTTCTTCTTCTCTTCTTTCATGAGCACTCTGTTGCATAACTCGCACTAACCTCAATTTTTCATTTCTCTGGCAGCTGTGTTACTGTTCATGTTCAAGGCAGAGACCTCACGTCTGGGAGTATCCTCCATGGCTCTATGCATCTGGTTGATCTTGCAGGAAGCGAGAGAGTTGACAAGTCTGAGGTGACTGGAGACAGGCTGAAAGAGGCTCAGCACATCAACAAGTCCCTCTCGGCTCTTGGGGATGTTATCTCTTCGCTTTCCCAGAAGACTTCTCATGTGCCTTACAGAAACAGTAAACTAACCCAGCTGCTGCAGGACTCCCTCGGTGAAACTCTCAGAACCCTCATAGTCGTTGCATTTTTGTATATACTCGCACTCGAATCCTATAGAAGCATATTTGTTCAACTTCTGTTTGTACGTTTTCAGGAGGATCAGCCAAGACGCTTATGTTCGTCCACATTAGTCCGGAAGCTGAAACTCTTGGAGAAACTATAAGCACTCTGAAGTTTGCTGAGCGAGTGGGAAGTGTTGAGCTAGGCGCTGCTCGTGTGAACAAAGATAATTCAGAGGTCAAGGAGCTTAAAGAACAGGTTTTTAAACCATACACTATGACCAGAATTTGGTTGTCCTGCCTACAGATTTACTGTTTTCGTCCCTATCACTAATCTGAGTATGTTCTCGAGCTTTTCAGATTGCTAATCTTAAAATGGCTCTAGTGAGGAAAGGAAATGGTAATGACGTACAACCAACCCCTCCACCGATCAACCGTGAGAGAATATCAAGAAGAAGATCACTTGAAACTCCTACTATTCGACCCAAATTTCCTACCATGGGAAATGGACCAAGCAACCTTAGGCCCCAGATTATGGATCTGAGTGGACCAGGGGTATGCTTTGCTCTCATTTAGGAGCAACCAAAGTTGCTCGCTCAATTAAACTTATTAGGATTTACAAATCTTGTGTCATTTGTGTGTATATGTAAATATATGCAGGCTTATAGCGATACTGCATTTTCAAGAAGACACAGCTTAGATATCCATGAGCTAATGAAATCCTCTTCTCCATCTTGGCCGAAGCAATCGCTGAATGCAAAGGACGAGGATAGAGAATCTAAGTCAGGGGAGTGGATCGATAAGCACGAAGAATCAATTCTAGACGAGAATACAATTTTACCAGAGAAATTCTACCAGTCAATGACTCCACAACAGCAATCACTACTGTATGCAACTCACATTGCATCAACTAAAAGTTTTCTGCTTTGCATCTATCTTCTTATTCTTGATCTCTACTGTCTTTCAAATTGACAGGAATGGTGGGAAACAAGATTTCGAAGTGCAGAGTATTACAGATAACGAATCTGATGAAGGAGCACCGAGCGATTGTTCAGATCCTGATTTGATGTGGCGATTGAACGTTCAAGTGAATGTGCCCAAAGTTTCTAATATCCAAAACTCAGTAAACCCCAAACAAAAGAAAATTGAACCCAGAACTGCTAAACTCGCAGAAACCAGGTAATGTATACATTCATAAATACTTTTTCTGAGTGTTTGGAACAGTTTATATTGATGGAAATCGGATCTTTTTGTCCTTTTTTTTTTCTTGTGGCAGAAGTTTAATTCCGTCGCTGATCCCAGCACCAAGCAAGAGACCTCCTAACACCGTGAGTTCACAGCCGCAGAGACCAACGAGAGATGGAAAACGCAGACTGAGTCTAGGCAAGTGAAGAGGTTTCTCACCAGTTTTGTAAAGAGGATTAGTTTATGTATATTGTGAGAAGCTCTCTCTCTCTCTCTCTCTGTGTTTTGGCCGCCCTTTCTGTGCCATAAAGATAAAAAAGTCCCAATTTGCTGAGTGTACAAAGAATTATACCTTCTTATACAATCTTCTTTTGGATTTTTATGTATTTGTAGGCATATATAATTTGATTATTTGAACAGCCAAATGCAGCAAAAATGGGAAACTATTGTAACCCTTGAGATTTTGTTAAAGAAACCCATATGCACATGTATAATCTAGTAAGTTATGGATCATATGGTATAATCTATAGTTTCTACATGTAATTAGAGGCTCGATCTAGACAACCGTAGTAGAAGAAACCTTTCCATTTGATTTTTTTTTTTTTTTTCTAAGGTGCCAAGGAAAAAGCCGGTGGAATCGACCAAAACATATGAAGTTGTTTTGTATTTCATTAAACTTTAGTGGTTTTTTACCTAGAACCGAAAAACTGAACCGAATCTGATGTGAATTATCCGAACCGATTCTCTAAAAATATCAAAACGGATTCTCAACACTTAGTACCGAAAAACCAAAACCGAACCAAAAACCCGAAGGACATCCGACATACCTGAAACATAAATTAGTCTAAAGATATTTAATGTCGGGATGTTCATATAGTCCAGGTAATTTTTTTTTTTTTGTTTTTTTTTATCATTTCGGATTGTGGATATATTCGGATGAAAATAACCAATTTACGTATATTATTTGGATTATTAAAAGAAATTTGTTGTTTTTTTGGCATTTTTGGATAATTCGATTAAGAAATAATTAAATCGAATGAAATCCAAAAAAATCGAGTAATTATGAGTATTTAGGATAATTTTTGAATTTTTTTGGATAAAATATCCGAAAATACTCGAATCCGAACCCGGGCACATTTCAGGTATTATCACTTTATCATGTTTCAAAATTTAAATTTATATCTGAACCCGAACCGAATCCGAACAAAAAAAATTCAATATCCGAACGGGTCCTATAATCCAAAATCCGAATTATCCGAACCGAACTCCAATGGCTTCACGAATGGGGTACCGAACCTCCATCCCTACGTACCTTTAATAATCTCTCTCACTTCTCTTAATTAAATAAATTTCCCAAAAGTAAATGTGAACCGAAAGCCGATTAATAATGAAATTCAAAACTTCAGAATCATAGGGAATTTCGATTTTGCATTCTCATTTTTTCCCCGAAATAAAAATCAAATCAAAATTTTCTCTATCGCCAATTAACTAACTGAAACTAACCACTACGACTATTTTCTTTATCATTCATCGACTATTTTAGGGGTTCCATGGATCAAAGGACGATTAAGATCATCAAACTACCTAGAATATCAGAGAAAACCACGAGGAAGAAGAAGAAGACGAATACGGACAAAAAGAAGATGAGAGAAGAGAAATGGAAGAGAGATTCGATCAGACTTGGGATGCTTTTTCCAGTTAAGAAGATGACTTCTGTCATTTCCGGTGTCTTCAGCCGCAAGGAAACACTTGTAGGTGACAAAAACAGAGGACACAGAGATGATTCTTCACCTGATGAGACCTTTGTTGTCGGTAAAGTTCAAACAAAGCAAAACACACTTCAGAAGAAGAAGGAGAGCTTTTAGGAGAGCGCAAGAATTCGACTCAAGATACTCATCTTAAGTGAAGGTATGGGAGAAGAAGAGGAGCTGTGCAAGAAAAGGATACTAATGGGTGAAAGATGCAAGCCGATGAACAAGTCAGGTGTTTTGCATTAATGGGATTCTCCTCCCCGAACCATGACCAGTTCATATAGTTTCAGTTTCTTGTTAGTATTTTGCTGATTCACTCAGAAAGATTTGCAGATAATTGAGATTGTACAAATTGATTTCTTACCAATTTCATTGTTCTGTAAGAATCTTGAAACTAAGGTTACATTTGAAGATCTAATATCACTGCCTAAACTTTTATCAACAACAACCCTAACTAACTAACTAACGAGGGCCTGAAGGAATGAGATTATTTACATGGATTTTGGTTTGATCATCTTTGTGACTGTTCTGGAGTTTGGTTGCTTGTGGTGGATGATCAAGTGTTGATCGCTCAATCGGTTAGATCCATCCCCTACATGGCTTCAGCCTCTGTCGGTTCAATCACCTTAATTGACCCATCGTTCAAAGCAATTGCAAACTGGTTTGGATCTTTCGGGTTAGCCGCCACAACTAGAGGAGATAAGCCTTGGCTCCTGGATAGCAAAAACAAAATCAATACAAAGAGAAGCTTTAGAACTCTTTGGCTAATGAAAAAAATACCATTTTGTCACAAGTCCTTTTAAATATATTATGCGGATTCAAGACGGAATCTTACAAAGTACATTGGTTTAGAATTAAGAATCTGATGAAATGTTGGATACACTTACCCTTGAGGAAAGTAGGCGGATGGGGAGATACGACAGCTTAATCTGAGACTGTCTGCGTCGAACACTCCAATGTTACCATCACGGAAAGCGGTGTAGATCAACTGGCTGTTGCATGCAAACACTGCTGAAGATATAGGAGCAGACAACGAGTCTTGTGGAATCCACTGAGTACAAGGAAACAAGAAAACAAAAGTTAATACAAATTTCAGAATAACTATTACGAATGCAGGTATATATGATCTTGCATTTCAGTTTTTTGTGCATATATATGTTGATTTAGAGAGATAATCTCATGCATACCCGTCGGACACAATTCATCTTGGAAGCATCAAATATCGCCAGTTGCGTCTCATGGACTGCCAGAACATTGATCTGATCGACATGAAACTGAACCCGTGTGTCTCCACTGGCGGGTTTGCCTGCTGGCATTTGTATTGCAACTGATTTCCTCTTCTCCCATGTGTCTAAGCTCCAAACGGATAACTAAGAGAAAAATAGTGAGCATCCTCCTAAATTGGATAACAGAACGGAAGAAAAAGCCACAAAACAGTAAACAACACGAGGCAGCATGCCATACCTGTGCATCAGCACCAGATGAAACCAATATGTTTAGGGTTGTAGAAAATGCTAAGCCAGTGATGCGTTCTTTGTGACCATTTAGCTTTGCTATGATCTGATGGAACACAAGATACAGGTGGAGAGAGCTCAGTCATACAGTCTTAAGGCAATCATCTAGCAGGGAAATAGTTGAAACATAAAATATATGTGAAGCTTTGAGAACCACTTCATCGAGAAAAGGTTCACACGTTTGTATTCGTCATAGATCATAAAGACTACTTAAGCGGCTATGATTGGTACTAGACAACTTACCACATCCGTTTGGAGATTGTAGATGTGAATCATGGAGTCCTCCATTCCAATGGCGATGATGTTTTGGTCTTGAGGATAAAACGCTAAAAATGTTGATGCTGGTGGACGCTGTAAGAATTTTGTCATCACCTATAAGGACAATAGATTTCTTTAAAAATTAGACTCACGAAAGAGTTTTATAGGATTAGCGTGAGAACATTTTCAGCTACAGCTTTTGACTTTAGATATATATACCTCAAAAGTCACCATGTTGAACAGCGAGGCTGTTCCTCCAACAGCCGACATAACGTATGAGTCGTTCTTAGCGAGAGCAATACATGGAGTAGACCCTTTAAGGTTTACACGAGAGACATCGTTTGTCATGAGAAGACCACTGTCTGGTTGCCAAAGTTGAGGAGCAACATTAGTGGTTGCCTGCATGATAAAGAGTCCTTAAATAAAACCACACACATCATGCATTGAGCTCTCTTTAACTTTCTCATTAATGCTTACCTTTCCACGAGGGTTCTCCTCAATTTTAACCCATTTCCATAGTCTCTGGATACCATCAATACCTAGTGCCAAGATTCCAACGGCCGAATTCATATACAGAAGCCGAGCGACCTGCTTTGCCAAAACGTAAGCCATGATTTTTTTGTTTTTTTTTTTATAACTTTTATAGAATAAAACAACTTTCTGAGACAATTCTTTGTACAAACCTTTGTGGAAGAACCAGTGGTATCCGGTAACGTAAGCTGGCGACAATGGGAAGGGTCCAAGATTTCAGCTAATTGCCGAGGTTGTGGTTTGTCTGCTGACTCATCAGCCATCCAATTAGCTAAAGCACCAGCATTAGCAGCAGCACCACCATTTGGGTTTGGACACGTGTGGTCTGTGAATAGAGTTTTAATATGTGTGTTTGGTCTAGGATTCTTGCAAAAACTGTGCTGCCAATTAAGACTGCAAAGAAAACACATGCACAATGAATCCTCTCATGCAAACTTAGTCAGCAGCAAATATCATGGTCATGAGGAGAAAAAAAAGAATAACCACACCTTTGATTAATCAGAGTCCGCAGTCTCGAAGAGCTCAAGGTAGGGAACATCAATTTCTCACGAAAAAGAGGATTCGCTTCGATTAGTCTTTTAACTTCTCCTAACACTATGCTCCGAGCATTTTGAGTGTTTCCATATGTGGAAAGCTGCGGATTTAACCTGCATTTAATAGAGAACCGAATTTCTGAATTTCATTGATGTAGAATTCAATCCACAAAGGCAAACAATAGAGCAACTGGAGCATCACACCCTTTTTCACATTCCTATTGGCATTTTAACACATCCTAATCAAGTCTTGTTTACCTAACTTCCAAATTCCCTCTTTTCTATCACAACTGAAATGTCTACAAGTAGACTGGATTCCATATCAAAAGTACCTGAAGTTTGGCAAATTTAAAAGTAGAGTAATTTCTTTGTAAACTCCCTCGTTGGAAGTGGAGACGAATGCCAGATCGGTGTAAAGGATCTCGGCTGCTTTTGCTATATCTTGCCTGTAGAAGAGACATGAGATGATATCACATTCTGATACCACAAAAGAAAAAGATATCTAGAAGAGAGAAGCAGATTGACATGGTAGGTTATTTCATACCGATCAAGAGCCTCAAGATACTTTTGCTTCCTAATCTCAAAGAATATCTTCGTTGAGTGTCTGTTATCATCAAGCTTGGTAAAACCTGACAAGTACGTCTCAACTTCATCCCATTCTCCAGCAAGAAATTTCTCACCAAAATACTCTGTATTGAAGAAGAATCCCGACTCTTTCTCGAGCCTATACAACAATACAACAACAACAATGTTACCAGTCTCAGGGCATATAAACAACAAGAAGAAGAAGAAGAAGAAGAAAAGATCTCTCAAGAACTCAGCAACGTTGGTTTCCTGTATTTCACTCTCATCATATCAACATTTTCGATTTCTTCAGAACTAAAAAAAAATCAAATCATTTTTTTCCGCTCTTCTCTGATTCAAAGACAAAAGATTCTCAAACTTGGGAATCCTCCATAAATGTAGTTGGGATTTTCAATCGAACTTGGTCTTCCTCTTCTTACGCATATACATACACACACTAACCTGTGCATAGCCTCCATGTAATTCTCTTCCTTGAGAAATTGCAGTATAAGAACCACAATCTCTCGGCTCAACGACGCCATTCTTCGCCGGAGCTCCGAATCTCTCAAATCAAAAAGGTAGAATCAAAATACGCGATTACGTTCGACGATGAGCTTAGACAAGCGAAACGAAACTGATTGTAGCCGGAATCACGGCTCTGGTTTCGAGGATTTCTAGGGTTTTGAAGATTTCTAGGGTTTCGAAGAGCTCTGCTTCTGGGAAAATGGAGAGAGTGTGTATGTATAAAGGAGGAGATTGCGAGAGAGACTTGACCTCTCGCTTTCTTGGACGCGTTGAGAAAGGTCTTTCTTTCTTCATTTTAACCGACTTATCAGATGTTGATATGCAGTGTTGCTTATGAGAGATGTTGTTGAGGTTATCGTCAGATGGTGTGATAAGCTGAACTGCAGTCTGGAGATGGAGTGGCGGATTCGAAAGAAACATTTAAATAGTGTGAATATTCTGTGCACACGTCCCCACATTTTTCTCTCTTTGTTATGTCGCTCTCTTCTTTGGCTTATTATCTTTTTTTTTTTCTTTTTCCTCCAGATATATTTCATTAAAACAAGCCCAATACGCATTACGTTATGAAATGGAATGCCCAAATACAACCCAATTTGAAATCCAAGAGACAGCACTAAAGCAACACGTGTCCATCATCTGGTTGCAGCGCCGACAACGACGAACCACCGACGACAAAATCGATTTTGACGCCTTCGAAAACCACCAGATCTCCCTACAAGAACAGAATCAAGTATGTTGTCCAGAAAACATCTCACCACCTTGAGAAACACCATCTCCATACATCAAATTTTTTTGTTTGTTTGAGAAACCCTATGAAGTTTCAATGAATGGAGATACTCTTAGGGGTTCTTATCAATGGAGGTGTATTTATAAACTTTGTAAGACCATCTACATCCATTAAAACTTCATAGAGTTTTTCAAACAAAAAAATATATATATTTTAATAAAAATTAGTTGTATAGTTAATTTTAATATTTAAAAAATAAATAGAACCAATTATTGAATGATAAATGTCTCATGAGATTTTTATGGAGTTTCTCAAAATTTTCATTTGAGAACCCCATTTTCTTCTCTCTCCTCATTTTCTATTTTTTTTTTTATTTTAATGGTAGTAACCCCTTCTTAGATACTCTCAATGGAGATGATCTAAATTTTTAAGTTTTGATGAAGTTTTTTGCCAACAGAAAAATATAATTAACACAAAATACCCCTTTTATAAAAATATAAAACATTTTAAATATTTCTTTTTCAAAATATGAGATGTTTTAAGAAAATTATATATATATTAATTCTAAAATTTTCTAATGTATATGACTATAATTATATTATGTAATATCTTCAGTGTTCTAAAATATGGTCCAGACGCCCGCATATATGGCGTCCAGGCGTTATACAGTGGCTGGCCGTATCGTATTTATGCTATAAGTATTTTTAAATGAAAAAAAAATTCTTTTTATCTACGATAACTAAATGATCAAATATACAGTTTTAACAGGTATATTTTCCAAAAATTTTAAATCAAACTATTTTTTTGACCTTTTTCCAAAAATATAATTGATATAATTCTATTTTTTGTTATTTGAAACAATTTTCAACTATGTTATTTTACTATTTGAATTAAAACTACCATGTTAATGTTAATTATTTAAGTTTTTTTTTACAGAATTCATGATATTATTTTTTCTATTACCTATTAAAACAAAATATTTATATATATATATATGCATAAATATGCAAAATATCTACTGTATATACCCCGCATAAACGTCCGCATATACGTTTATGCGGGGTTCACCGCCCGACTAGCATATAGCGTATTTTAGAACACTGAATATCTTCCATGATTAACTGGATTGTTTTAAATTATTATTATATTATGTTCATAGTACTTATCTTGCAAAGCATACATGGGAGTAACAAACAACACCAACATGGTATAGAAAGAATATGCAGTTATTATTACTGGGCCTTCTTCAAGTAGGAAATTGCTGTTAGTTCTCTCAAGAAACTTCATTTCAGCTTAGTAAGATGGTCAAACGAACAAATCCTCTTGTTTTCATTTGAAATAATCAAACCTGGTTGGGGATCTTTTCCAATGGTTAGGGTTTATGTGATTTTAACCCTTAATTAATTATTACTATAAAATGTTAACAACAACGGTCACAAATTAATAAATGGAAATGGGATATAGTTCCATCCAAATTTCGGAATTCCTACTAAACAAAGAGAGAGAAAGAAAAAAGATTTCACTATAATGAATGCTTGATCCCAACGGCTAGATTAATAGGAAAATATGAAAATATCAAATATCGGATCGTTTAATCAAAAGTAAATGAAAATTTACAATAGGCATTAAATGAAGATGGGATCCAAAAATGGAAAAATAAATCAGAAACAACAATTCAACAAAAACATACACATAAATGAAACCCTCAACCCTAGTCATCTTCACTCTTCATTAACATTGTCTGTCACAATTTCTCTTCTTTGTCATAGAGATTTCTGTCAATTTGTCAACTGTGAAGCTGATTTTTGTGTTGTGTGCAGACAATGGATTCGAAATTGTGTCCGAGACATACAACCCGTTTCAAGAGATCTTCTCATCGTGATTCCAAGACGACGAGCACGAGTCTGGCGTTGAGAGAAGATACCATGTTTAAGAAAGCTTACGAGCTTTTGACTCTGTGCGACATCGAAGTCTGCGTACTCTATTACGGGCGTGACGGAGAACTCATCAAGACATGTCCCGAGGACAAGGCGAAAGTGAGAGACATGGTCGAGAGGTTTAGCCAAAGTGAGAGACATGGCCGAGAGGTTTAGCCAATTAAGCCACATAGAGAAACGCAAGAAAAGCTCCAACCTTTCCGAATTTCTATCCAAGAAGATGAGTAAAGATAAGAAGGATGATTTCAACAAATTCACACAGAAACTCTTGGAGATGGAACATTCGTTGGAACGACGTTTACCAATACTACAAGATCGTCTTGGGCTTCTTTTTCTGATTCTGGTGGTGTTCCTCCTAAACCATTGATCGATTCATCAACGTCGATAGTTGAAGATCAGAGCCCTCAGCAATGGACATAACCATCAATGAATCCTCTCAGTGAGTTACCGATACTAAAAGATCAGCTCCTTTCTCCACATGAGGTTTCATCCGATTGCGGTATTCCTCAACCATTGATCAATTCCTCAACGTCGCTAGTTGATGGTCCTCCTCATCCACAATGGACAGAGCCATTAGTGAATTTACATTCGATGCCGTCATTGAATGATCAGAGCAAGTTCTCGATCTTTCTGTTTAGCCATGAAAACGGCAATTTCACTCAATTGGCTTCAACTTTTGACCAATCGTTTAAGAATCTGATGAGTAGTACGGGTTTACTTGGGGCACAAGGAATTGGTCGCTGCAACAACAACAACAACATTGTCGATCTTCCTCCACCTCTCATGCATACAAGCTTTGATCAATCGGCGTTTCCATTTAGCAATCTGATGAGTCAAGGATTTGATGGCTGCAATAACAACTTTGTTGATCTTCCTCCACCTTTGATGATGCAGACACTTCCTTCTTCTTATTATTGACTAGGAGATTTGTTTTATTTCTATTTACCAATTGTTAGGTTCAAAGATTGAGTATTTCTGTTTTGCTATTATTAGGTTCGTAGATCGAGTTTTGCACTTTAACAACAGTCTTTTCTCAAGCCAATTATGTAATTTAATTTGTCTGTTTCCCCTTAGCATAAATGTTAAATCTCAAAGTTTCTAAATAGGTCTTGACTCCTCTATTCCATTTCTTAATTTTTGAGTCAGATAATATAACTCAATGTTATACTGTAACCATGATGATAGTGAACACTCACCTGAAAATGTTTGAGTCCAACAAACAAATGGTCTTAAATGTTCAGAGGAAACAAACTGAATAAGCTCGAAAGTTTATGAATACTTTAAATATTGGAGAGAGAGATCTTTGTTGAGAACCTTAGCTATGTATTTGGGTGAGTGCTTGACTTTCAAGAACAGAGTTGATTTCTATGTTCTTCAGTACATGCGTGTTGATGCCAGTTGTTATTTTGGGCAATTTTCAAAAAAAAAAAAAAAAACATAATTGTTGTGTAAAGTGAGTGAAATTGTAAAACATGAGAAAGACTAAAAAGTAACCTTTTAAGAGAATTGGTTTAATTGCATTTAGTGGAATTAGAGGTTAAGAAAAAAATACAAACCATAAAATCAAAAGACTAAAAAATAATAAATCCATAAATTTGATCAGATAATCGAAAGGGAAATTGGCTAAAATAGCCTAAAAAAATGATAATTTAAAAAATAACAAAAACTTTAGATCTAATGGTTATAATTTTGCTACGCACCCCCATTTTTACTTTTTTATTTTATTTTTTTGGCTACCCAAATGACCCTAATCCAAAATCAGTGAAAACCTTGACAACTTGCCGTCTACTTCGTCTTCGTTGGATCTTCCGAAACACAAAACCCTAAAATCAGTAAAATGCGTTCTTAAACTGAGTAATCGAGCTTGTCTCTGTGAAATCCTCTTTTCAATTTTCGCTAAACTGATTTGATGGAGGAAAGCAATCCGAAAGAGAAGCGGCTATTCGACAAATGGATTGCAAATAACTTCAGGGAAAGAGGAAGAGAGGATTGGGTAAGCAAATTACCTGACTCTTTGATATCTGAGATGATCTTGTTTCATCTTCCGACAAAAGATGTTGTTAGGACTAGTGTTTTGTCCGATAGATGGAAATCGCTCTGGCTTCTCACTCCTTCCTTGGATTTAGACGCTAATCAATCCCCAGATTACAATGCCTTTGTTAGTTTTATGGAAAAGTTTCTTGATTTCTCTAAAGAGTCATGCTTTCACAAGCTTAAGTTAAGTATTCAGAGAGATGATAATGAGTAGTCTTGTGTTAATCAGTGGGTAGACTCTGTAGTCATATCGATGTCGAATGCATTTTGAAGCGCAAGTGTATAGGGGACGAAGTGATGACATTAAGCCTTTATGTATGCAAGACATTGGTATACTTAAGGCTCAATCGGGTTACGATGGGTAATTTCGAGTCAATTTCTTTTCCTCGACTCAAGATTCTGTGTTTAGAATACAATGTATTTGCAAATGACGCAGCTTTGGAGTTTCTCGTCTCGTCTGCCCCGGTTCTTGAAGATTTGAGCATTGTTAGAAGTGTTGATGATAATTTAAAATTTTTACGACTGAGCTCTCAATCATTAACCAGTCTCAGTATAGAGTATTATTATTTTGAGGTTGGTAACAAAATGGAAGCTGATGCTGATTTGCTTGATACTAAAGATTCGGGGGTTTTAATCGATGCCCCTAGACTCAAGTTTTTGAATTTCGAAGATGGTCTATCAGTGACTAAAGTCATAAGCAATTCGGGTTCTTTAGCCAAGATCAATCTTATTGGGGCCTTTGATCTGGAAGAATGTTTTGATGTGGCTGACTTTGAAACAACCAATTCTTTTTTTTTTTTTTTTTTTTTTTAAAACCCCCGAAATAATATCCCCATAAATATTAAATCACACAATAATTCAACACAATAGCAAAAGCGGAATAGATATAAATACAAACGAGACACTAGATCATCTCCTCTTCCTCGCCCTGATTCCACGATCACATTTTCTCTTTACCTGCATCACATGGTTATAAGAGATGCGTGAGTATTATCATAAATACCCAGTGGAGCGGTCATCCCATCTACTTGGCTAAATGCACGGGTATAGGGAACAATCAAAACACCACACAACACAATTAAGCGAAAAGTCAACCCCGAAAAGTCAACGCAAAGTCAACCCAGAAAAGTCAACGCAAATTCAACGTAAAGTCAACCACAAACCACGATACTTACGTTGATCTAAACACTAAAAACGCCCCAAACAAGCATTCAAACAACAAATCAACTCAATTCGCAATCAAACACACCAATACCCGCAAAACCATGGTCACGCACTCACCTTGTTTCGGAAGAGAATAACTCGCGACTTACTACACCAAATCACGATCGGAAAACTTCTCTGGAAACTAGACACCAACAGCTTTCCAACACCGTATCGCAAGACTCCTAACTCCAAACGGTTCGCCGGGAAATCATCCCCGAAAACAGCAACTCCGGACGAAACCGCAGGATATTGCAGAAAAACTGCACGAACTACCCAAGTTCAAAGGACCATAACTCAACGAATTATTAACCAAATCAAGGTATAAAACTTGTTCTAGAAACTAGAAATCTAGAGCTTTACAGAGGTGTATAGAACGTAACCTAACTCTAAGCAGTTCGACAGGAAAATTAGCTCGCAAACTCGATGATCAGAACTAAGAACAAATATTTCAGAAACGATACACTAACTTCAAAACACACAGAGAACGGAGGTTACCTCTGAATAAACCGAAATCGGTGTCTGGGGAAAGATAAGACTCAGAGATTTCCAATGATATCTAACTCGTCTGCTGGGTCTTTACAGAACGATGGGAATCGTCTTTTGAAGTGGACTGATCGCATAAGCGATGCTGCAGAAACATCTCTCAGTAAAACGACCATAACTCCTAGAATACTCAACCAAATGACAAGCGGTTTCTTCCTAAATCAAGATAAGGGAGTGGAGAACTTACCCTGAAATTTTCACTCCGATCCAACTTGATCTTCACGACCGTTTGTCTCCTCCAAAACTCGGCGGATTCTTTCACCTCTCTCTCTCTTCTCCTCTCTTTACTCACTAACTCTCTCTACCTCTTTCTCAAAACTACTCCCTCTCTCAATAAAAAATTCAGCCACTTCCACAAAACAAGGCTCCCCAAAACAAGGCTTTTGACTTTTTTTAAAAAATAAAATAACAACTCGGGTTTCCAACCGATCCGCCAGTTATTCATAAATTTTTGGTTCGCGGTCGTCACATTTCTCCCCCACTAACATGGATTCGTCCTC